>CM028687.1:14102362-15302362 GCA_016771965.1 Brassica carinata | reverse complement strand
GCCTGGCGCCAGCGTACCGGCCTGGCGCCGGCGACACCGTCATGGGCTGGCCACAAGCCCGGCGGCACCGACCTGGCACCGTCACCAGACTGGCTGGCGCCCGGCGGCACCGTCGCCGCGGGCTGGCCTGGCGCCGCGGCACCGACCCTGGCGCCCGGCACCGTCACCGGGCTGGCCTGGCCCGGCGGCACCGTGGCAGCGGGCGGCCTGGCACGGCGGCACCGACCTGGCGCCAGCCGACTTTCGTCGCCGCGGGCTGGCCTGGCGCCGGCGGCACCGACCTGGCGCCGGCATTTCGTCACCTGGCGGCCGCGGCCGCACCCGACCTGGCGCGGTCGACGCTCGTCGGTCTGGTCCCATCGTGTTGGTCTGATCCCATCTTGGCTTGTTTGGATCAATCGCCATTGAGCTTGGGACAATCCGGCTCTGAAATAAACATCCTTGACTTCGATTGGAATGCGTCCTCGATGTTTTACTACAAAAACTAGAAAGATTGGATTTCGCCAGAAGATATCATTATAAAACAAGATCGATTAGCGAACATCGATCCTTTAGGCTATCACGGTTTATTTCACGAGAAAGATAGTCTTTCAGATCATATAAAGCGTTCAGCGACTTAAGACAAGTCCGCGGACTTACTACGATTTTAAGATTCAGGCCCAATCAGGCTATGGCGGTTTATCGATTTCCGAACATCAGATAAACATCAAGTCACCGAAAACTTCGAGGATAATTACGAAGATCGGCGAAAATGGAATACTTCCTGAAGAGATAAGCTTGGGCCCAAAGGCGAGTCCATCATCTTAAGGCAAACCGACCTAGGAGTGAGTATAAGGAAGCAAGAGCAGAGGGAAGCCGATCCGAAAATCTAGATTGGAGACTTAGAGCATCCTGCTAGCTTAGAGAACTTAGAACTTAGGCGGTTAGGCCAGCGAGGCAGGACTTCCAGTCTTGTTCTAGTTTTATCTTCTCCGCAGACCCACGTTCCTCGGAAGGATCTAACTATACTTTTACTCAGCTCCGCACATAGAAACCCTAGGCATTATCTTGACATGCCGCTTCTATGACCAGCGCTCATATTAGGCGAACCAGGCCCTAGAGCGTCTGGCGCCTCCTGCTCGCAAATCTCCGCTCCTCGGAAGGATCGGACAATTCTTTACTTAAGAGCTCCGCGCAGAAACCCAGGCGTTATCTTGACATGCCTGTTTCATGACAAGCGCTCATACTAGACAAACCGCCCAGGCGGTTCGATCTCTTGTTCAATTCTTTCTAACTGAACTACGTCCGACTTGATCCTCGAAGTGCAGTAGGCAGCAGCCTTTCTTAAGGTCAGTCTCAAATCTTAACAAATCTTTTTCGCATTTATTAGGTCACTTGTCGTTGGCTGTCATGAAGAATCCGGACCTTCAAGGAAAGTCGGGTTAACTTGGCTTTCCTCCATAATCTTATTCATTAAAATTGGCGGTGTGAATTTGGTTCCCAGGTTTCTAAGCCTTGTATAAATACTCTTATATCTCCCAAAGTGGGAGTATCTCATTTTCTCGAAGACTTTGCCTCATATTGTAAAAGCTTGAAACTTTTATCATTTTAAGGAAGTTTTCATCTTATATCTTGTTTCTCTTGATCATTAACATGATTAGCGTTAAATCTCACATAGATTTAAGGTTTCTCGAGCTTTAACATTCTTTACCAAAGACCATTTGTTGTAAAGGTGTTAATATGGCTAGTAGACTTGCTCTTAATGATTGCTTGCATATTATTCAACCAATGACCATTTGATGCTTGAGATGTGTTAGCAAATGAACATTCTTCTTGACCATAGATTTTTTTTTGGATTGTGTCAGACTTAAGGATGCTAGATTGATTGTTTGCTGCCACCTTTAGATTGAAGCTTGATCACCCAAAGTCGATTCCTAGTCCCATGGATCCACCTTAGAATTTGATTGAGTTCTTGCACTTATTTCTTAATTGGATTTGAGATCACCTTGTCTATATTTATAGGATCTTAGCTTGTTACCTTCATCCATCTTCTTGTTTGCTTAGATTAAGGAAGCTTGTGTATTCTTGGTGCTATAGATCACTAGTTCTCTGTGGTTCGACAACCTTTCATCACGATCATTTGACAGGAGTCTTGAAAACTTATGTTGGGATCAAAATCGATTCGAAGATGCAATCAATACCGAAATCCTTGAAAACAATCAAGAGTCAAATAAAACCAAGGAAAAACTAGTTATTTGCAGCGCCCGGATGGGATATGAAGCCGGACCCGCGGTCTGGCCCGAGCGGTGCGGCTTCGCCCGCACTAGCACCGAGCGGCCGCTCCCGTGCTGGCACCGAGCTGGCTTCGCCGTCGCGGCATCGGGGCGGCTCTCCGTACTGGCCGGTGACAGCGCCAGGCACGGGCGAGGCACGGTTCGGAGACCACCAGAGGTTAGCGGTGATGGTCACGGGCGCCGGTAACCAGCCTGCCGATGCTGGTCCGCGAGCCGAGGCGCGAGCCAGCTTCGCTTCGTGCTGGTCGGCTGAAGCCAACTTCGCTTCGTGCTGGTCACGAGCGTCGCCAACACCATGTCCAAATCCCAGGCGGTAGCACCCATGTCCAAATCCCGAGGCGTGCAACACTGTAAATCCCAGGCGCCGGGCGCCAACACCCGTCCAATGAGCCAAAGCGGACCACTCAACAAGTCGCGATCTTCTTCCCATAAAACCGTCTCGACAAACTAGTCCAACTATGCACTTTGTATCCTTGCTCGAAGACTCACCGTTCATCTCCTTGGAGCAAACGAACCCGTTTCATTTTGGTGAAATAAATCGGAAGCTTGAGAGACCACCAAAGGTTCGGTTGGCGAATGGATCTTGATTCATCGTATAAAGCGATCGGTTATTAAAAACACCAGTCATCTAGACTATCACGGTGAATTAGGGGTCCCGGCAAAACAAGTATCATAATGGACTGGTTTCTCCGAAAAATCTTAAGATTTTTCGGAGAAACCAGTCCATTATGATACTTGTTTTGCCGAAGGACCCCTAATTCACCGTGATAGTCTAGATGACTGGTGTTTTTAATAACCGATCGCTTTATACGATGAATCAAGATCCATTCGCCAACCGAACCTTTGGTGGTCTCTCAAGCTTCCGATTTATTTCACCAAAATGAAACGGGTTCTTTGGTTGTTGTCTCCAAGGAGATGAACGGTGAGTCTTCGAGCAAGGATACAAAGTGCATAGTTGGACTAGTTTGTCGAGACGGTTTTATGGAAGAAGATCGCGACTTGTTGAGTGGTCCGCATTGGGCCGGATTTGGACATATGCTGGCTACCGCCTGATTTGACATGTGCTGGCCTCGCCTGGGATTTGGACATGTAACGCTAGCACCGCCTGGGATTTGGACATGGTGTTGGCGACGGGCTTGTGACCAGCACGAGCGAAGTTGGCTACCAGCCGGACCAGCACGAGCGAAGCTGGCTCGGCGCCGGCGCCGTGACCAGCATCGGGCGGCTACGCTCGCGCCCGTGACCATCACCGCTAACCTCTGGTGGTCTCCGAACCGTGCCTCGCCCGTGCCTGGCGCTGTCACCGGCCAGTACGGAGAGCCGCCCCGATGCCGCGACGGCGAAGCCAGCTCGGTGCCAGCACGGGAGCGGCCGCTCGGTGCTAGTGCGGGCGAAGCCGCACCGCCGGGCCAGACCGTATCGCTCCTGCTGTCCGGGCTACGATGATCATCCCATCCGCTGCAAATAACTAGTTTTTCCTTGGTTTTATTTGACTCTTGATTGTTTTCAAGGATTTCGGTATTGATTGCATCTTCGAATCGATTTTGATCCCAACATAAGTTTTCAAGACTCCTGTCAAATGATCGTGATGAAAGGTTGTCGAACCACAGAGAACTAGTGATCTATAGCACCAAGAATACACAAGCTTCCTTAATCTAAGCAAACAAGAAGATGGATGAAGGTAACAAGCTAAGATCCTATAAATATAGACAAGGTGATCTCAAATCCAATTAAGAAATAAGTGCAAGAACTCAATCAAATTCTAAGGTGGATCCATGGGACTAGGAATCGACTTTGGGTGATCAAGCTTCAATCTAAAGGTGGCAGCAAACAATCAATCTAGCATCCTTAAGTCTGACACAATCCAAAAAAATCTATGGTCAAGAAGAATGTTCATTTGCTAACACATCTCAAGCATCAAATGGTCATTGGTTGAATAATATGCAAGCAATCATTAAGAGCAAGTCTACTAGCCATATTAACACCTTTACAACAAATGGTCTTTGGTAAAGAATGTTAAAGCTCGAGAAACCTTAAATCTATGTGAGATTTAACGCTAATCATGTTAATGATCAAGAGAAACAAGATATAAGATGAAAACTTCCTTAAAATGATAAAAAGTTTCAAGCTTTTACAATATGAGGCAAAGTCTTCGAGAAAATGAGATACTCCCACTTTGGGAGATATAAGAGTATTTATACAAGGCTTAGAAACCTGGGAACCAAATTCACACCGCCAATTTTAATGAATAAGATTATGGAGGAAAGCCAAGTTAACCCGACTTTCCTTGAAGGTCCGGATTCTTCATGACAGCCAACGACAAGTGACCTAATAAATGCGAAAAAGATTTGTTAAGATTTGAGACTGACCTTAAGAAAGGCTGCTGCCTACTGCACTTCGAGGATCAAGTCGGACGTAGTTCAGTTAGAAAGAATTGAACAAGAGATCGAACCGCCTGGGCGGTTTGTCTAGTATGAGCGCTTGTCATGAAACAGGCATGTCAAGATAACGCCTGGGTTTCTGCGCGGAGCTCTTAAGTAAAGAATTGTCCGATCCTTCCGAGGAGCGGAGATTTGCGAGCAGGAGGCGCCAGACGCTCTAGGGCCTGGTTCGCCTAATATGAGCGCTGGTCATAGAAGCGGCATGTCAAGATAATGCCTAGGGTTTCTATGTGCGGAGCTGAGTAAAAGTATAGTTAGATCCTTCCGAGGAACGTGGGTCTGCGGAGAAGATAAAACTAGAACAAGACTGGAAGTCCTGCCTCGCTGGCCTAACCGCCTAAGTTCTAAGTTCTCTAAGCTAGCAGGATGCTCTAAGTCTCCAATCTAGATTTTCGGATCGGCTTCCCTCTGCTCTTGCTTCCTTATACTCACTCCTAGGTCGGTTTGCCTTAAGATGATGGACTCGCCTTTGGGCCCAAGCTTATCTCTTCAGGAAGTATTCCATTTTCGCCGATCTTCGTAATTATCCTCGAAGTTTTCGGTGACTTGATGTTTATCTGATGTTCGGAAATCGATAAACCGCCATAGCCTGATTGGGCCTGAATCTTAAAATCGTAGTAAGTCCGCGGACTTGTCTTAAGTCGCTGAACGCTTTATATGATCTGAAAGACTATCTTTCTCGTGAAATAAACCGTGATAGCCTAAAGGATCGATGTTCGCTAATCGATCTTGTTTTATAATGATATCTTCTGGCGAAATCCAATCTTTCTAGTTTTTGTAGTAAAACATCGAGGACGCATTCCAATCGAAGTCAAGGATGTTTATTTCAGAGCCGGATTGTCCCAAGCTCAATGGCGATTGATCCAAACAAGCCAAGATGGGATCAGACCAACACGATGGGACCAGACCGACGAGCGTCGACCGCGCCAGGTCGGGTGCGGCCGCGGCCGCCAGGTGACGAAATGCCGGCGCCAGGTCGGTGCCGCCGGCGCCAGGCCAGCCCGCGGCGACGAAAGTCGGCTGGCGCCAGGTCGGTGCCGCCGTGCCAGGCCGCCCGCTGCCACGGTGCCGCCGGGCCAGGCCAGCCCGGTGACGGTGCCGGGCGCCAGGGTCGGTGCCGCGGCGCCAGGCCAGCCCGCGGCGACGGTGCCGCCGGGCGCCAGCCAGTCTGGTGACGGTGCCAGGTCGGTGCCGCCGGGCTTGTGGCCAGCCCATGACGGTGTCGCCGGCGCCAGGCCGGTACGCTGGCGCCAGGCCGGTCGCCGCCAGGCCAGTCTGCGACGGTGCCGCCGCACCAGGTCGGTTGCCGGCGCCAGGCCAGCCTGCAGACGGGTGTCGCCAGGTTGGTGCCGCCGGGCGCCAGACCACAGGCGACGGAGCCGCGCTGTCCGAAGCCGCCGCGCCATCGCCCGCATTAAAGGTCGCCGCTGGGCCAGCCAGCTGGTGTTGGTGCCGCTGGCGCCAGTCCGGCCTGCGTGGCGGTGCCGCCGGCGCCAGGCCGGGTGCTGCCGCGCCAGGCTGTAGATCTCGCGAGGGCTTCGATTTGATATCTTGATCGCTTTCTGGTTCCTCACGGTTTGAGAGAACGACTTCGGTGCGCATTTCTTTTATGTTTAGGGTTTTGTGGTGATCGAATCTTGATGTCCTTGGCGAAGGACTGATCTTTCCGGGACTCTCGTCCGCCAAGACGCCCGTAGTCTTCCCGATCTCACAGAGAGTGGATATTCTAATTTGAGAAAATCTCGTGATAACTCCTTTTAGAAATTATCCGGAGACTTTTTGTTTCAAGAAATACTTTAGAGACTTTCAGTCATTGATCTCCACACCGATTTTGACACCAACAGTTCCAGCTCGCTAGAACCTTCGTGATGTTCTTGCGAAGCGATAAGACATGTCAGGTAAGATAGGCGAATCAATGGTTGAAAGGTCTGAAAGTGGTAAGATTGGGGCTGCGCTTTAAGGCTGCCTACGCACTTTGTTGTAGGGATCAAGCCTTCCCGTAGTTCGCTTTGGAGTTTAAGACCCTGTGATCTGTTTTCCGCCAGACTTATATGGTCTGGTTATGTGTCATGAGAGACTTTCGCTACGATGTTGTTGATGTATTTGTTTTTCAAGTATGAGAAAGAGGGTGGAGTTGTCGCCTCATTCCTAGCCCCTGATGATCACCGCATCTATTGTTTGGTAAAGCGCAGATTTTCCGCGATTTACCGATGCATAAAAGTTCGTGGAAACTAATAAGCTTAAGTGAAGAGACAAATTTTTGATCTCAGATACCATACTATGTCTGTGAGATGTCAAGATCCAGCGCGGGCTGGGTTTAGGGCAAGACCCGGTTTACTGGATCGAGGCTTTTGCGACAAATCTGGCTACGGCTCGTTTGGCGCATTTTAACCTGACTGCACTTCCGCCTGCTTGTTGTGATCAGCAACAACTAAATGATGCCAGTTTAGAGGCATGTTACCGCTTAGAGGTGTGTTTGTATGTTTTGAGTTCTAGAGACGAGGATTTGCCTGAACGCTTTGAGGAAAAGAATGTCCTTCGAAAGGCATGACATCTCGCAGTGCTGAAGGTCGAAGTTTCTTGTGCCGCATTTCGGTTGAAATGTTCGGGCTTTGAGATGTTTTATTAATGTTCGCAGCCAGAAACTGTTGTTTCGTAGACGAGGACCAAGAGGTCGTAAGTCCCACCCAGGGAGAAGCGCCTACATTCACGTGCTTCGTGAAGTGTTGGCCTTCCGGATTTGTTTTGTATATTAAGGATGACTCGTATAACTCTTGGAGCCTTGTCAATGGTGTTTTTCATGCAGTGTTTACGGGCGATAGAACTTAATCGATTGACGATGAGTTTGAATCTTCCGCTAACCATATGGTTGTTAGGACTGAGTCTTGGTATGGAGAGTTTATCGTATGATTTCGATTCTGGGTTATGCGACAAATTGCTTATGAATAGTTCTATGAACAAATCGCGGATTGTTGTTTTAGCCGCTATGATTGGAGCGTGCTCGCCAGTAGCTTTGGATTGGCATGGAGGCTAGATTCAGCCGTGATCGCCAAGGAAGTTGTTGGTAAACGATCAGCCCATGACCCTTATTAAGGTCATGTTAGTTTACGATTGTCCTTAATGGGGATGCCAATTCAGGTCCGGCTTTACGAGCATGAAGCTGGCCGAGGGCCAGCGCTGCTGAGATAGACATGCCAAGCATAGTGGAGTTTTCTGAGTTACGGCTGATGGCTTTTAGAAACGATCTTCCACTTTAGGTTTCAGTTACACGATGAATGGTTCAGATAAAATTTTTGTTATAATGAAAGTAATGGATGACCGTTTCATGGAGATAAAATCGAGATTGTTAAAGAAGGAGTTTCCGTGGATTACACGGAGATGTTTCCGCTATGATTTCACCGGATCTAAAGCTGCTTCAACTACTTATGGAGTTTTACCGGCTGTTATTTCGCTATTTTCAGAAGTTCACCGCCGGCTATTAGTCCGACGTTGGTATCGCTTCTAGTCGCGAAGTTTATGACGAGACGACGTAGAGTTTTCAAGACTATGTTTGTAACGGCGGGCTATGCCGCTAGCTTTTGTGATCTAATCTTATTGCGCAGAGTTTTGCTTTGTCAAAAGCTGTCTTGATGCTGAAGCCGAAGATGGGATTATACGGATATAGTATAATGCACTCCATTTCTTTTTAAAGAAAACGGTTAGCCGTTCCGGCTTCTGGCGACGCTTTCTTTCAGTGAAGCGGGATGAGTATGCTTTAGAACGCGGGCTATCGCTTCTCGGTTTTTCGAGACTAGATCGGTTTGCATGTTCTGCCTAGACAATCAAGGAACGATGGAACAAGACTGAAATTTTGCCTAAGACTTAGCTTGCTAGACTATCCACCTAAATCCTAAGTTCCCTAAATTTACGGCAGTTTTTCAAGACGCTTTTGTTCCTGTCCTACAAAGAATTAAAATCCTTACAAAATTTTTCGAGAAAATAGTCTTTGAAGGTTTCGCATTCGAAGGAATTTCTCGTGATACCGAGGACGCATTGGTGTTTAGATAACCGGATCGCACTCAAACTCACAAAGATTGATCTAAACAAGCCAAGATGGATCGGACCAGCACGAAGAAGTGGCTGGCGCTCGGGCGCCGCGGACCAGCATCGGCATTACCGGCGCCCGTGACCATCACCGCGAACCTCTGGTGGTCTCCGAACCGCTCTCGTGCCCGTGCCTGGCGCTGTGCCGGCGCCGGCGCCAGTATCGAGAGCCGGCCTCGGCGCGGCAGCACGGCGAAGCATAGCTCGTGCCAGCACGGCGAAGCCGGGCGCTCGTAAGTGCGGGCGAAGCCACCGGGCCAGCCGTGACCGTCTCCTGCTGCTGTCCGGGCTACGATATCATCCCATCCGCCTGCAAATAACTAGTTTTTCCTTGGTTTTATTTGACTCTTGATTGTTTTCAAGGATTTCGGTATTGATTGCATCTTCGAATCGATTTTGATCCCAACATAAGTTTTCAAGACTCCCAAGTCAAATGATCGATAGAAAGGTTGTCGAACCACAGAGAACTAGTGATCTATAGCACCAAGAATACACAAGCTTCCTTAATCTAAGCAAACAAGAAGATGGATGAAGGTAACAAGCTAAGATCCTATAAATATAGACAAGGTGATCTCAAATCCAATTAAGAAATAAGTGCAAGAACTCAATCAAATTCTAAGGTGGATCCATGGGACTAGGGAATTGACTTTGGGTGATCAAGCTTCAATCTAAAGGTGGCAGCAAACAATCAATCTAGCATCCTTAAGTCTAGACACAATCCAAAAAAAAATCTATGGTCAAGAAGAATGTTCATTTGCTAACACATCTCAAGCATCAAATGGTCATTGGTTGAATAATATGCAAGCAATCATTAAGAGCAAGTCTACTAGCCATATTAACACCTTTACAACAAATGGTCTTTGGTAAAGAATGTTAAAAGCTTCGGAGAAACCTTAAATCTATGTGAGATTTAACGCTAATCATGTTAATGATCAAGAGAAACAAGATATAAGATGAAAACTTCCTTAAAATGATAAAAAGTTTCAAGCTTTTACAATATGAGGCAAAGTCTTGAGAGAAAATGAGATACTCCCACTTTGGGAGATATAAGAGTATTTATACAAGGCTTAGAAACTGTGGGAACCGAAATTCACACCGTCAATTTTAATGAATAAGATTGCGGAGGAAAGCCAAGTTAACCCGACTTTCCTTGAAGGTCCGGATTCTTCGCGACAGCCAACGACAAGTGACCGAATAAATGCGGAAAAAGATTTGTTAAGATTTGAGACTGACCTTAAGAAAGGCTGCCACGCACTCTTCGAGGATCAAGTCGGACGAAGTTCAGTTAGAAAGAATTGAACAAGAGATCGAACCGCCGGGCGGTTCGCCTTAGTATGAGCGCTTGTCATAGAAACAGGCATGTCAAGATAACGCCAGGGTTTCTGGCAAAGGAGCTCTTGGTAAAAGAATTGTCCGATCCTTCCGAGAGGAGCGGAGATTTGCGAAGCAGGAGGCGCCAGACGCTCTAGGGCCTGGTTCGCCTAATATGAGCGCTGGTCATAGAAGCGGCATGTCAAGATAATGCCTAGGGTTTTGCAGCGGAGCTCGTAAAAGTATAGTTAGATCCTTCCGAGGAACGTGGGTCTCATGGAGATAAAACTAGAACAAGAGGCGCCAGACGCTCTGAGTCCTGCCTCGCTGGCCTAACCGCCTAAGTTCTAAGTTCTCTAAGCTAGCAGGATGCTCTAAGTCTCCAATCTAGGATTTTCGATTGGCGCCTCCTCTGCTTGCTCTCCTTATATACTCACTCCTAGGTCGGTTTGCCTTAAGATGATGGACGCCTTTGGGCCCAAGCTTATCTCTTCAAGTATTCCATTTTCGCCGATCTTCGTAATTATCCTCGAAGTTTTCGTGACTTGATGTTTATCTGATGTTCGGAAATCGGATAAACCGCCATAGCCTGATTGGGCCTGAATTCTAAAATCGTAAGTAAGTCCGTGGACTTGTCTTAAGTCGCTGAACGCTTTAATGATTTCTGAAGACTATTTTCTCGTGAAATAAACCAGATAGCCTAAAGGATCGATGTTCGTTAATCGACCTTTGTTTTATACGATATCTTCTGCAGAAATCCAATCCTTCTAGTTTTGTAGTAAACATCGAGGACGATTCCAATCGAAGTGGCGGATGTTTATTTCAGAGCCGGATTGCCCCAAGCTCACGATGATTGATCCAAACAAGCCAAGATGGGATCAGACCAACACGATGGGACCGACCAGGACGATGGCCGCCGACCGCGCCAGGTCGGTGCCGCCGGGCGCCAGGCCGCCGCTGGCTCATGGACGGGCGCCAGGCCAGCCCGGGCGACGGTGCCGCCGGGCGCCAGGCCGGTGCCGCTGGTGCCAGGTCGCCCGCCACGGAAAGCCGCTGGCGCCAGGCCAGCCCGGTGACGGTCGCCGGGCGCCAGGCCGGTGCCGGGCGCCAGGCCAGCCCGCGGCGACGGGTGCCGCCGCCAGCCCGTGACGGGTGCCGCCGGCAGGCCGGTGCCGGGCGCCAGGCCAGCCCGCGGTAACGGTGTCGCTGGCGCCAGGTTTGCGTCACGGCTGGCCGCCTGCGATGACGGTGGCCGGGCGCCAGGTCGGTGCCGCCGCGCCAGGCCAGCTCCGGCGACGGAAAGCCGCCGGGCGCCAGGCCGGGCGCCGCCGGATGCCGCCGGGCGCCAGGCCAGCCCGCGACGGGTGCCATCGGTGCCGCCGGGCGCTATCGCCCGCTTTCACGGAAAGCCGCCGGCGCCAGGCCAGCCCGCTGTCGTCAGCCGGCGCCAGTCCGCCCGTATGCTGTCAGCTGGCGCCAGGCCGGTGCCGCCGCGCCAGGCTGTAGATCTCGCAGGGCTTCGATTTGATATCTTCATCGCTTTCTGGTTCCTCACGGCTTGAGAGAACGACTCTTCAAGTTTCGAGGCAGATTCTTTATGTTTAGGGTTTTGTGGTGATCGATCCATGTCCTGGGCGAAGCGGACCGATCTTTCCGGGACTCTCGCCCCCAAGCATCAGTAGTCTTCCGATCTCACAGAGAGTGGATATTCTAATTTGAGAAAATCTTGTATAACTCCTTTAGAAATTATCCGAGACTTTTTGTTTCAAGAAATACTTTCTAGAGACTTTCAGTCATTGATTCCGTCACACTGCATTTTGACTCCAACAGAAACCCTAAAACATCATATAAAAATACTAAAAGGTCCCTAGGGTCAATTAGGCTTCAACCATAGGAAAAAGAGGGTGAAAACGTCTGGTCGAGCCAAACCCCCAACCCGACTCTAGTCTTCCGCCTGGTCTCATCCAGCGCTTTCTCCCGACCGGGTACCTCTCCCCGTCCATTCTCCCTCGTCCAAATGTTCTTGTTCACCGTAGCTCATCCTGGTCGAGCTTCCCGGCCTGGCCTCTGGCCCAGCAGTGTCTCTTCTGACAGGGTGGCTGTACCCGACCACCTTCCCGGCCAGCTTGATGTGCTTCTAGTAAACTGATCATAACCCTCCAATACAGCTCTAAATGACTTGAAACCACTTCCATTGAAACCTAACTCATTTTCTGTGTCTCCACAAAATCTTAGCAACAGAAGACATCTCTAAGGCTTCCGCCCATGCTCATCTTTGTCTCACCAGATTATGGATTGACTTCTTTTCATGGCCAAAATTGATTCTTCAGCTTTTTGGGCCATAAGACTCCCAAACACCTCAAATCACACCAAAGCATACTCTAACACCTGATAAGGACAAATAAATGCAAAATGGACCTAAAGATGCCTAATGCCTAACTTATAGGATCAAAATGCACGGATATGGATGCTAATAACATGTAAATATGCAAGATATCAACTCCCACACTAGTCCTTTACTTGTCCTCAAGTAATCTTTTCAAAACACAAGGAGGAGAGAATAGATGGAAGCAAAGCCAAAAGAAACACTCATAGCACTCAACTTGACATCATAAAGAAACATAGCAAATAGCATGAGCAAAACTCTTTATTATGCTCTAGCTTCACAAGGCCTATCAATTACTCTTATGCCTACACAAGATGCAATGCTTATCAACCAACAAGTTCTCTTAACCAGCCCTCACATTGATTCACACACACACACACAAGGTGAAGTCTCACAAATGGGCACATGAATCTTTATTTTTCTTTCTTTTTTTTTCTTGTTTTTCTTTCTTTTCTTTTTAATATGAAGGGGACGGTCAAAACATCAATCAAGAGCTTTATCTTTCTATTCTAGGTCCCTAGGGTTTTTCTTCTAAATACATTCTTTTTCATCAATCTCAACATTGTCACATCCCAGACCCAAGACATAAGCCTTTAAAGAACAAAACCCCACTCACCATCCTAGAAGCTATCTCAAAGGAGGACCCTATGCTAGCAAGAGATGAGAACAATCCATGTCGCCCCAATACTCTCAAGATTTTGCACATGACAAGCTATCAGAAAAGGCCTCACTCATGCAAATCAATGTAGGCTTCAAAATATGGCTAGGGTTCAAGGGTATGGAAGTGCCATTTGGGTTAACAAAGAGTGGTATAATGGGGAAAGATAACCCAAATGTGTATGAGATCCATGCAAATCCCATATGCAAGAGAAATTAAGTTCATTCAAGTCTAAGTTCGATGGAGTTGGTTTCAAGAACAATGCCAATATCAAGAAAGCAAGCAAGTTTCAAGAAGAGTTTTCAAGGCTCAAAGCACACAAGCCTTTCAAAAGATGCTTAAGCTACTTGATGTGTTTAACTAGGGTGTCAAATTCAGTGCAAACAAGTGTTCTTTACAAGGCAATGCTCCATATGCAAATGAATGCAAAATGGACCTAAACATGCCTAATGCCTAACTTATATGATCAAAATGCATAAGATATGGATGCTAATAACATGTAAATATGCAAGCTATCAATAAACATTGGCCATGTCCATCTCGACTTGGTTTCCTGAAAATTGCAAGTATCGATTTGGTCGAATTCAGGCCTTGGGGCCGCTTGTTTCAATCGGGACATTAAGATTTTTCGAGAAACCATCAATATGATACTTGTTTCCGAAGGACCCCCACCAATCGTGTATAGTCTAGATGACTGGTGTTTTAGAATAACCGCGATCGTTATACGATGAATCAAGATCCATTCGCCAACCGAACCTTTGGTGGTCTCCCCAAGCTTCCGATTTATTTCGACCAAAATGAAACGGGTTCTTGGGTTGCTTGTCTCCAAGGAGATGAACGGTGAGTCCTCGAGCAAGGATACAAAGTGCATAGTTGGACTAGTTTGTCGAGACGGTTTTATGGAAGAAGATCGCGACTTGTTGAGTGGTCCGTGACTTGGGCTCGGATTTGGACATGTATGCCGCCTCGCTCGATGGACATGGTGTTGGCTTCCCGGATTTGACATGTGCTAGCTCGCTTCGGGATTTGGACATGGTGCTGGCGACGCTTCGTGACCAGCACTCCAGCAAGTTGGCCCAGCTCGCGATCAGCACGAACAGCTGGCTCGCTCGGGCGCCAGTGACCAGCATCGGCAGGTTGGCGCCGCGCCTGCGGACTATCACCAACCTCTGGTGGTCTCGAACCGCTCGGTGCTCGTGCCTGCGTGCCCGGGCGCTCGGGCGCCAGTATCGGAGAGAGCCGGGCCCTCGGCGCAAGATCGGCGAGCCAGCGCTCGGTGCGACGGGCGAGCCGCTAAGTGATGAAATGCAGACTACCGGCCAGACCGCGGTCAGCCTCGCTGTCCGGGCTACGATGCGATCATCCCATCCGGCGCTGCAAATAACTAGTTTTTCCTTGGTTTTATTTGACTCTTGATTGTTTTCAAGGATTTCGGTATTGATTGCATCTTCTAATCGATTTTGATCCCAACATAAGTTTTCAAGACTCCCAAGTCAAATGATAGTATAGAAGGTTGTCGAACCACAGAGAACTAGTGATCTATAGCACCAAGAATACAAAACTTCCTGAATCTAAGCAAACAAAAGATGGATGAAGTGATGTCATCAAATCAGTAGCTGAACCAGAGGTCGAGCCAACACCCTACTCAACCAGCCAAGGCCAAGCAGACATAACGCTCACTACAAATGCCATATCTCTTCAACCCGAAGGAGTTTTGCTGCGAAACCAATTTTCCGGTTTCTGCACTCAAGAAGAATTCTAACCCAATTGAATCAGCCCAAAATATTCCTGACCAGAGAGATATCAATTTTACAAACCGGAGGTTCTCCTATACCAAACTTTAAGAAGATTTAAGCCCAACCAAGAGCCGCCCCGAGCCAAAACCAATTCAATAAGTCAAGAGGAGTTTATCAGCTTTCCATAAAGCCCAAGATCACGAGAAATGATCAAGGAAATTGGAAGATATGATCAATTTCCCACAACCGCTAAACCAGTCCCGCACTTGCCTGATTTGGAGTCTCACCGGTTCAATCTTAGTCAAACCAAAACATGGCAACCAGGAGAGGTTTATAATCATCTAGGAAGTATATCCAACCATCCAGAAGGAGTAGAAGAGTTCTTATTATGCACCAGAGCCCACATGATCACCAGGATCTACATTTGGCCACACTTGCCTTATTTGGAGTCTCAAGCATTTAAATTCCAACAGCTATTTTTCCATTCGTAGTCAGCACATTACCAGCAATCAGGAAGATCCCACAAAGTTATCTTAGCCCCCAAGCCGTCCAGATACAAAACAAAGAATCAAATCCCTTGAAGAAAGTTATTGGAACCAAGAAATCCTCCAACAAGTTTATCGGTTTCCTTGTTTAGTTTTTCTTTCCTTTTCATATGACCGTTTGGTATTTGTCTAAGGTCATGCCCTATATAAGCAGACCCATTTGTACATTTTAGATTCACCTTTCAATCAATAAAAATAGTATGCAAAGCATTTTCTTTTCAAAGAGTGTTCTTTTGAGTTGTTCTTTAGAATTCTAAGTGTGAGGAGCATTAGATATCTATTGAGCTCGTGGTTCATAGGTTAATTGAGAGATTCAGGATCCTTGATAAACAGATTGAGAGAGTCAATCAGCACCCACAGATTGAGAGAGTCAATCAACATCTATCCAACACCATCTATCCATCAACCATCTTCAAACAACTATCCATCAACCATTCCATCTCTTTATCTTTTAGTTTATGTTCTTATTTTCATTATTCATAACTCATTATTCTTTCTTTGTTTTCAGGTTAGATTGATTCAAAAGGTTAGCAAGTCGGCCATCTCTTCCATCTTCCCATCCGCTTCCATCTTTATCGATAAGATTGACCCAAACATCCACCTACCCCATCGACCAGCTTCCCAGCCTGTATCATTGGTATCAGAGCTTTAAAAGCTCCTGACCCAGGTTATATCAATCCTTTCTATCATCTCTATATTTTCATTCTTGCTTTGTTTTCATTTTATAAAACCAAAATACATAAAAATTGTTATTTGCTTTAAGTTTTAATTTCTGCATTTTTTGTGTTCTTGATAAAAGAAAAAGAAAGAGAAGGAGTTAAGTGGTTTTGATCCACAAAATTCTTTTGAAATATCAGTCTAGTTGTTTGCATTCATTCCCAGCCCCATTGCCATATTTAAATTTTTGCATTTATTTCATTTCTTAGCTTCCCTTTTGGTTTATTTGCACTTTTAAAAAAACACATAATCATTTTCGAATTTGCTTACCATATTTTCATATTGCATACATTGAGTTTGTATCAATCTTATATTGCATCAAAAAAAAATTGCATTTCATATTTGTCCATTTCGGTTTGTTTACATTCCTTATTAAAAATTCAAAAAACAATTTGTCATTGCATTTTCTTCTTAACATCATTGTTCATATTTTCTTGCATATTTTCATATCACTTGATTTATTTCGTGCATATAATTTTGCATTAAAAAATCATTAAATTTGTTTGCATTCATTTCATAGAATTATTTCCATTTCGGTTGTTTGCATTTTATACAAAAAAAAAATCTGATTTCTTGCTTTGTTTTAATTTTAAATTGAAAACCAAAATAAAATTTATTTCCTTATCTTGTTTTTATTTCGTGTTTCTAATAATTTTTAAAAATAGAAATTCTTTTGTTTTTTATTTCAAAAAGAAGTAATTTCCCAATTTTGTTTATTCTTCTTTCTTTATTTTTGCTGCCACAAATTGATACTTTTCTTTCTGTTTGTAGGTACAAATTAAAAATACAGAGGAAAAGCCATGGCAGATTATTCAGACGAGGAAAGATCTTATGATTCAATCCAAGACTGATTTTGATGAAACTGACCAAGCATGGTCTAGTGAGGAGGACGGCTGTGATGGGTCATGTTCTAATGATAACTACTCTATGTCTGAGTATGGAGACGACCCTGACGAAGCATATCCTGAACCGAACCACCTGATCACTCACATGAAGATGCCAGCCACCAAGAAGAGTATGAAGGAGAAACTGAACCAGATATCAGTTTCAGTGAAGGAGATGAATTTCCTGGAGATAATACAGAACGTGATGATCAAGAAGCTGACCAGGAAGACTCATGGGAAGAGGAATCTGGTACTGAAATCATCTTAGAAGAAGCATGTGAGCCTGAAGAAGAGTCCTATGCGGAAGAAAGACCATGGTGTGACTACTCTGATCGAGAAGCTGAGCCACATAGCTTTGGTACTAACTCTGAAAATGAGGAGGAAGCCATAAGTGAGGCGGGAAGAAATGTTAAAGATTCCCAACTCGTCTTGGCTGAAGAGGAAGAAGTTGAAAGTGAGGTCGGAAGAAATGATACTGAACCTAAAGCACATTCCACATACTTTTCCTATGGCCAAAGAGAAGAAACTTACCCCAAGTGGGAAGATCTAAATGGAAATCCTATTCCAGAGTCACCACGCTCCAGAAGAGGAGAAGGTGTCATATGCCACCAAGACACTTGTAGGACCTGCTCTAGCAAGGTGGCAAAGAGAGCAGCATGCTCAATGGTATTATGATGATCCAGATCATACTTGGGAGAGTTTCAAATTGGAGATTCTTGAGGATTTTGTTAAAAAGATCCAGATCAACCTTCTATGTCCTGCTCACACAATCTATGCTCTCAGCAACCCTAGAATCTTTAAGGCTGGAAGTGAGCAAGTTAATCAACATCACAGCCCACAAAAGATGGGACCGGCTGTAGAGAAGAAAACTGTCAAGAGGCAAGAGGTTTTACAGCTAAGTTCACTCCAGTGTACAAAGGTGCCTGACACATTCTCATATTCAAAAGGAACTTTAGAGCCAGAGAGAAAGAAGGCCGGAGTTGTTCTTGAGAGTGGGAAACCCCAAACTGAAGATGGAGCTATGGTACAAGGTTTGCAAAGGCCACCAGCATCATCAAATCAAAGTAAGTCCTCTAATGCTAAAATATTAAAATTCAGACATGTTATAGATATCATAAGAGGGGACATTTTTCTGTAAATTGTCCATCTATAAAGTTATTAGGATGCACATCACTAGAGTTGAAACCAGAGCCAAGTAAAACAAGTGATAGTCTTGCTCCTTTAGAACTTTAAAATTCTGATTTATGCACTTGTCTTTGCCAAAGAGTTTTGATTCAGATATAAGGCAAGGAGATGGACAACCAAACAATGCTGAGAGGTTGAAAGAAATCCATGGACAGCACCTGACTTGTCCACAAAACGCAAGAAACAATAAAAGCACACAAGCTGCTAAAGAGCAAATCATTCTTCAACTTGCTGAAACAATTTGGGTAAATCTGAACCTTACTTTTCCTATTTACAAATTTTCAAACCCTTCATTTGTTTCTGCCAAAATTGTTAAGATTATTTCAGGAACAGAGACTAAAGATCACATGGATGATCCACACAAGGAGAATACAAGGTGTTTACATGCCAGGCTAAAACAAGAAATTGTCAACAACAACTTTTGATTCCAGACGACCCACCAGGTCATGAACCACCCACCAGAGTGCCAGACCAAAAGATAGGAGTGATCCTGTCGTTCCTAGTCAAAGGAGAGCCACCAGATATGCCATCAAAGATCAAACCCACCAAATACCAAGGTAAGGCCTTAAAATCTCAAAGGAGGATGAAACCTGACTTGCTCTATCTTGGTGATCTTGGTGCAGGTTATCCAGTTTCGAGGTCAAAACTTTTTCAAGGGAGAGGGTATGATGCGGTCATCAAATCAGTAGCTGAACCAGAGGTCGAGCCAACACCCTACTCAACCAGCCAAGGCACCAAGCAGGAGATACGTTCACTACAAATGCCATATCTCTTCAACCCGAAGGATTTTGCTACGAAAAATTTTCCCGGTTTCTAAACTCAAGAAGAATTCCAACCCAATTTGAATCAGCCCAAAATATTCCCGGACCAGAGAGATATCAATTTTACAAACCGGAGGTTCTCCAGGCCATCCATCCGCGAGTACCAACCTTTAGAAGAAGATTTAAGCCCAACCAAGAGCGGCCCAAGCCAAACCAATTCTAGAAGTCAAGAGGAGTTTATCAGCTTCCATAAAGCCCAAGATCACGAGAAATGGTCATGGAAATTGGAAGATATGATCAATTTCCACAACCGCTAAACCAGTCCTGCACTTGCCTGATTTGGAGTCTCACCGTTCAATCTTTGTCAAACCAAAACATGGCGACCAGGAGAGTTTTATAATCATCTAGGAAGTATATCCAACGATCCAGAAGGAGTAGAAGTGTTTTATTATGCACCAGAGCCCACATGATCAGCAGGATCTACATTTGGCCACACTTGCCTTATTTGGAGTCTCAAGCATTTAAATTCCAAAGCTCTTTTTCCATCCTTTTTGTATCTGGACAGCCTCAGGAAGATAAGATAACTTATCTTGGGATCTTCCTGATTGCTGGTAATGTGCTGACCACGACCAAAAAGGATGGAAAAAGAGCTTTGTTGGAATTAAATGCTTGAGACTCCAAATAAGGCAAGGTGGCCAAATGTAGATCCCGCTGATCATGTGGGCTCTGGTGCATAATAAAACACTTCTACCCTTCTGGATCGTTGGATATACTTCCTAGATGATTATAAAACTTCCTGGTCGCCATGTTTTGGTTTGACAAAGATTGAACTGGTGAGACTCCAAATCAGGCAAGTGCAGGACTGGTTTAGCTGGTTGTGGAAATTGATCATATCTTCCAATTTCCATGACCATTTCTCGTGATCTTGGGCTTTATGGAAAGCTGATAAACCTTCCACTTCCTCTAGAATTGGTTTTGGCTTGGGCCGCTCTTGTTGGGCTTAAATCTTCTTCTAAAGGTTGGTACTCGCGGATGGATGGCCTGGAGAACCTCCGGTTTGTAAAATTGATATCTCTCTGGTCCGGGAATATTTTGGGCTGATTCAATTGTTGGAATTCTTCTTGAGTTTAGAAACCGGGAAAATTTTTTTCGTAGCAAAAATCCTTCGGGTTGAAGAGATATGGCATTTGTAGTGAACGTATCTCCTGCTTGGTGCCTTGGCTGGTTGAGTAGGTGTTGGCTCAACCTCTGGTCAGCTACTGATTTGATGACCGCATCATACCCTCCTTGAAAAGTTTTGACCTCGAAACTGGATAACCTGCACCAAGATCACCAAGATAGAGCAAGTCAGGTTTCATCCTCCTTGAGATTTTAAGGCCTTACCTTGGTATTTGGTCGGTTTGATCTTTGATGGCATATCTGGTGGCTCTCCTTGACTAGGAAACGACAGGATCACTCCTATCTTTGGTCTGGCACTCTGGTGGGTGGTTCATGACCTGGTGGGTCGTCTGAATCAAGAAGTTGTTGTTGACAATTTCTTGTTTTAGCCTGGCATGTAAACACCTTGTATTCTCCTTTGTGTGGATCATCCATGTGATCTTTAGTCTCTGTTCCTGAAATAATCTTAACAATTTTGGCAGGAAACAAATGAATTATATCTGGTTTGAAAATTTGTAAATAGGAAAAGTAAGGTTCAGATTTACCCAAATTGTTTCAGCAAGTTGAAGAATGATTTGCTCTTTAGCAGCTTGTGTGCTTTATTGTTTCTTGCATCTTCTTTCAACGTTTTGTGGACAAGTCAGGTGCTGTCCATGGATTTCTTTCAACCTCTCAGCATTGTTTGGTTGTCCATCTCCTTGCCTTATATCTGAATCAAAACTCTTTTGGCAAAGACAAGTGCATAAATCCAGAATTTTAAAGTTCTAAAGGAGCAAGACTATCACTTGTTTTACTTGGCTCTGGTTTCAACTCTAGTGATGTGCATCCTAATAACTTTATAGATGGACAATTTACAGAAAAATGTCCCTCTTATGATATCTATAACATGTCTGAATTTTAATATTTTTAGCATTAGAGGACTTACTTTGATTTGATGATGCTGGTATGGCAAACCTTTGTACCATAGCTCCATCTTCAGTTTGGGGTTTCCCCACTCAAGAACAACTCCGGCCTTCTTTCTCTGGCTCTAAAGTTCCTTTTGAATATGAGAATGTGTCAGGCACCTTGTACACTGGAGTGAACTTAGCTGTAAAACCTCTTGCCTCTTGACAGTTTTCTTCTACAGCCGGTCCCATCTTGTGGGCTGTGATGTTGATTAACTTGCTCACTTCCAGCCTTAAAGATTCTAGGTTGCTGAGAGCATAGATTGTGTGAGCAGGACGCATAGAAGGTTGATCTGGATCTTTTTAACAAAATCCTCAAGAATCTCCAATTTGAAACTTCCCAAGCATGATCTGGATCATCATAATACTCATTGAGCATGCTGCTCTCTTTGCCACCTTGCTAGAGCAGGTCCTACAAGTGTCTTGGTGGCATATGACACCTTCTCCTCTTTCTGGAACGTGGTGACTCTGGAATAGGATTTCCATTTCGTCTTCCCACTTAGTAAGTTTCTTCTCTTTGGCCATAACCGAAAAGTATGTGGAATGTGCTTTAGGTTCAGTATCATTTCTTCCGCCTCACTTTCAACTTTCCTCTTTTCAGCCAAGACGAGTTGGGAATCTTTAACATTTCTTCCTCATCACTTATGGCTTCCTCCTCATTTTCAGAGTTAGTACCAAAGCTATGTGGCTCAGCTTCTCGATCAGAGTAGTCACACCATGGTCTTTCTTCCGCATAGGACTCTTCTTCAGGCTCACATGCTTCTTCTAAGATGATTTCAGTACCAGATTCCTCTTCCCATGAGTCTTCCTGGTCAGCTTCTTGATCATCACGTTCTGTATTATCTCCAGGAAATTATCTCCTTCACTGAAACTGATATCTGGTTCAGTTTCTCCTTCATACCTTCTTGGTGGCTGGCATCTTCATGTGAGTGATCAGGTGGTTCCGTTCAGGATATGTTTCATCAGGGTCGTCTCCATACTCAGACATAGAGAAGCATTAGAACATGACCATCACAGCAGTCTCCCTCACTCTAGACCATGCTTGGTCAGTTTCATCAAAATCGGAGTCTTGGATTGAATCATAAGATCTTTCCTCGTCTGAATAATCTGCCATGGTTCCTCTGTATTTTTAATTTGTACCTTGCACAAACAGAAAAGAAAAGTATCAATTTGTGGCTTAGCAAAATAAAGAAAGAAGAATAAACAAAATTGGGAAATTACTTTTTTGAAATAAGGAAACAAAAGAGAATTTCTATTTTTTAAAAATTATTAGAAACACGAAATAAAACAAGATAAGGAAATAAATTTTATTTTGTTTTCAATTTAAGAATTAAAACAAAGCAAGAAATCAGATTTTTTTTTTTGTATAAAATGCAAACAACCGAAATGGAAATAATTCTATGAAATGAATGCAAACAAATTTAATGATTTTTTAATGCAAAAAATTATATGCACGAAATAAATCAGAGTGATATGAAAATATGCAAGAAAATATGAACAATGATGTTAAGAAGAAAATGCAATGACGAAGCAAATTGCTTTTTTTTTGAATTTTTAATAAGGAATGTAAACAAACCGAAATGGACAAATATGAAATGCAATTTTTTGATGCAATATAAGATTGATACAAACTCAATGTATGCAATATGAAAATATGGTAAGCAAATTCGAAAATGATTATGTGTTTTTTTTTTTAAAGTGCAAATAAACCAAAAGGGAAGCTAAGAAATGAAATAAATGCAAAATTTAAATATGGCAATGGGAGCTGGGGAATGAATGCAAACAACTAGACTGATATTTCAAAAGAATTTTGTGGATCAAAACCACTTAACTCCTTCTTTCTTTCTTTT
Organism: Brassica carinata; assembly: GCA_016771965.1. NCBI lineage: Eukaryota > Viridiplantae > Streptophyta > Magnoliopsida > Brassicales > Brassicaceae > Brassica > Brassica carinata. The sequence goes on along the minus strand of CM028687.1, from coordinate 15,279,430 downwards.
ATCAAGAACACAAAAAATGCAGAAATTAAAACTTAAAGCAAATAAACAATTTTATGTATTTTGGTTTTATAAAATGAAACAAAGCAAGAATGAAAATATGAGATGATAGAAAGGATTGATATAACCTGGGTCAGGAGCTTTAAAGCTCTGATACCAAATGATACAGGCTGGGAAGCTGGTCGATGGGGTAGGTGGATGTTTGGGTCAATCTTATCGATAAAGATGGAGAACGGATGGAAGATGGAAGAGATGGCCGACTTGTTAACCTTTTGAATCCAATCTAACCTGAAAACAAAGAAAGAATAATGAGTTATGAATAATGAAAATAAGAACATAAACTAAAAGATAAAGAGATGGAATGGTTGATGGATAGTTGTTTGAAGATGGTTGATGGATAGATGGTGTTGGATAGATGTTGATTGACTCTCTCAATCTGTGGGTGCTGATTGACTCTCTCTCAATCTGTTTATCAAGGATCCTGAATCTCTCAATTAACCTATGAACCACGAGCTCAATAGATATCTAATGCTCCTCACACTTAGAATTTAAAGAACAACTCAAAGAACACTCTTTGAAAAGAAAATGCTTTGCATACTATTTTTATTGATTGAAAGGTGAATCTAAAATGTACAAATGGGTCTGGTTATATAGGGCATGACCTTAGACAAATACCAAACGGTCATATGAAAAGGAAAGGAAACAAAAACTAAACAAGGAAACCGATAAACTAGCCGTTGGAGGATTTCTGGTTCCAATGGCTTTCTTCAAGGGATTTGATTCTTTGTTTTGTATCTGGACGGCTTGGGGGCTAAGATAGCTTTATTGGGATCTTCCTGATTGCTGGTAATGTGCTGACTACGACCAAAAAGGAATGGAAAATAGCTGTTGGAATTTAAATGCTTGAGACTCCAAATAAGGCGTGTGGCCAAATGTAGATCCTGGTGATCATGTGGGCTCTGGTGCATAATAAGAACTCTTCTACCCTTCTGATCGTTGATATACTTCCTAGATGATTATAAACCTCCTGGTTGCCATGTTTTGGTTTGACTAAGATTGAACCGGTGAGACTCCAAATGTGCAAGTGCAGGACTGGTTTAGTTTGTTGTGGGAAATTGATCATATCTTCCAATTTCCTTTGATCATTTCTCAGATCTTGGGCTTTATGGAAAGCTGATAAACTCCTCTTGACTTATTGAATTGGTTTTGGCTCGGGACGGCTCTTGGTTGGGCTTAAATCTTCTTCTAAAGTTTGGTATTCATGAGAACCTCCGGTTTGTAAAATTGATATCTCTGGTCCGGGAATATTTTGGGCTGATTCTCAACAAGGAATTTTCAGTGCAGAAACCGGGAAAATTGGTTTCGCAGCAAAACTCCTTCGGGTTGAAGAGATATGGCATTTGTAGTGAACGTATGTCCCTGCTTGGCCTCTCGCTGGTTCAGTAGGGTGTTGGCCTCGACCTCTGGTTCAGCTACTGATTTGATGACCGCATCACTTCATCCATCTTTTGTTTGCTTAGATTCAGGAAGTTTTGTATTCTTGGTGCTATAGATCACTAGTTCTCTGTGGTTCGACAACCTTTCTATACTATCATTTGATTTGGGAGTCTTGAAAACTTTTTCACTATCAAATTCACATTTATGGGAACTAGTAGATTTATCATTAGATTTCAACCTTCTTGAGACTAAGCTTTATATCCTTGCTTTGCTTTGCTCTTGTAGAGTTACTAACTTTCTATTCTAGAATTTCTGTTTTGTTGTGATGGCCTCAAGCTACTTTGAGAAGCCACAAGAAGAGGAAGATCACATTGAAGATGAGCCATATGTATGTGGAGCCACCACCCTTTGATATACGATACTCACACCAGACCAAAGGGTGGAGTTGCACGGCTTCAGAGAATGAAAGAGAATTGGGGCAAGCCAATGAGATTCCTGGCACCTAATGATCCGGGTACACCTCATTAGGGATCGAGCAGAGTTTGAAGAAAGGGAGGTTACACAACATGAGTTTGATGTTGCTTATGACCTTAAAGAGGTAATGTATTGGGTTCCACCACTAACTGGAAGGTACAAGCATCTCCACTTTAGAACTTCAACTTGAGGAAATTTGCTTGCCTTGTGGTGAGAATATTGCCCATGATCTTCATTCTCATGTGCTCATAAATGAATATCTTGATCTGATATGTGAAACTAGGAAACTAGATGAGCTGAGAATAGAAAAGCCTGTTAGAGATCATATTGAAGTTTGTTTTGATAAGAGTTATCTATGTGCTTCATTTGATCTTGAATCTGAGTTTTTCATTCTTAATGAACCTAGACTCTTCTGCACTTTGCTGATCTAGGGGATGAACTTGATGTGGATAAGCTCTAGCTTGAGATAGAAAACTCCCATGCTGAAAATTATTATTAGAATGTGAACATTGTGTTTTATTTGGTTGATGGAGATAGAGTTGACTACTTTGTTAAAACTTCGCTTTGAGCCTGTAGTTGACTTTGTGTTTCCACCAAATGCTTTTGATTCTCATGACTATTTGAACCTCAAAGAGCATCTCATGATTCATGATACATCTTTAGTGAAGCTCTTGATGAAAAAATCTGTCTATTTTCTATGGACAGTAGTGTGCTCCTTTGCATACTTGGTTCCTTGTTCTCATAGGAGAAGGACCATAGGTGCATTGGCTCAACCTTTTGATACTTATGATTAGCAAGCACACAAAGTCAAGCTAGAGACTTAAACAAGCGCTTGGGAGGCATTCCCATGTTTATCCATTTTATATATTTCTTTTATCTTTCTTTTATTTTGAAGCTTTTATAAGGTTAGTTGAGGTTTTTCAGGTTGGGTCTAGGCTAGACAAGGTGATAGCGGCCAAGCATTGCAACTCTAGACAACCGCCTTCACTTATCCGCTTCAGCCTATCTCTCCTTGGCTATAACAAACTGAGGCCAAGGGTCCCACCCAATTCAGCCAATAACCCAAGTATGTGTCACTCCAACCCTTCTTGTATATACATTTGCTTTTGTCTTGTTGGGTATTCTCCTTCTTACTCACATGAGACTGTGTGATTTAAGTGTGGGGAGGTACCAGGTATTTGATCATGTTTGCTTTGTGATTGAGAGTCTCATGCATTGCAATGTACATTCATATATGCATAGAAAACCAAAAAAATTAAAAAATTTTGAATCATGTAGTTGCATCACTTGCATCTTTAAGATTGAGTCTAGAGCATATAGGTTGCATTCATTTGCATATGGAGCATTGCCTTGTAAAGAACACTTGTTTGCACTGAATTTGACACCCTAGTTAAACACATCAAGTAGCTTAAGCATCTTTTGAAAGGCTTGTGTGCTTTGAGCCTTGAAAACTCTTCTTCTTGAAACTTGCTTTCTTGATATTGGCATTGTTCTTGAAACCAACTCCATCCGAACTTAGACTTGAATGAACTTAATTTCTCTTGCATATGGGAATTTGCATACTTGATCATGGATCTCATACACATTTGGGTTATCTTTCCCCATTATACCACTCTTTGTTAACCCAAATGGCACTTCCATACCCTTGAACCCTAGCCATATTTTGAAGCCTACATTGATTTGCATGAGTGAGGCCTTTTCTGATAGCTTGTCATGTGCAAAATCTTGAGAGTATTGGGAGCGACATGGATTTGTTCTCATCTCTTGCTAGCATAGGTCCTCCTTTGAGATAGCTTCTAGGATGGTGAGTGGGGTTTTGTTCTTTAAAGGCTTATGTCTTGGGTCTGGGATGTGACAATGTTGAGATTGATGAAAAAAGAATGTATTTAGAAAGAAAACCCTAGGACCTAGAATAGAAAGATAAGAAGCTCTTGATTGATGTTTTGACCGTCCCTCTTCATATTAAAAAAAGAAAAGAAAAGAAAAACAAGAAAAAAAAAGAAGAAAATAAAGATTCATGTGCCCATTTGTGAGACTTCACCTGTGTGTGTGTGTGTGAATCAATGTGAGGGCTGGTTAAGAGAACTTGTTGGTTGATAAGCATTGCATCTGTGTAGACGATAAGAGTAATTGATAGGCCTTGTGAAGCTAGAGCATAATAAGAGAGTTTTGCTCATGCTATTTGCTATGTTTCTTTATGATGTCAAGTTGAGTGCTATGAGTGTTTCTTTTGGCTTTGCTTCCATCCCTATTCTCTCCTCCTTGTGTTTTGAAAAGATTACTTGAGGACAAGTAAAGGACTAGTGTGGGGAGTTGATATCTTGCATATTTACATGTTATTAGCATCCATATCCCGCATTTTGATCCTATAAGTTAGGCATTAGGCATCTTTAGGTCCATTTTGCATTTATTTGTCCTTATCAGGTGTTAGAGTATGCTTTGGTGTGATTTGAGGTGTTTGGGAGTCTTATGGCCCAAAAAGAGCTGAAGAATCAATTTTGGCCATGAAAAGAGAAGTCAATCCATAATCTGGTCGAGACAAAGATGAGCATGGACGGAAGCCTTAGAGATGTCTTCTGTTGCTAAGATTTTGTGGAGACACAGAAAATTGAGTTAGGTTTCCAATGGAAGTGGTTTCAAGTCATTTAGAGCTGTATTGGAGGGGTTATGATCAGTTTACTAGAAGCACATCAAGCTGGCGGGAAGATTGGTCCGGTACAGCCACCCTGTCAGAAGAGACACTGCTGGACGAGGCCAGGCCGGGAAGCTCGACCAGGATGAGCTACCCGGTCGAACAAGGACATTTGGACCGGGGATGGACCGGGAGAGGTACCCGGTCGGGAGAGAAGCGCTGATGAGACCAGGCCTGAAGACTAGGTCGGTTGGGCGGTTTGCCTCGACCCAGACCGCTTTTTCACCCTCTTTCCTATTGGTTGAAGCCTATTGACCCTAGGGACCTTTTAGTATTTTATATGATGTTTTTAGGGTTTCTGTTGGAGTCAAAATCGGTCGCGACGAATCAATGACTGAAAGTCTCTAGAAAGTATTTTGAAACAAAAGTCTCGGATAATTTCTAAAAGGAGTTATACAAGATTTTCAAATTAGAATATCCACTTCTGTGAGATCGAAGACTACGGGCGCAGGACGAGAGAGTCCCCGGAAAGATCGGTCCGCCGCCCAAGGACATCAAGATTCGATCACCACAAAACCCTAAACATAAAAGAATCTGCCTCAAACTAAGAGGTCGCTTTTCAAACCGCGAGGAACCAGAAAACGATGAAGATATCAAATCAAGCCTCGGAGATCTAAGCCTGGCGCCGGCGGCACCTCGCCTGGAGCGCGGCGCACGCGCCACGCTGGCCGGACTGCTCGCGGCACTGACACGCTGGCTGGCTCTGCGCGGCGCAACTAATCTGACGCTGGTCGCCTGGCGCCGGGCGTACCCGCCTGGAACCGGGTAATCTGCCGCACGGGCTGGCCTGGCGCTGGGCGACCGCCTATGCCGGGCGGTATTCGCCTGGCGCCGGGCGCTCGTCGCATCGGTTGGTCATGCCGCGGCACTGCCCTGCCGGGCGGCAATTCGCCGCGACGGCTGGCTGCCGGGCACCTGCCTGCCGGGCGACACTAAGCCAGACTGGCCTACGCTGGCGGCATTCTGCCTATGCCGGCGCACCCGCTTTCACTGGTTGGCTCTACGCCGCACCTGCCGCGATCGGCTGGCTTGGCGCCGGGCGGCACTCAACATGCCGGCGCAATTCGCCAATTGGCTGGCTCATACGGGCGCACTGCGGACGCTGGCCGGGCCTGGCACCGCGGCACTCGCCCATGCCGGGCGGCACTCGCGACGGTTGGCCTGGCGCCGCGGCTCGCCACGCTGGCCAGCTCGGGCGCCGGGCGTATCGGCTGGCGCCGGGCGGCACTCGCCTGGCCGTCGTGACGGCCATCGCCCTGGTCTCGTCCCATCGCGGTTCGGTCTGATCCCATCTTGGCTTGTTTGGATCAATCATCGTGAGCTTGGGACAATCACGCTACGAATAAACATCCTTCGACTGATGGAATCGCCTCGATGTTTTACTACAAAAACTAGAAAGATTGATTTAAGATATCGATAAAACAAGGTCGATTAACTTGAACATCGATCCTTTAGGCTATACGGTTTATTTTACGAAAAAATAGTCTTTCCGAAATCGTGATAAAACGCTCAACGACTTAAGACAAGTCCACGGACTTACTTACGATTTTAAGAATTCAGGCCCAATCAGGCTATGACGGTTTATCCGATTTCAACATCGATAAACATCAAGTCACCGAAAACTCGAGGATAATTACGAAGATCGATTTAAAATGGAATACTTCCTGAAGAGATAAGCTTGGGCCCAAAGGCGCAGGTCCATCATCTTAAGGCAAACCACTCTAGAGTGAGTATATAAGAGAGAAGAGAGAGAGCCAATCCGAAAATCCTAGATTGAGACTTAGAGCATCCTGCTAGCTTAGAGAACTTAGAACTTAGGGCAGCCAGGCCACAGCAGGACTCAGAACGCCTGGCCGCCTCTTTGTTCTAGTTTTATCTTCTCCGCAGACCCACGCTCCTCTCAAGGATCTAACTATACTTTTACTCAGAGCTCCGCATTACAGAAACCCTAGGCATTATCTTCGACATGCCCGCTTCTTATGACCAACGCCATATTAGATCTAACCAGGCCCTAGAACGCCTGGTCACCTCCTGCTCGCAAATCCTCTCTAAGGATCGACAATTCTTTTACTTAAGAGTCTCGCGACATAGAAACCCTAGGCTATCTTCGACATGCCTGTTTCTGACAACGCCATACTAGACTAACCCGCCCAGACGGTTCGACTCTTGTTCAATTCTTTCTAACTGAACTACGTCCGACTTGATCCTCGAAGGTACGTAGGGCAGCCTTTCTTAAGGTCCAGTCTCAAATCTTAACAAATCTTTTTCCGCATTTATTCGTCACTTGTCGCTGGCTGTCGAGAATCCGACCTTCAAGGAAAGTCGGGTTAACCTGCTTCAAGGAAAGTCGGTTAACTCGGTTCCCACAGCTTACGCTAGAAGGAGGGGGGACGGATTACTCTTACTCATACGCCGCAGCGCTTGATCGAACCAATGTCCAGAAATATGAAAGAAAAAGTTGCAATTTTCGCCAACGATGGTAAAACAACTCCAGCAGCGACTGTTCCTATGGCCAACGCCACGCAAACGCCACGGTGCTCGAAAGCAAATCAAAACCTAGCCGCTGCTTTCCGCCACAGGAAGAGCACAAAACGAAGCTCGCAATTTCTCTATCTAAACAGAAAGGGCAACGATAAAATCTATCAAACCCCAAAAATTGCCTTGTTACCAAGTTAGAGAAACGAACGGCAAGGTTTCTATTAAAAGTTTCTTTCGAACCTCTCAAAAATAAAACTTATTCTCCTCAAACCTTGGGGAAACCCTATATTACTGTGGAACAGAAGCACGGCAAATCGGTTCACCGATTCCCACTCGCCATACTTACAAACAACTCTCGAGGAACAAACGGAAAACGAAGGAGGTCGGAGCTTGATCTTACTAGGACGACTTTATAAGGTAAGATCAGTCTTCCCAGTTCGCCTTTAGTAAGAGCCCACTTTGTTCTCCTTTGTGTCTAGGTCAAAATGGCTTTCGCTTTCGCCTCAATCGGAGTTTCCGCTGAGATTTTACAAGGGAACAAAATCACTCTCCCGCCACCTCGCCGCGTGGACGAACAACCATCACCAAGGTCACCACTCGTGGAAACCCCACCTTGCTCTTGTGGGGTCAAAACGGTTATCTCGAAATCACGCAAAGACTTTCCCAAACTCAAAAGATTTCCAGAACGACCGACGAGGGAAAGATCGAACAACGAAAACCCACGACGGTAAGATCGCCTGATGCCGGGCGCACGCTGGACGCTGGCTTGGCCTGGCACCGGCGTATTCCTCGCCTGGCGCGGCGCACGCCGGACGCTGGCTGGCTCTGCGCCGGCGGCAACTTCCTGGCGCCGGCGGCACGCGGGACTCCGGCTGGCCTGGCGCCGGCACGCTGGACGCTGGTTGGCCTACGCCGGGCGGCACCTCGCCTGGCGCACGCTGACGCTGGCTGGCCTGGCGCCGGCGGCACCTCGGCTCATGCCGGCGGCACGCGGACGCTGGCTGGCCTGGCGTCATGCACGCAGGACGCTGGCTGGCCTGAATACCGGCATCGGGTACGCTGGACGGGCTGGCTCATACGGGCGGCATCGCCAGACGCCGGTTCGGCCTGGCGAAGCGGCACCTCGGCTTCGCCTGCAGCACGCTGGACTGGCTGGTTTGGCGGGCGTACCCTGGCTCGACGCCTGCGACGCTGGACGCTGGTTGCCTGGCTGCTGCACTTCGCCTTATGCCGGCGGCACGCAGGACGCTGGCTGGTCGCTTTACGCACCTCGCCTGAGCCGGCGGCACGCTGGACGCTGGTTGGCTCCATACGCGGCACTCGCCCGGTCGACTTCGCCCTGGTCTCGGTCCCATCGCGGCTCGGTCCGATCCCATCTTGGCTTGTTTAGATCAATCTTTGTGAGTTTGGTACGATCACGTTATTCTAAACACCAATCGCCTCGACTATAATGAGGAAATGGGATTCCTTCGAAATGCCTAAACCTTCAAAAGACTATTTTCTCAAAAATTTTGTAAGGATTTTAATTCTTTGTAGGACAGGAACAAAACGCCTTGAAAACTGCCGAGAATTTAGGGAACTTAGGATTTGTGGATAGTCTAGCAAGCTAAGTCTTAGGCAAAATTTCCAGTCTTGTTCCATCGCTCCTGATTGTCCAGGCAGAACATGCAAACCGATCTAGTCTCGAAACCGAGAAACGATCGCCACGCTCTAAAAGCATACTCATCCCGCTTCCTAAAAGAAAGAAAAACGACGAAGCCTTCGAAGAACGGCTAACCCGCTTTCGTGAAAAGAAAAGGGAAGTAGGTACGATACTATATCCGATAATCCCATCTTCAAAACTTTTGCTTCAGCATCAAGACAACGCTTTGACAAAGCAAAACTCTCGCAGCAATAAGATTCGCCTAAAACGCTTAACGCATAGCCCAACCGCTACAAACATAGTCTTGAAAACTCTACGTTGCCTCTCGCCGCAAACTCGCGACTAGAACGGTACCAACGCCGGACTAATAGCACGACGGTGAACTACTTAAAATAACGAAATAACCTTCGTAAAACTCATAAGTAGTTCGAAGCAGCTGTCCAAGGTCGAAATCATAGCGAAACATCTCCGCGGTAATCCACGGAAACATCGCTACTTTAACAATTCAAGCATTTTTTATCTCCATGAAACCGTCATCCATTACTTTCAGATAACAAAAAATTTTATAATGAACCATTCATCGTGTAACTGAAACCTAAAGTGGAAGATCGCTTCTAAAAGCCATCAGCCGTAACTCAGAAAACTCCACTATGCTTGGCATGTCTATCTCAGCAACGCTATTTGGCCCTCGCCAACTACTTCTTCCAGAAAGCCCGACCTGAATTCGCATCCCCATTAAGGACAATCAGAACTAACATGACCTTAATAAGGGTCATGGGCTGATCGCATCAACAACTTCTTTGGCGATACGGCTGAATCTAGCCTCCATGCCAATCCAAAGCTACTGAGCGCAGCACCGCCCAATCACTTAACGGCTAAAACAACAATCCACGATTTGTTCATAGAACGCCAAGTGACTATTACGCAAGCAATTTGTCGATAACCCAGAATCGAAATCATAATGATAAACTCTCCATACCAAGACTCAGTCCTAACAACCATATGGTTAACGGAAGATTCAAACTCATCGCCAATCGACAGTTCTATACTCGTGAAACACTGCATGAAAAGAAACACTCGTGACAAGGCTCCAAGAGTTATAATGAAGTCATCCTTAATATATACAAACAAACCTGAAGGCCAACACTTCACGGCACTGTGAATGTAGACGCTTCTCCCTCTGGTCGGACTTACGCGACCTCTTGGTCTCCAGGCCTAAACCGAAACAACAGTTTCTGGCCGTAACATTCGCGAAAACATCTCCAAAGCCCGCGAACATTTCAACCACGAATGCGCACAAGGGAAACTCGACCTTCAGCACTGGCGAGATGTCGCTAACGCCGGGCGACATTCTCAAAACGCTCCAGACGAAATCCTCGCCTCTAGAACTCAAAACATACAAACACACCTCTAAACGGTAACATGCCTCTAAACTGGCATCATTTCGTTGTTGCTGATCACAACAAACTAACTCTAACGCCCTAAACGCATACAAATAGCTTCAAGGGTAGGCTCTTTGCATCCGACAAGGATAAACATAGCGCTATACAAGAAATCCAAATTGTGGTTTAGCTCTTCAAAGGAAGTAGCTCGACTCACTTCAGACAAATCATATAAGCCGACAACAATTCGCTGATTTTAAACGGTACGAAGTCAGGTTAAAATCGCAAACAGGCAAAACGAAGCCGATTTGTCATCGCAAAGCCTCAGTCCGAGAGTAAACCTAGGTCTTGCCCTAAACCCAGCCACGCTGATCTTGACATCTCACAGACATAGTATGGTATAAGATCCAAAATTTGTCTCTTCACTTAAGCCTATTCGCTTCACCTAACTTTCGCCAGAATCGGTAAATCGAAAATCTCGCTTTTGCAAACAATAGGTACGGTGATCATCAGGAACTAGGAATGAGACGACAACTCACACCCTCTTTTCTCATACTACTCTCGAAAACAAATACATCAACAACATCATGCTCGAAAGTCTCTCATGACACATAACCAGACCATATAAGTCTCGGAAAACAGATCACAAGGGTCTTAAACTCCAAACTAACCACGGAAGGCTTGATCCCTACAACAAGGGTACGTAGGCAGCCTCAAAGGCGAGCCCCAATCTTACCATTCAACGGAGTTTCAACCATTGATTCCGCCTATCTTACCTGACATATCTTATCGCCGCAAGAACATCACGAAGGTTCTAACGAGCTGGGGCTAACTGTTGGTGTCAAAATCGGTCGCGACGGAATCAATGACTGAAAGTCTCTAGAAAGTATTTCTTGAAAACAAAAGTCTCGATAATTTCTAAAAGGAGTTATACGAGATTTTCTCAAATTAGAATATCCACTCTCTGTGAGATCGAAGACTACGGCGCGCTGGACGCAGAGTCCCCGAAAGATCGGGTCCTTCGACATCAAGATTCGATCACCACAAAACCCTAAACATAAAGAATCTGCCTCAAACTGAAGAGGTCGCTTCAAAACCGGAGGAACCAGAAAACGATCAAGATATCAAATCGAAGCCCCGCCGAGATCTACAGCCTGACGCCGCAGCACCTCGGCCTGGCGCCGGCGGCACGCGCCACGCGGGCTGGACTATGCCGCCGGCGCTGCACTGGTCGGCGCCGCTGCACTTGCGGACGCTGGCCGCCTGGCGCGGGCGGCATTCCGCCTGCCGCACCCGCCGCACGGTTGGTCTACGCCGCGGCATTCGCCCTGCCGGGCGCACCCGCTGACGGGTTGGCCTGCCGCGGCACTCGCCTGGTGCGGGCGGCACTCGTCACGACGGGCTGGCTCATGCCGGGCGCACTCGCCTGATGCCAGCGGCACCGCCTGGCTGCCGCATAATTGCCGCGAGGGCTGGCCTGGCGCCGGGCGTACTGCCTGGCGCCGCGGCATTCCGTCACCTCGGCTGGCCTAGGCGCGGCACTACGACGGGTTGGCCTACGCCGGGCGCACCTCGCCTGATACGGCACCGCCACCGGGGTTGGCTACTGGGCAATACCGCGGACGCTGGCCGCCTGGCACCGGCGCAAGCCGGCCTGGCGTTCCGCCGCGACGGTTGGCCTACCGCGGCACCCTCGCCTGAAAGCCGCTCCGCCACGCTGGTCGCCTTGCCGGGCACCTCGCCTGGCCGGGTCGACAGCCCTCGCCCTGGTCTCGTCCCATCGCGGTTCGGTCTGATCCCATCTTGGCTTGTTTGGATCAATCATCGTGAGCTTGGGACAATCACGGCACGAAATAAACATCCTTCGACTCGATTGAATCGCCCTCATGTTTTACTACAAAACTAGAAAGATTGATTTCTCGTGAGAAGATATCGTGATAAAACAAGGTCGATTAACTTGAACATCGATCCTTTAGGCTATACGGTTTATTTTACGAGAAAGATAGTCTTTTTCCGAAAATCGATAAAACGCTCAACGACTTAAGACAAGTCCACGGACTTACTTACGATTTTAAGAATTCAGGCCCAATCAGGCTATGACGGTTTATCCGATTAACATCAGATAAACATCAAGTCACCGAAACTCGAGGATAATTAATAAGATCGATTTAAAATGGAATACTTCCTGAAGAGATAAGCTTGGGCCCAAAGGCAGGTCCATCATCTTAAGGCAAACCGAACCTAGAGTGAGTATATAAGGAGAGCAAGAGCAGAGGAGAGGCCAATCCGAAAATCCTAGATTGAGACTTAGAGCATCCCGCTAGCTTAGAGAACTTAGAACTTAGGCGTTAGGCCAGCGAGGCAGGACTCGAACGCCCGGGTCACTTTTGTTCTAGTTTTATCTTCTCCGCAGACCCACGTTCTCTCGGAAGGATCTAACTATACTTTTACTCAGAGTCTCGCATAGAAACCCTAGGCATTATCTTCGACATGCCCGCTTCATGACCAACGCCATATTAGACTAACCAGGCCCTAACGCCTGGTCACCTCCTGTCGAAATCTCCATTCCTCTCGGAAGGATCGGACAATTTTTTACTTAAGAGCTCCGCACATAGAAACCCTAGCGCTATCTTCGACATGCCTGTTTCTATGACAAACGCCATACTGCATAAACCCGCCCGCAGACGGTTCGATCTCGTTCAATTCTTTCTAACTGAACCACGTCCGACTTGATCCTCGAAGGGCAATGTGCAGCCTTTCTTAAGGTCCAGTCTCAAATCTTAACAAATCTTTTTCCGCATTTATTCGGTCACTTGTCGTTGGCTGTCGCAGAGAATCCGGACCTTCAAGGAAAGTCGGTTAACTTGGCTTTCCTCCGCAATCTTATTCATTAAAATTGACGGTGTGAATTTCGGTTCCCACAGCTTCTAAGCCTTGTATAACATTTTATATCTCCCAAAGTGGGAGTATCTCATTTTCTCTCAAGACTTTGCCTCATATTGTAAAAGCTTGAAACTTTTTTATCATTTTAAGGAAGTTTTCATCTTATATCTTGTTTCTCTTGATCATTAACATGATTAGCGTTAAATCACATAGATTTAAGGTTTCCTCCGGCTTTTAACATTCTTTACCAAAGACCATTTGTTGTAAAGGTGTTAATATGGCTAGTAGACTTGCTCTTAATGATTGCTTGCATATTATTCAACCAATGACCATTTGATGCTTGAGATGTGTTAGCAAATGAACATTCTTCTTGACCATAGATTTTTGATTGTGTCTGTAACTCTAAGGATGCTAGATTGATTGTTTGCTGCCACCTTTAGATTGAAGCTTGATCACCCAAAGTCAATTCCCTAGTCCCATGATCGATAGAAAGGTTGTCGAACCACAGAGAACTAGTGATCTATAGCACCAAGAATACACAAGCTTCCTTAATCTAAGCAAACAAGAAGATGGATGAAGGTAACAAGCTAAGATCCTATAAATATAGACAAGGTGATCTCAAATCCAATTAAGAAATAAGTGCAAGAACTCAATCAAATTCTAAGGTGGATCCATGGGACTAGGAATTGACTTTGGGTGATCAAGCTTCAATCTAAAGGTGGCAGCAAACAATCAATCTAGCATCCTTAAGTCTAGACACAATCCAAAAAATCTATGGTCAAGAAGAATGTTCATTTGCTAACACATCTCAAGCATCAAATGGTCATTGGTTGAATAATATGCAAGCAATCATTAAGAGCAAGTCTACTAGCCATATTAACACCTTTACAACAAATGGTCTTTGGTAAAGAATGTTAAAAGCTTCGAGAAACCTTAAATCTATGTGAGATTTAACGCTAATCATGTTAATGATCAAGAGAAACAAGATATAAGATGAAAACTTCCTTAAAATGATAAAAAGTTTCAAGCTTTTACAATATGAGGCAAAGTCTTGAGAGAAAATGAGATACTCCCACTTTGGGAGATATAAGAGTATTTATACAAGGCTTAGAAACTGTGGGAACCGAAATTCACACCGCCAATTTTAATGAATAAGATTATGGAGGAAAGCCAAGTTAACCCGACTTTCCTTGAAGGTCCGGATTCTTCGCGACAGCCAACGACAAGTGACCAATAAATGCGAAAAAGATTTGTTAAGATTTGAGACTGGACCTTAAGAAAGGCTGCCTACGTACCCCTTTCGAGGATCAAGTCGGACGTAGTTCAGTTAGAAAGAATTGAACAAGAGATCGAACCGTCTGGGCGGGTTTGTCTAGTATGAGCGTTTGTCATAGAAACAGGCATGTCGAAGATAACGCCTAGGGTTTCTATGCGCGGAGCTCTTAAGTAAAGAATTGTCCGATCCTTCCGAGGAGCGGAGATTTGCGAGCAGGAGGCGCCAGACGCTCTAGGGCCTGGTTCGCCTAATATGAGCGCTGGTCATAGAAGCGGCATGTCAAGATAATGCCTAGGGTTTCTATGCGGAGCTCTGAGTAAAAGTATAGTTAGATCCTTCCGAGGAACGTGGGTCTGCGGAGAAGATAAAACTAGAACAAGAGGCGGCCAGACGTTCTGAGTCCTGCCTCGCTGGCCTAACCGCCTAAGTTCTAAGTTCTCTAAGCTAGCAGGATGCTCTAAGTCTCCAATCTAGGATTTTCGGATTGGCGCTCTCCTCTGCTCTTGCTCTCCTTATATACTCACTCCTAGGTCGGTTTGCCTTAAGATGATGGACCTCGCCTTTGGGCCCAAGCTTATCTCTTCAGGAAGTATTCCATTTTCGTCGATCTTCGTAATTATCCTCGAGTTTTCGGTGACTTGATGTTTATCTGATGTTCGGGAAATCGGATAAACCGCCATAGCCTGATTGGGCCTGAATTCTTAAAATCGTAAGTAAGTCCGTGGACTTGTCTTAAGTCGTTGAACGCTTTATCGATTTTCGGAAAAAGACTATCTTTCTCGTAAAATAAACCGTATAGCCTAAAGGATCGATGTTCAAGTTAATCGACCTTGTTTTATCACGATATCTTCTCACGAGAAATCAATCTTTCTAGTTTTGTAGTAAAACATGAGGGCGATTCAATCGAGTCGAAGGATGTTTATTTCGTGCCGTGATTGTCCCAAGCTCACGATGATTGATCCAAACAAGCCAAGATGGGATCAGACCGAACCGCGATGGGACGAGACCAGGGCGAGGGCTGTCGACCCGGCCAGGCGAGGTGCCCGGCAAGGCGACCAGCGTGGCGGAGCGGCTTTCAGGCGAGGGTGCCGCGGTAGGCCAACCGTCGCGGCGGAACGCCAGGCCGGCTTGCGCCGGTGCCAGGCGGCCAGCGTCCGCGGTATTGCCCAGTAGCCAACCCCGGTGGCGGTGCCGTATCAGGCGAGGTGCGCCCGGCGTAGGCCAACCCGTCGTAGTGCCGCGCCTAGGCCAGCCGAGGTGACGGAATGCCGCGGCGCCAGGCAGTACGCCCGGCGCCAGGCCAGCCCTCGCGGCAATTATGCGGCAGCCAGGCGGTGCCGCTGGCATCAGGCGAGTGCGCCCGGCATGAGCCAGCCCGTCGTGACGAGTGCCGCCGCACCAGGCGAGTGCCGCGGCAGGCCAACCCGTCAGCGGGTGCGCCCGGCAGGGCGAATGCCGCGGCGTAGACCAACCGTGCGGCGGGTGCGGCAGGCGGAATGCCGCCGCGCCAGGCGGCCAGCGTCCGCAAGTGCAGCGGCGCCGACCAGTGCAGCGCCGGCGGCATAGTCCAGCCCGCGTGGCGCGTGCCGCCGGCGCCAGGCCGGGTGCTGCCGGCGTCAGGCTGTAGATCTCGGCGGGGCTTCGATTTGATATCTTGATCGTTTTCTGGTTCCTCCGGTTTTGAAGCGACCTCTTCAGTTTGAGGCAGATTCTTTTATGTTTAGGGTTTTGTGGTGATCGAATCTTGATGTCGAAGGACCGATCTTTCGGGGACTCTGCGTCCAGCGCGCCGTAGTCTTCGATCTCACAGAGAGTGGATATTCTAATTTGAGAAAATCTCGTATAACTCCTTTTAGAAATTATCGAGACTTTTGTTTCAAGAAATACTTTCTAGAGACTTTCAGTCATTGATTCCGTCGCGACCGATTTTGACACCAACAGTTAGCCCCCAGCTCGTTAGAACCTTCGTGATGTTCTTGCGGCGATAAGATATGTCAGGTAAGATAGGCGGAATCAATGGTTGAAACTCCGTTGAATGGTAAGATTGGGGCTCGCCTTTGAGGCTGCCTACGTACCCTTGTTGTAGGGATCAAGCCTTCCGTGGTTAGTTTGGAGTTTAAGACCCTTGTGATCTGTTTTCCGAGACTTATATGGTCTGGTTATGTGTCATGAGAGACTTTCGAGCATGATGTTGTTGATGTATTTGTTTTCGAGAGTAGTATGAGAAAAGAGGGTGTGAGTTGTCGTCTCATTCCTAGTTCCTGATGATCACCGTACCTATTGTTTGCAAAAGCGAGATTTTCGATTTACCGATTCTGGCGAAAGTTAGGTGAAGCGAATAGGCTTAAGTGAAGAGACAAATTTTGGATCTTATACCATACTATGTCTGTGAGATGTCAAGATCAGCGTGGCTGGGTTTAGGGCAAGACCTAGGTTTACTCTCGGACTGAGGCTTTGCGATGACAAATCGGCTTCGTTTTGCCTGTTTGCGATTTTAACCTGACTTCGTACCGTTTAAAATCAGCGAATTGTTGTCGGCTTATATGATTTGTCTGAAGTGAGTCGAGCTACTTCCTTTGAAGAGCTAAACCACAATTTGGATTTCTTGTATAGCGCTATGTTTATCCTTGTCGGATGCAAAGAGCCTACCCTTGAAGCTATTTGTATGCGTTTAGGGCGTTAGAGTTAGTTTGTTGTGATCAGCAACAACGAAATGATGCCAGTTTAGAGGCATGTTACCGTTTAGAGGTGTGTTTGTATGTTTTGAGTTCTAGAGGCGAGGATTTCGTCTGGAGCGTTTTGAGAATGTCGCCCGGCGTTAGCGACATCTCGCCAGTGCTGAAGGTCGAGTTTCCCTTGTGCGCATTCGTGGTTGAAATGTTCGCGGGCTTTGGAGATGTTTTCGCGAATGTTACGGCCAGAAACTGTTGTTTCGGTTTAGGCCTGGAGACCAAGAGGTCGCGTAAGTCCGACCAGAGGGAGAAGCGTCTACATTCACAGTGCCGTGAAGTGTTGGCCTTCAGGTTTGTTTGTATATATTAAGGATGACTTCATTATAACTCTTGGAGCCTTGTCACGAGTGTTTCTTTTCATGCAGTGTTTCACGAGTATAGAACTGTCGATTGGCGATGAGTTTGAATCTTCCGTTAACCATATGGTTGTTAGGACTGAGTCTTGGTATGGAGAGTTTATCATTATGATTTCGATTCTGGGTTATCGACAAATTGCTTGCGTAATAGTCACTTGGCGTTCTATGAACAAATCGTGGATTGTTGTTTTAGCCGTTAAGTGATTGGGCGGTGCTGCGCTCAGTAGCTTTGGATTGGCATGGAGGCTAGATTCAGCCGTATCGCCAAAGAAGTTGTTGATGCGATCAGCCCATGACCCTTATTAAGGTCATGTTAGTTCTGATTGTCCTTAATGGGGATGCGAATTCAGGTCGGGCTTTCTGGAAGAAGTAGTTGGCGAGGGCCAAATAGCGTTGCTGAGATAGACATGCCAAGCATAGTGGAGTTTTCTGAGTTACGGCTGATGGCTTTTAGAAGCGATCTTCCACTTTAGGTTTCAGTTACACGATGAATGGTTCATTATAAAATTTTTTGTTATCTGAAAGTAATGGATGACGGTTTCATGGAGATAAAAAATGCTTGAATTGTTAAAGTAGCGATGTTTCCGTGGATTACCGCGGAGATGTTTCGCTATGATTTCGACCTTGGACAGCTGCTTCGAACTACTTATGAGTTTTACGAAGGTTATTTCGTTATTTTAAGTAGTTCACCGTCGTGCTATTAGTCCGGCGTTGGTACCGTTCTAGTCGCGAGTTTGCGGCGAGAGGCAACGTAGAGTTTTCAAGACTATGTTTGTAGCGGTTGGGCTATGCGTTAAGCGTTTTAGGCGAATCTTATTGCTGCGAGAGTTTTGCTTTGTCAAAGCGTTGTCTTGATGCTGAAGCAAAAGTTTTGAAGATGGGATTATCGGATATAGTATCGTACCTACTTCCCTTTTCTTTTCACGAAAGCGGGTTAGCCGTTCTTCGAAGGCTTCGTCGTTTTTCTTTCTTTTAGGAAGCGGGATGAGTATGCTTTTAGAGCGTGGCGATCGTTTCTCGGTTTCGAGACTAGATCGGTTTGCATGTTCTGCCTGGACAATCAGGAGCGATGGAACAAGACTGGAAATTTTGCCTAAGACTTAGCTTGCTAGACTATCCACAAATCCTAAGTTCCCTAAATTCTCGGCAGTTTTCAAGGCGTTTTGTTCCTGTCCTACAAAGAATTAAAATCCTTACAAAATTTTTGAGAAAATAGTCTTTTGAAGGTTTAGGCATTTCGAAGGAATCCCATTTCCTCATTATAGTCGAGGCGATTGGTGTTTAGAATAACGTGATCGTACCAAACTCACAAAGATTGATCTAAACAAGCCAAGATGGGATCGGACCGAGCCGCGATGGGACCGAGACCAGGGCGAAGTCGACCGGGCGAGTGCCGCGTATGGAGCCAACCAGCGTCCAGCGTGCCGCCGGCTCAGGCGAGGTGCGTAAAGCGACCAGCCAGCGTCCTGCGTGCCGCCCGGCATAAGGCGAAGTGCAGCAGCCAGGCAACCAGCGTCCAGCGTCGCAGGCGTCGAGCCAGGGTACGCCCGCCAAACCAGCCAGTCCAGCGTGCTGCAGGCGAAGCCGAGGTGCCGCTTCGCCAGGCCGAACCGGCGTCTGGCGATGCCGCCCGTATGAGCCAGCCCGTCCAGCGTACCCGATGCCGGTATTCAGGCCAGCCAGCGTCCTGCGTGCATGACGCCAGGCCAGCCAGCGTCCGCGTGCCGCCGGCATGAGCCGAGGTGCCGCCGGCGCCAGGCCAGCCAGCGTCAGCGTGCGCCAGGCGAGGTGCCGCCCGGCGTAGGCCAACCAGCGTCCAGCGTGCCGGCGCCAGGCCAGCCGGAGTCCCGCGTGCCGCCGGCGCCAGGAAGTTGCCGCCGGCGCAGAGCCAGCCAGCGTCCGGCGTGCGCCGCGCCAGGCGAGGAATACGCCGGTGCCAGGCCAAGCCAGCGTCCAGCGTGCGCCCGGCATCAGGCGATCTTACCGTCGTGGGTTTTCGTTGTTCGATCTTTCCCTCGTCGGTCGTTCTGGAAATCTTTTGAGTTTTGGGAAAGTCTTTGCGTGATTTCGAGATAACCGTTTTGACCCCACAAGAGCAAGGTGGGGTTTCCACGAGTGGTGACCTTGGTGATGGTTGTTCGTCCACGCGGCGAGGTGGCGGGAGAGTGATTTTGTTCCCTTGTAAAATCTCAGCGGAAACTCCGATTGAGGCGAAAGCGAAAGCCATTTTGACCTAGACACAAAGGAGAACAAAGTGGGCTCTTACTAAAGGCGAACTGGGAAGACTGATCTTACCTTATAAAGTCGTCCTAGTAAGATCAAGCTCCGACCTCCTTCGTTTTCCGTTTGTTCCTCGAGAGTTGTTTGTAAGTATGGCGAGTGGGAATCGGTGAACCGATTTGCCGTGCTTCTGTTCCACAGTAATATAGGGTTTCCCCAAGGTTTGAGGAGAATAAGTTTTATTTTTGAGAGGTTCGAAAGAAACTTTTAATAGAAACCTTGCCGTTCGTTTCTCTAACTTGGTAACAAGGCAATTTTTGGGGTTTGATAGATTTTATCGTTGCCCTTTCTGTTTAGATAGAGAAATTGCGAGCTTCGTTTTGTGCTCTTCCTGTGGCGGAAAGCAGCGGCTAGGTTTTGATTTGCTTTCGAGCACCGTGGCGTTTGCGTGGCGTTGGCCATAGGAACAGTCGCTGCTGGAGTTGTTTTACCATCGTTGGCGAAAATTGCAACTTTTCTTTCATATTTCTGGACATTGGTTCGATCAAGCGCTGCGGCGTATGAGTAAGAGTAATCCGTCCCCCCTCCTTCTAGCGTAAGCTGTGGGAACCGAGTTAACCGACTTTCCTTGAAGCAGGTTAACCCGACTTTCCTTGAAGGTCGGATTCTCGACAGCCAGCGACAAGTGACGAATAAATGCGGAAAAAGATTTGTTAAGATTTGAGACTGGACCTTAAGAAAGGCTGCCTACGTACCTTCGAGGATCAAGTCGGACGTAGTTCAGTTAGAAAGAATTGAACAAGAGTCGAACCGTCTGGGCGGGTTAGTCTAGTATGGCGTTGTCAGAAACAGGCATGTCGAAGATAGCCTAGGGTTTCTATGTCGCGAGACTCTTAAGTAAAGAATTGTCGATCCTTAGAGAGGATTTGCGAGCAGGAGGTGACCAGGCGTTCTAGGGCCTGGTTAGATCTAATATGGCGTTGGTCATAAGAAGCGGCATGTCGAAGATAATGCCTAGGGTTTCTGTAATGCGGAGCTCTGAGTAAAAGTATAGTTAGATCCTTGAGAGGAGCGTGGGTCTGCGGAGAAGATAAAACTAGAACAAGAGGCGGCCAGGCGTTCTGAGTCCTGCTGTGGCCTGGCTGCCCTAAGTTCTAAGTTCTCTAAGCTAGCAGGATGCTCTAAGTCTCAATCTAGGATTTTCGGATTGGCTCTCTCTCTTCTCTCTTATATACTCACTCTAGAGTGGTTTGCCTTAAGATGATGGACCTGCGCCTTTGGGCCCAAGCTTATCTCTTCAGGAAGTATTCCATTTTAAATCGATCTTCGTAATTATCCTCGAGTTTTCGGTGACTTGATGTTTATCGATGTTGAAATCGGATAAACCGTCATAGCCTGATTGGGCCTGAATTCTTAAAATCGTAAGTAAGTCCGTGGACTTGTCTTAAGTCGTTGAGCGTTTTATCACGATTTCGGAAAGACTATTTTTTCGTAAAATAAACCGTATAGCCTAAAGGATCGATGTTCAAGTTAATCGACCTTGTTTTATCGATATCTTAAATCAATCTTTCTAGTTTTGTAGTAAAACATCGAGGCGATTCCATCAGTCGAAGGATGTTTATTCGTAGCGTGATTGTCCCAAGCTCACGATGATTGATCCAAACAAGCCAAGATGGGATCAGACCGAACCGCGATGGGACGAGACCAGGGCGATGGCCGTCACGACGGCCAGGCGAGTGCCGCCGGCGCCAGCCGATACGCCCGGCGCCCGAGCTGGCCAGCGTGGCGAGCCGCGGCGCCAGGCCAACCGTCGCGAGTGCCGCCCGGCATGGGCGAGTGCCGCGGTGCCAGGCCCGGCCAGCGTCCGCAGTGCGCCCGTATGAGCCAGCCAATTGGCGAATTGCGCCGGCATGTTGAGTGCCGCCGGCGCCAAGCCAGCCGATCGCGGCAGGTGCGGCGTAGAGCCAACCAGTGAAAGCGGGTGCGCCGGCATAGGCAGAATGCCGCCAGCGTAGGCCAGTCTGGCTTAGTGTCGCCCGGCAGGCAGGTGCCCGGCAGCCAGCCGTCGCGGCGAATTGCCGCCCGGCAGGGCAGTGCCGCGGCATGACCAACCGATGCGACGAGCGCCCGGCGCCAGGCGAATACCGCCCGGCATAGGCGGTCGCCCAGCGCCAGGCCAGCCCGTGGCGACGGTGCCGCCGGCACCAGGCCGGTGCCGCCGGCGCCAGGCCGCCCGCGGCGACGGTGCCGCCGGCGCCAGGTCGGTGCCGGCGCCAGACCAGCCCGCGGCGACGGTGCCGGGCCAGGTCCGGTGTCAGCCGGGCGCCAGGTCGCCCTGCGTTACCGGTACGCCGCCAGGCCAGTTCATGGTCTGGTGCCGCTGGCGCCAGTCCGGCCCGCTGGCGCGGTGCCGCGGCGCCAGGCCGGGCGCTGCCGGCGCCAGGCTTAGATCTCCGAGGCTTGATTTGATATCTTCATCGTTTTCTGGTTCCTCGCGGTTTGAAAAGCGACCTCTTAGTTTGAGGCAGATTCTTTTATGTTTAGGGTTTTGTGGTGATCGAATCTTGATGTCCTTGGCGGCGGACCGATCTTTCCGGGACTCTCTCGTCCTGCGCCCGTAGTCTTCGATCTCACAGAAGTGGATATTCTAATTTGAAAATCTTGTATAACTCCTTTTAGAAATTATCCGAGACTTTTGTTTCAAAATACTTTCTAGAGACTTTCAGTCATTGATTCGTCGCGACCGATTTTGACTCCAACAGAAACCCTAAAAACATCATATAAAATACTAAAAGGTCCCTAGGGTCAATAGGCTTCAACCAATAGGAAAGAGGGTGAAAAAGCGGTCTGGGTCGAGGCAAACCGCCCAACCGACCTAGTCTTCAGGCCTGGTCTCATCAGCGCTTCTCTCCCGACCGGGTACCTCTCCCGGTCCATCCCCGGTCCAAATGTCCTTGTTCGACCGGGTAGCTCATCCTGGTCGAGCTTCCCGGCCTGGCCTCGTCCAGCAGTGTCTCTTCTGACAGGGTGGCTGTACCGGACCAATCTTCCCGCCAGCTTGATGTGCTTCTAGTAAACTGATCATAACCCCTCCAATACAGCTCTAAATGACTTGAAACCACTTCCATTGGAAACCTAACTCAATTTTCTGTGTCTCCACAAAATCTTAGCAACAGAAGACATCTCTAAGGCTTCCGTCCATGCTCATCTTTGTCTCGACCAGATTATGGATTGACTTCTCTTTTCATGGCCAAAATTGATTCTTCAGCTCTTTTTGGGCCATAAGACTCCCAAACACCTCAAATCACACCAAAGCATACTCTAACACCTGATAAGGACAAATAAATGCAAAATGGACCTAAAGATGCCTAATGCCTAACTTATAGGATCAAAATGCGGGATATGGATGCTAATAACATGTAAATATGCAAGATATCAACTCCCCACACTAGTCCTTTACTTGTCCTCAAGTAATCTTTTCAAAACACAAGGAGGAGAGAATAGGGATGGAAGCAAAGCCAAAAGAAACACTCATAGCACTCAACTTGACATCATAAAGAAACATAGCAAATAGCATGAGCAAAACTCTCTTATTATGCTCTAGCTTCACAAGGCCTATCAATTACTCTTATCGTCTACACAGATGCAATGCTTATCAACCAACAAGTTCTCTTAACCAGCCCTCACATTGATTCACACACACACACACAGGTGAAGTCTCACAAATGGGCACATGAATCTTTATTTTCTTCTTTTTTTTTCTTGTTTTTCTTTTCTTTTCTTTTTTTAATATGAAGAGGGACGGTCAAAACATCAATCAAGAGCTTCTTATCTTTCTATTCTAGGTCCTAGGGTTTTCTTTCTAAATACATTCTTTTTTCATCAATCTCAACATTGTCACATCCCAGACCCAAGACATAAGCCTTTAAAGAACAAAACCCCACTCACCATCCTAGAAGCTATCTCAAAGGAGGACCTATGCTAGCAAGAGATGAGAACAAATCCATGTCGCTCCCAATACTCTCAAGATTTTGCACATGACAAGCTATCAGAAAAGGCCTCACTCATGCAAATCAATGTAGGCTTCAAAATATGGCTAGGGTTCAAGGGTATGGAAGTGCCATTTGGGTTAACAAAGAGTGGTATAATGGGGAAAGATAACCCAAATGTGTATGAGATCCATGATCAAGTATGCAAATTCCCATATGCAAGAGAAATTAAGTTCATTCAAGTCTAAGTTCGGATGGAGTTGGTTTCAAGAACAATGCCAATATCAAGAAAGCAAGTTTCAAGAAGAAGAGTTTTCAAGGCTCAAAGCACACAAGCCTTTCAAAAGATGCTTAAGCTACTTGATGTGTTTAACTAGGGTGTCAAATTCAGTGCAAACAAGTGTTCTTTACAAGGCAATGCTCCATATGCAAATGAATGCAACCTATATGCTCTAGACTCAATCTTAAAGATGCAAGTGATGCAACTACATGATTCAAAATTTTTTAATTTTTTTGGTTTTCTATGCATATATGAATGTACATTGCAATGCATGAGACTCTCAATCACAAAGCAAACATGATCAAATACCTGGTACCTCCCCACACTTAAATCACACAGTCTCATGTGAGTAAGAAGGAGAATACCCAACAAGACAAAAGCAAATGTATATACAAGAAGGGTTGGAGTGACACATACTTGGGTTATTGGCTGAATTGGGTGGGACCCTTGGCCTCAGTTTGTTATAGCCAAGGAGAGATAGGCTGAAGCGGATAAGTGAAGGCGGTTGTCTAGAGTTGCAATGCTTGGCCGCTATCACCTTTGTCTAGCCTAGACCCAACCTGAAAAACCTCAACTAACCTTATAAAAGCTTCAAAATAAAAGAAAGATAAAAGAAATATATAAAATGGATAAACATGGGAATGCCTCCCAAGCGCTTGTTTAAGTCTCTAGCTTGACTTTGTGTGCTTGCTAATCATAAGTATCAAAAGGTTGAGCCAATGCACCTATGGTCCTTCTCCTATGAGAACAAGGAACCAAGTATGCAAAGGAGCACACTACTGTCCATAGAAAATAGACAGATTTTTTCATCAAGAGCTTCACTAAAGATGTATCATGAATCATGAGATGCTCTTTGAGGTTCAAATAGTCATGAGAATCAAAAGCATTTGGTGGAAACACAAAGTCAACTACAGGCTCAAAGCGAAGTTTTAACAAAGTAGTCAACTCTATCTCCATCAACCAAATAAAACACAATGTTCACATTCTAATAATAATTTTCAGCATGGGAGTTTTCTATCTCAAGCTAGAGCTTATCCACATCAAGTTCATCCCCTAGATCAGCAAAGTGCAGAAGAGTCTAGGTTCATTAAGAATGAAAAACTCAGATTCAAGATCAAATGAAGCACATAGATAACTCTTATCAAAACAAACTTCAATATGATCTCTAACAGGCTTTTCTATTCTCAGCTCATCTAGTTTCCTAGTTTCACATATCAGATCAAGATATTCATTTATGAGCACATGAGAATGAAGATCATGGGCAATATTCTCACCACAAGGCAAGCAAATTTCCTCAAGTTGAAGTTCTAAAGTGGAGATGCTTGTACCTTCCAGTTAGTGGTGGAACCCAATACATTACCTCTTTAAGGTCATAAGCAACATCAAACTCATGTTGTGTAACCTCCCTTTCTTCAAACTCTGCTCGATCCCTAATGAGGTGTACCCGGATCATTAGGTGCCAGGAATCTCATTGGCTTGCCCCAATTCTCTTTCATTCTCTGAAGCCGTGCAACTCCACCCTTTGGTCTGGTGTGAGTATCGTATATCAAAGGGTGGTGGCTCCACATACATATGGCTCATCTTCAATGTGATCTTCCTCTTCTTGTGGCTTCTCAAAGTAGCTTGAGGCCATCACAACAAAACAGAAATTCTAGAATAGAAAGTTAGTAACTCTACAAGAGCAAAGCAAAGCAAGGATATAAAGCTTAGTCTCAAGAAGGTTGAAATCTAATGATAAATCTACTAGTTCCCATAAATGTGAATTTGATAGTGAAAAAGTTTTCAAGACTCCCAAATCAAATGATAGTATAGAAAGGTTGTCGAACCACAGAGAACTAGTGATCTATAGCACCAAGAATACAAAACTTCCTGAATCTAAGCAAACAAAAGATGGATGAAGTGATGCGGTCATCAAATCAGTAGCTGAACCAGAGGTCGAGGCCAACACCCTACTGAACCAGCGAGAGGCCAAGCAGGGACATACGTTCACTACAAATGCCATATCTCTTCAACCCGAAGGAGTTTTGCTGCGAAACCAATTTTCCCGGTTTCTGCACTGAAAATTCCTTGTTGAGAATCAGCCCAAAATATTCCCGGACCAGAGATATCAATTTTACAAACCGGAGGTTCTCATGAATACCAAACTTTAGAAGAAGATTTAAGCCCAACCAAGAGCCGTCCCGAGCCAAAACCAATTCAATAAGTCAAGAGGAGTTTATCAGCTTTCCATAAAGCCCAAGATCTGAGAAATGATCAAAGGAAATTGGAAGATATGATCAATTTCCCACAACAAACTAAACCAGTCCTGCACTTGCACATTTGGAGTCTCACCGGTTCAATCTTAGTCAAACCAAAACATGGCAACCAGGAGGTTTATAATCATCTAGGAAGTATATCAACGATCAGAAGGGTAGAAGAGTTCTTATTATGCACCAGAGCCCACATGATCACCAGGATCTACATTTGGCCACACGCCTTATTTGGAGTCTCAAGCATTTAAATTCCAACAGCTATTTTCCATTCCTTTTTGGTCGTAGTCAGCACATTACCAGCAATCAGGAAGATCCCAATAAAGCTATCTTAGCCCCCAAGCCGTCCAGATACAAAACAAAGAATCAAATCCCTTGAAGAAAGCCATTGGAACCAGAAATCCTCCAACGGCTAGTTTATCGGTTTCCTTGTTTAGTTTTTGTTTCCTTTCCTTTTCATATGACCGTTTGGTATTTGTCTAAGGTCATGCCCTATATAACCAGACCCATTTGTACATTTTAGATTCACCTTTCAATCAATAAAAATAGTATGCAAAGCATTTTCTTTTCAAAGAGTGTTCTTTGAGTTGTTCTTTAAATTCTAAGTGTGAGGAGCATTAGATATCTATTGAGCTCGTGGTTCATAGGTTAATTGAGAGATTCAGGATCCTTGATAAACAGATTGAGAGAGAGTCAATCAGCACCCACAGATTGAGAGAGTCAATCAACATCTATCCAACACCATCTATCCATCAACCATCTTCAAACAACTATCCATCAACCATTCCATCTCTTTATCTTTTAGTTTATGTTCTTATTTTCATTATTCATAACTCATTATTCTTTCTTTGTTTTCAGGTTAGATTGGATTCAAAAGGTTAACAAGTCGGCCATCTCTTCC
Organism: Brassica carinata; assembly: GCA_016771965.1. Classification (NCBI taxonomy): domain Eukaryota; kingdom Viridiplantae; phylum Streptophyta; class Magnoliopsida; order Brassicales; family Brassicaceae; genus Brassica; species Brassica carinata. The sequence continues at coordinate 15,252,442 of CM028687.1, read as the reverse complement.
ATCTTCCATCCGTTCTCCATCTTTATCGATAAGATTGACCCAAACATCCACCTACCCCATCGACCAGCTTCCCAGCCTGTATCATTTGGTATCAGAGCTTTAAAGCTCCTGACCCAGGTTATATCAATCCTTTCTATCATCTCATATTTTCATTCTTGCTTTGTTTCATTTTATAAAACCAAAATACATAAAATTGTTTATTTGCTTTAAGTTTTAATTTCTGCATTTTTTGTGTTCTTGATAAAAGAAAGAAAGAAGGAGTTAAGTGGTTTTGATCCACAAAATTCTTTTGAAATATCAGTCTAGTTGTTTGCATTCATTCCCCAGCTCCCATTGCCATATTTAAATTTTGCATTTATTTCATTTCTTAGCTTCCCTTTTGGTTTATTTGCACTTTAAAAAAAAAAACACATAATCATTTTCGAATTTGCTTACCATATTTTCATATTGCATACATTGAGTTTGTATCAATCTTATATTGCATCAAAAAATTGCATTTCATATTTGTCCATTTCGGTTTGTTTACATTCCTTATTAAAAATTCAAAAAAAAAGCAATTTGCTTCGTCATTGCATTTTCTTCTTAACATCATTGTTCATATTTTCTTGCATATTTTCATATCACTCTGATTTATTTCGTGCATATAATTTTTTGCATTAAAAAATCATTAAATTTGTTTGCATTCATTTCATAGAATTATTTCCATTTCGGTTGTTTGCATTTTATACAAAAAAAAAAATCTGATTTCTTGCTTTGTTTTAATTCTTAAATTGAAAACAAAATAAAATTTATTTCCTTATCTTGTTTTATTTCGTGTTTCTAATAATTTTTAAAAAATAGAAATTCTCTTTTGTTTCCTTATTTCAAAAAAGTAATTTCCCAATTTTGTTTATTCTTCTTTCTTTATTTTGCTAAGCCACAAATTGATACTTTTCTTTTCTGTTTGTGCAAGGTACAAATTAAAAATACAGAGGAACCATGGCAGATTATTCAGACGAGGAAAGATCTTATGATTCAATCCAAGACTCCGATTTTGATGAAACTGACCAAGCATGGTCTAGAGTGAGGGAGACTGCTGTGATGGTCATGTTCTAATGCTTCTCTATGTCTGAGTATGGAGACGACCCTGATGAAACATATCCTGAACGGAACCACCTGATCACTCACATGAAGATGCCAGCCACCAAGAAGGTATGAAGGAGAAACTGAACCAGATATCAGTTTCAGTGAAGGAGATAATTTCCTGGAGATAATACAGAACGTGATGATCAAGAAGCTGACCAGGAAGACTCATGGGAAGAGGAATCTGGTACTGAAATCATCTTAGAAGAAGCATGTGAGCCTGAAGAAGAGTCCTATGCGGAAGAAAGACCATGGTGTGACTACTCTGATCGAGAAGCTGAGCCACATAGCTTTGGTACTAACTCTGAAAATGAGGAGGAAGCCATAAGTGATGAGGAAGAAATGTTAAAGATTCCCAACTCGTCTTGGCTGAAAAGAGGAAAGTTGAAAGTGAGGCGGAAGAAATGATACTGAACCTAAAGCACATTCCACATACTTTTCGGTTATGGCCAAAGAGAAGAAACTTACTAAGTGGGAAGACGAAATGGAAATCCTATTCCAGAGTCACCACGTTCCAGAAAGAGGAGAAGGTGTCATATGCCACCAAGACACTTGTAGGACCTGCTCTAGCAAGGTGGCAAAGAGAGCAGCATGCTCAATGAGTATTATGATGATCCAGATCATGCTTGGGAAGTTTCAAATTGGAGATTCTTGAGGATTTTGTTAAAAAGATCCAGATCAACCTTCTATGCGTCCTGCTCACACAATCTATGCTCTCAGCAACCTAGAATCTTTAAGGCTGGAAGTGAGCAAGTTAATCAACATCACAGCCCACAAGATGGGACCGGCTGTAGAAGAAAACTGTCAAGAGGCAAGAGGTTTTACAGCTAAGTTCACTCCAGTGTACAAGGTGCCTGACACATTCTCATATTCAAAAGGAACTTTAGAGCCAGAGAAAGAAGGCCGGAGTTGTTCTTGAGTGGGGAAACCCCAAACTGAAGATGGAGCTATGGTACAAAGGTTTGCCATACCAGCATCATCAAATCAAAGTAAGTCCTCTAATGCTAAAAATATTAAAATTCAGACATGTTATAGATATCATAAGAGGGACATTTTTCTGTAAATTGTCCATCTATAAAGTTATTAGGATGCACATCACTAGAGTTGAAACCAGAGCCAAGTAAAACAAGTGATAGTCTTGCTCCTTTAGAACTTTAAAATTCTGGATTTATGCACTTGTCTTTGCCAAAAGAGTTTTGATTCAGATATAAGGCAAGGAGATGGACAACCAAACAATGCTGAGAGGTTGAAAGAAATCCATGGACAGCACCTGACTTGTCCACAAAACGTTGAAAGAAGATGCAAGAAACAATAAAGCACACAAGCTGCTAAAGAGCAAATCATTCTTCAACTTGCTGAAACAATTTGGGTAAATCTGAACCTTACTTTTCCTATTTACAAATTTTCAAACCAGATATAATTCATTTGTTTCCTGCCAAAATTGTTAAGATTATTTCAGGAACAGAGACTAAAGATCACATGGATGATCCACACAAAGGAGAATACAAGGTGTTTACATGCCAGGCTAAAACAAGAAATTGTCAACAACAACTTCTTGATTCAGACGACCCACCAGGTCATGAACCACCCACCAGAGTGCCAGACCAAAGATAGGAGTGATCCTGTCGTTTCCTAGTCAAGGAGAGCCACCAGATATGCCATCAAAGATCAAACCGACCAAATACCAAGGTAAGGCCTTAAAATCTCAAGGAGGATGAAACCTGACTTGCTCTATCTTGGTGATCTTGGTGCAGGTTATCCAGTTTCGAGGTCAAAACTTTTCAAGGAGGGTATGATGCGGTCATCAAATCAGTAGCTGACCAGAGGTTGAGCCAACACCTACTCAACCAGCCAAGGCACCAAGCAGGAGATACGTTCACTACAAATGCCATATCTCTTCAACCCGAAGGATTTTTGCTACGAAAAAAATTTTCCCGGTTTCTAAACTCAAGAAGAATTCCAACAATTGAATCAGCCCAAAATATTCCCGGACCAGAGAGATATCAATTTTACAAACCGGAGGTTCTCCAGGCCATCCATCCGCGAGTACCAACCTTTAGAAGAAGATTTAAGCCCAACAAGAGCGGCCCAAGCCAAAACCAATTCTAGAGGAAGTGGAAGGTTTATCAGCTTTCCATAAAGCCCAAGATCACGAGAAATGGTCATGGAAATTGGAAGATATGATCAATTTCCACAACCAGCTAAACCAGTCCTGCACTTGCCTGATTTGGAGTCTCACCAGTTCAATCTTTGTCAAACCAAAACATGGCGACCAGGAAGTTTTATAATCATCTAGGAAGTATATCCAACGATCCAGAAGGGTAGAAGTGTTTTATTATGCACCAGAGCCCACATGATCAGCGGGATCTACATTTGGCCACCTTGCCTTATTTGGAGTCTCAAGCATTTAATTCCAACAAAGCTCTTTTTCCATCCTTTTTGGTCGTGGTCAGCACATTACCAGCAATCAGGAAGATCCCAAGATAAGTTATCTTATCTTCCTGAGGCTGTCCAGATACAAAAAGGATGGAAAAAGAGCTTTGGAATTTAAATGCTTGAGACTCCAAATAAGGCAAGTGTGGCCAAATGTAGATCCTGCTGATCATGTGGGCTCTGGTGCATAATAAAACACTTCTACTCCTTCTGGATCGTTGGATATACTTCCTAGATGATTATAAAACTCTCCTGGTCGCCATGTTTTGGTTTGACAAAGATTGAACGGTGAGACTCCAAATCAGGCAAGTGCAGGACTGGTTTAGCGGTTGTGGAAATTGATCATATCTTCCAATTTCCATGACCATTTCTCGTGATCTTGGGCTTTATGGAAGCTGATAAACTCCTCTTGACTTCTAGAATTGGTTTTGGCTTGGGCCGCTCTTGGTTGGGCTTAAATCTTCTTCTAAAGGTTGGTACTCGCGGATGGATGGCCTGGAGAACCTCCGGTTTGTAAAATTGATATCTCTCTGGTCCGGGAATATTTTGGGCTGATTCAAATTGGGTTGGAATTCTTCTTGAGTTTAGAAACCGGGAAAATTTTTCGTAGCAAAATCCTTCGGGTTGAAGAGATATGGCATTTTTAGTGAACGTATGTCCTGCTTGGCGCCTTGGCTGGTTGAGTAGGGTGTTGGCTCGACCTCTGGTTCAGCTACTGATTTGATGACCGCATCATACCCTCTCCCTTGAAAAAGTTTTGACCTCGAAACTGGATAACCTGCACCAAGATCACCAAGATAGAGCAAGTCAGGTTTCATCCTCCTTTGAGATTTTAAGGCCTTACCTTGGTATTTGGTGGGTTTGATCTTTGATGGCATATCTGGTGGCTCTCCTTTGACTAGGAACGACAGGATCACTCCTATCTTTTGGTCTGGCACTCTGGTGGGTGGTTCATGACCTGGTGGGTCGTCTGGAATCAAAAGTTGTTGTTGACAATTTCTTGTTTTAGCCTGGCATGTAAACACCTTGTATTCTCCTTGTGTGGATCATCCATGTGATCTTTAGTCTCTGTTCCTGAAATAATCTTAACAATTTTGGCAGAAACAAATGAAGGGTTTGAAAATTTGTAAATAGGAAAAGTAAGGTTCAGATTTACCCAAATTGTTTCAGCAAGTTGAAGAATGATTTGCTCTTTAGCAGCTTGTGTGCTTTTATTGTTTCTTGCGTTTTGTGGACAAGTCAGGTGCTGTCCATGGATTTCTTTCAACCTCTCAGCATTGTTTGGTTGTCCATCTCCTTGCCTTATATCTGAATCAAAACTCTTTGGCAAAGACAAGTGCATAAATCAGAATTTTAAAGTTCTAAAGGAGCAAGACTATCACTTGTTTTACTTGGCTCTGGTTTCAACTCTAGTGATGTGCATCCTAATAACTTTATAGATGGACAATTTACAGAAAAATGTCCCTCTTATGATATCTATAACATGTCTGAATTTTAATATTTTTAGCATTAGAGGACTTACTTTGATTTGATGATGCTGGTGGCCTTTGCAAACCTTGTACCATAGCTCCATCTTCAGTTTGGGGTTTCCCACTCTCAAGAACAACTCCGGCCTTCTTTCTCTCTGGTTCTAAAGTTCCTTTTGAATATGAGAATGTGTCAGGCACCTTTGTACACTGGAGTGAACTTAGCTGTAAAACCTCTTGCCTCTTGACAGTTTTCTTCTCTACAGCCGGTCCCATCTTTTGTGGGCTGTGATGTTGATTAACTTGCTCACTTCCAGCCTTAAAGATTCTAGGGTTGCTGAGAGCATAGATTGTGTGAGCAGGACATAGAAGGTTGATCTGGATCTTTTTAACAAAATCCTCAAGAATCTCCAATTTGAAACTCTCCCAAGTATGATCTGGATCATCATAATACCATTGAGCATGCTGCTCTCTTTGCCACCTTGCTAGAGCAGGTCCTACAAGTGTCTTGGTGGCATATGACACCTTCTCCTCTTCTGGAGCGTGGTGACTCTGGAATAGGATTTCCATTTAGATCTTCCCACTTGGGGTAAGTTTCTTCTCTTTGGCCATAGGAAAAGTATGTGGAATGTGCTTTAGGTTCAGTATCATTTCTTCCGGCCTCACTTTCAACTTCTTCCTCTTCATCCAAGACGAGTTGGGAATCTTTAACATTTCTTCCCGCCTCACTTATGGCTTCCTCCTCATTTTCAGAGTTAGTACCAAAGCTATCTGGCTCAGCTTCTCGATCAGAGTAGTCACACCATGGTCTTTCTTCCGCATAGGACTCTTCTTCAGGCTCACATGCTTCTTCTAAGATGATTTCAGTACCAGATTCCTCTTCCCATGAGTCTTCCTGGTCAGCTTCTTGATCATCACGTTCTGTATTATCTCCAGGAAATTCATCTCCTTCACTGAAACTGATATCTGGTTCAGTTTCTCCTTCATACTCTTCTTGGTGGCTGGCATCTTCATGTGAGTGATCAGGTGGTTCGGTTCAGGATATGCTTCGTCAGGGTCGTCTCCATACTCAGACATAGAGTAGTTATCATTAGAACATGACCCATCACAGCCGTCCTCCTCACTAGACCATGCTTGGTCAGTTTCATCAAAATCAGTCTTGGATTGAATCATAAGATATTTCCTCGTCTGAATAATCTACCATGGCTTTTCCTCTGTATTTTTAATTTGTACCTACAAACAGAAAGAAAAGTATCAATTTGTGGCAGCAAAAATAAAGAAAGAAGAATAAACAAAATTGGGAAATTACTTCTTTTTGAAATAAAAAACAAAAGAATTTCTATTTTTAAAAATTATTAGAAACACGAAATAAAAACAAGATAAGGAAATAAATTTTATTTTGGTTTTCAATTTAAAATTAAAACAAAGCAAGAAATCAGATTTTTTTTTTGTATAAAATGCAAACAACCGAAATGGAAATAATTCTATGAAATGAATGCAAACAAATTTAATGATTTTTTAATGCAAAATTATATGCACGAAATAAATCAAGTGATATGAAAATATGCAAGAAAATATGAACAATGATGTTAAGAAGAAAATGCAATGACAAATTGTTTTTTGAATTTTAATAAGGAATGTAAACAAACCGAAATGGACAAATATGAAATGCAATTTTTTTTTGATGCAATATAAGATTGATACAAACTCAATGTATGCAATATGAAAATATGGTAAGCAAATTCGAAAATGATTATGTGTTTTTTTAAAAGTGCAAATAAACCAAAAGGGAAGCTAAGAAATGAAATAAATGCAAAAATTTAAATATGGCAATGGGGCTGGGAATGAATGCAAACAACTAGACTGATATTTCAAAAGAATTTTGTGGATCAAAACCACTTAACTCCTTCTCTTTCTTTTCTTTTTATCAAGAACACAAAAAATGCAGAAATTAAAACTTAAAGCAAATAACAATTTTTATGTATTTTGGTTTTATAAAATGAAACAAAGCAAGAATGAAAATATAGAGATGATAGAAAGGATTGATATAACCTGGGTCAGGAGCTTTTAAAGCTCTGATACCAATGATACAGGCTGGGAAGCTGGTCGATGGGGTAGGTGGATGTTTGGGTCAATCTTATCGATAAAGATGGAAGCGGATGGGAAGATGGAAGAGATGGCCGACTTGCTAACCTTTTGAATCAATCTAACCTGAAAACAAAGAAAGAATAATGAGTTATGAATAATGAAAATAAGAACATAAACTAAAAGATAAAGAGATGGAATGGTTGATGGATAGTTGTTTGAAGATGGTTGATGGATAGATGGTGTTGGATAGATGTTGATTGACTCTCTCAATCTGTGGGTGCTGATTGACTCTCTCAATCTGTTTATCAAGGATCCTGAATCTCTCAATTAACCTATGAACCACGAGCTCAATAGATATCTAATGCTCCTCACACTTAGAATTCTAAAGAACAACTCAAAAGAACACTCTTTGAAAAGAAAATGCTTTGCATACTATTTTTATTGATTGAAAGGTGAATCTAAAATGTACAAATGGGTCTGCTTATATAGGGCATGACCTTAGACAAATACCAAACGGTCATATGAAAAGGAAGAAAAACTAAACAAGGAAACCGATAAACTTGTTGGAGGATTTCTTGGTTCCAATAACTTTCTTCAAGGGATTTGATTCTTTGTTTTGTATCTGGACGGCTTGGGGGCTAAGATAACTTTGTGGGATCTTCCTGATTGCTGGTAATGTGCTGACTACGAATGGAAAAATAGCTGTTGGAATTTAAATGCTTGAGACTCCAAATAAGGCAAGTGTGGCCAAATGTAGATCCTGGTGATCATGTGGGCTCTGGTGCATAATAAGAACTCTTCTACTCCTTCTGGATGGTTGGATATACTTCCTAGATGATTATAAACCTCTCCTGGTTGCCATGTTTTGGTTTGACTAAGATTGAACCGGTGAGACTCCAAATCAGGCAAGTGCGGGACTGGTTTAGCGGTTGTGGGAAATTGATCATATCTTCCAATTTCCTTGATCATTTCTCGTGATCTTGGGCTTTATGGAAAGCTGATAAACTCCTCTTGACTTATTGAATTGGTTTTGGCTCGGGCGGCTCTTGGTTGGGCTTAAATCTTTTTAAAGTTTGGTATAGGAGAACCTCCGGTTTGTAAAATTGATATCTCTCTGGTCAGGAATATTTTGGGCTGATTCAATTGGGTTAGAATTCTTCTTGAGTGCAGAAACCGGAAAATTGGTTTCGCAGCAAAACTCCTTCGGGTTGAAGAGATATGGCATTTGTAGTGAGCGTTATGTCTGCTTGGCCTTGGCTGGTTGAGTAGGGTGTTGGCTCGACCTCTGGTTCAGCTACTGATTTGATGACATCACTTCATCCATCTTTTGTTTGCTTAGATTCAGGAAGTTTTGTATTCTTGGTGCTATAGATCACTAGTTCTCTGTGGTTCGACAACCTTCTATACTATCATTTGACTTGGAGTCTTGAAAACTTTCACTATCAAATTGGCCGTTGCCGAGGAACTAGTAGATTTATCATTAGGATTTCAATCTTTCTTGAGACTAAGCTTTATATCCTTGCTTGCTTTTACTCTTGTAGAGTCTATTCTAGAATTTCTGTTTTGTTGTGATGGCCTCAAGCTACTTTGAGAAGCCCGAAGAGGAAGATCACATTGAAGATGAGCCATATGTGTATGTGGAGCCACCACCCTTTGATATGCATACTCACACCAGACCAAAGGGTGGAGTTGCATCGGCTAGAGAATGAAAGAGAATTGGGGCAAGCCAATGAGATTCACAGCGAATGATCGGGTACACCTCATTAGGGATCGAGCAGAGTTTGAAGAAAGGGAGGTTACACAACATGAGTTTGATGTTGCTTATGACCTTAAAGGGTAATGTATTGGGTTCCACCACTCAACTGGAAGGTACAAGCATCTCCACTTTAGAACTTCAACTTGAGGAAATTTGCTTGCCTTGTGGTGAGAATATTGCCCATGATCTTCATTCTCATGTGCTCATAAATGAATATCTTGATCTGATATGTGAAACTAGGAAACTAGATGAGTTGAGAATAGAAAAGCCTGTTAGAGATCATATTGAAGTTTGTTTTGATAAGAGTTATCTATGTGCTTCATTTGATCTTGAATCTGAGTTTTCATTCTTAATGAACCTAGACCTCTTCTTGCACTTGCTGATCTAGGGGATGAGATAAGCTCTAGCTTGAGATAGAAAACTCCCATGCTGAAAATTATTATTAGAATGTGAACATTGTGTTTTATTTGGTTGATGGAGATAGAGTTGACTACTTTGTTAAAACTTCGTTTGAGCCTGTAGTTGACTTTGTGTTTCCACCAAATGCTTTTGATTCTCATGACCATTTGAACCTCAAAGAGCATCTCATGATTCATGATACATCTTTAGTGAAGCTCTTTGATGAAAAATCTGTCTATTTTCTATGGACAGTAGTGTGCTCCTTTGCATACTTGGTTCCTTGTTCTCATAGGAGAAGGACCATAGGTGCATTAGCTCAACCTTTTGATACTTATGATTAGCAAGCACACAAAGTCAAGCTAGAGACTTAAAACAAAGCGGGAGGCATTCCCATGTTTATCCATTTTATATATTTCTTTATCTTTCTTTATTTTGAAGCTTTTTATAAGGTTAGTTGAGGTTTTCAGGTTGGGTCTAAGGCTAGACAAAAGGTGATAGGCTGAGCATTGCAACTCTAGACACCCGTCTTCACTTATCCTTCAGCCTATCTCTCCGTTGGCACAAATCCGAGGCCAGGGTCCTCTACCACCAATTCAGCCAATAAGTATGTGTCCTCCAACCCTTCTTGTATATACATTTGCTTTTGTCTTGTTGGGGTATTCTCCTTCTCTCTTACTCACATAGAGACTGTGTGATTTAAGTGTGGGGAGGTACCAGGTATTTGATCATGTTTGCTTTGTGATTGAGAGTCTCATGCATTGCAATGTACATTCATATATGCATAGAAAAACCAAAAAAATTAAAAATTTTGAATCATGTAGTTGCATCACTTGCATCTTTAAGATTGAGTCTAGAGCATATAGGTTGCATTCATTTGCATATGGAGCATTGCCTTGTAAAGAACACTTGTTTGCACTGAATTTGACACCCTAGTTAAACACATCAAGTAGCTTAAGCATCTTTTGAAAGGCTTGTGTGCTTTGAGCCTTGAAAACTCTTCTTGAAACTTGCTTGCTTTCTTGATATTGGCATTGTTCTTGAAACCAACTCCATCGAACTTAGACTTGAATGAACTTAATTTCTCTTGCATATGGGATTTGCATGGATCTCATACACATTTGGGTTATCTTTCCCCATTATACCACTCTTTGTTAACCCAAATGGCACTTCCATACCCTTGAACCCTAGCCATATTTTGAAGCCTACATTGATTTGCATGAGTGAGGCCTTTTCTGATAGCTTGTCATGTGCAAAATCTTGAGAGTATTGGGGCGACATGGATTGTTCTCATCTCTTGCTAGCATAGGGTCCTCCTTTGAGATAGCTTCTAGGATGGTGAGTGGGGTTTTGTTCTTTAAAGGCTTATGTCTTGGGTCTGGGATGTGACAATGTTGAGATTGATGAAAAAGAATGTATTTAGAAGAAAAACCCTAGGGACCTAGAATAGAAAGATAAAGCTCTTGATTGATGTTTTGACCGTCCCCTTCATATTAAAAAGAAAAGAAAGAAAAACAAGAAAAAAAAAGAAAGAAAAATAAAGATTCATGTGCCCATTTGTGAGACTTCACCTTGTGTGTGTGTGTGTGAATCAATGTGAGGGCTGGTTAAGAGAACTTGTTGGTTGATAAGCATTGCATCTTGTGTAGGCATAAGAGTAATTGATAGGCCTTGTGAAGCTAGAGCATAATAAAGAGTTTTGCTCATGCTATTTGCTATGTTTCTTTATGATGTCAAGTTGAGTGCTATGAGTGTTTCTTTTGGCTTTGCTTCCATCTATTCTCTCCTCCTTGTGTTTTGAAAAGATTACTTGAGGACAAGTAAAGGACTAGTGTGGGAGTTGATATCTTGCATATTTACATGTTATTAGCATCCATATCCGTGCATTTTGATCCTATAAGTTAGGCATTAGGCATCTTTAGGTCCATTTTGCATTTATTTGTCCTTATCAGGTGTTAGAGTATGCTTTGGTGTGATTTGAGGTGTTTGGGAGTCTTATGGCCCAAAAAGCTGAAGAATCAATTTTGGCCATGAAAAGAAGTCAATCCATAATCTGGTGAGACAAAGATGAGCATGGGCGGAAGCCTTAGAGATGTCTTCTGTTGCTAAGATTTTGTGGAGACACAGAAAATGAGTTAGGTTTCAATGGAAGTGGTTTCAAGTCATTTAGAGCTGTATTGGAGGGTTATGATCAGTTTACTAGAAGCACATCAAGCTGGCCGGGAAGGTGGTCGGGTACAGCCACCCTGTCAGAAGAGACACTGCTGGGCCAGAGGCCAGGCCGGGAAGCTCGACCAGGATGAGCTACGGTGAACAAGAACATTTGGACGAGGGAGAATGGACGGGGAGAGGTACCCGGTCGGGAGAAAGCGCTGGATGAGACCAGGCGGAAGACTAGAGTCGGGTTGGGGGTTTGGCTCGACCAGACGTTTTCACCCTCTTTTTCCTATGGTTGAAGCCTAATTGACCCTAGGGACCTTTTAGTATTTTTATATGATGTTTTAGGGTTTCTGTTGGAGTCAAAATGCAGTGTGACGGAATCAATGACTGAAAGTCTCTAGAAAGTATTTCTTGAAACAAAAAGTCTCGGATAATTTCTAAAGGAGTTATACAAGATTTTCTCAAATTAGAATATCCACTCTCTGTGAGATCGGAAGACTACTGATGCTTGGGGGCGAGAGTCCCGGAAAGATCGGTCCGCTTCGCCCAGGACATGGATCGATCACCACAAAACCCTAAACATAAAGAATCTGCCTCGAAACTTGAAGAGTCGTTCTCTCAAGCCGTGAGGAACCAGAAAGCGATGAAGATATCAAATCGAAGCCCTGCGAGATCTACAGCCTGGCGCGGCGGCACCGGCCTGGCGCCAGCTGACAGCATACGGGCGGACTGGCGCCGGCTGACGACAGCGGGCTGGCCTGGCGCCGGCGGCTTTCCGTGAAAGCGGGCGATAGCGCCCGGCGGCACCGATGGCACCCGTCGCGGGCTGGCCTGGCGCCCGGCGGCATCCGGCGGCGCCCGGCCTGGCGCCCGGCGGCTTTCCGTCGCCGGAGCTGGCCTGGCGCGGCGGCACCGACCTGGCGCCCGGCCACCGTCATCGCAGGCGGCCAGCCGTGACGCAAACCTGGCGCCAGCGACACCGTTACCGCGGGCTGGCCTGGCGCCCGGCACCGGCCTGCCGGCGGCACCCGTCACGGGCTGGCGGCGGCACCCGTCGCCGCGGGCTGGCCTGGCGCCCGGCACCGGCCTGGCGCCCGGCGACCGTCACCGGGCTGGCCTGGCGCCAGCGGCTTTCCGTGGCGGGCGACCTGGCACCAGCGGCACCGGCCTGGCGCCCGGCGGCACCGTCGCCCGGGCTGGCCTGGCGCCCGTCCATGAGCCAGCGGCGGCCTGGCGCCCGGCGGCACCGACCTGGCGCGGTCGGCGGCCATCGTCCTGGTCGGTCCCATCGTGTTGGTCTGATCCCATCTTGGCTTGTTTGGATCAATCATCGTGAGCTTGGGGCAATCCGGCTCTGAAATAAACATCCGCCACTTCGATTGGAATCGTCCTCGATGTTTACTACAAAACTAGAAGGATTGGATTTCTGCAGAAGATATCGTATAAAACAAAGGTCGATTAACGAACATCGATCCTTTAGGCTATCTGGTTTATTTCACGAGAAAATAGTCTTCAGAAATCATTAAAGCGTTCAGCGACTTAAGACAAGTCCACGGACTTACTTACGATTTTAGAATTCAGGCCCAATCAGGCTATGGCGGTTTATCCGATTTCCGAACATCAGATAAACATCAAGTCACGAAAACTTCGAGGATAATTACGAAGATCGGCGAAAATGGAATACTTGAAGAGATAAGCTTGGGCCCAAAGGCGTCCATCATCTTAAGGCAAACCGACCTAGGAGTGAGTATATAAGGAGAGCAAGCAGAGGAGGCGCCAATCGAAAATCCTAGATTGGAGACTTAGAGCATCCTGCTAGCTTAGAGAACTTAGAACTTAGGCGGTTAGGCCAGCGAGGCAGGACTCAGAGCGTCTGGCGCCTCTTGTTCTAGTTTTATCTCCATGAGACCCACGTTCCTCGGAAGGATCTAACTATACTTTTACGAGCTCCGCTGCAAAACCCTAGGCATTATCTTGACATGCCGCTTCTATGACCAGCGCTCATATTAGGCGAACCAGGCCCTAGAGCGTCTGGCGCCTCCTGCTTCGCAAATCTCCGCTCCTCTCGGAAGGATCGGACAATTCTTTTACCAAGAGCTCCTTTGCCAGAAACCCTGGCGTTATCTTGACATGCCTGTTTCTATGACAAGCGCTCATACTAAGGCGAACCGCCCGGCGGTTCGATCTCTTGTTCAATTCTTTCTAACTGAACTTCGTCCGACTTGATCCTCGAAAGAGTGCGTGGCAGCCTTTCTTAAGGTCAGTCTCAAATCTTAACAAATCTTTTCCGCATTTATTCGGTCACTTGTCGTTGGCTGTCGCGAAATCCGGACCTTCAAGGAAAGTCGGGTTAACTTGGCTTCAAGGAAAGTCGGGTTAACTTCGGTTCCCACAGTTGGCTAGAAGGAGGGCGGATTACTCTTACTCATCACGGCCGCAAGCGCAGTCGAACCAATGTCCAGAAATATGAAAGAAAAAGTTGCAATTTTAGTCGCGATGGTAAAACAACTCCAGCATGTTCACATGTGCGCTTACGCCGCGCCGCGGTGCTTTCGAGCAAATCAAAACCTAGCGCGGCTTTCATACAGGAAGAGCACAACGAGCTCGCAATTTCTCTATCTAAACAGAAGGAACAGCGATAAAATCTATCAAACCCCAAAAATTAGTCTTGTTACCAAGTTAAATGCGCGAGCAAGGTTTCTCTGAAAAAGTTTCTTGAGAACCTCTCAAAAATAAAACTTATTCTCCTCGAAACAGGGGAAACCCTATATTTTCGTGGAACAGAAGCGGCAAATCGGTTCACCGATTCCCACTGCCATACTTCTTACAAACAACTCTCGGGAACAAGCGGAAAAGCGAAAGGAGGTCGGAGCTTGATCTTACTAGGACGACTTGCCATAAGGTAAGATCAGTCTTCCCAGTTCGCCTTAGTAAGAGCCCACTTTGTTCTCCTTTGTGTCTAGGTCAAAATGGCTTCGTTTAGTCTCAATCGGAGTTTCCGTTGAGATTTTCACGAGAACAAAATCACTCTCCGGCCACCTGCGCCGTGGGCGAGAACAACCATCACCAAGGTCACCTCGCCTGTGGAAACCTCACCTTGCTCTTGTTGGGGTCAAAAGGTTATCTCGAAATCTCGGCTAAAGACTTTCCCAAAACTCAAAGATTTCCATAAGCGGCCCGGCGAGGAAGCGTCAACGAAAAAAACCCGCAGGGCGGCAGGCGGCCTGGCGGCGGGGCCGGGCTGGCCCGGCACCCGACCTGGCGCCCGGCGCCGCGGAGACGCCGGGCTGGCCTAAGCGCCAGCGGCACCCGACCTGGCGCCCGGCGGCTGCAGCGAGGACCGGGCTGGCCTGGCGCCGGCGGCCGCGGAACTTGGGCTGGCCTGGCGCCGCGACACCGGCCTGGCGCCCGGCGGCCGCAGCGAACTGGCCTGGCCAGCGGCACCCGGCCTGGCGCCCGGCCCACAGCGGGGCGGGCTAGCCCTGGCGCCCGGCGGCAGCGGGCTGGCCTAGCCGTGGGGCGAGGGGCTGGCCTGGCGGCTGGCACAGCGAAGGCAGCGGTCTGGCCTGGCGCGAAGCGACACCCGGCCTGGCTCGGCGCCGCAGCGGGGCGGGCCTGGCCTAGCCAGCACCCGGCCTGAAGCCCGGCGCAGCGGGGCAGCAGGCTGGCCTGGCGCCCGGCTGCACCCGGCCTGGCGCCCGGCGGCACGCCAGGGCAGCGGGCTGGCTGGCGCTAAGCGGCCTGGAAGCCTGGGCGGCCGCAGCGGGGCGGGCTGGCCTGGCCGGCACCCGGCCTGGCGTCGGTCGACTTCCCTCGTCTGGTCGGTCCCATCGTGCTGGTCCGATCCATCTTGGCTTGTTTAGATCAATCTTTGTGAGTTTGAGTGCGATCCGGTTATCTAAACACCAATGCGTCCTCGGTATCACGAGAAATTCCTTCGAATGCGAAACCTTCAAAGACTATTTTCTCGAAAAATTTTGTAAGGATTTTAATTCTTTGTAGGACAGGAACAAAAGCGTCTTGAAAAACTGCCGTAAATTTAGGGAACTTAGGATTTAGGTGGATAGTCTAGCAAGCTAAGTCTTAGGCAAAATTTCAGTCTTGTTCCATCGTTCCTTGATTGTCTAGGCAGAACATGCAAACCGATCTAGTCTCGAAAAACCGAGAAGCGATAGCCCGCGTTCTAAAGCATACTCATCCCGCTTCACTGAAAGAAAGCGTCGCCAGAAGCCGGAACGGCTAACCGTTTTCTTTAAAAAGAAATGGAGTGCATTATACTATATCCGTATAATCCCATCTTCGGCTTCAGCATCAAGACAGCTTTTGACAAAGCAAAACTCTGCGCAATAAGATTAGATCACAAAAGCTAGCGGCATAGCCCGCCGTTACAAACATAGTCTTGAAAACTCTACGTCGTCTCGTCATAAACTTCGCGACTAGAAGCGATACCAACGTCGGACTAATAGCCGGCGGTGAACTTCTGAAAATAGCGAAATAACAGCCGGTAAAACTCCATAAGTAGTTGAAGCAGCTTTAGATCCGGTGAAATCATAGCGGAAACATCTCCGTGTAATCCACGGAAACTCCTTCTTTAACAATCTCGATTTTATCTCCATGAAACGGTCATCCATTACTTTCATTATAACAAAAATTTTATCTGAACCATTCATCGTGTAACTGAAACCTAAAGTGGAAGATCGTTTCTAAAAGCCATCAGCCGTAACTCAGAAAACTCCACTATGCTTGGCATGTCTATCTCAGCAGCGCTGGCCCTCGGCCAGCTTCATGCTCGTAAAGCCGGACCTGAATTGGCATCCCCATTAAGGACAATCGTAAACTAACATGACCTTAATAAGGGTCATGGGCTGATCGTTTACCAACAACTTCCTTGGCGATCACGGCTGAATCTAGCCTCCATGCCAATCCAAAGCTACTGGCGAGCACGCTCCAATCATAGCGGCTAAAACAACAATCCGCGATTTGTTCATAGAACTATTCATAAGCAATTTGTCGCATAACCCAGAATCGAAATCATACGATAAACTCTCCATACCAAGACTCAGTCCTAACAACCATATGGTTAGCGGAAGATTCAAACTCATCGTCAATCGATTAAGTTCTATCGCCCGTAAACACTGCATGAAAAACACCATTGACAAGGCTCCAAGAGTTATACGAGTCATCCTTAATATACAAAACAAATCCGGAAGGCCAACACTTCACGAAGCACGTGAATGTAGGCGCTTCTCCCTGGGTGGGACTTACGACCTCTTGGTCCTCGTCTACGAAACAACAGTTTCTGGCTGCGAACATTAATAAAACATCTCAAAGCCCGAACATTTCAACCGAAATGCGGCACAAGAAACTTCGACCTTCAGCACTGCGAGATGTCATGCCTTTCGAAGGACATTCTTTTCCTCAAAGCGTTCAGGCAAATCCTCGTCTCTAGAACTCAAAACATACAAACACACCTCTAAGCGGTAACATGCCTCTAAACTGGCATCATTTAGTTGTTGCTGATCACAACAAGCAGGCGGAAGTGCAGTCAGGTTAAAATGCGCCAAACGAGCCGTAGCCAGATTTGTCGCAAAAGCCTCGATCCAGTAAACCGGGTCTTGCCCTAAACCCAGCCCGCGCTGGATCTTGACATCTCACAGACATAGTATGGTATCTGAGATCAAAAATTTGTCTCTTCACTTAAGCTTATTAGTTTCCACGAACTTTTATGCATCGGTAAATCGCGGAAAATCTGCGCTTTACCAAACAATAGATGCGGTGATCATCAGGGGCTAGGAATGAGGCGACAACTCCACCCTCTTTCTCATACTTGAAAAACAAATACATCAACAACATCGTAGCGAAAGTCTCTCATGACACATAACCAGACCATATAAGTCTGGCGGAAAACAGATCACAGGGTCTTAAACTCCAAAGCGAACTACGGGAAGGCTTGATCCCTACAACAAAGTGCGTAGGCAGCCTTAAAGCGCAGCCCCAATCTTACCACTTTCAGACCTTTCAACCATTGATTCGCCTATCTTACCTGACATGTCTTATCGCTTCGCAAGAACATCACGAAGGTTCTAGCGAGCTGGAACTGTTGGTGTCAAAATCGGTGTGGAGATCAATGACTGAAAGTCTCTAAAGTATTTCTTGAAACAAAAAGTCTCCGGATAATTTCTAAAAGGAGTTATCACGAGATTTTCTCAAATTAGAATATCCACTCTCTGTGAGATCGGGAAGACTACGGGCGTCTTGGCGGACGAGAGTCCCGGAAAGATCAGTCCTTCGCCAAGGACATCAAGATTCGATCACCACAAAACCCTAAACATAAAAGAAATGCGCACCGAAGTCGTTCTCTCAAACCGTGAGGAACCAGAAAGCGATCAAGATATCAAATCGAAGCCCTCGCGAGATCTACAGCCTGGCGCGGCAGCACCCGGCCTGGCGCCGGCGGCACCGCCACGCAGGCCGGACTGGCGCCAGCGGCACCAACACCAGCTGGCTGGCCCAGCGGCGACCTTTAATGCGGGCGATGGCGCGGCGGCTTCGGACAGCGCGGCTCCGTCGCCTGTGGTCTGGCGCCCGGCGGCACCAACCTGGCGACACCCGTCTGCAGGCTGGCCTGGCGCCGGCAACCGACCTGGTGCGGCGGCACCGTCGCAGACTGGCCTGGCGGCGACCGGCCTGGCGCCAGCGTACCGGCCTGGCGCCGGCGACACCGTCATGGGCTGGCCACAAGCCCGGCGGCACCGACCTGGCACCGTCACCAGACTGGCTGGCGCCCGGCCGGAGCCGGGCGCCGCGGCCAGCCAGCGGGACGGTGCCACGGCACCAGGCCGGTGCCGGGCGCCAGGCCAGCCTGCGACGGTGCCGCCAGCCGGTGCCGCCGGCGCCAGACCAGCCCGGCGACGGAGCCGGGCGCCAGGCCGGAAAGCTGGCGCTTGCGCCCGGCCACATTAAGGTGCCGCTGGGCATGCCAGCCCACAGAAAATGGGTGCCGCTGGCGCCAGTCCGGGCAAGCGGCGCGTGCCGCCGGCGCCAGGCCGGGTGCTGCCGGCCAGGCTGTAGATCTCGGCGAGGGCTTCGATTTGATATCTTGATCGCTTTCTGGTTCCTCACGGTTGAGAGAACGACTCTCTCAAGTTTCGAGGCAGATTCTTTTATGTTTAGGGTTTTGTGGTGATCGAATCTTGATGTCCTTGGGCGAAGCGGACCGATCTTTCCGGGACTCTCGTCACAGCACGCTCGTAGTCTCCTCGATCTCACAGAGAGTGGATATTCTAATTTGAGAAAATCTCGTATAACTCCTTTTAGAAATTATCCGAGACTTTTGTTTCAAGAAATACTTTCTAGAGACTTTCAGTCATTGATTCACGCGGACCGATTTTGACACCAACAGTTAGCCCCCAGCTCGCTAGGAACCTTCGTGATGTTCTTGCAGCGATAAGACATGATCAGGTAAGATAGGCGGAATCAATGGTTGAAAGGTCCGCTGAAAGTGGTAAGATTGGGGCTGCTTCAAGGCTGCCTACGCATCTCCTGTTGTGGATCAAGCCTTCGTAGTTCGCTTTGGAGTTTAAGACCCTTGTGATCTGTTTTCCGCGAGACTTATATGGTCTGGTTATGTGTCATGAGAGACTTTCAAGCATGATGTTGTTGATGTATTTGTTTTTCAAGTATGAGAAAGAGGGTGTGAGTTGTCGCCTCATTCCTAGTTCCTGATGATCACCGCATCTATTGTTTGCAAAAGCGAGATTTTCCGCATTTACCGATTTACGTGAAAAGTTCGTGAAACGAATAGCTTAAGAAGAGACAAATTTTGATCTCGATACCATACTATGTCCGAGATGTCAAGATCCAGCGGCTGGGCTTTGGCAAGACCTAGGTTTACTCTGATGAGGTTTTCATGATGACAAATCGGCTTTCGTTTGCCTTTATGCATTTTAACCTGACTCGTGACCGCTTAAAATCCGCCAATTGTTGTCGGCTTATATGATTTGTCTCAGGCGGAGTCGAAGCAATTTCACGTAAGAGCTAAACCACAATTTGATTTCTTGTATAGCGCGCTATGTTTATCCTTGTCGGATGCAAGAGAGCCTACCCCTGAAGGGCTGCTATTTGTCTGTTTAGACGTTAGAGTTCGCTTGTTGTGATCAGCAACAACGAAATGATGCCAGTTTAGAGGCATGTTACCGCTTAGAGGTGTGTTTGTATGTTTTGAGTTCTAGAGACGAGGATTTCGCCTGAACGCTTTGAGGAAAAGAATGTCCTTCGAAGCGTAGCGACATCTCGCAGTGCTGAAGGTCGAAGTTTCTTTGTGCCGCATTTCGTGGTTGAAATGTTCGCTGGCTTTGGAGATGTTTTGCTAATGTTCGCAGCCAGAAACTGTTGTTTCGGTTAGACGCAGGACCAAGAGGTCGTAAGTCCAACCCCCAGGAGAAGCGCCTACATTCACAGTGCTTCGTGAAGTGTTGGCCTCCGGATTTGTTTGTATATATTAAGGATGACTCGTATAACTCTTGGAGCCTTGTCACGCAGTGTTTCTTTTCATGCAGGTTTACGGGCGTATAGAACTTAATCGATTGACGATGAGTTTGAATCTTCCGCTAACCATATGGTTGTTAGGACTGAGTCTTGGTATGGAGAGTTTATCGTATGATTTCGATTCTGGGTTATGCGACAAATTGCTTGGCGTAATAGTCACTTACCGCGAACAAATCGCGGGATTGTTGTTTTAGCCGTTATGATTGGAGCGGTGCTCGCCAGTAGCTTTGGATTGGCATGGAGGCTAGATTCAGCCGTATCGCCAAGGAAGTTGTTGGTAACGATCAGCCCATGACCCTTATTAAGGTCATGTTAGTTTACGATTGTCCTTAATGGGGATGCCAATTCAGGTCCGGCTTTACTGGATGAAGTTGGCCGAGGGCCAAATAGCGCTTGCTGAGATACATGCCAAGCATAGTGGAGTTTTCTGAGTTACGGCTGATGGCTTTTAGAAACGATCTTCCACTTTAGGTTTCAGTTACACGATGAATGGTTCGTATAAAAATTTTTTGTTATACCAAAGTAATGGATGACCGTTTCATGGAGATAAAAATCGCAGATTGTTAAAGTAGCGATGTTTCCGTGGATTACACGGAGATGTTTCCGCTATGATTTCGACCTTCTGGACGAAAGCTGCTTCGAACTACTTATGGAGTTTTACCAAGGTTATTTCTATTTTCGTAGTTCACCGTCGTATATTAGTCCGACGTTGGTACACGCTTTAGTCGCGAAGTTTGAATTGAGAGACGACGAGTTTTCAAGACTATGTTTGTAACTTGGGCTATGCCATAGCTTTTAATCGAATCTTATTGCTGCGAGAGTTTTGCTTTGTCAAAGCTGTCTTGATGCTGAAGCAAAAGTTTTCGAAGATGGGATTATAATGGATATAGTATAATGCATCTACTTCTTTTACTTAAAGAAAACGGGTTAGCCGTTCTTCCAAGGCTTCGCGACGCTTTTTCTTTCTTTAGGAAGCGGGATGAGTATGCTTTAGAACGCGTGGCGATCGCCGTTTTTCGAGAGACTAGATCGGTTTGCATGTTCTGCCTAGACAATCAAGGAACGATGGAACAAGACTGGAAATTTTGCCTAAGACTTAGCTTGCTAGACTATCCACCTAAATCCTAAGTTCCTAAATCCAACGGCAGTTTTTCAAGACGCTTTTGTTCCTGTCCTACAAAGAATTAAAATCCTTACAAAATTTTTCGAGAAAATAGTCTTTTGAAGGTTTCGCATTCGGGAATCCCATTTCCTCGTATAGTCGAGACGATTGGTGTTTAGAATAACCGCGGATCGTATCCAAACTCACAAAGATTGATCTAAACAAGCCAAGATGGGATCGGACCGAGCACGATGGGACCGACCAGGACGGGAAGTCGACCGACGCCAGGTCGGTGCCGCCAGGCCAGCCAGCGGCCAGCGTGCGCCGCTCCAGGCGAGTGCCGCCGCGCCAGGCCAGCCAGCGTCGCGTGCCGCCCGGCATGGGCGAGGTGCAGCCGGTAGCGCCAGCCAGCGTCCAGCGTGCCCGGCGCCAGGCGAGGTGCCGCCGGCCGCCAGCCAGCGTCCAGCGTGCTGCAGAGCCAGGCAGTGCCGCCTCGCCAGGCCAGACCCCGCGTCTGGCGTGCCGCCCGGCATGAGCCAGCCCGTCCAGCGATACGCCGGCGCTAAATAGCCAGCGTCCTGCCGCCCGGCGCTAACCAGCCAGCGTCCAGCGTGCCGCGGCGCCAGGCGAGTGCGCCCGGCGCCAGGCCAGCCAGTCGCGTGCCGCGGCGCCAGGCGAGAATGCCTGGCGCTAGGCCAGCCAGCGTCCAGCGTGCGCCGGCGCCAGGCCAGCCGGGTCAGCGTGCCCGCCCGGCATAGGCAGTGCCGCGGCGCCAAGGCCAGCGTCCAGCGTGCCGCCGGCGCCAGGCGAATGCCGCCGGTGCCAGGCCAGCCAGCGTCCAGCGTGCCGCCCGGCAGGGCGATCTTGCCGTCTGTGGGTTTTTAGTTGTTCGATCTTTCCCTCGTCAGTGGTTTTGCGGAAATCTTTTGAGTTTTGGGAAAGTCTTTAGCCCGTGATTTCGAGATAACCGTTTTTGACCCCAACAAGAGCAAGGTGAGGTTTCCACAGGCGAGGTGACCTTGGTGATGGTTGTTCTCGTCCACGGCGAGGTGGCGGAGAGTGATTTTGTTCCTTGTAAAATCTCAGCGGAAACTCCGATTGAGGCGAGCAAAAGCCATTTTGACCTAGACACAAGGAGAACAAAGTGGGCTCTTACTAAGGCGAACTGGGAAGACTGATCTTACCTTATGGCAAGTCGTCCTAGTAAGATCAAGCTCCGACCTCCTTTCGTTTTCCGTTTGTTCCTCGAGAGTTGTTTGTAAGAAGTATGGCGGTGGGAATCGGTGAACCGATTTGCCGTGCTTCATTCCACAGTAATATAGGGTTTCCCCAAGGTTTGAGGAGAATAAGTTTTATTTTTTGAGAGGTTCGAAAGAAACTTTTAATAGAAACCTTGCCGTTCGTTTCTCTAACTTGGTAACAAGGCAATTTTTGGGGTTTGATAGATTTTATCGTTGCCCTTTCTGTTTAGATAGAGAAATTGCGAGCTTCGTTTTGTGCTCTTCCTGTGGCGGAAAGCAGCGGCTAGGTTTTGATTTGCTTTCGAGCACCGTGGCGTTTGCGTGGCGTTGGCCATAGGAACAGTCGCTGCTGGAGTTGTTTTACCATCGTTGGCGAAAATTGCAACTTTTCTTTCATATTTCTGGACATTGGTTCGATCAAGCGCTGCGGCGTATGAGTAAGAGTAATCCGTCCCCCTCCTTCTAGCGTAAGCTGTGGGAACCGAGTTAACCGACTTTCCTTGAAGCAGGTTAACCCGACTTTCCTTGAAGGTCGGATTCTCGACAGCCAGCGACAAGTGACGAATAAATGCGGAAAAAGATTTGTTAAGATTTGAGACTGGACCTTAAGAAAGGCTGCCTACGTACCTTCGAGGATCAAGTCGGACGTAGTTCAGTTAGAAAGAATTGAACAAGAGTCGAACCGTCTGGCGGGTTAGTCTAGTATGGCGTTGTCAGAAACAGGCATGTCGAAGATAGCCTAGGGTTTCTATGTCGCGAGACTCTTAAGTAAAAGAATTGTCGATCCTTAGAGAGGATTTGCGAGCAGGAGGTGACCAGGCGTTCTAGGGCCTGGTTAGATCTAATATGGCGTTGGTCATAAGAAGCGGGCATGTCGAAGATAATGCCTAGGGTTTCTGTAATGCGGAGCTCTGAGTAAAAGTATAGTTAGATCCTTGAGAGGAGCGTGGGTCTGCGGAGAAGATAAAACTAGAACAAGAGGCGGCCAGGCGTTCTGAGTCCTGCTGTGGCCTGGCTGCCCTAAGTTCTAAGTTCTCTAAGCTAGCAGGATGCTCTAAGTCTCAATCTAGGATTTTCGGATTGGCTCTCTCTCTTCTCTCTTATATACTCACTCTAGAGTGGTTTGCCTTAAGATGATGGACCTGCGCCTTTGGGCCCAAGCTTATCTCTTCAGGAAGTATTCCATTTTAAATCGATCTTCGTAATTATCCTCGAGTTTTCGGTGACTTGATGTTTATCGATGTTGAAATCGGATAAACCGTCATAGCCTGATTGGGCCTGAATTCTTAAAATCGTAAGTAAGTCCGTGGACTTGTCTTAAGTCGTTGAGCGTTTTATCACGATTTCGGAAAGACTATTTTTCGTAAAATAAACCGTATAGCCTAAAGGATCGATGTTCAAGTTAATCGACCTTGTTTTATCTGATATCTTCTGCAGAAATCAATCTTTCTAGTTTTTGTAGTAAAACATCGAGGCGATTCCATCAGTCGAAGGATGTTTATTCGTAGCGTGATTGTCCCAAGCTCACGATGATTGATCCAAACAAGCCAAGATGGGATCAGACCGAACCGCGATGGGACGAGACCAGGGCGATGGCCGTCACGACGGCCAGGCGAGTGCCGCCGGCGCCAGCCGATACGCCCGGCGCCCGAGCTGGCCAGCGTGGCGAGCCGCGGCGCCAGGCCAACCGTCGCGAGTGCCGCCCGGCATGGGCGAGTGCCGCGGTGCCAGGCCCGGCCAGCGTCCGCAGTGCGCCCGTATGAGCCAGCCAATTGGCGAATTGCGCCGGCATGTTGAGTGCCGCCGGCGCCAAGCCAGCCGATCGCGGCAGGTGCGGCGTAGAGCCAACCAGTGAAAGCGGGTGCGCCGGCATAGGCAGAATGCCGCCAGCGTAGGCCAGTCTGGCTTAGTGTCGCCCGGCAGGCAGGTGCCCGGCAGCCAGCCGTCGCGGCGAATTGCCGCCCGGCAGGGCAGTGCCGCGGCATGACCAACCGATGCGACGAGCGCCCGGCGCCAGGCGAATACCGCCCGGCATAGGCGGTCGCCCAGCGCCAGGCCAGCCCGTGCGGCAGATTACCCGGTTCCAGGCGGGTACGCCCGGCGCCAGGCGACCAGCGTCAGATTAGTTGCGCCGCGCAGAGCCAGCCAGCGTGTCAGTGCCGCGAGCAGTCCGGCCAGCGTGGCGCGTGCGCCGCGCTCCAGGCGAGGTGCCGCCGGCGCCAGGCTTAGATCTCCGAGGCTTGATTTGATATCTTCATCGTTTCTGGTTCCTCGCGGTTTGAAAAGCGACCTCTTAGTTTGAGGCAGATTCTTTTATGTTTAGGGTTTTGTGGTGATCGAATCTTGATGTCCTTGGGCGGCGGACCGATCTTTCCGGGGACTCTCTCGTCCTGCGCCCGTAGTCTTCGATCTCACAGAAGTGGATATTCTAATTTGAAAATCTTGTATAACTCCTTTTAGAAATTATCCGAGACTTTTGTTTCAAAATACTTTCTAGAGACTTTCAGTCATTGATTCGTCGCGACCGATTTTGACTCCAACAGAAACCCTAAAAACATCATATAAAATACTAAAAGGTCCCTAGGGTCAATAGGCTTCAACCAATAGGAAAGAGGGTGAAAAAGCGGTCTGGGTCGAGGCAAACCGCCCAACCGACCTAGTCTTCAGGCCTGGTCTCATCAGCGCTTCTCTCCCGACCGGGTACCTCTCCCGGTCCATCCCCGGTCCAAATGTCCTTGTTCGACCGGGTAGCTCATCCTGGTCGAGCTTCCCGGCCTGGCCTCGTCCAGCAGTGTCTCTTCTGACAGGGTGGCTGTACCGGACCAATCTTCCCGCCAGCTTGATGTGCTTCTAGTAAACTGATCATAACCCCTCCAATACAGCTCTAAATGACTTGAAACCACTTCCATTGGAAACCTAACTCAATTTTCTGTGTCTCCACAAAATCTTAGCAACAGAAGACATCTCTAAGGCTTCCGTCCATGCTCATCTTTGTCTCGACCAGATTATGGATTGACTTCTCTTTTCATGGCCAAAATTGATTCTTCAGCTCTTTTTGGGCCATAAGACTCCCAAACACCTCAAATCACACCAAAGCATACTCTAACACCTGATAAGGACAAATAAATGCAAAATGGACCTAAAGATGCCTAATGCCTAACTTATAGGATCAAAATGCGGGATATGGATGCTAATAACATGTAAATATGCAAGATATCAACTCCCCACACTAGTCCTTTACTTGTCCTCAAGTAATCTTTTCAAAACACAAGGAGGAGAGAATAGGGATGGAAGCAAAGCCAAAAGAAACACTCATAGCACTCAACTTGACATCATAAAGAAACATAGCAAATAGCATGAGCAAAACTCTCTTATTATGCTCTAGCTTCACAAGGCCTATCAATTACTCTTATCGTCTACACAGATGCAATGCTTATCAACCAACAAGTTCTCTTAACCAGCCCTCACATTGATTCACACACACACACACAGGTGAAGTCTCACAAATGGGCACATGAATCTTTATTTTCTTCTTTTTTTTTCTTGTTTTTCTTTTCTTTTCTTTTTTTAATATGAAGAGGGACGGTCAAAACATCAATCAAGAGCTTCTTATCTTTCTATTCTAGGTCCTAGGGTTTTCTTTCTAAATACATTCTTTTTTCATCAATCTCAACATTGTCACATCCCAGACCCAAGACATAAGCCTTTAAAGAACAAAACCCCACTCACCATCCTAGAAGCTATCTCAAAGGAGGACCTATGCTAGCAAGAGATGAGAACAAATCCATGTCGCTCCCAATACTCTCAAGATTTTGCACATGACAAGCTATCAGAAAAGGCCTCACTCATGCAAATCAATGTAGGCTTCAAAATATGGCTAGGGTTCAAGGGTATGGAAGTGCCATTTGGGTTAACAAAGAGTGGTATAATGGGGAAAGATAACCCAAATGTGTATGAGATCCATGATCAAGTATGCAAATTCCCATATGCAAGAGAAATTAAGTTCATTCAAGTCTAAGTTCGGATGGAGTTGGTTTCAAGAACAATGCCAATATCAAGAAAGCAAGTTTCAAGAAGAAGAGTTTTCAAGGCTCAAAGCACACAAGCCTTTCAAAAGATGCTTAAGCTACTTGATGTGTTTAACTAGGGTGTCAAATTCAGTGCAAACAAGTGTTCTTTACAAGGCAATGCTCCATATGCAAATGAATGCAACCTATATGCTCTAGACTCAATCTTAAAGATGCAAGTGATGCAACTACATGATTCAAAATTTTTTAATTTTTTTGGTTTTCTATGCATATATGAATGTACATTGCAATGCATGAGACTCTCAATCACAAAGCAAACATGATCAAATACCTGGTACCTCCCCACACTTAAATCACACAGTCTCATGTGAGTAAGAAGGAGAATACCCAACAAGACAAAAGCAAATGTATATACAAGAAGGGTTGGAGTGACACATACTTGGGTTATTGGCTGAATTGGGTGGGACCCTTGGCCTCAGTTTGTTATAGCCAAGGAGAGATAGGCTGAAGCGGATAAGTGAAGGCGGTTGTCTAGAGTTGCAATGCTTGGCCGCTATCACCTTTGTCTAGCCTAGACCCAACCTGAAAAACCTCAACTAACCTTATAAAAGCTTCAAAATAAAAGAAAGATAAAAGAAATATATAAAATGGATAAACATGGGAATGCCTCCCAAGCGCTTGTTTAAGTCTCTAGCTTGACTTTGTGTGCTTGCTAATCATAAGTATCAAAAGGTTGAGCCAATGCACCTATGGTCCTTCTCCTATGAGAACAAGGAACCAAGTATGCAAAGGAGCACACTACTGTCCATAGAAAATAGACAGATTTTTTCATCAAGAGCTTCACTAAAGATGTATCATGAATCATGAGATGCTCTTTGAGGTTCAAATAGTCATGAGAATCAAAAGCATTTGGTGGAAACACAAAGTCAACTACAGGCTCAAAGCGAAGTTTTAACAAAGTAGTCAACTCTATCTCCATCAACCAAATAAAACACAATGTTCACATTCTAATAATAATTTTCAGCATGGGAGTTTTCTATCTCAAGCTAGAGCTTATCCACATCAAGTTCATCCCCTAGATCAGCAAAGTGCAGAAGAGTCTAGGTTCATTAAGAATGAAAAACTCAGATTCAAGATCAAATGAAGCACATAGATAACTCTTATCAAAACAAACTTCAATATGATCTCTAACAGGCTTTTCTATTCTCAGCTCATCTAGTTTCCTAGTTTCACATATCAGATCAAGATATTCATTTATGAGCACATGAGAATGAAGATCATGGGCAATATTCTCACCACAAGGCAAGCAAATTTCCTCAAGTTGAAGTTCTAAAGTGGAGATGCTTGTACCTTCCAGTTAGTGGTGGAACCCAATACATTACCTCTTTAAGGTCATAAGCAACATCAAACTCATGTTGTGTAACCTCCCTTTCTTCAAACTCTGCTCGATCCCTAATGAGGTGTACCCGGATCATTAGGTGCCAGGAATCTCATTGGCTTGCCCCAATTCTCTTTCATTCTCTGAAGCCGTGCAACTCCACCCTTTGGTCTGGTGTGAGTATCGTATATCAAAGGGTGGTGGCTCCACATACATATGGCTCATCTTCAATGTGATCTTCCTCTTCTTGTGGCTTCTCAAAGTAGCTTGAGGCCATCACAACAAAACAGAAATTCTAGAATAGAAAGTTAGTAACTCTACAAGAGCAAAGCAAAGCAAGGATATAAAGCTTAGTCTCAAGAAGGTTGAAATCTAATGATAAATCTACTAGTTCCCATAAATGTGAATTTGATAGTGAAAAAGTTTTCAAGACTCCCAAATCAAATGATAGTATAGAAAGGTTGTCGAACCACAGAGAACTAGTGATCTATAGCACCAAGAATACAAAACTTCCTGAATCTAAGCAAACAAAAGATGGATGAAGTGATGCGGTCATCAAATCAGTAGCTGAACCAGAGGTCGAGGCCAACACCCTACTGAACCAGCGAGAGGCCAAGCAGGGACATACGTTCACTACAAATGCCATATCTCTTCAACCCGAAGGAGTTTTGCTGCGAAACCAATTTTCCCGGTTTCTGCACTGAAAATTCCTTGTTGAGAATCAGCCCAAAATATTCCCGGACCAGAGATATCAATTTTACAAACCGGAGGTTCTCATGAATACCAAACTTTAGAAGAAGATTTAAGCCCAACCAAGAGCCGTCCCGAGCCAAAACCAATTCAATAAGTCAAGAGGAGTTTATCAGCTTTCCATAAAGCCCAAGATCTGAGAAATGATCAAAGGAAATTGGAAGATATGATCAATTTCCCACAACAAACTAAACCAGTCCTGCACTTGCACATTTGGAGTCTCACCGGTTCAATCTTAGTCAAACCAAAACATGGCAACCAGGAGGTTTATAATCATCTAGGAAGTATATCAACGATCAGAAGGGTAGAAGAGTTCTTATTATGCACCAGAGCCCACATGATCACCAGGATCTACATTTGGCCACACGCCTTATTTGGAGTCTCAAGCATTTAAATTCCAACAGCTATTTTCCATTCCTTTTTGGTCGTAGTCAGCACATTACCAGCAATCAGGAAGATCCCAATAAAGCTATCTTAGCCCCCAAGCCGTCCAGATACAAAACAAAGAATCAAATCCCTTGAAGAAAGCCATTGGAACCAGAAATCCTCCAACGGCTAGTTTATCGGTTTCCTTGTTTAGTTTTTGTTCCTTTCCTTTTCATATGACCGTTTGGTATTTGTCTAAGGTCATGCCCTATATAACCAGACCCATTTGTACATTTTAGATTCACCTTTCAATCAATAAAAATAGTATGCAAAGCATTTTCTTTTCAAAGAGTGTTCTTTGAGTTGTTCTTTAAATTCTAAGTGTGAGGAGCATTAGATATCTATTGAGCTCGTGGTTCATAGGTTAATTGAGAGATTCAGGATCCTTGATAAACAGATTGAGAGAGAGTCAATCAGCACCCACAGATTGAGAGAGTCAATCAACATCTATCCAACACCATCTATCCATCAACCATCTTCAAACAACTATCCATCAACCATTCCATCTCTTTATCTTTTAGTTTATGTTCTTATTTTCATTATTCATAACTCATTATTCTTTCTTTGTTTTCAGGTTAGATTGGATTCAAAAGGTTAACAAGTCGGCCATCTCTTCCATCTTCCATCCGTTCTCCATCTTTATCGATAAGATTGACCCAAACATCCACCTACCCCATCGACCAGCTTCCCAGCCTGTATCATTTGGTATCAGAGCTTTAAAGCTCCTGACCCAGGTTATATCAATCCTTTCTATCATCTCATATTTTCATTCTTGCTTTGTTTCATTTTATAAAACCAAAATACATAAAATTGTTTATTTGCTTTAAGTTTTAATTTCTGCATTTTTTGTGTTCTTGATAAAAGAAAGAAAGAAGGAGTTAAGTGGTTTTGATCCACAAAATTCTTTTGAAATATCAGTCTAGTTGTTTGCATTCATTCCCCAGCTCCCATTGCCATATTTAAATTTTGCATTTATTTCATTTCTTAGCTTCCCTTTTGGTTTATTTGCACTTTAAAAAAAAAAACACATAATCATTTTCGAATTTGCTTACCATATTTTCATATTGCATACATTGAGTTTGTATCAATCTTATATTGCATCAAAAAATTGCATTTCATATTTGTCCATTTCGGTTTGTTTACATTCCTTATTAAAAATTCAAAAAAAAAGCAATTTGCTTCGTCATTGCATTTTCTTCTTAACATCATTGTTCATATTTTCTTGCATATTTTCATATCACTCTGATTTATTTCGTGCATATAATTTTTTGCATTAAAAAATCATTAAATTTGTTTGCATTCATTTCATAGAATTATTTCCATTTCGGTTGTTTGCATTTTATACAAAAAAAAAAATCTGATTTCTTGCTTTGTTTTAATTCTTAAATTGAAAACAAAATAAAATTTATTTCCTTATCTTGTTTTATTTCGTGTTTCTAATAATTTTTAAAAAATAGAAATTCTCTTTTGTTTCCTTATTTCAAAAAAGTAATTTCCCAATTTTGTTTATTCTTCTTTCTTTATTTTGCTAAGCCACAAATTGATACTTTTCTTTTCTGTTTGTGCAAGGTACAAATTAAAAATACAGAGGAACCATGGCAGATTATTCAGACGAGGAAAGATCTTATGATTCAATCCAAGACTCCGATTTTGATGAAACTGACCAAGCATGGTCTAGAGTGAGGGAGACTGCTGTGATGGTCATGTTCTAATGCTTCTCTATGTCTGAGTATGGAGACGACCCTGATGAAACATATCCTGAACGGAACCACCTGATCACTCACATGAAGATGCCAGCCACCAAGAAGGTATGAAGGAGAAACTGAACCAGATATCAGTTTCAGTGAAGGAGATAATTTCCTGGAGATAATACAGAACGTGATGATCAAGAAGCTGACCAGGAAGACTCATGGGAAGAGGAATCTGGTACTGAAATCATCTTAGAAGAAGCATGTGAGCCTGAAGAAGAGTCCTATGCGGAAGAAAGACCATGGTGTGACTACTCTGATCGAGAAGCTGAGCCACATAGCTTTGGTACTAACTCTGAAAATGAGGAGGAAGCCATAAGTGATGAGGAAGAAATGTTAAAGATTCCCAACTCGTCTTGGCTGAAAAGAGGAAAGTTGAAAGTGAGGCGGAAGAAATGATACTGAACCTAAAGCACATTCCACATACTTTTCGGTTATGGCCAAAGAGAAGAAACTTACTAAGTGGGAAGACGAAATGGAAATCCTATTCCAGAGTCACCACGTTCCAGAAAGAGGAGAAGGTGTCATATGCCACCAAGACACTTGTAGGACCTGCTCTAGCAAGGTGGCAAAGAGAGCAGCATGCTCAATGAGTATTATGATGATCCAGATCATGCTTGGGAAGTTTCAAATTGGAGATTCTTGAGGATTTTGTTAAAAAGATCCAGATCAACCTTCTATGCGTCCTGCTCACACAATCTATGCTCTCAGCAACCTAGAATCTTTAAGGCTGGAAGTGAGCAAGTTAATCAACATCACAGCCCACAAGATGGGACCGGCTGTAGAAGAAAACTGTCAAGAGGCAAGAGGTTTTACAGCTAAGTTCACTCCAGTGTACAAGGTGCCTGACACATTCTCATATTCAAAAGGAACTTTAGAGCCAGAGAAAGAAGGCCGGAGTTGTTCTTGAGTGGGGAAACCCCAAACTGAAGATGGAGCTATGGTACAAAGGTTTGCCATACCAGCATCATCAAATCAAAGTAAGTCCTCTAATGCTAAAAATATTAAAATTCAGACATGTTATAGATATCATAAGAGGGACATTTTTCTGTAAATTGTCCATCTATAAAGTTATTAGGATGCACATCACTAGAGTTGAAACCAGAGCCAAGTAAAACAAGTGATAGTCTTGCTCCTTTAGAACTTTAAAATTCTGGATTTATGCACTTGTCTTTGCCAAAAGAGTTTTGATTCAGATATAAGGCAAGGAGATGGACAACCAAACAATGCTGAGAGGTTGAAAGAAATCCATGGACAGCACCTGACTTGTCCACAAAACGTTGAAAGAAGATGCAAGAAACAATAAAGCACACAAGCTGCTAAAGAGCAAATCATTCTTCAACTTGCTGAAACAATTTGGGTAAATCTGAACCTTACTTTTCCTATTTACAAATTTTCAAACCAGATATAATTCATTTGTTTCCTGCCAAAATTGTTAAGATTATTTCAGGAACAGAGACTAAAGATCACATGGATGATCCACACAAAGGAGAATACAAGGTGTTTACATGCCAGGCTAAAACAAGAAATTGTCAACAACAACTTCTTGATTCAGACGACCCACCAGGTCATGAACCACCCACCAGAGTGCCAGACCAAAGATAGGAGTGATCCTGTCGTTTCCTAGTCAAGGAGAGCCACCAGATATGCCATCAAAGATCAAACCGACCAAATACCAAGGTAAGGCCTTAAAATCTCAAGGAGGATGAAACCTGACTTGCTCTATCTTGGTGATCTTGGTGCAGGTTATCCAGTTTCGAGGTCAAAACTTTTCAAGGAGGGTATGATGCGGTCATCAAATCAGTAGCTGACCAGAGGTTGAGCCAACACCTACTCAACCAGCCAAGGCACCAAGCAGGAGATACGTTCACTACAAATGCCATATCTCTTCAACCCGAAGGATTTTTGCTACGAAAAAAATTTTCCCGGTTTCTAAACTCAAGAAGAATTCCAACAATTGAATCAGCCCAAAATATTCCCGGACCAGAGAGATATCAATTTTACAAACCGGAGGTTCTCCAGGCCATCCATCCGCGAGTACCAACCTTTAGAAGAAGATTTAAGCCCAACAAGAGCGGCCCAAGCCAAAACCAATTCTAGAGGAAGTGGAAGGTTTATCAGCTTTCCATAAAGCCCAAGATCACGAGAAATGGTCATGGAAATTGGAAGATATGATCAATTTCCACAACCAGCTAAACCAGTCCTGCACTTGCCTGATTTGGAGTCTCACCAGTTCAATCTTTGTCAAACCAAAACATGGCGACCAGGAAGTTTTATAATCATCTAGGAAGTATATCCAACGATCCAGAAGGGTAGAAGTGTTTTATTATGCACCAGAGCCCACATGATCAGCGGGATCTACATTTGGCCACCTTGCCTTATTTGGAGTCTCAAGCATTTAATTCCAACAAAGCTCTTTTTCCATCCTTTTTGGTCGTGGTCAGCACATTACCAGCAATCAGGAAGATCCCAAGATAAGTTATCTTATCTTCCTGAGGCTGTCCAGATACAAAAAGGATGGAAAAAGAGCTTTGGAATTTAAATGCTTGAGACTCCAAATAAGGCAAGTGTGGCCAAATGTAGATCCTGCTGATCATGTGGGCTCTGGTGCATAATAAAACACTTCTACTCCTTCTGGATCGTTGGATATACTTCCTAGATGATTATAAAACTCTCCTGGTCGCCATGTTTTGGTTTGACAAAGATTGAACGGTGAGACTCCAAATCAGGCAAGTGCAGGACTGGTTTAGCGGTTGTGGAAATTGATCATATCTTCCAATTTCCATGACCATTTCTCGTGATCTTGGGCTTTATGGAAGCTGATAAACTCCTCTTGACTTCTAGAATTGGTTTTGGCTTGGGCCGCTCTTGGTTGGGCTTAAATCTTCTTCTAAAGGTTGGTACTCGCGGATGGATGGCCTGGAGAACCTCCGGTTTGTAAAATTGATATCTCTCTGGTCCGGGAATATTTTGGGCTGATTCAAATTGGGTTGGAATTCTTCTTGAGTTTAGAAACCGGGAAAATTTTTCGTAGCAAAATCCTTCGGGTTGAAGAGATATGGCATTTGTAGTGAACGTATCTCCTGCTTGGTGCCTTGGCTGGTTGAGTAGGGTGTTGGCTCGACCTCTGGTTCAGCTACTGATTTGATGACCGCATCATACCCTCTCCCTTGAAAAAGTTTGACCTCGAAACTGGATAACCTGCACCAAGATCACCAAGATAGAGCAAGTCAGGTTTCATCCTCCTTTGAGATTTTAAGGCCTTACCTTGGTATTTGGTGGGTTTGATCTTTGATGGCATATCTGGTGGCTCTCCTTTGACTAGGAACGACAGGATCACTCCTATCTTTTGGTCTGGCACTCTGGTGGGTGGTTCATGACCTGGTGGGTCGTCTGGAATCAAAAGTTGTTGTTGACAATTTCTTGTTTTAGCCTGGCATGTAAACACCTTGTATTCTCCTTGTGTGGATCATCCATGTGATCTTTAGTCTCTGTTCCTGAAATAATCTTAACAATTTTGGCAGAAACAAATGAAGGGTTTGAAAATTTATAAATAGGAAAAGTAAGGTTAAGATTTACCCAAATTGTTTCAGCAAGTTGAAGAATGATTTGCTCTTTAGCAGCTTGTGTGCTTTTATTGTTTCTTGCATCTTCTTCAACGTTTTGTGGACAAGTCAGGTGCTGTCCATGGATTTCTTTCAACCTCTCAGCATTGTTTGGTTGTCCATCTCCTTGCCTTATATCTGAATCAAAACTCTTTGGCAAAGACAAGTGCATAAATCAGAATTTTAAAGTTCTAAAGGAGCAAGACTATCACTTGTTTTACTTGGCTCTGGTTTCAACTCTAGTGATGTGCATCCTAATAACTTTATAGATGGACAATTTACAGAAAAATGTCCCTCTTATGATATCTATAACATGTCTGAATTTTAATATTTTTAGCATTAGAGGACTTACTTTGATTTGATGATGCTGGTGGCCTTTGCAAACCTTGTACCATAGCTCCATCTTCAGTTTGGGGTTTCCCACTCTCAAGAACAACTCCGGCCTTCTTTCTCTCTGGCTCTAAAGTTCCTTTTGAATATGAGAATGCCTTTGTACACTGGAGTGAACTTAGCTGTAAAACCTCTTGCCTCTTGACAGTTTTCTTCTCTACAGCCGGTCCCATCTTTTGTGGGCTGTGATGTTGATTAACTTGCTCACTTCCAGCCTTAAAGATTCTAGGGTTGCTGAGAGCATAGATTGTGTGAGCAGGACATAGAAGGTTGATCTGGATCTTTTTAACAAAATCCTCAAGAATCTCCAATTTGAAACTCTCCCAAGTATGATCTGGATCATCATAATACCATTGAGCATGCTGCTCTCTTTGCCACCTTGCTAGAGCAGGTCCTACAAGTGTCTTGGTGGCATATGACACCTTCTCCTCTTCTGGAGCGTGGTGACTCTGGAATAGGATTTCCATTTAGATCTTCCCACTTGGGGTAAGTTTCTTCTCTTTGGCCATAGGAAAAGTATGTGGAATGTGCTTTAGGTTCAGTATCATTTCTTCCGACCTCACTTTCAACTTCTTCCTCTTCATCCAAGACGAGTTGGGAATCTTTAACATTTCTTCCGCCTCACTTATGGCTTCCTCCTCATTTTCAGAGTTAGTACCAAAGCTATGTGGCTCAGCTTCTCGATCAGAGTAGTCACACCATGGTCTTTCTTCCGCATAGGACTCTTCTTCAGGCTCACATGCTTCTTCTAAGATGATTTCAGTACCAGATTCCTCTTCCCATGAGTCTTCCTGGTCAGCTTCTTGATCATCACGTTCTGTATTATCTCCAGGAAATTCATCTCCTTCACTGAAACTGATATCTGGTTCAGTTTCTCCTTCATACTCTTCTTGGTGGCTGGCATCTTCATGTGAGTGATCAGGTGGTTCGGTTCAGGATATGCTTCGTCAGGGTCGTCTCCATACTCAGACATAGAGTAGTTATCATTAGAACATGACCCATCACAGCCGTCCTCCTCACTAGACCATGCTTGGTCAGTTTCATCAAAATCAGTCTTGGATTGAATCATAAGATCTTTCCTCGTCTGAATAATCTGCCATGGCTTTTCCTCTGTATTTTTAATTTGTACCTACAAACAGAAAGAAAAGTATCAATTTGTGGCAGCAAAAATAAAGAAAGAAGAATAAACAAAATTGGGAAATTACTTCTTTTTTGAAATAAAAAACAAAAGAATTTCTATTTTTAAAAATTATTAGAAACACGAAATAAAAACAAGATAAGGAAATAAATTTTTATTTTGGTTTTCAATTTAAAATTAAAACAAAGCAAGAAATCAGATTTTTTTTGTATAAAATGCAAACAACCGAAATGGAAATAATTCTATGAAATGAATGCAAACAAATTTAATGATTTTTTAATGCAAAATTATATGCACGAAATAAATCAAGTGATATGAAAATATGCAAGAAAATATGAACAATGATGTTAAGAAGAAAATGCAATGACAAATTGTTTTTTTGAATTTTAATAAGGAATGTAAACAAACCGAAATGGACAAATATGAAATGCAATTTTTTTTTGATGCAATATAAGATTGATACAATACCACTTAATTCCTTCTTTCTTTTCTTTTTATCAAGAACACAAAATGCAGAAATTAAAACTTAAAGCAAATAACAATTTTTATGTATTTTGGTTTTATAAAATGAAACAAAGCAAGAATGAAAATATAGAGATGATAGAAAGGATTGATATAACCTGGGTCAGGAGCTTTTAAAGCTCTGATACCAATGATACAGGCTGGGAAGCTGGTCGATGGGGTAGGTGGATGTTTGGGTCAATCTTATCGATAAAGATGGAAGCGGATGGGAAGATGGAAGAGATGGCCGACTTGCTAACCTTTTGAATCAATCTAACCTGAAAACAAAGAAAGAATAATGAGTTATGAATAATGAAAATAAGAACAAAAACTAAAAGAGATAAAGGATGGAATGGTTGATGGATTGAAGGTAGAAGATGGATGGATGGATAGATGGTGTTGGATAGAAGATGATTGACTCTCTCAATCCGTGGGTGCTGATTGACTCTCTCAATCTGTGCCTCAAGGCTCCTGAATCACACAAAGAACCTATGAACCACGAGCTCTATAGTCTTCAAATGTATCTCACACTTAGAAACTAAAGAACAGATTTTTAAGCAAAGAAACTAAAGAACAGTTTTGGTTCGACCAGAACTTCCCATGCCTTCACTTGATCTTTGAGAGTGTTTTCAGGAAGCCATGGTAGGAGAAGCACCGCCAAAGTCAGATGGCCAAGAACCAAAATCGACAGCTTTGCAAGAGGTTGATCGGATTGCTCAGGTTGAGGAGAAGAAAAGGCAAAAGGCCAACGTCCACAGCCAGGAGAAAGGAGATTTGGAGATGCACCAGAGGCTGTCTATGTCGAGCCCAAGCCACCAGATCCTTCAAGGATCAATCAGACCCCAACTTCTAAAACCCACAACCATCATGTTGTTAATTCTCAGTTTGATTATAACTCTTTTGCTGATAAATTAAAACTCTTTACATTTTCAGAAAATAGAGGTTATCTAATATGGGAGAGGAACCTTGATGAATGGTTTCACTACAACAACATCTTAAAGGAAGAGAGGCTTGCTTATGCCATTGATCAACTTAGAGATGATGCCTTTAAATGGTGGGTACAAGAAGTAGATGATAGATGGTTTTACAAGGAGCCAACTATCAAAACGTGGAGAGCTCTTAAGGAAGTCATGAGATATGAGTTTGCACCAAAGTTTACAAGTTCTGGAATCCAGGAACTATATCCAAGGAGGTATCCAACTCATGGTTCCAAATAAAAATCAGGCAAAACAACTAAAAGATGGAATGGTTGATGGATTGAAGGTAGAAGATGGATGGATGGATAGATGGTGTTGGATAGATTGACTCTCTCAATCGTGGGTGCTGACTGAATCTCTCAATTAACCTATGAACCACGAGCTCAATAGATATCTAATGCTCCTCACACTTAGAATTCTAAAGAACAACTCAAAAGAACACTCTTTGAAAAGAAAATGCTTTGCATACTATTTTTATTGATTGAAAGGTGAATCTAAAATGTACAAATGGGTCTGCTTATATAGGGCATGACCTTAGACAAATACCAAACGGTCATATGAAAAGGAAGAAAAACTAAACAAGGAAACCGATAAACTTGTTGGAGGATTTCTTGGTTCCAATAACTTTCTTCAAGGGATTTGATTCTTTGTTTTGTATCTGGACGGCTTGGGGGCTAAGATAACTTTGTGGGATCTTCCTGATTGCTGGTAATGTGCTGACTACGAATGGAAAAATAGCTGTTGGAATTTAAATGCTTGAGACTCCAAATAAGGCAAGTGTGGCCAAATGTAGATCCTGGTGATCATGTGGGCTCTGGTGCATAATAAGAACTCTTCTACTCCTTCTGGATGGTTGGATATACTTCCTAGATGATTATAAACCTCTCCTGGTTGCCATGTTTTGGTTTGACTAAGATTGAACCGGTGAGACTCCAAATCAGGCAAGTGCGGGACTGGTTTAGCGGTTGTGGGAAATTGATCATATCTTCCAATTTCCTTGATCATTTCTCGTGATCTTGGGCTTTATGGAAAGCTGATAAACTCCTCTTGACTTATTGAATTGGTTTTGGCTCGGGCGGCTCTTGGTTGGGCTTAAATCTTTTCTAAAGGTTGGTACTCGCGGATGGATGGCTCGGAGAACCTCCGGTTTGTAAAATTGATATCTCTCTGGTCAGGAATATTTTGGGCTGATTCAATTGGGTTAGAATTCTTCTTGAGTGCAGAAACCGGAAAATTGGTTTCGCAGCAAAACTCCTTCGGGTTGAAGAGATATGGCATTTGTAGTGAGCGTTATGTCTGCTTGGCCTTGGCTGGTTGAGTAGGGTGTTGGCTCGACCTCTGGTTCAGCTACTGATTTGATGACATCACTTCATCCATCTTTTGTTTGCTTAGATTCAGGAAGTTTTGTATTCTTGGTGCTATAGATCACTAGTTCTCTGTGGTTCGACAACCTTCTATACTATCATTTGACTTGGAGTCTTGAAAACTTTCACTATCAAATTGGCCGTTGCCGAGGAACTAGTAGATTTATCATTAGGATTTCAATCTTTCTTGAGACTAAGCTTTATATCCTTGCTTGCTTTTACTCTTGTAGAGTCTATTCTAGAATTTCTGTTTTGTTGTGATGGCCTCAAGCTACTTTGAGAAGCCCGAAGAGGAAGATCACATTGAAGATGAGCCATATGTGTATGTGGAGCCACCACCCTTTGATATGCATACTCACACCAGACCAAAGGGTGGAGTTGCATCGGCTAGAGAATGAAAGAGAATTGGGGCAAGCCAATGAGATTCACAGCGAATGATCGGGTACACCTCATTAGGGATCGAGCAGAGTTTGAAGAAAGGGAGGTTACACAACATGAGTTTGATGTTGCTTATGACCTTAAAGGGTAATGTATTGGGTTCCACCACTCAACTGGAAGGTACAAGCATCTCCACTTTAGAACTTCAACTTGAGGAAATTTGCTTGCCTTGTGGTGAGAATATTGCCCATGATCTTCATTCTCATGTGCTCATAAATGAATATCTTGATCTGATATGTGAAACTAGGAAACTAGATGAGTTGAGAATAGAAAAGCCTGTTAGAGATCATATTGAAGTTTGTTTTGATAAGAGTTATCTATGTGCTTCATTTGATCTTGAATCTGAGTTTTCATTCTTAATGAACCTAGACCTCTTCTTGCACTTGCTGATCTAGGGGATGAGATAAGCTCTAGCTTGAGATAGAAAACTCCCATGCTGAAAATTATTATTAGAATGTGAACATTGTGTTTTATTTGGTTGATGGAGATAGAGTTGACTACTTTGTTAAAACTTCGTTTGAGCCTGTAGTTGACTTTGTGTTTCCACCAAATGCTTTTGATTCTCATGACCATTTGAACCTCAAAGAGCATCTCATGATTCATGATACATCTTTAGTGAAGCTCTTTGATGAAAAATCTGTCTATTTTCTATGGACAGTAGTGTGCTCCTTTGCATACTTGGTTCCTTGTTCTCATAGGAGAAGGACCATAGGTGCATTAGCTCAACCTTTTGATACTTATGATTAGCAAGCACACAAAGTCAAGCTAGAGACTTAAAACAAAGCGGGAGGCATTCCCATGTTTATCCATTTTATATATTTCTTTATCTTTCTTTATTTTGAAGCTTTTTATAAGGTTAGTTGAGGTTTTCAGGTTGGGTCTAAGGCTAGACAAAAGGTGATAGGCTGAGCATTGCAACTCTAGACACCCGTCTTCACTTATCCTTCAGCCTATCTCTCCGTTGGCACAAATCCGAGGCCAGGGTCCTCTACCACCAATTCAGCCAATAAGTATGTGTCCTCCAACCCTTCTTGTATATACATTTGCTTTTGTCTTGTTGGGGTATTCTCCTTCTCTCTTACTCACATAGAGACTGTGTGATTTAAGTGTGGGGAGGTACCAGGTATTTGATCATGTTTGCTTTGTGATTGAGAGTCTCATGCATTGCAATGTACATTCATATATGCATAGAAAAACCAAAAAAATTAAAAATTTTGAATCATGTAGTTGCATCACTTGCATCTTTAAGATTGAGTCTAGAGCATATAGGTTGCATTCATTTGCATATGGAGCATTGCCTTGTAAAGAACACTTGTTTGCACTGAATTTGACACCCTAGTTAAACACATCAAGTAGCTTAAGCATCTTTTGAAAGGCTTGTGTGCTTTGAGCCTTGAAAACTCTTCTTGAAACTTGCTTGCTTTCTTGATATTGGCATTGTTCTTGAAACCAACTCCATCGAACTTAGACTTGAATGAACTTAATTTCTCTTGCATATGGGATTTGCATGGATCTCATACACATTTGGGTTATCTTTCCCCATTATACCACTCTTTGTTAACCCAAATGGCACTTCCATACCCTTGAACCCTAGCCATATTTTGAAGCCTACATTGATTTGCATGAGTGAGGCCTTTTCTGATAGCTTGTCATGTGCAAAATCTTGAGAGTATTGGGGCGACATGGATTGTTCTCATCTCTTGCTAGCATAGGGTCCTCCTTTGAGATAGCTTCTAGGATGGTGAGTGGGGTTTTGTTCTTTAAAGGCTTATGTCTTGGGT
Source organism: Brassica carinata (assembly GCA_016771965.1). Classification (NCBI taxonomy): domain Eukaryota; kingdom Viridiplantae; phylum Streptophyta; class Magnoliopsida; order Brassicales; family Brassicaceae; genus Brassica; species Brassica carinata. The sequence goes on along the minus strand of CM028687.1, from coordinate 15,211,607 downwards.
CTGGGATGTGACAATGTTGAGATTGATGAAAAAGAATGTATTTAGAAGAAAAACCCTAGGGACCTAGAATAGAAAGATAAAGCTCTTGATTGATGTTTTGACCGTCCCCTTCATATTAAAAAGAAAAGAAAGAAAAACAAGAAAAAAAAAGAAAGAAAAATAAAGATTCATGTGCCCATTTGTGAGACTTCACCTTGTGTGTGTGTGTGTGAATCAATGTGAGGGCTGGTTAAGAGAACTTGTTGGTTGATAAGCATTGCATCTTGTGTAGGCATAAGAGTAATTGATAGGCCTTGTGAAGCTAGAGCATAATAAAGAGTTTTGCTCATGCTATTTGCTATGTTTCTTTATGATGTCAAGTTGAGTGCTATGAGTGTTTCTTTTGGCTTTGCTTCCATCTATTCTCTCCTCCTTGTGTTTTGAAAAGATTACTTGAGGACAAGTAAAGGACTAGTGTGGGAGTTGATATCTTGCATATTTACATGTTATTAGCATCCATATCCGTGCATTTTGATCCTATAAGTTAGGCATTAGGCATCTTTAGGTCCATTTTGCATTTATTTGTCCTTATCAGGTGTTAGAGTATGCTTTGGTGTGATTTGAGGTGTTTGGGAGTCTTATGGCCCAAAAAGCTGAAGAATCAATTTTGGCCATGAAAAGAAGTCAATCCATAATCTGGTGAGACAAAGATGAGCATGGGCGGAAGCCTTAGAGATGTCTTCTGTTGCTAAGATTTTGTGGAGACACAGAAAATGAGTTAGGTTTCAATGGAAGTGGTTTCAAGTCATTTAGAGCTGTATTGGAGGGTTATGATCAGTTTACTAGAAGCACATCAAGCTGGCCGGGAAGGTGGTCGGGTACAGCCACCCTGTCAGAAGAGACACTGCTGGGCCAGAGGCCAGGCCGGGAAGCTCGACCAGGATGAGCTACGGTGAACAAGAACATTTGGACGAGGGAGAATGGACGGGGAGAGGTACCCGGTCGGGAGAAAGCGCTGGATGAGACCAGGCGGAAGACTAGAGTCGGGTTGGGGGTTTGGCTCGACCAGACGTTTTCACCCTCTTTTTCCTATGGTTGAAGCCTAATTGACCCTAGGGACCTTTTAGTATTTTTATATGATGTTTTAGGGTTTCTGTTGGAGTCAAAATGCAGTGTGACGGAATCAATGACTGAAAGTCTCTAGAAAGTATTTCTTGAAACAAAAAGTCTCGGATAATTTCTAAAGGAGTTATACAAGATTTTCTCAAATTAGAATATCCACTCTCTGTGAGATCGGAAGACTACTGATGCTTGGGGGCGAGAGTCCCGGAAAGATCGGTCCGCTTCGCCCAGGACATGGATCGATCACCACAAAACCCTAAACATAAAGAATCTGCCTCGAAACTTGAAGAGTCGTTCTCTCAAGCCGTGAGGAACCAGAAAGCGATGAAGATATCAAATCGAAGCCCTGCGAGATCTACAGCCTGGCGCGGCGGCACCGGCCTGGCGCCAGCTGACAGCATACGGGCGGACTGGCGCCAGGCGGTGCCGCCGGCGCCAGGCGGTGCCGCCGGCGCCAGGCGGTGCCGCCGGCGCCAGGCCGGTGCCGCCGGCGCCAGGCCAGCCCGCGGCGACGGTGCCGCCGGCGCCAGGCGGTGCCGCCGGCGCCAGGCCGGTGCCGCCGGCGCCAGGCGAATGCCGCCGGCGCCAGGCCAGCCCGCGGCGACGGTGCCGCCGGCGCCAGGCCGGTGCCGCCGGCGCCAGGCCAGCCCGCGGCGACGGTGCCGCCGGCGCCAGGCCAGCCCGCGGCGACGGTGCCGCCGGCGCCAGGCCGGTGCCGCCGGCGCCAGGCAGTGCCGCCGGCGCCAGGCAGTGCCGCCGGCGCCAGGCGGTGCCGCCGGCGCCAGGCCAGCCCGTCGCGGCAGGTGCCGCCGGCGCCAGGCGGTGCCGCCGGCGCCAGGCCAGCCCGCGGCGACGGTGCCGCCGGCGCCAGGCCGGTGCCGCCGGCGCCAGGCGGTGCCGCCGGCGCCAGGCCAGCCCGTCGCGGCAGGTGCCGCCGGCGCCAGGCGAGTGCCGCCGGCGCCAGGCGAGTGCCGCCGGCGCCAGGCGAGTGCCGCCGGCGCCAGGCCAGCCCGCGGCGACGGTGCCGCCGGCGCCAGGCAGTGCCGCCGGCGCCAGGCGGTGCCGCCGGCGCCAGGCGAGGTGCGCCGGCGCCAGGCTGTAGATCTCGGCGAGGGCTTCGATTTGATATCTTCATCGTTTTCTGGTTCCTCACGGTTTGAGAGAACGACCTCTTCGAAGTTTCGAGGCAGATTCTTTTATGTTTAGGGTTTTTGTGGTGATCGAATCTTGATGTCCTTGGGCGAGCGGACCGATCTTTCCGGGGACTCTCGTCCGCGCACGCCCGTAGTCTTCCGATCTCACAGAGAGTGGATATTCTAATTTGAGAAAATCTTGTATAACTCCTTTTAGAAATTATCCGAGACTTTTTGTTTCAAGAAATACTTTCTAGAGACTTTCAGTCATTGATTCCGTCGCGACCGATTTTGACTCCAACAGAAACCCTAAAAACATCATATAAAAATACTAAAAGGTCCCTAGGGTCAATTAGGCTTCAACCAATAGGAAAAGAGGGTGAAAAACGGTCTGGGTCGAGCCAAACCGCCCAACCCGACCTAGTCTTCCCGGCCTGGTCTCATCCAGCGCTTCTCTCCCGACCGGGTACCTCTCCCCGGTCCATTCTCCCCGGTCCAAATGTCCTTGTTCCGACCGGGTAGCTCATCCTGGTCGAGCTTCCCCGGCCTGGCCTCGTCCAGCAGTGTCTCTTCTGACAGGGTGGCTGTACCCGGACCAATCTTCCCGGCCAGCTTGATGTGCTTCTAGTAAACTGATCATAACCCCTCCAATACAGCTCTAAATGACTTGAAACCACTTCCATTGGAAACCTAACTCAATTTTCTGTGTCTCCACAAAATCTTAGCAACAGAAGACATCTCTAAGGCTTCCGTCCATGCTCATCTTTGTCTCGACCAGATTATGGATTGACTTCTCTTTTCATGGCCAAAATTGATTCTTCAGCTCTTTTTGGGCCATAAGACTCCCAAACACCTCAAATCACACCAAAGCATACTCTAACACCTGATAAGGACAAATAAATGCAAAATGGACCTAAAGATGCCTAATGCCTAACTTATAGGATCAAAATGCACGGGATATGGATGCTAATAACATGTAAATATGCAAGATATCAACTCCCCCACACTAGTCCTTTACTTGTCCTCAAGTAATCTTTTCAAAACACAAGGAGGAGAGAATAGGGATGGAAGCAAAGCCAAAAGAAACACTCATAGCACTCAACTTGACATCATAAAGAAACATAGCAAATAGCATGAGCAAAACTCTCTTATTATGCTCTAGCTTCACAAGGCCTATCAATTACTCTTATGCGTCTACACAAGATGCAATGCTTATCAACCAACAAGTTCTCTTAACCAGCCCTCACATTGATTCACACACACACACACAAGGTGAAGTCTCACAAATGGGCACATGAATCTTTATTTTTCTTCTTTTTTTTCTTGTTTTTTCTTTTCTTTTCTTTTTTTAATATGAAGGGGGACGGTCAAAACATCAATCAAGAGCTTCTTATCTTTCTATTCTAGGTCCCTAGGGTTTTTCTTTCTAAATACATTCTTTTTTTCATCAATCTCAACATTGTCACATCCCAGACCCAAGACATAAGCCTTTAAAGAACAAAAACCCCACTCACCATCCTAGAAGCTATCTCAAAGGAGGACCCTATGCTAGCAAGAGATGAGAACAAATCCATGTCGCTCCCAATACTCTCAAGATTTTGCACATGACAAGCTATCAGAAAAGGCCTCACTCATGCAAATCAATGTAGGCTTCAAAATATGGCTAGGGTTCAAGGGTATGGAAGTGCCATTTGGGTTAACAAAGAGTGGTATAATGGGGAAAGATAACCCAAATGTGTATGAGATCCATGATCAAGTATGCAAATTCCCATATGCAAGAGAAATTAAGTTCATTCAAGTCTAAGTTCCGGATGGAGTTGGTTTCAAGAACAATGCCAATATCAAGAAAGCAAGCAAGTTTCAAGAAGAGTTTTCAAGGCTCAAAGCACACAAGCCTTTCAAAAGATGCTTAAGCTACTTGATGTGTTTAACTAGGGTGTCAAATTCAGTGCAAACAAGTGTTCTTTACAAGGCAATGCTCCATATGCAAATGAATGCAACCTATATGCTCTAGACTCAATCTTAAAGATGCAAGTGATGCAACTACATGATTCAAAATTTTTTTAATTTTTTTTGGTTTTTCTATGCATATATGAATGTACATTGCAATGCATGAGACTCTCAATCACAAAGCAAACATGATCAAATACCTGGTACCTCCCCCACACTTAAATCACACAGTCTCTATGTGAGTAAGAGAGAAGGAGAATACCCCAACAAGACAAAAGCAAATGTATATACAAGAAGGGTTGGAGTGACACATACTTGGAGTTATTGGCTGAATTGGGTGGTAGAGGACCCTTGGCCTCGGATTTGTGCCAACGGGAGAGATAGGCTGAAGCGGATAAGTGAAGACGGGTGTCTAGAGTTGCAATGCTTGGCCGCCTATCACCTTTTGTCTAGCCTTAGACCCAACCTGAAAAACCTCAACTAACCTTATAAAAAGCTTCAAAATAAAGAAAGATAAAGAAATATATAAAATGGATAAACATGGGAATGCCTCCCAAGCGCGCTTGTTTTAAGTCTCTAGCTTGACTTTGTGTGCTTGCTAATCATAAGTATCAAAAGGTTGAGCCAATGCACCTATGGTCCTTCTCCTATGAGAACAAGGAACCAAGTATGCAAAGGAGCACACTACTGTCCATAGAAAATAGACAGATTTTTCATCAAAGAGCTTCACTAAAGATGTATCATGAATCATGAGATGCTCTTTGAGGTTCAAATGGTCATGAGAATCAAAAGCATTTGGTGGAAACACAAAGTCAACTACAGGCTCAAACGAAGTTTTAACAAAGTAGTCAACTCTATCTCCATCAACCAAATAAAACACAATGTTCACATTCTAATAATAATTTTCAGCATGGGAGTTTTCTATCTCAAGCTAGAGCTTATCCACATCAAGTTCATCCCCTAGATCAGCAAGTGCAAGAAGAGGTCTAGGTTCATTAAGAATGAAAAACTCAGATTCAAGATCAAATGAAGCACATAGATAACTCTTATCAAAACAAACTTCAATATGATCTCTAACAGGCTTTTCTATTCTCAACTCATCTAGTTTCCTAGTTTCACATATCAGATCAAGATATTCATTTATGAGCACATGAGAATGAAGATCATGGGCAATATTCTCACCACAAGGCAAGCAAATTTCCTCAAGTTGAAGTTCTAAAGTGGAGATGCTTGTACCTTCCAGTTGAGTGGTGGAACCCAATACATTACCTCTTTAAGGTCATAAGCAACATCAAACTCATGTTGTGTAACCTCCCTTTCTTCAAACTCTGCTCGATCCCTAATGAGGTGTACCCGGATCATTCGTGCCAGGAATCTCATTGGCTTGCCCCAATTCTCTTTCATTCTCTGAAGCCGATGCAACTCCACCCTTTGGTCTGGTGTGAGTATGCGTATATCAAAGGGTGGTGGCTCCACATACACATATGGCTCATCTTCAATGTGATCTTCCTCTTCTTGTGGCTTCTCAAAGTAGCTTGAGGCCATCACAACAAAACAGAAATTCTAGAATAGAAAGTTAGTAACTCTACAAGAGCAAAGCAAAGCAAGGATATAAAGCTTAGTCTCAAGAAAGATTGAAATCCTAATGATAAATCTACTAGTTCCTCGGCAACGGCGCCAATTTGATAGTGAAAGTTTTCAAGACTCCCAAGTCAAATGATAGTATAGAAAGGTTGTCGAACCACAGAGAACTAGTGATCTATAGCACCAAGAATACAAAAACTTCCTGAATCTAAGCAAACAAAAAGATGGATGAAGTGATGCGGTCATCAAATCAGTAGCTGAACCAGAGGTCGAGCCAACACCCTACTCAACCAGCCAAGGCGCCAAGCAGGACATACGTTCACTACAAATGCCATATCTCTTCAACCCGAAGGAGTTTTGCTGCGAAACCAATTTTCCCGGTTTCTGCACTCAAGAAGAATTCTAACCCAATTGGAATCAGCCCAAAATATTCCCGGACCAGAGAGATATCAATTTTACAAACCGGAGGTTCTCCGCGAATACCAAACTTTAGAAGAAGATTTAAGCCCAACCAAGAGCCGTCCCGAGCCAAAACCAATTCAATAAGTCAAGAGGAGTTTATCAGCTTTCCATAAAGCCCAAGATCACGAGAAATGATCAAGGAAATTGGAAGATATGATCAATTTCCCACAACCGGCTAAACCAGTCCTGCACTTGCCTGATTTGGAGTCTCACCGGTTCAATCTTAGTCAAACCAAAACATGGCAACCAGGAGAGGTTTATAATCATCTAGGAAGTATATCCAACGATCCAGAAGGAGTAGAAGAGTTCTTATTATGCACCAGAGCCCACATGATCACCAGGATCTACATTTGGCCACACTTGCCTTATTTGGAGTCTCAAGCATTTAAATTCCAACAGCTATTTTTCCATTCCTTTTTGGTCGTAGTCAGCACATTACCAGCAATCAGGAAGATCCCAATAAAGCTATCTTAGCCCCCCAAGCCGTCCAGATACAAAACAAAGAATCAAATCCCTTGAAGAAAGCCATTGGAACCAAGAAATCCTCCAACAGCTAGTTTATCGGTTTCCTTGTTTAGTTTTTGTTTCCTTTCCTTTTCATATGACCGTTTGGTATTTGTCTAAGGTCATGCCCTATATAAGCAGACCCATTTGTACATTTTAGATTCACCTTTCAATCAATAAAAATAGTATGCAAAGCATTTTCTTTTCAAAGAGTGTTCTTTGAGTTGTTCTTTAGAATTCTAAGTGTGAGGAGCATTAGATATCTATTGAGCTCGTGGTTCATAGGTTAATTGAGAGATTCAGGATCCTTGATAAACAGATTGAGAGAGTCAATCAGCACCCACAGATTGAGAGAGTCAATCAACATCTATCCAACACCATCTATCCATCAACCATCTTCAAACAACTATCCATCAACCATTCCATCTCTTTATCTTTTAGTTTATGTTCTTATTTTCATTATTCATAACTCATTATTCTTTCTTTGTTTTCAGGTTAGATTGGATTCAAAAGGTTAGCAAGTCGGCCATCTCTTCCATCTTCCCATCCGTTCTCCATCTTTATCGATAAGATTGACCCAAACATCCACCTACCCCATCGACCAGCTTCCCAGCCTGTATCATTTGGTATCAGAGCTTTAAAAGCTCCTGACCCAGGTTATATCAATCCTTTCTATCATCTCTATATTTTCATTCTTGCTTTGTTTTCATTTTATAAAACCAAAAATACATAAAAATTGTTATTTGCTTTAAGTTTTAATTTCTGCATTTTTTTGTGTTCTTGATAAAAAGAAAAAGAAAGAGAAGGAGTTAAGTGGTTTTGATCCACAAAATTCTTTTGAAATATCAGTCTAGTTGTTTGCATTCATTCCCCCAGCTCCCATTGCCATATTTAAATTTTTGCATTTATTTCATTTCTTAGCTTCCCTTTTTGGTTTATTTGCACTTTAAAAAAAAAAAAACACATAATCATTTTCGAATTTGCTTACCATATTTTCATATTGCATACATTGAGTTTGTATCAATCTTATATTGCATCAAAAAAAAAAATTGCATTTCATATTTGTCCATTTCGGTTTGTTTACATTCCTTATTAAAAATTCAAAAAAAAAAAAACAATTTGCTTCGTCATTGCATTTTCTTCTTAACATCATTGTTCATATTTTCTTGCATATTTTCATATCACTCTGATTTATTTCGTGCATATAATTTTTTGCATTAAAAAAAAATCATTAAATTTGTTTGCATTCATTTCATAGAATTATTTCCATTTCGGTTGTTTGCATTTTATACAAAAAAAAAAAATCTGATTTCTTGCTTTGTTTTAATTCTTAAATTGAAAACCAAAATAAAAATTTATTTCCTTATCTTGTTTTTATTTCGTGTTTCTAATAATTTTTTTAAAAAATAGAAATTCTCTTTTGTTTCCTTATTTCAAAAAAAAGAAGTAATTTCCCAATTTTGTTTATTCTTCTTTCTTTATTTTTGCTAAGCCACAAATTGATACTTTTCTTTTCTGTTTGTGCAAGGTACAAATTAAAAAAATACAGAGGAAAAGCCATGGCAGATTATTCAGACGAGGAAAGATCTTATGATTCAATCCAAGACTCCGATTTTGATGAAACTGACCAAGCATGGTCTAGTGAGGAGGACGGCTGTGATGGGTCATGTTCTAATGATAACTACTCTATGTCTGAGTATGGAGACGACCCTGACGAAGCATATCCTGAACCGGAACCACCTGATCACTCACATGAAGATGCCAGCCACCAAGAAGAGTATGAAGGAGAAACTGAACCAGATATCAGTTTCAGTGAAGGAGATGAATTTCCTGGAGATAATACAGAACGTGATGATCAAGAAGCTGACCAGGAAGACTCATGGGAAGAGGAATCTGGTACTGAAATCATCTTAGAAGAAGCATGTGAGCCTGAAGAAGAGTCCTATGCGGAAGAAAGACCATGGTGTGACTACTCTGATCGAGAAGCTGAGCCACATAGCTTTGGTACTAACTCTGAAAATGAGGAGGAAGCCATAAGTGAGGCGGGAAGAAATGTTAAAGATTCCCAACTCGTCTTGGCTGAAGAGGAAGAAGTTGAAAGTGAGGCCGGAAGAAATGATACTGAACCTAAAGCACATTCCACATACTTTTCCGGTTATGGCCAAAGAGAAGAAACTTACCCCAAGTGGGAAGACGAAATGGAAATCCTATTCCAGAGTCACCACGTTCCAGAAGAGGAGAAGGTGTCATATGCCACCAAGACACTTGTAGGACCTGCTCTAGCAAGGTGGCAAAGAGAGCAGCATGCTCAATGGTATTATGATGATCCAGATCATACTTGGGAGAGTTTCAAATTGGAGATTCTTGAGGATTTTGTTAAAAAAGATCCAGATCAACCTTCTATGCGTCCTGCTCACACAATCTATGCTCTCAGCAACCCTAGAATCTTTAAGGCTGGAAGTGAGCAAGTTAATCAACATCACAGCCCACAAAAGATGGGACCGGCTGTAGAGAAGAAAACTGTCAAGAGGCAAGAGGTTTTACAGCTAAGTTCACTCCAGTGTACAAAGGTGCCTGACACATTCTCATATTCAAAAGGAACTTTAGAGCCAGAGAGAAAGAAGGCCGGAGTTGTTCTTGAGAGTGGGAAACCCCAAACTGAAGATGGAGCTATGGTACAAGGTTTGCAAAGGCCACCAGCATCATCAAATCAAAGTAAGTCCTCTAATGCTAAAAATATTAAAATTCAGACATGTTATAGATATCATAAGAGGGGACATTTTTCTGTAAATTGTCCATCTATAAAGTTATTAGGATGCACATCACTAGAGTTGAAACCAGAGCCAAGTAAAACAAGTGATAGTCTTGCTCCTTTAGAACTTTAAAATTCTGGATTTATGCACTTGTCTTTGCCAAAGAGTTTTGATTCAGATATAAGGCAAGGAGATGGACAACCAAACAATGCTGAGAGGTTGAAAGAAATCCATGGACAGCACCTGACTTGTCCACAAAACGTTGAAGAAGATGCAAGAAACAATAAAAGCACACAAGCTGCTAAAGAGCAAATCATTCTTCAACTTGCTGAAACAATTTGGGTAAATCTGAACCTTACTTTTCCTATTTACAAATTTTCAAACCCAGATATAATTCATTTGTTTCCTGCCAAAATTGTTAAGATTATTTCAGGAACAGAGACTAAAGATCACATGGATGATCCACACAAGGAGAATACAAGGTGTTTACATGCCAGGCTAAAACAAGAAATTGTCAACAACAACTTCTTGATTCCAGACGACCCACCAGGTCATGAACCACCCACCAGAGTGCCAGACCAAAAGATAGGAGTGATCCTGTCGTTCCTAGTCAAAGGAGAGCCACCAGATATGCCATCAAAGATCAAACCGACCAAATACCAAGGTAAGGCCTTAAAATCTCAAAGGAGGATGAAACCTGACTTGCTCTATCTTGGTGATCTTGGTGCAGGTTATCCAGTTTCGAGGTCAAAACTTTTTCAAGGGAGAGGGTATGATGCGGTCATCAAATCAGTAGCTGAACCAGAGGTCGAGCCAACACCCTACTCAACCAGCCAAGGCACCAAGCAGGAGATACGTTCACTACAAATGCCATATCTCTTCAACCCGAAGGATTTTTGCTACGAAAAAAATTTTCCCGGTTTCTAAACTCAAGAAGAATTCCAACCCAATTTGAATCAGCCCAAAATATTCCCGGACCAGAGAGATATCAATTTTACAAACCGGAGGTTCTCCAGGCCATCCATCCGCGAGTACCAACCTTTAGAAGAAGATTTAAGCCCAACCAAGAGCCGGCCCAAGCCAAAACCAATTCTAGAAGTCAAGAGGAGTTTATCAGCTTTCCATAAAGCCCAAGATCACGAGAAATGGTCATGGAAATTGGAAGATATGATCAATTTCCCACAACCGGCTAAACCAGTCCTGCACTTGCCTGATTTGGAGTCTCACCGGTTCAATCTTTGTCAAACCAAAACATGGCGACCAGGAGAGTTTTATAATCATCTAGGAAGTATATCCAACGATCCAGAAGGAGTAGAAGTGTTTTTATTATGCACCAGAGCCCACATGATCAGCAGGATCTACATTTGGCCACACTTGCCTTATTTGGAGTCTCAAGCATTTAAATTCCAACAGCTCTTTTTCCATCCTTTTTGGTCGTGGTCAGCACATTACCAGCAATCAGGAAGATCCCAAGAAAGTTATCTTATCCCTCCAGGCCGTCCAGATACAAAACAAAGAATCAAATCCCTTGAAGAAAGCCATTGGAACCAAGAAATCCTCCAACAGCTAATTTATCGGTTTCCTTGTTTAGTTTTTGTTTCCTTTCCTTTTCATATGACCGTTTGGTCTTTGTCTAAGGTCATGCCCTATATAAGCAGACCCATTTGTACATTTTAGATTCACCTTTCAATCAATAAAAATAGTATGCAAAGCATTTTCTTTTCAAAGAGTGTTCTTTGAATTGTTCTTTAGAATTCTAAGTGTGAGAAGCATTAGATATCTATTGAGCTCGTGATTCATAGGTTCATTGAGAGATTCATGAGCCTTGAAACACCGATTGAGAGAGTCAATCAGCACCCACAGATTGAGAGAGTCAATCAACATCTATCCATCAACCATCTTCAAACAACTATCCATCAACCATTCCATCTCTTTATCTTTTAGTTTATGTTCTTATTTTCATTATTCATAACTCATTATTCTTTCTTTGTTTTCAGGTTAGATTGGATTCAAAAGGTTAGCAAGTCGACCGATTTTGATCCCAACATAAGTTTTCAAGACTCCCAAGTCAAATGATCGTATAGAAAGGTTGTCGAACCACAGAGAACTAGTGATCTATAGCACCAAGAATACACAAGATTCCTTAATCTAAGCAAACAAGAAGATGGATGAAGGTAACAAGCTAAGATCCTATAAATATAGACAAGGTGATCTCAAATCCAATTAAGAAATAAGTGCAAGAACTCAATCAAATTCTAAGGTGGATCCATGGGACTAGGGAATTGATTTTGGGTAATCAAGCTTCAATCTAAAGGTGGCAGCAAACAATCAATCTAGCATCCTTAAGTCTAGACACAATCCTAAACAAAATCTATGGTCAAGAAGAATGTTCATTTGCTAACACATCTCAAGCATCAAATGGTCATTGGTTGAATAATATGCAAGCAATCATTAAGAGCAAGTCTACTAGCCATATTAACACCTTTACAACAAATGGTCTTTGGTAAAGAATGTTAAAAGCTTAGGAGAGTTGGCTTAGACATTTCATCAAACACCTTGTGGGTGGGAAATATCTAGAAATCTATTTTAGTATGATCAAGACTAAAATAGCATTAAGAACCCTCAACAGGCAAGGAAAAAAGTAGATCTAACACTAAACACTCTAGATCTTCACTAATCACCCTTAATCACCCTAGCCCATGAATTCAAAGTGTGTCTACTCTCTAATCTTCATGAGAAACCTTAAATCTATGTGAGATTTAAGGCTAATCATGTTAATGATCAAGAGAAACAAGATATAAGATGAAAACTTCCTTAAAATGATAAAAAAATTCAAGCTTTTACAATATGAGGCAAAGTCTTGAGAGAAAATGAGATACTCCCACTTTGGGAGATATAAGAGTATTTATACAAGGCTTAGAAGCCCTAAAAACATCATAGAAAAATAATAAAAGGTCCCTAGGGTCAATTAGGCTTCAACCAATAGGAAAAGAGGGTGAAAAACGGTCTGGGTCGAGCCAAACCGCCCAACCCGACCTAGTCTTCCCGGCCTGGTCTCATCCAGCGCTTCTCTCCCGACCGGGTACCTCTCCCCGGTCCATTCTCCCAGGTCCAAATGTCCTTCTTCCGACCGGGTAGCTCATCCCGGTCGAGCTTCCCCGGCCTGGCCTCGTCCAGCAGTGTCTCTTCTGACAGGGTGGCTGTACCCGGACCAATCTTCCCGGCCAGCTTGATGTGCTTCTAGTAAACTGATCATAACCCCTCCAATACAGCTCCAAATGACTTGAAACCACTTCCATTGGAAACCTAACTCAATTTTCTGTGTCTCCACAAAATCTTAGCAACAGAAGACATCTCTAAGGCTTCTGTCCATGCTCATCTTTGTCTCGACCAGATCATGGATTGACTTCTCTTTTCATGGCCAAAATTGATTCTTCAGCTCTTTTTGGGCCATAAGACTCCCAAACACCTCAAATCACACCAAAGCATACTCTAACACCTGATAAGGACAAATAAATGCAAAATGGACCTAAAGATGCCTAATGCCTAACTTATATAAACAAAATGCACGGGATATGGATGCTAATAACATGTAAATATGCAAGATATCAACTCCCCCACACTAGTCCTTTACTTGTCCTCAAGTAATCTTTTCAAAACACAAGGAGGAGAGAATAGGGATGGAAGCAAATCCAAAAGAAACACTCATAGCACTCAACTTGACATCATAAAAAACATAGCAAATAGCATGAGCAAAACTCTCTTATTATGCTCTAGCTTCACAAGGCCTTTCAATTACTCTTATGCGTCTACACAAGATGCAATGCTTATCAACCAACAAGTTCTCTTAACCAGCCCTCACATTGATTCACACACACACACACAAGGTGAAGTCTCACAAATGGGCACATGATCTCAATTATTTGGCTAGGTGATCATATGGTCTAATATGGATGAAAATGAGAGTTCAATGCATCTTTTTAAGGTGGCTATCACTCAAGAATCAATGAGCTTGATCATTATGCATAATTTATCTAAGACTAGGAGCATAACATGCATACATGGATCCATACTCATCATTCTACCCAATCCTAAGTGATTACAAGTTCTACACCCCTTTTATTCATTCCATAACCCATAATGAAAAACATACTCACATCACTCACCCAATGAACATTTTCTTTCTCATGATTCAACCACTAAAGACCTCTATTCACTTTTCTAAGCTCTAACTCTTTTAGTTTTCCCTTCCCCACTATCTTATTGAATCTTTATTTTTCTTCTTTTTTTTCTTGTTTTTTTCTTTTCTTTTCTTTTTTTTTTTAATATGAAGGGGGACGGTCAAAACATCAATCAAGAGCTTCTTATCTTTCTATTCTAGGTCCCTAGGGTTTTTCTTTCTAAATACATTCTTTTGTTCATCAATCTCAACATTGTCACATCCCAGACCCAAGACATAAGCCTTTAAAGAACAAAAACCCCACTCACCATCCTAGAAGCTATCTCAAAGGAGGACCCTATGCTAGCAAGAGATGAGAAAAAATCCATGTCGCTCCCAGTACTCTCAAGATGTTGCACATGACAAGCTATCAGAAAAGGCCTCACTCATGCAAATCAATGTAGGCTTCAAAGAATGGCTAGGGTTCAAGGGTATGGAAGTGCCATTTGGGTTAACAAAGAGTGGTATAATGGGGAAAGATAACCCAAATGTGTATGAGATCCATGATCAAGTATGCAAATGCCCATATGCAAGAGAAATTAAGTTCATTCAAGTCTAAGTTCAGTATGGAGCTGGTTTCAAGAACAATGCCAATATCAAGAAAGCAAGCAAGTTTCAAGAAGAGTTTTCAAGGCTCAAAGCACGCAAGCCTTTCAAAAGATGCTTAAGCTACTTGATATGTTTAACTAGGGTGTCAAATTCAGTGCAAACAAGTGTTCTTTACAAGACAATGCTCCATATGCAAATGAATGCAACCTATATGCTCTGGACTCAATCTTAAAGATGCAAGTGATGCAACTACATGACTCAAAATTTTTTAATTTTTTTTTGGTTTTTCTATGCATATATGAATGTACAATGCAATGCATGAGACTCTCAATCACAAAGCAAACATGATCAAATACCTGGTACCTCCCCCACACTTAAATCACACAGTCTCTATGTGAGTAAGAGAGAAGGAGAATACCCCAACAAGACAAAAGCAAATGTATATACAAGAAGGGTTGGAGTGACACATACTTGGAGTTATTGGCTGAATTGGGTTGTAGAGGACCCTTGGCCTCGGATTTGTGCCAACGAGAGAGATAGGCTGAAGCGGATAAGTGAAGACGGGTGTCTAGAGTAGCAATGCTTGGCCGCCTATCACCTTTTGTCTAGCCTTAGACCCAACCTGAAAAACCTCAACTAACCTTATTAAAAAGCTTCAAAAGAAAGAAAGATAAAGAAATATATAAAATGGATAAACATGGGAATGCCTCCCAAGCGCGCTTGTTTTAAGTCTCTAGCTTTACTTTGTGTGCTTGCTAATCATAAGTATCAAAAGGTTGAGCCAATGCACCTTTGGTCCTTTTCCTATGAGAAAAAGGAACCAAGTATGCAAAGGAGCACACTACTGTCCATAGAAAATAGACAGATTTTTCATCAAAGAGCTTCACTAAAGATGTACCATGAATCACGAGATGCTCTTTGAGGTTCAAATGGTCATGAGAATCAAAAGCATTTGGTGGAAACACAAAGTCAACTACAGGCTCAAACGAAGTTTTAACAAAGTAGTCAACTCTATCTCCATCAACCAAATAAAACACAATGTTCACATTCTAATGATAATTTTCAGCATGGGGGTTTTCTATCTCAAGCTAGAGCTTATCCACATCAAGTTCATCCCCTAGATCAGCAAGTGCAAGAAGAGGTCTAGGTTCATTAAGAATGAAAAACTCAGATTCAAGATCAAATGAAGCACATAGATAACTCTTGTCAAAACAAACTTCAATATGATCTCTAACAGGCTTTTCTATTCTCAACTCATCTAGTTTCCTAGTTTCACATATCAGATCAAGATAATCATTTATGAGCACATGAGAATGAAGATCTTGGGCAATATTCTCACCACAAGGCAAGCAAATTTCCTCAAGTTGAAGTTCTAAAGTGGAGATGCTTGTACCTTCCAGTTGAGTGGTGGAACCCAATAGATTACCTCTTTAAGGTCATAAGCAACATCAAACTCATGTTGTGTAACCTCCCTTTCTTCAAACTCTGCTCGATCCCTAATGAGGTGTACCCGGATCATTCGTGCCAGGAATCTCATTGGCTTGCCCCAATTCTCTTTCATTCTCTGAAGCCGATGCAACTCCACCCTTTGGTCTGGTGTGAGTATGCGTATATCAAAGGGTGGTGGCTCCACATACACATATGGCTCATCTTCAATGTGATCTTCCTCTTCTTGTGGCTTCTCAAAGTAGCTTGAGGCCATCACAACAAAACAGAAATTCTAGAATAGAAAGTTAGTAACTCTACAAAAGCAAAACAAAGCAAGGATATAAAGCTTAGTCTCAAGAAAGATTGAAATCCTAATGATAAATCTACTAGTTTCTCGGCAACGGCGCCAATTTGATAGTGAAAGTTTTCAAGACTCCCAAGTCAAATGATAGTATAGAAAGTTTGTCGAACCACAGAGAACTAGTGATCTATAGCACCAAGAATACAAAAACTTCCTGAATCTAAGCAAACAAAAAGATGGATGAAGTGATGCGGTCATCAAATCAGTAGCTGAACCAGAGGTCGAGCCAACACCCTACTCAACCAGCCAAGGCGCCAAGCAGGACATACGTTCACTACAAATGCCATATCTCTTCAACCCGAATGAGTTTTTCTGCGAAACCAATTTTCCCGGTTTCTACACTCAAGAAGAATTCTAACCCAATTAGAATCAGCCCAAAATATTCCCGGACCAGAGAGATATCAATTTTACAAACCGGAGGTTCTCCGCGAATACCAACCTTTAGAAGAAGATTTAAGCCCAACCAAGAGCCGGCCCGAGCCAAAATCAATTCTATAAGTCAAGAGTAGTTTATCAGATTTCCATAAAGCCCAAGATCACGAGAAATGATCAAGGAAATTTGAAGATATGATCAATTTCCCACAACCGGCTAAACCAGTCCTATACTTGCCTGATTTGGAGTCTCAGCGGTTCAAGCTTAGTCAAACCAAAACATGGCGACCAGGAGAAGTTTATAATCATCTAGGAAATATATACAACGATCCAGAAGGAGTAGAAGAGTTCTTATTATGCACCAGAGCCCACATGATCAGCAGGATCTACATTTGGTCACACTTGCCTTATTTGGAGTCTCAAGCATTTAAATTCCAACAGCTCTTTTTTCATTCCTTTTTGGTCGTGGTCAGCACATTACCAGCAATAAGGAAGATCCCAAGAAAGTTATCTTATCCCCCCAAGCCGTCCAGATACAACACAAAGAATCAAATCCCTTGAAGAAAGCCATTGGAACCAAGAAATCCTCCAACAGCTAGTTTATCGGTTTCCTTGTTTAGTTTTTGTTTCCTTTCCTTTTCATATGACCGTTTGGTCTTTTTCTAAGGTCATGCCCTATATAAGCAGACCCATTTGTACATTTTAGATTCACCTTTCAATCAATAAAAATAGTATGCAAAGCATTTTCTTTTCAAAGAGTGTTCTTTGAGTTGTTCTTTAGATTTCTAAGTGTGAGAAGCATTAGATATCTATTGAGCTCGTGGTTCATAGGTTCATTGAAAGATTCAGGAGCCTTGAAACACAGATTGAGAGAGTCAATCAGCACCCACAGATTGAGAGAGTCAATCAACATCTATCCAACACCAGCTATCCATCAACCATCTTCAAACAACTATCCATCAACCATTCCATCTCTTTATCTTTTAGTTTATGTTCTTATTTTCATTATTCATAACTCATTATTCTTTCTTTGTTTTCAGGTTAGATTGGATTCAAAAGGTTAGCAAGTCGGCCATCTCTTCCATCTTCCCATCCGATCTCCATCTTTATCGATAAGATTGACCCAACCATCGACCTACCCCATCGACCAGCTTCCCAGCCTGTATCATTTGGTATCAGAGCTTTAAAAGCTCCTGACCCAGGTTATATCAATCCTTTCTATCATCTCTATATTTTCATTCTTGCTTCGTTTTCATTTTATAAAACCAAAAATCCATAAAAATTGTTATTTGCTTTAAGTTTTAATTTCTGCATTTTTTTGTGTTCTTGATAAAAAGAAAAAGAAAGAGAAGGAGTTAAGTGGTTTTGATCCACAAAATTCTTTTGAAATATCAGTCTAGTTGTTTTCATTCATTCCCCCAGCTCCCATTGCCATATTTAAATTTTTGCATTTATTTCATTTCTTAGCTTCCCTTTTTGGTTTATTTGCACTTTAAGAAAAAAAAGCACATAATCTTTTTCGAATTTACTTACCATATTTTCATATTGCATACATTGAATTTGTATCAATCTTATATTGCATCAAAAAAAAAATTGCATTTCATATTTGTCCATTTCGGTTTGTTTACATTCCTTATTGAAAATTCAAAAAAAAAAAAAAAACAATTTGCTTCGTCATTGCATTTTCTTCTTAACATCATTGTTCATATTTTCTTGCATATTTTCATATCACTCTGATTTATTTCGTGCATATCATTTTTTTCATTCAAAAAAAATCATTAGGTTTGTTTGCATTCATTTCATAGAATTATTTCCATTTCGGTTGTTTGCATTTTATACCAAAAAAAAAAACAAAACAAAATCTGATTTCTTGCTTTTGTTTCCTTATTTCGAAAAAAAAGAAGTAATTTCCCAATTTTGTTTACTCTTCTTTCTTTATGGTCTAGTGAGGAGGACGGCTGTGATGGGTCATGTTCTAATGATAACTACTCTATGTCTGAGTATGGAGACGACCCTGACGAAGCATATCCTGAACCGGAACCACCTGATCACTCACATGAAGATGCCAGCCACCAAGAAGAGTATGAAGGAGAAACTGAACCAGATATCAGTTTCAGTGAAGGAGATGAATTTCCTGGAGATAATACAGAACGTGATGATCAAGAAGCTGACCAGGAAGACTCATGGGAAGAGGAATCTGGTACTGAAATCATCTTAGAAGAAGCATGTGAGCCTGAAGAAGAGTCCTATGCGGAAGAAAGACCATGGTGTGACTACTCTGATCGAGAAGCTGAGCCACATAGCTTTGGTACTAACTCTGAAAATGAGGAGGAAGCCATAAGTGAGGCGGGAAGAAATGTTAAAGATTCCCAACTCGTCTTGGCTGAAGAGGAAGAAGTTGAAAGTGAGGCCGGAAGAAATGATACTGAACCTAAAGCACATTCCACATACTTTTCCGGTTATGGCCAAAGAGAAGAAACTTACCCCAAGTGGGAAGACGAAATGGAAACCCTATTCCAGAGTCACCACGTTCCAGAAGAGGAGAAGGTGTCATATGCCACCAAGACACCTGTATGACCTGCTCTAGCATGGTGGCAAAGAGAGCAGCATGCTCAATGGTATTATGATGATCCAGATCATACTTGGGAGAGTTTCAAATTGGAGATTCTTGAGGAGTTTGTTAAAAAAGATCCAGATCAACCTTCTATGTGTCCTGCTCACACAATCTATGCTCTCAGCAACCCTAGAATCTTTAAGGCTGGAAGTGAGCAAGTTAATCAACATCACAGCCCACAAAAGATGGGACCGGCTGTAGAGAAGAAAACTGTCAAGAGGCAAGAGGGTTTACAGCTAAGTTCACTCCAGTGTACAAAGGTGCCTGACACATTCTCATATTCAAAAGGAACTTTATAGCCAGAGAGAAAGAAGGCCGGAGTTGTTCTTGAGAGTGGGAAACCCCAAACTGAAGATGGAGCTATGGTACAAGGTTTGCAAAGGCCACCAGCATCATCAAATCAAAGTAAGTCCTCTAATGCTAAAAATATTAAAATTCAGACATGTTATAGATGTCATAAGAGGGGACATTTTGCTGTAAATTGTCTATCTAGAAAGTTATTAGGATGCACATCACTAGAGTTGAAACCAGAGCCAAGTAAAACAAATGATAGTTTTGCTCCTTTAGAACTTTCAAATTCTGGATTTATGCACTTGTCTTTGCCAAAGAGTTTTGATCTAGATATAAGGCAAGGAGATGGACAACCAAACAATGCTGAGAGGTTGAAAGAAATCCATGGACAGCACCTGACTTGTCCACAAAACGTTGAAGAAGATGCAAGAAACAATAAAAGCACACAAGCTGCTAAAGAGAAAATCATTCTTCAACTTGCTAAAACAATTTGGGTAAATCTGAACCTTACTTTTCCTATTTATAAATTTTCAAACCCAGATATAATTCACTTGTTTCCTGCCAAAATTGTTGAGATTATTTCAGGAACAGAGACTAAAGATCACATGGATGATCCACACAAGGAGAATACAAGGTGTTTACATGCCAGGCTAAAACAAGAAATTGTCAACAACAACTTCTTGATTCCAGACGACCCACCAGGTCATGAACCACCCACCAGAATGCCAGACCAAAAGATAGGAGTGATCCTGTCGTTCCTAGTCAAAGGAGAGCCACCAGATATGCCATCAAAGATCAAACCGACCAAATACCAAGGTAAGGCCTTAAAATCTCAAAGGAGGATGAAACCTGACTTTCTCTATCTTGGTGATCTTGGTGCAGGTTATCCAGTTTCGAGGTCGAAACTTTTTCAAGGGAGAGGGTATGATGCGGTCATCAAATCAGTAGGTGAACCAGAGGTCGAGCCAACACCCTACTCAACCAGCCAAGGCACCAAGCAGGACATACGTTCACTACAAATGCCATATCTCCTCAACCCGAAGGATTTTTGCTACGAAACAAATTTTCCCGGTTTCGAAACTCAAGAAGAATTCCAACCCAATTGGAATCAGCCCAAAATATTCCCGGACCAGAGAGATATCAATTTTACAAACCGGAGGTTCTCCAGACCATCCATCCGCGAGTACCAACCTTTAGAAGAAGATTTAAGCCCAACCAAGAGCCGGCCCGAGCCAAAACCAATTCTAGAAGTCAAGAGGAGTTTATCAGCTTTCCATAAAGCCCAAGATCACGAGAAATGGTCAAGGAAATTGGAAGATATGATTAATTTTCCACAACCGGCTAAACCAGTCCTGCACTTGCCTGATTTGGAGTATCACCGGTTCAATCTTAGTCAAACCAAAACATGGCGACCAGGAGAGGTTTATAATCATCTAGGAAGTATATCCAACGATCCAGAAGGAGTAGAAGAGTTTTTATTATGCACCAGAGCCCACATGATCAGCAGGATCTACATTTGGCCACACTTGCCTTATTTGGAGTCTCAAGCATTTAAATTCCAACAGCTCTTTTTCCATTCCTTTTTGGTCGTGGTAAGCACATTAACAGAAATCAGGAAGATCCCAAGAAATTTATCTTATCTCCCCAGGCCGTCCAGATACAAAACAAAGAATCAAATCCCTTGAAGAAAGCCATTGGAACCAAGAAATCCTCCAACAGCTAGTTTATCGGTTTCCTTGTTTAGTTTTTGTTTCCTTTCCTTTTCATATGACCGTTTGGTCTTTGTCTAAGGTCATGCCCTATATAAGCAGACCCATTTGTATATTTTAGATTCACCTTTCAATCAATAAAAATAGTATGCTAAGCATTTTCTTTTCAAAGAGTGTTCTTTGAGTTGTTCTTTAGAATTCTAAGTGTGAGAATCATTATATATCTATTGAGCTCGTGGTTCATAGGTTCATTGAGAGATTCAGGAGCCTTGAAACACAGATTGAGAGAGTCAATCAGCACCCACAGATTGAGAGAGTCAATCAACATCTATCCAACACCATCTATTCATCAACCATCTTCAAACAACTATCCATCAACCATTCCATCTCTTTATCTTTTAGTTTATGTTCTTATTTTCATTATTCATAACTCATTATTCTTTCTTTGTTTTCAGGTTAGATTGAATTCTTCTTGCCATGAGTGGCCTTTGAGGCTCCACTCATCCCCTCCCTTTTAGCACTTTCCAAGTTCTCAACACACAGCTCTTGAGAAGACTCTCCAGTAAGATCTTTGATGAAAGAACTTTTCTAGGGTCCTAATCAAATGTTGTAGAATACAAGATGTCAATCCAATTCTAAGAGATTCTAATGCAAAGGGAATGCAAGTTCATGCTTAATCTAAGTGCAATCAAGACGAGAGGATGATTATGAAACTAAGACAATATTAAAAATGCAATAAAAGATTGAACTTTCCTTCTTAATGAGGCAAGGGGGTTCTTGGGACAAGGGAACTGACTTTGGGTGATCAAGATTCAATCCAAGATGCTAACCTTTCAATCAATCTAAACCCTTATGCCTAGACAACAAAACTAAGCAAGCTCTATCTCTAGATGGATGCTCCTTTGCAATGATCACCCAAGTACACCAAATCTCTTTGGCTGTAATGATCAAAGCAAGCATGGAGAATGAGTCTAATAGAAATCCTAGCTCTTTTGACATCTAATCTCTTAGGCAAAACAAGCTAAAAGCATAGATGAGTTGGTTCAGGCATATCATAGAACACCTTTCGGGCATGAAATGCCTATGGCTCTATGTTTGAGAGGCCAACCCAAATATAGCAAGAAGAACACCAAATCAATGCAAGGAGATGATAGATCTAACACTAAGCACCTTGGATCTACTCTTAATCACCCTTAGTCTCCCAAGCCCATGAACCCTAGATAGATCTACTCACTAATACCCATGGAAAACCTCAAAATCAATGATGATTCAAGGCTAAACATGATTAGAGAATAAGATAATCTATTAAACACACAAGAAATGATGTAAAAGGATCAAAGATCCAAACTTTCTTCAAGTTCTTATTATGTTTTTGAGGGAAAAGAAGTAAGATCTCTTAATGAGATCACAAGAGTATTTATACATAGGCTTGAAAGCCCTTGGAAACATAAAACAAAAATACTAAAATGCCCTTGGCCAAGTGATTTTCGACCAATGAGAAGCAAGGAGAAAGGAAGAAGCTGAGCCACCCGGGTCAGGCAGTGTGGTCCTTGGCCGGGTGTGTGCTGGCCGGGTCTGTGCTGGCGTCCTGAGATTGCAGCCGTGCGGGTAGAAGGAGTCGGGTAGGTGCTGTCCGGGTGTCTTCATGCGTGGCTTCATCGTCCGGGTGCTACTGGCCGCGTGTGTCTTGGCGTCCAGCAGCATCGGGACGTGCAGGAGGAAGCAGCCGGGTAGTCCTGTCCGGGTCGTCCTCATACGCGGGTACATTCCTCGGGTGGTACTGGCCGCTTCCGGAGCTCGTCTAGCATCAGGACGTGCGGGTCGTCCAGGTCGGGTAGGTGCTGTCGGGTATCTGCTGGTACCCGGGTGCTGTTGAACGGGTGGTCATGTCCGGGTATGTGGTGATCAGTTCGTCCCTCGTCCCGTGCGGGTCCTCGTCCTCGGGTGGTACTGACCGCGTCCGTTCTAGGATTCCAGCACAATCAGCACGTGCGGGTGCTTGTCCCTGGGTCGTCCTGGCCGCGTCCTGAGCTCGTCCAGGCAAGGTTTGATGGTTGGCCTCGGGTGTGCTCACCCGGGTGGCTTGACATGCTTCCATTCAATTGACCATAACTTCTCTAATATGACTCCAAATGTCTTGAAACCACTTCCATTGGAAAGCTAACTCAAAATGCCATGCCTCCACTAAATCTTAGCATCATAGGATATTCCTAAGGCCTCTGTCCATGTTCATCTTTAAATCCCTCTTTTTCATCACAAAACTCCCAAACATCTTCAATATCTCCAAAGTGTGCTCCAACACCTAATAGAGACTTATGAATGCAAAATGAGCCTAAAGATGACTAATGCCTAATCTAAATGAGCAAAAATGCATAAGATATGATAGCTAAAAACATGTAAATATGCAAGACATCAACTCCCCCACACTAGACCTTTGCTTGTCCTCAAGTAAACTTTTCAAACACAAGGGGGGTGGATGCAAGGATGGGAACAAAGCCAAAGGAAACACTCATAGCACTCAACCTGACATCCCAAAGAAACATAGCAAATAGCATGAGCAAACTCTTTTATTATGCTCTAGCTTCACAAGGCCTATCAGTTACTCTTATATCTCTACACAAGATGCAATGCCTATCAACCAACATGTTCTCTTAACCAGCCCTCACATTGATTCACACACACACACAAGGTGAAGTCTCACAAATGGGCACATGATCTCAATCATTTGGCTTGGTGATCAAATGGTCTAATATGAATGAAAAGGAGGGTTCAATGCATCATTAAGGTGGCAATCACTCAAAAATCAAGGAGGTTGATCATTATGCAAAATTTATCTAAGACTAGGAGCAATTCATGCATACATGGATCCATCCTCATCATTCTACCCAAATCCTAAATGATTACAAGTTCTACACCCCTTTTAATTCATCCCATAACCCAAAATGAAAACATACTCACATCACTCACCCAATGAACATTTTCTTTCTCATGATTCAACCGCTAAGGTCCTCTATTCACATTCTAAGCTCTAACTCTTAAGTCTTTCCTTCCCCACTATCTTATTGAATCTTTCTTTTTTTCTTTTTCTTCTTTTTTTTTTTATATATGAATGAGGGGGAAGGTCAAAGACTTCAACTAAGAGCTTTTTTATTTTATTTTATTTCTAGGTCCCTAGGGTTTTTCTTTATCAAAACCTTTTTTGTTCATCAATCTCAACTTTGTCATATCCCCAAACCCAAAATGTAAACAACTAGGTAACAAACACTTCACTCACCATCCTAGAAGCTAGCTCAAATGATGACCCTATGCTAGTAAGAGATGAGAACAAATCCATGTCGCTCCCAATACTCTCAAGATTTTGCACATGACAAGCTATCAAAAGAGGCCTCACTCAAGCAAATCAATGTAGGCTTCAAAGAATGGATAGGGTTCAAGGGTAAGGGAGTGCCATTTGGGTTAACAAAGGGTGGTACAATAGAAAAAGATAACCCAAATGTGTATGAGATCCATGGTCAAGTATGCAAATGCCCATATGCAAGAGAGATTAAGTTCATTCAAGTCTAAGTTAAGGATGGAGCTGGTCTTAAGAACAATGCCAATATCAAGCAAGCAAGCAAGTTTCAAGAAGAGTTTTCAAGGCTTAAAGCATGCAAGCTTTTCAAAAGATGCTTAAGCTACTTGATATGTTTAACTAGGGTGTCAAATTCAGTGCAAACGAGTGTCCTTTACAAGGCAATGCTCCATATGCAAATGAATGCAACCTATATACTCTAGACTCAATCTTAAGGATGCAAGTGATGCAATCTACATGATTCAAAAATTTAAAATTTTTTAGATTTTCTATGCACTTATGATTGTACAATGCAATGCATGAGACTCAAAAATCACAAAGCAAACATGATCAAATATCCGGTACCTCCCCCACACTTAAATCACACAGTCTCCTGTGTGAGTAAGAGAATTAGAGATACCTCAACAAGGCAAAAGCAAATGTATATACAAGAAGGGTTGGAGTGATACCACACAAGGAGATTTGGGCATGGTGCTTGTGGCATGACTAGAAGCTGGCTTGGTTCAATGCAACTAGAGGAGGCTGCTACATGGATCATAAGGCTTAGGTGGCTGACCACCTTTCTTCTCTCCTCTAGTGCTTGGAAAAACCTGAAAATCTTGACCACTTTTATTAAAAACTTAAAAGGAAATTTGAAATTGCAAAGCTATATACAAGCATAACCATGGGACTTCCTCCCAAGTGAGCTTGTTTTGAGTCACTAGCTTGACTACCTTTTCTCTTGGACTAGTGAGAAGGAGGGTCCTTCCCACCTTCAAGAGTGATGGAGAGGACCTGAGAGAGAAACTCTTGAAGCTTGATTGGGTCATCTTGGAGCTGAGGAGTGATGATGGCTCTAGCACTTCAGAATGGTGTGGACCTGCCCTTATGCTTGATCTTGTACTCAAGGACACCATCTCTGAGCTTCTTTGGATGGAGAGTGAGAGTTTGTGAGAGCAAATCAAGAGGTGGAGGATGAGGCTCTTTCACCATCTTCTTCTTGCCATGAGTGGCCCTTAAGGCTCCAGCCATCCCCTCTCTTTTAGCACTTTCCAAGTGCTCAACACACAACTCCTTAGAACACTCTCCATCAAGACCTTCTTTCTTACCTTCAACCTCTTCATCTTGGGGCTTCTCAACAGCTTGTACATCACAAGTGATTGTCCCACAATAGTCTGATTCGAGTGGAGGCTGGAGAGGATAGGAGACAGCTTTGTTGACATGCATGAGAGTGACCTTCTTGTTGGGAAAGTCAATGCAAGCTCCAACTGTTGTGAGGAAAGGAGTGCCAAGGATCAAAGGGACTCTTTCTTCAGATGCCATCTTCAAAACAGTGAGGTCAATAGGTATGGTGCAGGATCCAATCTTCAAGGGAGAGTCCTTGATTTTGCCAAGTGGGGTTGTAGAAGAGGAATCCCCAAAGGTGAGAGGAGGAGTATCTGTTTCCATGCTTTCAATCCCAATACTCTGCACCATGTCCAAGGAGATGACATTCACACTAGCTCCACTATCAACAAGAGCATCATCCATAGTTAGTTTACCAAGAGAGGAAGACAATGTGAACTTCCCTTGAGACTCAAGCTTAGGGAGGGAATTGGGAGGGATTGGTGGATCAATCTTCAGAAGTGAGATGTCCAAAAGTTCAGCCACTTCAGCTTGGTGGGTGAGAATGTCCTTTATGAGCATCATTTGGACATGAGCAGCATGCATATTGCTGATCTCTGGAAGCTTGACTCCAATATCACTGAGGTCTTTTCTGAATTTGGAGACCACTTTTTCTGAGCTTTGGTGAGGAACCTTTGAGGGTAAGGGAGCTTATCATAGGGTGATAGCTCAAACTCATTGTCTTCTTCCTTCACTTCTTTCAGCTTGGGGTTAGCACTCTTCTCAACTTGTGTCTCAACCTTAGGTTCATCAATCTTTCCTTGAACCTTCTTATCAGCTCTCTTCACAACTCTAGCTTCAGCTGTGGCCACAACCAGTCTCTTATCATGTTCAATCTGATTTCCAAGCACTAGCCTCTCAATCTCATCAACATCTTTCTTATGATCACTCAATGCAATCCCTGAAGAAGTGGAGAGGATAACATTGCAAGTGTCCTTAGGGTTCTTCTCTGGTTTTCTTGGTAGAGATCCCATTGGATTCTTGGAGGATGAAGACATGGATGCAACTTGGCTCTCCAAAGCTTTGAGGTGAGAGGCAAGTTGCATGTACTTGTTGTTGAGGTCAGAAAAGGTGCCATCAATCTTTGCATGGATGTTCTTGAACTCATCTCCAATGCTCTTAGCATTCTTCTCTTGAGCTTCTAAGAGTTGTTTGAACATGGACTCCAAGTTTGAACTTGGAGCCTGAGCTTGAGAAGAACCTCCTTGGGGCTGAGTAGGCTGGTTTGCTTGGTAACCTCCTTGTTAATTGTTGTAGTAAGGTCTTTGCTGGTAGTTGTTTTGGTATTGGAAGTTGGGCTCTTTCCTATACCATGTGCCATTAGAATTGATGAAGCACAGCTCCTCTTGACCTTCTACACCATGAAATTCAGTAGTTCTAGCAGGCTGTTTCTGTTGCTGGTTCCCAATGGAGTTAAGCTGCTCTTGCTTAGCCTTCTCTACAAGAAGCTTGTCCAACTTTTCTTGGAGAGATTTGAGGGCCTTTCTTGTGTGCGGATCATCTTCATCAGTTCTTCTGTTTGCTCTATCATGCTCTTCACTGTAGACTGAGTCACTCCTGGCCATGTTCTCCACTAGCTCCTCAGCATCCTGCTCAGTTCTGCCCAAGAAGAACCCATTGCTGGATGTGTCCAATCTGCTCCTGAACTCTGGTAGAGCACCTCTGTAGAAGGTACTAAGCAAACTCTCCTTGGTGAAACCATGATGTGGGCATTGAGACCAATAGCCTTTGAACCTCTCCCATGCTTCACTAAAGCTCTCAAGGTTCTTCTGCTGAAAGCTAGAGATCTCATTTCTGATCTTGGCTGTTCTTGAGGTAGAGAAAAATTTCTCTAGGAATGCCCTCTTGCACTCATTCCAAGTAGTGATAGAGTCACTTGGAAAAGCCTTCTCTCATAGATGTGCCTTGTCTCCCAAAGAGAATGGAAACAACCTCAGCTTGAAAGCATCTTCAGAGACTCCATTAATCTTGGACAAGCTACAGTAGCTATCAAATGTGTCCAAGTGATCAAGGGGATCCTCCACAGCAAGGCCATGGAACTTGTTGTTCTCAATCAAATGCAGCAGCCCTGATTTGATCTCAAAGTTGTTGTTCTCCACAGCTGGTGCTCTGATTCCCAACCTATGACCATGAATGTGAGGTTGGTCATAGGCTCCAATGGCTCTTGCTTGGCGTGGTTGGTGATGTGGCTGGCGTGGTGGTCTAGGATTGTCAGCTCTTGGACCATTGTCCCCTTGGACATTACCATCTTGAGGCAGATTCTCCATCTCAAACCCCAACCTTTGAAGATGAGCCTGTTGCTCTACTTCTCTTCTTTGTCTAGCTATCTCCCTCTCAAGTGCAGCAATCTCTTCAACAGTAGGAACTAAGTTGGATGCCCCTCTGCTTCTTGTGATCATACACCTGAAAGTCAAAGATAGAAGAGGCAAGAACCAATATCACAAGATACAATAAAAAAAAAATGACTTAGTCTCAAGCAAATAACTAAATCCCAATGTCAAAATCAACTTAGAACTTGGCAACGGCGCCAATTTGATGAAAGAACTTTTCTAGGGTCCTAATCAAATGTTGTAGAATACAAGATGTCAATCCAATTCTAAGAGATTCTAATGCAAAGGGAATGCAAGTTCATGCTTAATCTTAGTGCAATCAAGATGAGAGGATGATTATGAAACTAAGACAACATTAAAAATGCAATAAAAGATTGAACTTTCCTTCTTAATGAGGCAAGGGGGTTCTTGGGACAAGGGAACTGACTTTGGGTGATCAAGATTCAATCCAAGATGCTAACCTTTCAATCAATCTAAACCCTTATGCCTAGACAACAAAAGTAAGCAAGCTCTATCTCTAGATGGATGCTCCTTTGCAATGATCACCCAAGTACACCAAATCTCTTTGGCTGTAATGATCAAAGCAAGCATGGAGAATGAGTCTAATAGCAATCCTAGCTCTTTTGACAACTAATCTCTTAGGCAAAACAAGCTAAAAACATAGATGAGTTGGTTCAGGCATTTCATAGAACACCTTTCGGGCATGAAATGCCTATGGCTCTATGTTTGAGAGGCCAACCCAAATATAGCAAGAAGAACACCAAATCAATGCAAGGAGATGATAGATCTAACACTAAGCACCTTGGATCTATTAAACACCCTTGGCCAAGTGATTTTCGACCAATGAGAAGCAAGGAGAAAGGAAGAAGCTGAGCCACCCGGGTCAGGCAGTGTGGTCCTTGGCCGGGTGTGTGCTGGCCGGGTGTGTGCTGGCGTCCTGAGATTGCAGCCGTGCGGGTAGAAGGAGTCGGGTAGGTGCTGTCCGGGTGTCTTCATGCGTGGCTTCATCGTCCGGGTGGTACTGGCCGCGTGTGTCTTGGCGTCCAGCAGCATCGGGACGTGCGGGAGGAAGCAGCCGGGTAGTCCTGTCCGGGTCGTCCTCATACGCGGGTACATTCCTCGGGTGGTACTGGCCGCGTCCGGAGCTCGTCTAGCATCAGGACGTGCGGGTCATCCAGGTCGGGTAGGTGCTGTCGGGTATCTGCTGGTACGCGGGTGCTGTTGAACGGGTGGTCATGTCCGGGTATGTGGTGATCTGTTCGTCCCTCGTCCCGTGCGGGTCCTCGTCCTCGGGTGGTACTGACCGCGTCCGTTCTAGGCTTCCAGCACAATCAGGAAGTGAGGGTGCTTGTCCCCGGGTCGTCCTGGCCGCGTCCTGAGCTCGTCCAGGCAAGGTTTGATGGTTGGCCTCGGGTGTGCTCACCCGGGTGGCTTGACATGCTTCCATTCAATTGACCATAAATTCTCTAATATGACTCCAAATGTCTTGAAACCACTTCCATTGGAAAGCTAACTCAAAATTCCATGCCTCCACCAAATCTTAGCATCAGAGGATATTCCTAAGGCCTCTGTCCATGTTCATCTTTAAACCCCTCTTTTTCATCACAAAACTCCCAAACATCTTCAATATCTCCAAAGTGTGCTCCAACACCTAATAGGGACTTATGAATGCAAAATGAGCCGAAAGATTCCTAATGCCTAATCTAAATGAGCAAAAATGCATAAGATATGATAGCTAAAAACATGTAAATATGCAAGACATCAATCTTCTTCCTCACTAACAACCACTTCATCTTGGGTCTTCTCAACAGCTTGTTCTCCACAAGTGATTGTACCACAATAGCCAACATCCAATGGAGTTTGTAGGGGATAGGAGACAGCTTTGTTCACATTCATGAGGGTGACCTTCTTGTTTGGAAAGTCAATGCAAGCTGCAACTGTTGTGAGGAAAGGTGTACCAAAGATCAATGGAACTCTCTTCTCAGTTGCCATCTTCAAAACAGTGAGGTCAATAGGTATGGTGCAGGATCCAATCTTCAAAGGGAAGTCCTTGATGATTCCAATTGGGGTTGTAGAAGAAGAGTCCCCAAAAGTGAGAGAAGAACTATCTGGCTCAATGCTTTCAATCCCAAGACTCTTCACCATCTCCATTGAGATCACATTCACACTTGCCCCAGAATCAACCAAAGCATCATTCATAGTGATCTTACCAAGGGAGCAAGACAATGTGAACTTCCCTTGGGATTCTAGTTGTGGGAGAGACTTTGGTGTGACTGGTGGATCAATCTTCATAATGGAGATTTCCAAAAGCTCTGCTACCTCTGCTTGGTGGTCTAGAATGTCCTTGATGAGCATCATTTGCACATGAGCTTCATGCATAACTGAGATCTCTGGAAGCCTTACCCCAACATCACTTAGATCTTTCCTGAACTTGGATAGCACCTTCTTCTGAGCTTTGGTGAGAACTCTTTGGGGAAAAGGGAGCTTAGCATAAGGTGATAGCTCAACCTCAGTGCCTTCCTGCTTCACTTCTTTCAGCTTCTGTACAGCTCTCCTCTCAACTGGTTTCTCAACCATAGGCTCAGCTCTGCAGATTAGATTCTTCAACCTTCCTTTCAGCTTGTACCTGAACTCTCTCCAAAGTCTTGTGTTCAGCCCTGTCCACTATCTGTCCTTCAGCTGTTGCTACAACCAATTTCTGAACTTTCCCAAGTTCAGTCCCAAACACTAGCTTCTCAATCTCATCTACCTCTTTCCCATGATTGCTCAGCTCAATCTCTGAAGAAGTAGTAGAGATGACAACATTGCAAGACTCTTTGGGATTCTTTTCTGGTTTTCCTGGTAGAGCTTCCATTGGGCTCTTGGATGTTGAAGGCATAGATGCAAACTGAGTCTCCAAGGCCTTGAAGTGAGAGGCAAGTTGTAGGAGCTTGTTGTTGAGGTCAGTGTAGTTCCCATCAACTTTAGCATGTAGACTTTTGAGCCCATACTCAACGTTCTTCTCTGTTCTGGCTTGAGCTTCTAAAATTTTCTTGAACATGGACTCGATACTTGAATCTGGAGCTTGAGCTTGAGAAGAGCTTCCTTGAGTCTGAGGAGACTGGTTGCCTTGGTTAGTGAAACCTGGAGGGTAGCTTTGCTTGGCATGGTATCCTCCTTGCTGATTGTTGTAGTAAAGCCTTTGCTGATAGATGTTTTGGTACTTAAAATTGGGCTCTTTCCTGTACCAAGTGACATTAGCATTGATGAAGCAAAGCTCCTCTTGGCCTTTTAAACCATCAACCTCATTAATCCCTGCAGGCTTCTCTTGTTTCTGATCCCCAATGGAGTTCATCTACTCTTGCTTAGGCTTCTCTGAAACAAGCATGTCCAGCTTCTCTTGGAGAGACTTTAGCTCCTTTCTTGTGTGCTGATCATCTTCATCAGTGCCTCTGTTCCTTCTATCATGCTCCTCACTTTATACTGAATCACTCTTGGCCATGTTCTCCACCTGCTCTTCTGGATCCTGCTCAGTTCCTTCTGGATCCTGCTCAGTTCCTTCGGATCCTGCTCAGTTCCTTCGGATCCTGCTCAGTTCCTTCGGATCCTGCTCAGTTCCTTCGGATCCTGCTCAGTTCCTTCGGATCCTGCTCAGTTCCTTCGGATCCTGCTCAGTTCCTTCGGATCCTGCTCAGTTCCTTCGGATCCTGCTCAGTTCCTTCGGATCCTGCTCAGTTCCTTCGGATCCTGCTCAGTTCCTTCGGATCCTGCTCAGTTCCTTCGGATCCTGCTCAGTTCCTTCGGATCCTGCTCAGTTCCTTCGGATCCTGCTCAGTTCCTTCGGATCCTGCTCAGTTCCTTCGGATCCTGCTCAGTTCCTTCGGATCCTGCTCAGTTCCTTCGGATCCTGCTCAGTTCCTTCGGATCCTGCTCAGTTCCTTCGGATCCTGCTCAGTTCCTTCGGATCCTGCTCAGTTCCTTCGGATCCTGCTCAGTTCCTTCGGATCCTGCTCAGTTCCTTCGGATCCTGCTCAGTTCCTTCGGATCCTGCTCAGTTCCTTCGGATCCTGCTCAGTTCCTTCGGATCCTGCTCAGTTCCTTCGGATCCTGCTCAGTTCCTTCGGATCCTGCTCAGTTCCTTCGGATCCTGCTCAGTTCCTTCGGATCCTGCTCAGTTCCTTCGGATCCTGCTCAGTTCCTTCGGATCCTGCTCAGTTCCTTCGGATCCTGCTCAGTTCCTTCGGATCCTGCTCAGTTCCTTCTGGATCCTGCTCAGTTCCTTCCAAGAAGAAACCATTGCTAGCAGTATCAAGTCTGTTTCTGCATTGTGGAAGAGCACCACGATAGAAGCTGCTAAGAAAGCTTTCCTTGGTGATTCCATGGTGTGGGAATTGAGACCAGTAGCCTTTGAACCTCTCCCATGCTGCACTGAAACCCTCAAAATTCTTCTGCTGAAACCCAGAGATTTCATTCCTGATCTTTGCTGTCATAGAGGTAGAGAATAACTTATCTAGGAAAGCCTTCTTGCACTCATTCCAAGTGGTGATAGAGTCACTTGGAAGAGCCTTCTCCCATTGGTGTGCCTTTTCCCCTAGAGAGAAAGGGAACAGCCTGAGCTTGAAGGCATCTTCAGAGACTCCATTTGTAACACCCCCAAACCGTTCTAGGTATAGGTCGAATCAGCGGCCAACAATCAAACAAGAACATGACCGATGGACCAACTTTCTACCAAGGTTTGGGAGCGCTACATGACGAGCTAGGGGCATTCCGGCCAAGGTCACAAAGAGTGCAATTCGTGACTAAGCCAGTTCGACCACTAACACGTCCCGTCAGATCAAGGCCTAAGACTTCTAAACCCGTACCTCAATCTGACGTTGTGTTAGCTTGAACAAAGTTAATATCAGATACAACAAGGCATTTACATAAAACATCGCATTATTTATTTTATAACATATTCGATTCACAACACACAAAATATTATACACGTAGTGGCATGGTGATGAAGGACTTTTCAAGGGTCCAATCAAATGATGTAGTATAAATGATTGTCGAACCAATTCTAAGAGATTCTAATGCAAAGGGAATGCAAGTTCATGCTTAAGCTAAGTGGAACCATTAAGAGAGATGAGATGATTATAAACTAAGGCAATACTAGAAATGCAATAAAAGATGAACTTTCTTTTCAATATGAGGCAAGGGATTCTTGGGAGAAGGGAATTGACCTTGGGTGATCAAGCTTCAATCTAAAATGGAAGCAATACAATCAATCTTACACCTTAAGCCTAGACACAATCCGAAACAAGCTCTATCTCTAGAAGAATGCTCATTCACTAACATATCTCAAGCATCTAATCTCTTAGGTTGAATAATATGAAAGCAATCATTAAGAACAAGTCTATTAGCTATCTTAACACCTTTAACAACAAATCTCTTTGGTAAAGAATGTTAAAAGCATTGAGAGTTGGTTCAGGCATTTCATCGAACACCTTTCGGGCATGAAATGCCTATAGCTCTATTTTGAATAGGCCAACTCCAAAGTAGCAAGAAGAAAACTCTACAAGCAAGGATCAATAAGGATCTACACTAGAACATCTTAGATCTACACCTAATCACCCTTAGTCTCTCAAGCCCATGAATGCTAGATAGATCTACTCACTAATAGACATGGAAAACCTTAAAATCATGGATGATTCAAGGTTAAACATGATTAGTGATAGAAATAATCCAGCAAACACAAAAGAAACAGATGAAGGATTCAAGATCCAAACTTTATTCAAGATCTAAAAGTGTTCTTGAGAGAAAAGAAGTTCGATCTCACAAGGGATCTATTGGGTAATCTTAGAGTCTCTGTGGATTCGATCACTCCTTAGGGTAATTTGAGTGATATCAGCAATAAAAGATAAGGCTTTCTTTCAAGTGAGATGAGAGGACTCATGGGACAAGGGAATTGACCTTGGGTGATCAAGCTTCAATCTAAAATGGAAGCAATACAATCAATCTTACACCTTAAGCCTAGACACAATCCCAAACAAGCTCTATCTCTAGAAGAATGCTCATTCACTAACATATCTCAAGCATCTAATCTCTTAGGTTGAACAAAGTTAATATCAGATACAACAAGGCATTTACATAAAACATCGCATTATTTATTTTATAACATATTCGATTCACAACACACAAAATATTATACACGTAGTGGCATGGTGATGAAGGACTTTTCAAGGGTCCAATCAAATGATGTAGTATAAATGATTGTCGAACCAATTCTAAGAGATTCTAATGCAAAGGGAATGCAAGTTCATGCTTAAGCTAAGTGGAACCATTAAGAGAGATGAGATGATTATAAACTAAGGCAATACTAGAAATGCAATAAAAGATGAACTTTCTTTTCAATATGAGGCAAGGGGATTCTTGGGAGAAGGGAATTGACCTTGGGTGATCAAGCTTCAATCTAAAATGGAAGCAATACAATCAATCTTACACCTTAAGCCTAGACACAATCCGAAACAAGCTCTATCTCTAGAAGAATGCTCATTCACTAACATATCTCAAGCATCTAATCTCTTAGGTTGAATAATATGAAAGCAATCATTAAGAACAAGTCTATTAGCTATCTTAACACCTTTAACAACAAATCTCTTTGGTAAAGAATGTTAAAAGCATTGGAGAGTTGGTTCAGGCATTTCATCGAACACCTTTCGGGCATGAAATGCCTATAGCTCTATTTTGAATAGGCCAACTCCAAAGTAGCAAGAAGAAAACTCTACAAGCAAGGATCAATAAGGATCTACACTAGAACATCTTAGATCTACACCTAATCACCCTTAGTCTCTCAAGCCCATGAATGCTAGATAGATCTACTCACTAATAGACATGGAAAACCTTAAAATCATGGATGATTCAAGGTTAAACATGATTAGTGATAGAAATAATCCAGCAAACACAAAAGAAACAGATGAAGGATTCAAGATCCAAACTTTATTCAAGATCTAAAAGTGTTCTTGAGAGAAAAGAAGTTCGATCTCACAAGGGATCTATTGGGTAATCTTAGAGTCTCTGTGGATTCGATCACTCCTTAGGGTAATTTGAGTGATATCAGCAATAAAAGATAAGGCTTTCTTTCAAGTGAGATGAGAGGACTCATGGGACAAGGGAATTGACCTTGGGTGATCAAGTTTCAATCCAAAAGGTGGCAGCTTTTCAATCAATCTCTCATCCTTAAGCCTAAACACAGTCGTAAGCAAGCTCTATCACTAGATGAATGTTTATTTGCTAAAATAACTCAAACATCAAATCCCTTTGGTTGAATATTATTAAAGCAATCATTAATATCAAGTCTACTAGCCATTCTAACACCTTTAACACAACAAATCCCTTTGGTTAAGGATGTTAAAAGCATTGGAGAGTTAGTTCAGGCATTTCATCAAACACCTTCCGGGTATGAAATGCCTAAAGCTCTATCTTGAAGAGGCCAACTCTAAAATAG
The DNA here is from genome assembly GCA_016771965.1 of Brassica carinata. Lineage (NCBI taxonomy): Eukaryota > Viridiplantae > Streptophyta > Magnoliopsida > Brassicales > Brassicaceae > Brassica > Brassica carinata. Next base: position 15,176,068 of record CM028687.1, on the reverse strand, counting down.
CATTATGAACACTGTACAAGCAAGGATCAAGAAGGATCTACACTAAAACACCCTAGATCTAGCTTAATCACTCTTAGTCTCCCTAACCCATGAATCCATAACTATGATTCAAGGTTAAACATGATTAGAAAGCAATAAACAGTTAAGATCACAAAATAAAAAGATGAAAATAGATTCAAAGATCAATCTTTCTCCAAAGAGGTTTATGAATTTCTATAGAGAAAAAGATATAAGTCCCAACTTGGGAGATACAAAAGTATTTATATGAGGCTTGAAAGCCCTTAAAAACACAAAAGAAATTACCCAAAGGGCCTTGGAATCACTTAAGTTTCGTCCAGCCTCGTCCAAAACGAGCGGGTAGCTCAACCCGGGTAGGTTCGTCTAGCCTCGTCCAAAACGAGCGGGTAGCTCAACCCGGTAGGTTCGTCTAGCCTCGTCCAAAACGAGCGGGTAGCTCAACCCGGTAGGTTCGTCTAGCCTCGTCCAAAACGAGCGGGTAGCTCAACCCGGTAGGTTCGTCTAGCCTCGTCCAAAACGAGCGGGTAGCTCAACCCGGTAGGTTCGTCTAGCCTCGTCCAAAACGAGCGGGTAGCTCAACCCGGTAGGTTCGTCTAGCCTCGTCCAAAACGAGCGGGTAGCTCAACCCGGTAGGTTCGTCTAGCCTCGTCCAAAACGAGCGGGTAGCTCAACCCGGTAGGTTCGTCTAGCCTCGTCCAAAACGAGCGGGTAGCTCAACCCGGTAGGTTCGTCTAGCCTCGTCCAAAACGAGCGGGTAGCTCAACCCGGTAGGTTCGTCTAGCCTCGTCCAAAACGAGCGGGTAGCTCAACCCGGTAGGTTCGTCTAGCCTCGTCCAAAACGAGCGGGTAGCTCAACCCGGTAGGTTCGTCTAGCCTCGTCCAAAACGAGCGGGTAGCTCAACCCGGTAGGTTCGTCTAGCCTCGTCCAAAACGAGCGGGTAGCTCAACCCGGTAGGTTCGTCTAGCCTCGTCCAAAACGAGCGGGTAGCTCAACCCGGTAGGTTCGTCTAGCCTCGTCCAAAACGAGCGGGTAGCTCAACCCGGTAGGTTCGTCTAGCCTCGTCCAAAACGAGCGGGTAGCTCAACCCGGTAGGTTCGTCTAGCCTCGTCCAAAACGAGCGGGTAGCTCAACCCGGTAGGTTCGTCTAGCCTCGTCCAAAACGAGCGGGTAGCTCAACCCGGTAGGTTCGTCTAGCCTCGTCCAAAACGAGCGGGTAGCTCAACCCGGTAGGTTCGTCTAGCCTCGTCCAAAACGAGCGGGTAGCTCAACCCGGTAGGTTCGTCTAGCCTCGTCCAAAACGAGCGGGTAGCTCAACCCGGGTAGGTTCGTCTAGCCTCGTCCAAAACGAGCGGGTAGTCGACCCCGGGTGAACCAACCCGTGTGAGTTGATATGCCTCTAATAAATCGATCATAACTCCTCCAATATAGCTCCAAATGACTTGAAACCACTTCCATTGGAAAGCTAACTAAATTTTCTGTGTCTCCACAAAATCTAATCAACAGAAGACTTCTCTAAGGCCTCTATCCATTCATATCTTTCACCCCCTTTGGATCATAAAGCTCCCAAACACCTCAAACAACACCATAGCACAATCCAACACCTGATAAAGACTCATGAATGCAATATGGACCCTAGATATGCCTAATTCCTAATGTACATGATCAAAATGCACAAGATATGATTACGAAAAACATGTAAATATGCAAGATATCAGGGTCCTAGATCACGATGCTCTGGTCATATCGCTCACCGTAGCAAATTGCCTAGTAAAGCGAATACTGGTAGACAATGGGAGCTCTAGCAACATAATCATCCAACCCGCCTATATCGACCTGGGGCTGGAGGAAAGGGCACTCACGAAGAAAGTCACCCCGGTCATAAGCTTCAGCGGAGGGGTGAAACAGACCCTTGGGGAGGTCATCCTCCCAGTATACTCTGAGGGCATGAACCAGGCGACCAAGTTTCTGGTCATCGACTGCTCGTCCTCCCACAACTTGATACTCGGGCGGCACTGGATCCACGACATGGGTTTCGTCCCCTTGACTCTCCACCAGTTGGTGAAGTTCCCAACCCCCTGGGGCATCAGAATGATCAAAGGAGATCAGGAGAACTCTAGAGCCTGCTATCAGACCACCCTGAAGGGAATGACCCAGGTCTTATAGCAATTACAGAAGAATCTTCCATCCCTGCATACGGAGGATCCGGAAGTGGAAGGAATGGATGAGGTACCCTTGATAGAAGGGGACCCGGCGCGGAACCTACAGATTGGGTCCAAACTCCCTGAGGGACCGAGAAGAAGGTTAATTGATTTCTTGCGATCTTACTCCGACTGCTTCCCCTGGTCCCACGAGGATATGCCAGGGATTGATCCTGAGATTATCATGCACAAGCTGCAAGTAGACCCTCAGTATCCACCTGTTCGAAAAAAAAGAAGGAAATTCGCCCCAAAAAGGGATGAAATCATCAACAAAGAACTAAAGAACCTGCTCGACGCCGGGTTCATACGAGAAGTACAATATCAAGAATGGCTGCCCAATGTGGTAGTGGTGAAGAAGAAGAATGGGAAATGGAGGGTTTGCATCGACTTTACGAATCTCAGCAAATCGTGTCCCAAGGATCCCTTTCCCCTGCCTCATATCGACAAGCTAGTCGACGCCACCGCAGGCCACCAACTCATGAGCTTCATGGATGCATTCTATGGCTACAACCAAATCCTCATGCATCCGGAGGACCAGGAGAAGACGTCATTCATGACCTCTAGGGGCATGTACTGTTACAAGGTTATGCCTTTCGGTCTGAAGAATGCCGGATCGACCTACCAAAGGCTTGTAAACATGATGTTCGTAGATCAGATCGGACAAACCATGGAATTCTATATTGACAATATGTTGGTCAAGTCCCTCGAAGCAGAAGACCACATCCGCAACTTAGACCAGTTCGTTCACTAACTCGTCCCGCTAAATCAAGGCATAAGGCTTTGCAACCCGTACCAAGACTTAACTTTGTGTTAGACCGGACTAGTCAATTATCAGAGTACTCATGAAGCGCATATAAAATAATTACTTTATTTATTTAAGAAATATTCATACATTGAATAATTCGAGACCGGTCCCGGCCTAATGCGAAATCGATTCAACTAAACGCAATCCAAAAATACCGTTAACAAAAGGCATGAAAATCTACACCGGCTGTCCTAACTTCCAGCACCAAACTATCCGATCAACCCTACTAAAGCTACCTGCAAAAAGGACAACGAGAGTTAGGTTAGTAACCTAATGTTACTCAGTGAGCTGGCACCCACTACCCAACCTAGAAACTAACCCAGACAACCCAAAATAACAAGCAGTCCATCCTAACAAGCAATCTAAGCTAAGGCTAAACAAACCATTACTAAGTTAGACTTGGCCTCTTGCCATGATCTAACTTCAAGTAACAGGAACCTGCATGTAAACAAGTCAACAACCAATCCCTAGTTAACCATATATACCCCTGTTCAATACTCATGTAGTGTTCGACACTTAGACTATACAAGTATCATTAATCGGTCGACCAAACAATCAGACAAGAACATGATCGGCCAACCAATGATACCGCATAGCTTTTGATATCCACCACCGTTCACAAGCAATCACTCAAACAATATAACAATCAACTTTGGGTCTACACTAACCAAAGAGACACCAAGCCTAATCCGGTACCAAATCCGGAATTGGATCCCAATGCTAGAAACCTGCAAGAAAATCAATCAACCAAAAACACAATAACAAGAAAAAGATACTAACTAACTACGATTCGACTCTAACTACACACGACACTCTAACTTGGGCCCTGTTGATTTCGTTTTCATCCTCTCTATCGGCAACATCCTAACTTCCTACCACAAAGGCCAGAAGAAAGAACTTTCAACTGACCGCGGCCCACAGTCATTCGGGTCACCGCGCGACAGCCCACAGTCCTTCGGGTCACTGCCACATTACATTATCATGTAATACGCAGCCATAAGCCATGACCACTTTCCTCTGAGTCTTCCTGATTGATGAAGGACTTTTCAAGGGTCCTAATCAAATGATGTAGTATATAAGATGTCAGTCCAATTCTAAGTGATTTCAATGAAAAGGGAATGCAAGCCTATGCTTAATCTAAGTGCAACCATGATAAGAAGATGATTATGAACTAAAACTATACTAGAAATGCAATAAAAGAGTGAACTTTCTTTCTCAATGAGGCAAGGGGGTTCTTGGGATAAGGGAATTGACTTTGGGTGATCAAGCTTTAATCTAAGATGGCAAACATTCAATCAATCTAACACCTTAACCCTAGACACAATCCTAAAAAAAGCTCTATCTCTAGATGAATGCTCATTCACAAACATATCTCAAGCATCTAATCTCTTAGGTTGAATAATATGAAAGCAATCATTAAGAACTAGTCCATTAGCTATTCAACACCTTTAAAACAAATCTCTTTGGTAAAGAATGTTAAAAGCATTGAAGAGTTGGTTCAGGCATTTCATAGAATACCTTTCGGGCATGAAATGCTTATAGCTCTATTTTGAAGAGGCCAACTCCAAAATAGCAAGAAGAACACTCTACAAACAAGGATCTAGAAGGATCTACCCTAGAACATCTTGGATCTACACCTAATCACCCTTAGTCTTCCAAGCCCATGAACCCTAGATAGATCTACTCACTAATAGCCATGGAAAACCTCAAAACCAATGATGATTCAAGGCTAAACATGATTAGTGAGAAGGATAATCTAATAAACGCCAAAGAAATGAGATGAAAAGGATCAAAGATCCAAACTTTCTTCAAGATCCAAAAGTGTTTTTAGAGAGAAAAGAAGTTGTTCTCCTCAAGGAGATTACATAAGTATTTATACAAAGGCTTAGAAAACCTAGGAACATTATTAAAAGTTACTAAAAAGTCCTTGGATTCAATTATGCTTCAGCCAATGGAAAAACATCTTGATTTTCGGTCAGGGGTTGAGCAAATGGCCCAACCGGGTCCAACCAACTCGGACCAGCCTTGTTCTGGCCGTCCAGCCGTCCCGGCCGGGTAGCTCATCCCGGACTGTCCTATCCGGTCCTGCCTTATCCATCTCGAGCTTCTCCCGACCGGGTAGCTCATCCCGGACCATCCTTCCCGGTCCTGCCTCCCCAGCCTGGTCGTCCAGCAGTGTCTCAGCCGACCGGGTGAGAGTACCCGGACCCATCTTCCCGGCCAGCTTGATGTGCTTCTAGTAAACTGATCATAACTCCTCCAATACAGCTCCAATTGACTTGAAACCACTTCCATTGGAAAGCTAACTCAATTTTCTGTGTCTCCACAAAATCTTAGCAATATAAGACATCTCTAAGGCCTCCGTCCATGCTCATCTTTGTCTTGACCAGATCATGGATTGACTTCTCTTTTCATGGCCAAACTTGATTCTTCACTTCTTTTGGGCCCATAAGGCTTCCAAACACCTCAAATCACACCAAAGCATACTCCAACACCAAATCAACATTGTTACATTCCAAACCCAAGATATAAACCATTAAGTAACAAAGACCCCACTCACCATCCTAGAAGCTAGCTCAAATGGGGACCCTATGCTGCAAGAGATGAGAACAAATCCAAGTTGCTCCCAATACTCTCAAGATTTTTCACATGACAAGCTATCAGAAAAGGCCTCACTCATGCAAATCAATGTAGGCTTCAAAGAATGGCTAGGGTTCAAGGGTATGGATGTGCCATTTGGGTTAACAAAGAGTGGTATAATGGGGAAAGATAACCCAAATGTGTATGAGATCCATGATCAAGTATGCAAATGCCCATATGCAAGAGAAATTAAGTTCATTTAAGTCTAAGTTCAGGTTGGAGCTGGTTTCAAGAACAATGCCAATATCAAGCAAGCAAGCAAGTTTCAAGAAGAGTTTTCAAGGCTCAAAGCATGCAAGCCTTTCAAGAGATGCTTAAGCTACTTGATATGTTTAACTAGGGTGACAAATTCAGTGCAAACAAGTGTTCTTTACAAGGAAATGCTCCATATGCAAATGAATGCAACCTATATGCTCAATCTTAAGGATGCAAGTGATGCAATCTACATGATTCAAAAATTTAAAATTTTTTTGGATTTTCTATGCAAATATGAATGTACAATGCAATGCATGAGACTCAAAATCACAAAGCAAACATGATCAAATACTTGGTACCTCCCCCACACTTAAATCACACAGTCTCTGTGTGAGTAAGAGAGAAGGAGATACCCCAACAAGACAAAAGCAAATGTATATACAAGAAGGGTTGGAGTGATACCTAAGAAGGAGGTTAGGGCGTGGTGTTTGGTGTCGGGGCGAGGAGCTGGCTTGGTTCATAGCAACTAGAGGAGGCTGCTATATGGCAATCATAGGGCTCAGGTGGTTAATCACCTTTCTTCTCTCTTCTAGTGCTTGGCTCAACCTGAAAACCTTGACCACTTTTATTAAAAAAAACTTAAAGGAAAATTGAAATTGCAAAGCTATGTACAAGGATAACCATGGGACTTCCTCCCAAGCAAGCTTGTTTTGAGTCACTTAGCTTGACTACCTTGTCTCTTGAACTAGTGAGAAGGAGGATCCTTCCCACCTTCAAGTGTGATGGTGAGGACCTGAGAGAGAAGCTCTTGAAGCTTGATTTGGTCATCTTGGAGTTGAGGAGTGATGATGGCTCTAGCACTTGAGAATGGTGTGGACCTGCCCTTATGCTTGATCTTGTACTCAAGGAGACCATCTTTGAGCTGCTTTGGATGGAGAGTGAGGGTGTGTGGGAGCAAATCAAGAGGTTGAGGATGAGGCTCTTTCACCATCTTCTTCTTGCCAGGAGGGGCCTCTGAGGCTGCACTCATCCCCTCAGTTTTAGCACTTTCCAAGTGCTCATCACACAACTCTTTTGAAGACTCTCCACCAAGACCTTCTTTCTTACCAACAACCACTTCATCTTGGTGCTTCTCAGCAGCTTGTGCATCACAAGTGATTGTCCCACAATAGTCTGATTCCATTGGAGGTTGGAGAGGATAGGAGACAGCTTTGTTGACATGCATGGGGGTGACCTTCTTGTTGGGAAAGTCAATGCAAGCTCGAACTGTTGTGAGGAAAGGAGTGCCAAGGATCAAAGGGACTCTCTCTTCAGATGCCATCTTCAAAAAAGTGAGGTCAATAGGTATGGTTCAGGATCTAATCTTCAAGGGGAAGTCCTTGATTATGCCAAGTTGGGTTGTAGAAGAAGAATCCCCACCTGTGAGAGAAGGAGTATCTGGTTCCATGCTTTCAATCCCAAGACTCTTCACCATATCCAAGGAGATGACATTCACACTAGCACCATTATCAACAAGAGCATCATCCATAGTTAGTTTACCAAGGGAGGGAGCAAGACAAGGTGAAATTCCCTTGAGACTCAAGCTTAGGAAGGGACTTTGGAGGTATGGTTCAGGTTCCAATCTTCAAGGGGAATTCCTTGATTATGCCAAGTGGGGTTGTAGAAGAAAAATCCCCAAATGTGAGAGAAGGAGTATCTGGTTCCATGCTTTCAATCCCAAGACTCTTCACCATATCCAAGGAGATGACATTCACACTAGCACCACTATCAACAAGAGCATCATCCATAGTTATTTTACCAAGGGAGCAAGACAAGGTGAACTTCCCTTGAGACTCAAGCTTAGGGAAGGACTTTGGAGGGGTTGGTGGATCAATCTTCAGAATGGAGATGTCCAAAATCTCAGCCACTTCAGCCTGGTGGTCTAGAATGTCCTTGATGAGCATCATCTGGACATGAGCTTCACACATACCTGATATCTCTGGAAGCTTGACTCAAACATCACTAAGATATTTCCTGAACTTTGAGATCACCTTCTTTTGAGCTTTGGTGAGAACTCTTTTGGGAAAGGGGAGCTTATCATAGGGTGATAGCTCAAACTCAGTGTCTTCCTGCTTCACTTCTTTCAGCTTGTTGTCTGCTCTCTTCACAGTTGGAGTCTCAGCTCTAGGCTCAGCTTGCTGCAGACTCTTTACCTCAGCCTTCTTGGCAGCATCCCTCAGAATATGTGCTTCAGCTGTGGCCACAACAAATCTCTCAACATCCCCAAACTCAGTTCCAAACATTTCAATCTCATCCTTCTCTGTCTCATGAGTACACATCTCAATCTTTGAAGAAGTAGTAGAGAGGATGACATTGCAAGATTCCTTGGGATTTTTCTCTGGTTTTCCTGGTAGAGATCCCATTGGGCTCTTGGAGGGTGAAGACATAGAAGCAACCTGGCTCTCCAAAGCTTTGAGATGAGAGGCAAGTTGCATGTACTTGTTGTTGAGGTCAGAATAGGTTCCATCAATCTTGGCATGGATGTTCTTGAACTCATCACCAATGTTCTTAGCATTTATTTCTTGATCTTCTAAGAGTTGCTTGAACATGGACTCCATATTTGAACTTGGAGCCTGAGCTTGAGAAGAGCTTCCTTGGGGCTGAGTAGGCTGGTTGGCTTGGTAACCTCCTTGCTGATTGTTGTAGTAAGGTCTTTGCTGATAGTTGTTTTGGTACTGGAAGTTGGGCTCTTTCCTGTACCATGTGCCATTAGCATTGATGAAGCACAGCTCCTCTTGACCTTCTACACTATTGACCTGATTAGTCCCAGCAGGCTGCTTTTGTTGCTGGTTCCCAATGGAGTTAATCTTCTCCTGCTTAGCCTTCTCTGCAATAATCTTGTCCAACTTCTCTTGGAGAGATTTCAGCGCCTTCCTTGTGTGCTGATCATCTTCATCAGTTCCTCTGTTGACCCTATCATGCTCCTCACTGTAGACTGAGTCACTCTTGGCCATGTTCTCCACCAGCTCCTCAGCATCCAGCTCAGTTCTGCCCAAGAAGAACCCATTGCTGGATGTGTCTAATCTGCTCCTGAACTCTGGAAGAGCACCTCTGTAGAAGGTACTAAGCAAACTCTCCTTGGTGAAGCCATGATGTGGGCATTGAGACCAATAGCCCTTGAACCTCTCCCATGCTTCACTAAAGCTCTCAAGGTTCTTCTGCTGAAAGCTAGAGATCTCATTTCTGATCTTGGCTGTTCTTGAGGTAGAGAAAAATTTCTCTAGGAAGAGCCTTCTCCCATAGATGTGCCTTGTCTCCCAAAGAGAAGGGAAACAACCTCAGCTTGAAAGCATCTTCAGAGACTCCATTAGTCTTGGACTAGCTACAGTAGCTATCAAATGTGTCCAAGTGATCAAGGGGATCCTCCACAGCAAGGCCATGAAACTTGTTGTTCTCAATCAAATTCAGAAGCCCTGATTTGATCTCAAAGTTGTTGTCCTCCACAGCTGGTACTCTTATCCCCAACCTATGACCATGAATGTGAGGTTGATCATAGGCTCCAATGGCTCTAGCTTGGCGATGTGGCTGTTGTGGCTGGCGCTGTGGTCTTATGTTGTCAGCTCTTGGACCATTTCCCCCAAGGGCATCACCATCTTGAGGCTGATTCTCCATATCAAACCCCAATCTCTGCAAGTGAACCTGTTGCTCTTCTTCTCTTCGCTTTCTTGCAATCTCCCTCTCAAGTGTAGCAATTTCTTCAACAGTAGGTGTCAAGTTTGATGCACCTCTGCTTCTAGTTATCATACACCTGAAATGCAAAGGGAAAAGAGCAAGGAGAAGCAATAACACAATAAAAGAAAAAAATGACTTAGTCTCAAGCAAATGACTAAATCCCAAAGTCAAAATCAACTTAGAACTTGGCAACGACACCAATTTGATGAAGGACTTTTCAAGGGTCCTAATCAAATGATGTAGTATATAAGATGTCAGTCCAATTCTAAGTGATTTCAATGCAAAGGGAATGCAAGCCTATGCTTAATCTAAGTGCAACCATAATAAGAAGATGATTATGAACTAAAACTATAGTAGAAATGCAATAAAAGAGTGAACTTTCTTTCTCAATGAGGCAAGGGGGTTCTTGGGACAAGGGAATTGACTTTCGGTGATCAAGCTTTAATCTAAGATGGCAAACATTCAATCAATCTAACACCTTAAGCCTAGACACAATCCTAAACAAGCTCTATATCTAGATGAATGCTCATTCACAAACATATCTCAAGCATTTAATCTCTTAGGTTGAATAATATGAAAGCAATCATTAAAAACTAGTCCATTAGCTATTTAACACCTTTAACAACAAATCTCTTTGGTAAAGAATGTTAAAAGCATTGAAGAGTTGGTTCAGGCATTTCATAGAACACCTTTCGGGCATGAAATGCCTATAGCTCTATTTTGAAGAGGACAACTCTAAAATAGCAAGAAGAACACTCTACAAGCAAGGATCAAGAAGGATCTACACTAAAACATCTTAGATCTACACCTAATCACCCTTAGTCTCCCAAGCCCATGAACCCTAGATAGATCTACTCACTAATAGCCATAGAAAACCTCAAAACCAATGATGATTCAAGGCTAAACATGATTAGTGAGAAGGATAATATAATAAACACCAAAGAAATGAGATGAAAAGGATCAAAGATCCAAGCTTTCTTCAAGATCCAAAAGTGTTTTTATAGAGAAAAGAAGTTGTTCTCCTCAAGGAGATTACATAAGTATTTATACAAAGGCTTAGAAAACCTAGGAACATTATTAAAAATTACTAAAAAATCCTTGGAGTCAATTAGGCTTCAGCCAATGGAAAACCATCTTGATTTTCGGTCAGGGGTTGAGGAAATGGCCCAACCCGGTCCAACCATCCCGGACTAGCCTTGTTCTGGCCGTCCAGCCGTTCCTGCCGGGTAGCTCATCCCGGACTGTCCTACCCGGTCCTGCCTTGTCCATCTCGAGCTTCTCCCGACCGGGTAGCTCATCTCGGACCAGCCTTCCCGGTCCTGCCTCCCCAGCCTGGTCGTCCAGCAGTGTTTCAGCCGACCGGGTGAGAGTACCCGGACCAGTCTTCCCGGCCAGCTTGATGTGCTTCTAGTAAACTGATCATAACTCCTCCAATACAGCTCCAATTGACTTGAAACCACTTCCATTGGAAAGCTAACTCAATTTACTGTGTCTCCACAAAATCATAGCAACAGAAGACATATATAAGGCCTCCTTCCATGCTCATCTTTGTCTTAACCAGATCATGGATTGACTTCTCTTTTCATGGCCAAACTTGATTCTTCACCTCTTTTGGGGCCATAAGGCTTCCAAACACCTCAAATCACACCAAAGCATACTCCAACACCTGATAAGGACAAATGAATGCAAAATGGACCTAAAGATGCCTAATGCCTAACTTATATGATCAAAGTGCACGAGATATGGATGCTAAAAACATGTAAATATGCAAGATATCACCGATCCAGTGAATAAGGGGTTTCCTTGAACCCGCTGGGTATGAGGGCGAGGAAACACTAATCCCCCCTAGACAAGCCTAGTATGGGCGGGTTACGCACATATGATATACCATGGATTTTACCCGCTTTTATCCCTGGTATATGAGTGTTTTTACTACTATTATCTATGTTTTGGAGTCTATTAGGTATGTTTTCAGGTTCAGAAGCATTTTGGAGAAAAGTGATGTTTTAGGTGCCTTTTTGGAGCTTAAAGAAGAGCTCACCCGAGATCAAGACCAGAGGTCGACGTCAGAGTTACACATCGATCGATGCACACTCTGTGCAATCGATCGACACACATTAGCCGAAGGACTATACATCGAGACCATAATCGATTGATGTACACAGGCGGTTGAAAGACAAGTTGGACCTGGCCGAACTTGAAGCCCAAGATATCACATTTTACAAGAATGCCCCTGACGAGTTTTTTAACCTAATGAACTCATATATTTTATATGCCTAAGTGTTTTGGCATGAAAAACAAGCTTTCTTTTCATTCAAGTCTCTTTCAAATACAATCTTTTTCAGTAATAGAAGTTTTAAGAGTTTCTTCTACTTCTACTCATTTTCTTTTAGTTCTTTATTTACAAAGGTTATAGGATTCTAGATCTAGAGGAAAGATCCAAAGAGATTTGTGATTGGAACTTAAATGTTCATTCCTCTAATATATCTATGAACTCCTATTATTACCTTGTTGCTATGAACTACTTAGCCATGTCTGAGTAGATTCACTTGTTAGATTTAGGGTTTAAATAGGATATGAGGGATTAGCCCCAACCTATAATTGCTATAGTTGTGATATTTATTGTTAGGATTGTTCATTAATGTTTTTCTAGCTTAGCTACCTAGAACATGAACTTGGATTGCATTGATTTATTACATGCAATACCTGATGACATCCTAAACATGCTATGACCCTCTTGAGATATGCGAAAGCTGATCTAAGATCATGGTGAGCATTGTATCAACTCGCGCATAAAGCTTGCTTAGAGCCGTATCGATCGATACTCCTATAGAGTAATCGATCGACGTAGCTAGAGGTGTATTGGTCGATATTCCTATCGAACTATCGAGCGATACCAGCGGCAGAAGTAGCCGACCGCAACACCATTTAGCATCTAAGTAATAGATGGTCTAAATAATGCGAGAGCATGATGGATTCATTTAATAAGTGTTGAGCTCTGACATATCATGCAAGCAACTTGTTAGTCTTTATAGTATTTATAATCCTGAATTCCTCAATACTTACCCTAAATCTAACTACTTTTCTTTATTGTTTTCAAAACCAAATCCTTTCAACTGAGTAATCTCATTCTTACTCAGCAAACCTGCACTTTACTTTAAACTATTTTCAACCTAGCATAGTCATTAAGATTGCATCTTATTTGTACACTAGCTCTCTGTGGATTCGATCCCTAAGTACTACAACTGAACCTCTTATTTGAGAGAGTAAAGTCACTCCTTAGGGTAATTTGAGTGATATCAACATAATATCGGCAACACACTCAACACACTATTGTTGGGGTCAAAATCGGTCAATGACGAAATCGTCACCCGAAAATCCTCGAAAGAAAAGCCAAGCGACGATCAAATCCAAGAAACGGGTCGTCGCTCGATAAAACTCACGGAAGGCTCGTCCACTCCCATCTGGCGCCAACGGCGAGGGTCCTGGCGCCCGTCCATGCGATCGTCTCATAATCTCGGGCAACGACAGCATCTTGGTCCCTTGAAACCCATGTCTGGATTGTCCGAGATCTACAATGAGTCTTCCGTAAAACCTTCCCGATTGTTTAAAAGATTCATCTTTTAACATATCTAAAACTCGGAGCCACATTGCTCTCATCCTCGACGACGGAAAATCTGCAGATCTAAGTCCATCTCAAAATCCCGATACTCGCGGAATCTCGTTGGAAACAATTATCTCGAGATCTACGACTAGAGACCCTCCCAAAACTCGAAAGATTTCCCGCAAACAACTGACGAGGGAAGAATCGAACAAACCCACAGACGGCAAGACGGCCTGGCACCGGGCGCACGCTGGACGCTGGCTGGCCTGGCGCCGGCGGCACGCTGGACGCTGGCTGGCCTGGCGCCGGCGGCACGCTGGACGCTGGCTGGCCTGGCGCCGGCGGCACGCTGGACGCTGGCTGGCCTGGCGCCGGCGGCACGCTGGACGCTGGCTGGCCTGGCGCCGGCGGCACGCTGGACGCTGGCTGGCCTGGCGCCGGCGGCACGCTGGACGCTGGCTGGCCTGGCGCCGGCGGCACGCTGGACGCTGGCTGGCCTGGCGCCGGCGGCACGCTGGACGCTGGCTGGCCTGGCGCCGGCGGCACGCTGGACGCTGGCTGGCCTGGCGCCGGCGGCACGCTGGACGCTGGCTGGCCTGGCGCCGGCGGCACGCTGGACGCTGGCTGGCCTGGCGCCGGCGGCACGCTGGACGCTGGCTGGCCTGGCGCCGGCGGCACGCTGGACGCTGGCTGGCCTGGCGCCGGCGGCACCTGCGCAGGTCGGCCTGGCATCGGTCCACGGCCCTCGCCCGGTCTCGCTCCTATCTTGCCGGTTCGATCCCATCTTAGCTTGTTCGGATTAATCTACGCAAGTTTGGTATGATCACGGTTACTCTAGAACGCCACTTCCTCGACTAAACAAGGAATTGAGGTTCCTTCGAAACACCGAGACCTTCAAAGACTGTCCTTTCAAAACCGTAAAACGCCTAACGCCTAACGCCGCCAAACGCCCACGCACGATTTTTCCAAAAGGAAGGATAACTATGATGGTTTATCTTTATCCTCACATAAGAGATAAATGTCAAGTTTCCATAAGAGATAAATGTCAAGTTTCCATAAGAGATAAATGTCAAGTTTCCATAAGAGATAAATGTCAAGTTTCCATAAGAGATAAATGTCAAGTTTCCATAAGAGATAAATGTCAAGTTTCCATAAGAGATAAATGTCAAGTTTCCATAAGAGATAAATGTCAAGTTTCCATAAGAGATAAATGTCAAGTTTCCATAAGAGATAAATGTCAAGTTTCCATAAGAGATAAATGTCAAGTTTCCATAAGAGATAAATGTCAAGTTTCCATAAGAGATAAATGTCAAGTTTCCATAAGAGATAAATGTCAAGTTTCCATAAGAGATAAATGTCAAGTTTCCATAAGAGATAAATGTCAAGTTTCCATAAGAGATAAATGTCAAGTTTCCATAAGAGATAAATGTCAAGTTTCCATAAGAGATAAATGTCAAGTTTCCATAAGAGATAAATGTCAAGTTTCCATAAGAGATAAATGTCAAGTTTCCATAAGAGATAAATGTCAAGTTTCCATAAGAGATAAATGTCAAGTTTCCATAAGAGATAAATGTCAAGTTTCCATAAGAGATAAATGTCAAGTTTCCATAAGAGATAAATGTCAAGTTTCCATAAGAGATAAATGTCAAGTTTCCATAAGAGATAAATGTCAAGTTTCCATAAGAGATAAATGTCAAGTTTCCATAAGAGATAAATGTCAAGTTTCCATAAGAGATAAATGTCAAGTTTCCATAAGAGATAAATGTCAAGTTTCCATAAGAGATAAATGTCAAGTTTCCATAAGAGATAAATGTCAAGTTTCCATAAGAGATAAATGTCAAGTTTCCATAAGAGATAAATGTCAAGTTTCCATAAGAGATAAATGTCAAGTTTCCATAAGAGATAAATGTCAAGTTTCCATAAGAGATAAATGTCAAGTTTCCATAAGAGATAAATGTCAAGTTTCCATAAGAGATAAATGTCAAGTTTCCATAAGAGATAAATGTCAAGTTTCCATAAGAGATAAATGTCAAGTTTCCATAAGAGATAAATGTCAAGTTTCCATAAGAGATAAATGTCAAGTTTCCATAAGAGATAAATGTCAAGTTTCCATAAGAGATAAATGTCAAGTTTCCATAAGAGATAAATGTCAAGTTTCCATAAGAGATAAATGTCAAGTTTCCATAAGAGATAAATGTCAAGTTTCCATAAGAGATAAATGTCAAGTTTCCATAAGAGATAAATGTCAAGTTTCCATAAGAGATAAATGTCAAGTTTCCATAAGAGATAAATGTCAAGTTTCCATAAGAGATAAATGTCAAGTTTCCATAAGAGATAAATGTCAAGTTTCCATAAGAGATAAATGTCAAGTTTCCATAAGAGATAAATGTCAAGTTTCCATAAGAGATAAATGTCAAGTTTCCATAAGAGATAAATGTCAAGTTTCCATAAGAGATAAATGTCAAGTTTCCATAAGAGATAAATGTCAAGTTTCCATAAGAGATAAATGTCAAGTTTCCATAAGAGATAAATGTCAAGTTTCCATAAGAGATAAATGTCAAGTTTCCATAAGAGATAAATGTCAAGTTTCCATAAGAGATAAATGTCAAGTTTCCATAAGAGATAAATGTCAAGTTTCCATAAGAGATAAATGTCAAGTTTCCATAAGAGATAAATGTCAAGTTTCCATAAGAGATAAATGTCAAGTTTCCATAAGAGATAAATGTCAAGTTTCCATAAGAGATAAATGTCAAGTTTCCATAAGAGATAAATGTCAAGTTTCCATAAGAGATAAATGTCAAGTTTCCATAAGAGATAAATGTCAAGTTTCCATAAGAGATAAATGTCAAGTTTCCATAAGAGATAAATGTCAAGTTTCCATAAGAGATAAATGTCAAGTTTCCATAAGAGATAAATGTCAAGTTTCCATAAGAGATAAATGTCAAGTTTCCATAAGAGATAAATGTCAAGTTTCCATAAGAGATAAATGTCAAGTTTCCATAAGAGATAAATGTCAAGTTTCCATAAGAGATAAATGTCAAGTTTCCATAAGAGATAAATGTCAAGTTTCCATAAGAGATAAATGTCAAGTTTCCATAAGAGATAAATGTCAAGTTTCCATAAGAGATAAATGTCAAGTTTCCATAAGAGATAAATGTCAAGTTTCCATAAGAGATAAATGTCAAGTTTCCATAAGAGATAAATGTCAAGTTTCCATAAGAGATAAATGTCAAGTTTCCATAAGAGATAAATGTCAAGTTTCCATAAGAGATAAATGTCAAGTTTCCATAAGAGATAAATGTCAAGTTTCCATAAGAGATAAATGTCAAGTTTCCATAAGAGATAAATGTCAAGTTTCCATAAGAGATAAATGTCAAGTTTCCATAAGAGATAAATGTCAAGTTTCCATAAGAGATAAATGTCAAGTTTCCATAAGAGATAAATGTCAAGTTTCCATAAGAGATAAATGTCAAGTTTCCATAAGAGATAAATGTCAAGTTTCCATAAGAGATAAATGTCAAGTTTCCATAAGAGATAAATGTCAAGTTTCCATAAGAGATAAATGTCAAGTTTCCATAAGAGATAAATGTCAAGTTTCCATAAGAGATAAATGTCAAGTTTCCATAAGAGATAAATGTCAAGTTTCCATAAGAGATAAATGTCAAGTTTCCATAAGAGATAAATGTCAAGTTTCCATAAGAGATAAATGTCAAGTTTCCATAAGAGATAAATGTCAAGTTTCCATAAGAGATAAATGTCAAGTTTCCATAAGAGATAAATGTCAAGTTTCCATAAGAGATAAATGTCAAGTTTCCATAAGAGATAAATGTCAAGTTTCCATAAGAGATAAATGTCAAGTTTCCATAAGAGATAAATGTCAAGTTTCCATAAGAGATAAATGTCAAGTTTCCATAAGAGATAAATGTCAAGTTTCCATAAGAGATAAATGTCAAGTTTCCATAAGAGATAAATGTCAAGTTTCCATAAGAGATAAATGTCAAGTTTCCATAAGAGATAAATGTCAAGTTTCCATAAGAGATAAATGTCAAGTTTCCATAAGAGATAAATGTCAAGTTTCCATAAGAGATAAATGTCAAGTTTCCATAAGAGATAAATGTCAAGTTTCCATAAGAGATAAATGTCAAGTTTCCATAAGAGATAAATGTCAAGTTTCCATAAGAGATAAATGTCAAGTTTCCATAAGAGATAAATGTCAAGTTTCCATAAGAGATAAATGTCAAGTTTCCATAAGAGATAAATGTCAAGTTTCCATAAGAGATAAATGTCAAGTTTCCATAAGAGATAAATGTCAAGTTTCCATAAGAGATAAATGTCAAGTTTCCATAAGAGATAAATGTCAAGTTTCCATAAGAGATAAATGTCAAGTTTCCATAAGAGATAAATGTCAAGTTTCCATAAGAGATAAATGTCAAGTTTCCATAAGAGATAAATGTCAAGTTTCCATAAGAGATAAATGTCAAGTTTCCATAAGAGATAAATGTCAAGTTTCCATAAGAGATAAATGTCAAGTTTCCATAAGAGATAAATGTCAAGTTTCCATAAGAGATAAATGTCAAGTTTCCATAAGAGATAAATGTCAAGTTTCCATAAGAGATAAATGTCAAGTTTCCATAAGAGATAAATGTCAAGTTTCCATAAGAGATAAATGTCAAGTTTCCATAAGAGATAAATGTCAAGTTTCCATAAGAGATAAATGTCAAGTTTCCATAAGAGATAAATGTCAAGTTTCCATAAGAGATAAATGTCAAGTTTCCATAAGAGATAAATGTCAAGTTTCCATAAGAGATAAATGTCAAGTTTCCATAAGAGATAAATGTCAAGTTTCCATAAGAGATAAATGTCAAGTTTCCATAAGAGATAAATGTCAAGTTTCCATAAGAGATAAATGTCAAGTTTCCATAAGAGATAAATGTCAAGTTTCCATAAGAGATAAATGTCAAGTTTCCATAAGAGATAAATGTCAAGTTTCCATAAGAGATAAATGTCAAGTTTCCATAAGAGATAAATGTCAAGTTTCCATAAGAGATAAATGTCAAGTTTCCATAAGAGATAAATGTCAAGTTTCCATAAGAGATAAATGTCAAGTTTCCATAAGAGATAAATGTCAAGTTTCCATAAGAGATAAATGTCAAGTTTCCATAAGAGATAAATGTCAAGTTTCCATAAGAGATAAATGTCAAGTTTCCATAAGAGATAAATGTCAAGTTTCCATAAGAGATAAATGTCAAGTTTCGAGCACTTAGCACTTAGAGCGATTTAAGCATTCTTTTCGCTTTCACTAGCGCCGACTCAACTAGGATAGACTTAGGCGATCGGACTAGCGGACCTTTCGACAGCTCTTGTAGTTTACTTTCCCTGTTGTTCACGCCAAAACGCCAATTCAGAAATAAGATCTTTCTTCCGCCATCTTTACGATTTCTATTTTCGCAACTTCTATTTTTATTGATTGTTTCGCAGCGCCCAGCAGATATCCGGGACCTTCAAGGAAGATCGGGTTAACTCGTTTTCTCCACAAATCTTTATCAGAAATTGACGGTGCTAATTTCGGTTCCCACAGTTTGGCTAGAAGGAGGGGGTTACGGATCTATCTATCTCGCGAACTGCACACGCCGATCATGTCAGCCGACGCCACCAAGGATCAGCCAGCTAGGCGGAACACCTGTCGATGCCAACGCTGAGAAGACTCCAGCTGGAGACGCCCACAGACACTGCTGATGCAAACACCGAGGCCAGGCAGATGAAGGAACTGTTTAACTCGCCTGCGCCGGCGAACAACAGACAAGCTGATAACCTCGCCGCAAAACAGGTCGATACCTTAACTGCGAGGAGCAAGTTGCCGCTGATCCACCAAGGCACGCCGCAGGAGACTCAAATTCGATCTCCGGCACGAAAAGATGCCCGAAAGAGCCCACTCGAGAAACGGTTCGAAGGACAGCAAACGACCTCGCAGAACCTTCCACTCCGGCCGCGGAAACAAGGAAAGCGACATCGAAGCGATCGATCTAGATATCAGCGACCGATCGGACCCTTCCGATGAAGAGGCTGACATCCACCCCAGAGAACCCGGCCAGTCCGCCGGCTGGCGGTATCCTTCGATAGGCCCATGACAGAAGAGGAAGAAGAACTCTACTGGATGGAGCAGGAAGAACTCGCTGAAGATCAAACTCGATCTATCGCGACCAGCGCCGACAGGTTCGAGGAACGCCGGCAGCAATAGCGAGATCCATGATCTCCGTGAATCTCTCAAAAAGACCGCGGCTGAAGTGAAAGCGTAAAATCGCAGATCCATCAGCGACCAGTTCCACCGAGATCGATAGACTTCGAGGAAGCACGAAAACACCGCTCACCACTCAATCACGGAAACACGATCTCAGACCCAGGAAGATCAAAATCCCGGCCCATGACGGCACGACGAATCCTAAGTCGCACCTGCAGTCCTTCCAGATCGCAATGGGTAGGTGCAAACTCCGAACGCGAACGGACGCAGGTCATTGTCTTCTTCGCCGAAGCACCTCAAAGGTGCTGCGCCGAGTGGTTCTCCGCTCAAAAGGAACTCCATCGAAGCTTCCGCCAACTGCCTCGGGTTTCTCAAACAGTACTCCATGTTCATGGATAGAGAAACGTCCGACGGGATCTATGGAGTCTAGCTCAGAAGGAAGACGGCTCCCGCGACTTCATGCGAAGGTTCAAACTGGTGATGGCCAGAGTAACGGCATCAGCGACAATGTCGCAATCGACTCGAGGAAAACTCTGGTACAAGTCGAAATTCAAAGTGGATACTACTAGAAAACCGCTGACAATCCAGGATACTTCCACAAAGCAACGGACTTCATCATCATGGAAGAAGAGATGAAGCTTCTATCGCAAAAGCACGGACCGCAGAAAACCGCGGCCCAAGAAGAAACCTTCGTGAACGACAAATACGCCCATCAATGGCGGAAGACTTTGCGCTGCAGCATAACTACGCCATCAACTCGAGCAAGGCAAAACCTCCGGAAACACCTGGACCAGGAACCAGTACAAGGATAACTCCTATTGCGAGTTCCACGAGACCGAGGACACTCCACCGCTAACTGCAAGGTTCTCGGCGCCGCTCGCCGCGAAAACTCCTCGCCGCTAACTATCAAAGGTCAAGAGTATAAAGGACTTGCTCCTGGACTCCGACCGCCAAAGACCAACAAAACTGTCTCCGAGGACCGCACGACCGAAAATCAATCGGGGAAAAGCCGAAGAAGACAGACGACCAAGGAACAACATCAGTCGCCGAGGGTAAACATGATCATCGGAGGATCACAGTTCTACCAAGACTCTGTCTCATCGATAAAAGCCTACGGGCTTAAAAGCCGAGACCAGTTCCAACTGGTTCCCGGACAGCGATGTTCCTAACCACACAATCGCTGAGGAACACGACCGCCGGAATCGACAAACCTCACTGCGACCCTTTGGTAATCGACCTGGTCATCCAGATCTCAAGTCGGCCGCATTCTCGCCGATACTGGAAGCACGGTCAACGCCATCTTCCGCGACACCCTCTACAGGATGAAGATCCCGCTGGGGAAGTCGCCCTGAGCCAAAACCTTTGACGGTTTTCGCCACTACCATGACCTCGAAAAATTAAACTCCCAGTCATGGCAAAGGAAGTTACAAAGATCGTCGAGTTTGCAGTAGTCGACAACCCGCCATCTACAACGCCATCATGGGAACCCCTTGGATCAACTCCATGAAGGCAGTACCGCCCACATATCACCTCGGTATCAAGTTCCCAACTCCGACCGAACCGCAGCCATCCGGGTAGTCAGAAACAGTCGAGACTCGTTACCTAGCCGAAGTTCAAACTGCGAAAGATCGAACGCCCTGCGCCAACCCGAAACGAGCAAAGGAATCACACAACATTCCCAAGACTCAAGAAAGATGATCCAGAATCATCTGAACAGGCAACGATTCAAGACGACGACAAAGCCTTCAATACACCGCCGTAAGAGCGACAGCTCGACCCGCACAAACCACTGATCCGACCAGCACGATCGAACGGCAACGACGGGAATAAAACGCTCTGCAACTATCAGAACTACGAGATGGCTTGATCCTCGAAGAGGTATCGAGGCTTCGTCGAAACCCGACGAAGTTCAGCTATCCCCTCACCAAAAGGGGACTGCGCGATAATTCTATACTCCCACAAAAGCAAAAATCCGAGATATGTACTCTAACTTCAAATTTTTAATAAAATTCTTTCTATCTTTCATGCTCACTTAAACACGCCAACGCTTCGAAAACGAAAATCGTGATTCAAAAGAAACGCCAGACGCCGCAACTTCTTAAAAGATAACAAAACTCGATATCCGCAAAAACAGTCCACCAGCGACTTAAAATAACTCACTCGCCGATTGGCCCCGACGACGCCATAAGAAACGCTTCACTCAATACAAAATCGTAGTCAGACCTACAAGGTCCTCTTACATCCGACAAGGATATCATAGCGCGCTATACAAGAAACCCAAAATTTTGGTTTAGCATCTCGGATAAACTCCGAAGATAGCTCGATTCTTTTAACACAAGTCATATAAGCCGGCGACTAGTCGCTGACTTTAAACGAAAAGAATCAGGAAGAAATCACTAACAGGCAAAGCGAAAGCCGATCAGTCATCGCACAGCCTCAAAGCTGAGAGTAAACCTAGGTCTTGCCCTAAACCCAGTCTTGCTGGATCTTGACATCTCACAGACATAGTATCGTGATATGAGATCCCAAAACATGTCTCTTATCGCTACACCTAAAACGCCGCTAAAAATAGCATACGGACCAAGCGACGAAAAGAGTTAGGATAATGGCGACTACTCGATCCTTCCTCTACACTTGACGAAAGTATAAATCAAAACAAAAGACTAAATCTCGCAAATTTTATATTCATAAAAGCCGCAAAAGACGGCAGGATTCAAAGCCACCAACGGCCAGTCCCAAAAACATAAGAATGCAACCTCCAACGGTCGCAGGATAAAATTACTAAAAACCGCCACACACGGCCAGAAAATTCAATTCACAAAAGGAAGTCAACGTTGAGAACCGGATGCGAAATCCCAAATGAACTAGCAGGCTGGTCCACTTCCTCATTCACGCCGAGCATCCCCACCATTTTCGGGCGCTCATCGGCTCCAACCTCCACCGTATCCTCGAAACCTCGATAGTTCCCATAGTCTCCGGACTCTTTCTTCTACCGGAGGAACCAAGGACTCAGCATGAGCACACTCGCCATGAAATCCTTCATTTCAGCAATCTCGAATCGAAGAGAAACTGGTTCGAGACTTGTAAAGGTTTACGATCAACCTCGCACTCACGAAATCACCAACAAACTCCTGAGCTTCTTTAAAGCATTGAAACTCAGCAGCAAGCGATTCGCCCGTCTTGCCACCTCGCTCGACCATCCTTCTTCCTCTCCTTTCCGCCCGCACGAGAGCCTAGCTGAAGCTCAGCTTGCTTCGCTCTGTGCCTTCACCTCTTGTCGAACCGAAAGCTCTCGCCCACTTCTGTGGTCTTGAAGTTAGCAATCCTGGATTTATGGAAACTCGAAGTCAAACGCCGCTAAACACTCTTAGTCCCTGCTTAAAACTCAAGATCAGCAAGCATGCTTACATACGGATTCAACGCAAGGTTAGAGAAGGGCCAGACCTCGTTGACACGTTGGGAGCCCTCGGCAAAAACCGTTGTTTCTCCTCATCCTCCAGCGACTTCGTCAGTAGTAAACTCGGAGGAAGGCCATCAAAGAAGTTGTTAGCGGAAAACGCTGGTTTTCCGCTGGAACAAAACTAGGTTTTCTCCCAACGGTGAAGGATTTCGAGCCTTCCCCATCGTCGATTTCCTTCCCCTTACGAGACCTCTGTCGCCTCGAATAGGACCCACGGTAACTGATTGGGCGTCATCTGACGGAACAGGACCTCAGACCGATAAAGCTTAACCGCATCTCGATCCGCTCGAGGGTGAAGGATTTCCAGAAAACGCCTTTGACGAAGAAGATCTCTTGACGAAGACGCCGCCGGCAAATGCGGTAGGGTTGTTCCACTATGAAACAAAATTTTTTCAAAACTCGCGACTTCCAAAAGGTGAGATAGACAGCAGAGTTTTCGTCAGATACCTCGTTGAAGTTCCATGCTCGCGGAAATAGATGGAGGCAGCTCTCCTCGACAGACTCGCCATCTATTTGAACAAAGAAGAAACGCCCTGCCACGATTTGGGATTCAAGTAGTCCCCTGAATCCGCACCATATCCTTCTTAGGCAGCATGGAATAGTAACCATCACTCCCGTCGGCCGAGTGCCCCAAATACCTTCAAATCATCGACCAAGATCAATCCCGAAGTTCAGAAGCTAGCGATCAGTACGCCAAGCCAACTCTCCAAGGCAGGAACGCTGAGTTGGTTGATCGAAGCTCAAGCGTGAAGCGCATCTAACAATGGCACCAGGAATTGGGAACCACATAAGGCAGTACGTAAAGAAAGCTTCGTAACATGTAATGAAACCTTGCGGAGGATTCCGTGCACTCTCGTTACCAACAGGAATCCGGAATTTGACTCCTTCAGGAACCTGGTAAAAATCTCGAAGAACCTTGAGATATTGACGAAACCAAGCTCGGCGCAAAGGAGCACCGGGCTGCCTCGAGGCCTCGAACAGGGATCTCTGGCGGTGTTGAGGCGAACCTACAAGGGCTCGGTAATACGCGATTTTTCCTTCCTCGACCGACTCTCCTGCTTTACCGTTACATGGGCAGGAGAGTCATCCGAGGAAGAATGGGAAGAAGAGTTTCTCTTTGAAGATCTTGAAGACATTGTTCTTAAAGAGAGAGAAAGGATTCTTGAGAGAGAGAGTAAAAACCTTGTGATGAAGTAAGAATGAGATTTCTTACTCCATATAAAGGAGGTAAAATCACTATTTACCCCGATTTTCGCAAACGACACGCCTCAACACCTTCCCACGGCTATACCGCAAGCTAGATCCGACAGGCTTTACGCTCCTAGCTAGCTGGGGCTAACTGTTGGGGTCAAAATCGGTCAATGACGCAAATCGCCACCAAAATCCTCGAAAGAAAAGCTGCCGACGATCAAATCCAAGAAACGGGTCGTCGCTCGATAAAACTCACGGAAGGCTCGTCCACTCCCATCTGGCGCCAACGGCGAGGGTCCTGGCGCCCGTCCATGCGATCGTCTCATAATCTCGGGCAACGACAGCATCTTGGTCCCTTGAAACCCATGTCTGATTGTCCGAGATCTACAATGAGTCTTCCGTAAAACCTTCCGATTGTTTAAAAGATTCATCATTTAACATATCTAAAAGTCGAACCACATTGCTCTCATCCTCGACGACGGAAAATCTGCAGATCTAAGTCCATCTCAAAATCCGATACTCGCGGAATCTCGTTGGAAACAATTATCTCGAGATCTACGACTAGAGACCCTCCCAAAACTCGAAGATTTCCGCAAACAACCGACGAGGGAAGAATCGAACAAACCCACAGACGGCAAGACGCCTGGCACCGGGCGGCACGCTGGACGCTGGCTGGCCTGGCGCCGGGCGGCACGCTGGACGCTGGCTGGCCTGGCGCCGGGCGGCACGCTGGACGCTGGCTGGCCTGGCGCCGGGCGGCACGCTGGACGCTGGCTGGCCTGGCGCCGGGCGGCACGCTGGACGCTGGCTGGCCTGGCGCCGGGCGGCACGCTGGACGCTGGCTGGCCTGGCGCCGGGCGGCACGCTGGACGCTGGCTGGCCTGGCGCCGGGCGGCACGCTGGACGCTGGCTGGCCTGGCGCCGGGCGGCACGCTGGACGCTGGCTGGCCTGGCGCCGGGCGGCACGCTGGACGCTGGCTGGCCTGGCGCCGGGCGGCACGCTGGACGCTGGCTGGCCTGGCGCCGGGCGGCACGCTGGACGCTGGCTGGCCTGGCGCCGGGCGGCACGCTGGACGCTGGCTGGCCTGGCGCCGGGCGGCACGCTGGACGCTGGCTGGCCTGGCGCCGGGCGGCACGCTGGACGCTGGCTGGCCTGGCGCCGGGCGGCACGCTGGACGCTGGCTGGCCTGGCGCCGGGCGGCACGCTGGACGCTGGCTGGCCTGGCGCCGGGCGGCACGCTGGACGCTGGCTGGCCTGGCGCCGGGCGGCACGCTGGACGCTGGCTGGCCTGGCGCCGGGCGGCACGCTGGACGCTGGCTGGCCTGGCGCCGGGCGGCACGCTGGACGCTGGCTGGCCTGGCGCCGGGCGGCACGCTGGACGCTGGCTGGCCTGGCGCCGGGCGGCACGCTGGACGCTGGCTGGCCTGGCGCCGGGCGGCACGCTGGACGCTGGCTGGCCTGGCGCCGGGCGGCACGCTGGACGCTGGCTGGCCTGGCGCCGGGCGGCACGCTGGACGCTGGCTGGCCTGGCGCCGGGCGGCACGCTGGACGCTGGCTGGCCTGGCGCCGGGCGGCACGCTGGACGCTGGCTGGCCTGGCGCCGGGCGGCACGCTGGACGCTGGCTGGCCTGGCGCCGGGCGGCACGCTGGACGCTGGCTGGCCTGGCGCCGGGCGGCACGCTGGACGCTGGCTGGCCTGGCGCCGGGCGGCACGCTGGACGCTGGCTGGCCTGGCGCCGGGCGGCACGCTGGACGCTGGCTGGCCTGGCGCCGGGCGGCACGCTGGACGCTGGCTGGCCTGGCGCCGGGCGGCACGCTGGACGCTGGCTGGCCTGGCGCCGGGCGGCACGCTGGACGCTGGCTGGCCTGGCGCCGGGCGGCACGCTGGACGCTGGCTGGCCTGGCGCCGGGCGGCACGCTGGACGCTGGCTGGCCTGGCGCCGGGCGGCACGCTGGACGCTGGCTGGCCTGGCGCCGGGCGGCACGCTGGACGCTGGCTGGCCTGGCGCCGGGCGGCACGCTGGACGCTGGCTGGCCTGGCGCCGGGCGGCACGCTGGACGCTGGCTGGCCTGGCGCCGGGCGGCACGCTGGACGCTGGCTGGCCTGGCGCCGGGCGGCACGCTGGACGCTGGCTGGCCTGGCGCCGGGCGGCACGCTGGACGCTGGCTGGCCTGGCGCCGGGCGGCACGCTGGACGCTGGCTGGCCTGGCGCCGGGCGGCACGCTGGACGCTGGCTGGCCTGGCGCCGGGCGGCACGCTGGACGCTGGCTGGCCTGGCGCCGGGCGGCACGCTGGACGCTGGCTGGCCTGGCGCCGGGCGGCACGCTGGACGCTGGCTGGCCTGGCGCCGGGCGGCACGCTGGACGCTGGCTGGCCTGGCGCCGGGCGGCACGCTGGACGCTGGCTGGCCTGGCGCCGGGCGGCACGCTGGACGCTGGCTGGCCTGGCGCCGGGCGGCACGCTGGACGCTGGCTGGCCTGGCGCCGGGCGGCACGCTGGACGCTGGCTGGCCTGGCGCCGGGCGGCACGCTGGACGCTGGCTGGCCTGGCGCCGGGCGGCACGCTGGACGCTGGCTGGCCTGGCGCCGGGCGGCACGCTGGACGCTGGCTGGCCTGGCGCCAGCGGCACCTTCGATCCCATCTTAGCTTGTTCGATCAATCTACGCAAGTTTGGTATGATCACGTTACTCTGAACGCCTCTTCCTCGACTAAACAAGGAATTGAGGTTCCTTCGAAACACCGAGACCTTCAAAGACTGTCCTTTCAAAACCGAAAACGCTTAACGGCCCAACGCCGCCAAAACGCCCACGACGATTTTCCGAAAAGGAAGGATAACTATGACGGTTTATCTTTATCCTCACATAAGAGATAAATGTCAAGTTTCCATAAGAGATAAATGTCAAGTTTCCATAAGAGATAAATGTCAAGTTTCCGATAAACACAAAAATGGGCGAAAATGGAAAAAGCCCGACTCAGCCCGCGAGAAGATAGACCGCCATAGGAGGAGTATATAAGGAGAGCTTTGAGCAAGAAGCACACCAGATCACAAATTTTCGAGCACTTAGCACTTAGAGCGATTTAAGCATTCTTTTCTGTTTTCACTAGCGAGCTGCGACTCAACTAAGATAGACTTAGGCGACCGGACTAGCGGACCTTTCGACAGCTCTTGTAGTTTACTTCTCTCCTGTTGTTCACGCTCAAAACGCGAATTCAGAAATAAAATCTTTCTTCCGCTCATCTTTTACGATTTCTATTTTCACAACTTCTATTTTTATTGATTGTTTCGTGTGCGGCCCAGCAGATATCCGGGACCTTCAAGGAAGATCGGGTTAACTCGGTTTTCCTCCACAAATCTTTATCAGAAATTGACGGTGCGAATTTCGGTTCCCACAACTATCCTAAAAATAATTAAGAATCTACGACACTAACCACTAGTACCAGTATTCCAGCCCATATGGCCTAAGACCACTAATACTACTAACTAAACAACAATAATAATAATCAAATCAACCGATTAGTCACTCCCTTACCAAGAGCTGACTAACCTCAATCAACAAGCATGTAATCTAACAAGCAATCTATTCTAATCAAACCGTTACCCAGAAACTTCAGCCTCCTGCTATGAAACTATCTTTAAAGATAACAGGAACCTGCACTCAACCATATAAACAAGCACGAATAGAAAACATGGTGCATCCTAGTCCTAGTCCTACTCAGGTTATTAACTCAGTCTTAATTCCTTTCATCTCAGCTCGGCTTGTGCTAAGCTGAGTCCGGTTTAATAAATAAAATAAACCTACAGACTCTACCATGCAATAGCATGATTAATCTAATCTATATGCGGACTCGATCTAACCTAAGTTCCAAGTGGAACTCGAACAAAACCAACCCACAGTGTTCTTTGCCGATAAGCAGCTGGTTGATCGGAGAGAACTTGGCCAAACCCAACCTGGACGTCTTGAATGGACTGAATGGACTAATCTTGACCAGCACCTCCACTTGATCATCAAAGAATATGAATAGAGTGGACAGATTGATTTGGGAAGAGCTTCCGCGTATCCATCGCAGAAAATCTTCGATTGGACAGAACTTGGCTTCTCGGTGGAATATCGGTCTTCAGAAAAGACTATACTCTTAAAAGGAATGATTTCTTTCTCTCTCTCTCTCTCTCTCTCTAGCCACGTTTTTGGAGTGATTTTGGTGTGATAAGGATGAGTGAAAAGTGAAAGGAGGCATGGGAATTTATAGAAATCATCGACCAGTAATATCGAGCCATCCGAGCGATCGTGTAGTCCGCCCCGCTTCCACGATGCGCTATAATAACGGCGCTGATGTCTTGCATATTTTCATTGTTTTAGCCATCTTTATTATGCATTATTTATCCTATAGATTAAGGTTTAGACATCTTTAGGATCCATTTTGCATTCATAAGTCTTTATCAGGTGTTGGATTGTTCCATTGAGTAAAAGAAGGTGTTGAGAGTCGTTTTGATGCAAAAATGAGATGAAGAAGGTGCTAGGCCAAGTTTGGGCAGAGTCAGCCTCGATTTGGATCAGCCGTACAGTCCTTGGTGAAGAATGGGACAAGAGCCGGACGTGACCAAGACATGGAGGACGGCCGCGGGTGCTGGGATGCCATACCCGCGCAGGACCAGAATGATGCGGAGACAGGCTGGTGCGCGGGATGACATGCGCGGGACGCCATACCCGCGCGGGACGAGGCCGGTACGAGGGCAGCAACGTGCACGGGCCGATACACACGGGTTGCCTTACCCGCGCGGGACGAAGAATTGACCAGGACGGGACGCGCGGGCTAGATGAGGCCAATCTACCCTGAGCATTTTTCACCCTCTCTTCCTATTGGTCGAAGCCTATATGATTCCAGGGACCTTTTAGTAATCTTTAATGATGGTTTTAGGTTTTCTAAGCCAAGTTTAAATACTCTTGTTATCCCCAAAGTGGGACTATGTTATTTTCTCTCTAAGAAAACAAAAGCAATTTGGTGAAAGTTTTATCTTTGAATCATAATCTCATCTTATCTTTGTGTTCTTGAGTGTTTGATTTCCTCTTCTTTCTTTCTCTACATGATTAAGGTTAAATCTCTCATGGATTTAAGAGTAAGCATGTAGATTAGTGAGTAGATCCATTTAAGATTCATGGGTTCGGGTGATTAAGAGTGATTAAGTGTAGATTCAAGGTATTGAGTGTTAGATCTTTCTTTTCCTTGCATGATTGAGTGTTTTTAATGCTATATTTGAGTTGGCCTCTCAAACATAGAGCTTTAGGCATTTCCACCCGGAAGGTGTTCGATGAAATGCCTGAACCAACTCATATATGCTTTTAGCTTGCTTTACCTAAGGGATTAGTTGTTAAAGAAGCTAGGATTGCTAGTAGACTCATTATTATTGTTTGCTTTGATCATTACAGTCAAAGGGATTTGATGTACTTGGGTGATCATTGCAAAAGAGCATTCATCTAGGGATAGAGTTTGTTCAAGCATAGTGTCTAGGCATAAGGAAATAGATTGATTGAAAAGTTTGACATCTTGGATTGAACCTTAATCACTTAAGATCAAGTCCATATACCCATGGATCTCATCTCCTCATATTGAAAGAAAGTTTCATCTTTTATTGCATTTAAGTATTGTCTTAGTTTACAAATCATATCACTTAATGGTTGCATTTAGATTAAGCATTGGCTTGCATTCCCTTTGCTTTAGAATCATTTAGAACTGGTTTGACATCCTTTATACTATAAAATTTGATTAAGACCCTTGAAAGTCTAAGCATCAGGCGTCCACATGCCCTGATGCATGATTCCTTTACATGCCAGAAGACACCACCACGTCCACATGTCTCTAAGCATGGATGGAGTGCATGCGTCGCGACACACCGCCTTCTGCGTGTCGATCAGCATGCTTCGGTTGCATGCGCGGCGGCACCTCGTGCTCCACATGTCTTTCAGCATGGCCAGGACCATGCAAAGTGACACCTCTTCTCCTTCCTGGACGACCAGATTTCCATCAGCATGTATGGATCATATGCACAGCGACACACGGTGCCAACATACTGATCAGCATGCTTCGATTGCAGATATGGTGGCATCTCGTGCTTCTGCATGTCAGGCTGCATGTTTTGCTTCCATGCGTGGTGACATGTCATGCTTCGGTTGACAGATAGGTTACTGAACACTTGACACCACGTCATAATCCCTTAGATCAAGCCACCTCGAGCTTCTCGGTTGATTTACACGATTTCGACTCTTCTGGCCTATTTTCGGCCCGCGATCAATCCCGAATATTTTTCTGCTCCTGTTCTGATGAGATAAATAATTTTAATAAACTTCAAAATATTTCTGACCTTGATGGAAAATAATTGCCGAGCCTCCGGCTTCCTCGAAAAATTCACAATACGAAATTTGGGATTTTTGCCAATTTCGGGTTTTCCCGTCGTGCTTCGATTCCCGTCGTCCTTAAATTCCCGTCCTGCTTCTGGCTTCCAAATTCATATTTTAATAATACGAAATTTTTCAGGGAAAATTTTTCGGTGAAGAAACGCCGTGCTTCTAAAACGTCGTGCTTCCAAAATTTTTATTCTTCCAAAACATCCGTCTCATTAATCTAACACATTCTCTAACATGGTTGAGCAGCTTAAGGTTCTCTCACAATCAGATCTTCGACCACCTCGTTATTCGAAATTTCTCGATCGATCTATATTGCCTGCGGTTTGACCACCAAGTAGACGCTCGACCAATCTTCTATTTTCTCTGAACCATGTTAAGCTTTCTATGATGGAAACTCAACATTTATCGTCATACTTTGATTCTCAAAAGCTCGGCTCCAAATTCTGACTTTGTCGATCTCGACCATTTTCCCCCTTCGGGCGGGTTTTTACATTCTCCCTCCCTTAATAAAATTCGTCCTCGAATTCTTAGGTGTGCACCTTCTCAGCTTCACGGCATGCTCCCTCTGGATGAAAATTTCTCATTGGATCACTCCGTCTCGCGGTCTCGATCACTTGATGTGCTTCTTTGTCGGTTTCACCTTTGATGTCTTCCTTTTGATTTCTTCGGGTCTCCATACAACTTCTGATTCAGAACTTGCTCTATCATGATACACTCCAAAGCATTTGCTTTGATCTTGGATCCTTTCCTTTCTTTACTTCTTCATATTCTATGCTTCACTCATTCTCAAGTCATCTCCATAACCCTTTACTATGTCCACCACTGTCCATTGAGTCTGCTCCTCAAGGTCGCCACAATCGTCTTCATATCTCTTCACTTGAAAGATCACTGAGTCGTCCTCTTGCTTTTACTCTGCCACAATACTCATTTCTCATGAAACGATCTTGTCTATCTGCGCCTCTGATTACTCCAACCATTTCCTCAATCTCTCCTTTCCCAAATACTGATGAAGTCTTTTCCCAGTGAAGTCTTGTTCCCCTTTGTCCAGTCCATACCACTTTCCAGTCCTATGAATTGTTCTTCACTTTCTCTTTGGGTTTTCTCCTCTAAACTCTTCTCACTTTAAGGTTTCTATCCTTAAAGTTCCGATCAACGAACACAACAAGCTGCAACTTATAAGAACACTTCCCATGCAAGTGAGCCAACAACAACCTAACAAAAACTAACCAAGCAACCTAATCGCAATTCTAACTAAACAACCTAGCAATGCTAACCAGCACCCTAAAATTATAACTAGCAACCTAACAGTTCTAGATTCCACTATCTAATCCTAGATCCTAAAACAATAAATCCTATCGCTGGACGTGACCGGTTTCCCTAATTCCTTTTGTGACTCTTTTTGACTCGATAAAAATATCTGAAAACAGATTAAATCATGAGTTCCGGAAGAATGGACGAAACCATTGTTGGGGTCAAACACGGTTATCTCGAAATTAACGGCTAAGATTATTTCCTATCTCACGAATTTTCCGCAAAACAATCACTGAAAGAAAGATCGAAACTAACAGGCGCAATTAAGACCCGGCGCCGGGCGGCACGCTGGACGCTGGCTGGCCTGGCGCCGGGCGGCACGCTGGACGCTGGCTGGCCTGGCGCCGGGCGGCACGCTGGACGCTGGCTGGCCTGGCGCCGGGCGGCACGCTGGACGCTGGCTGGCCTGGCGCCGGGCGGCACGCTGGACGCTGGCTGGCCTGGCGCCGGGCGGCACGCTGGACGCTGGCTGGCCTGGCGCCGGGCGGCACGCTGGACGCTGGCTGGCCTGGCGCCGGGCGGCACGCTGGACGCTGGCTGGCCTGGCGCCGGGCGGCACGCTGGACGCTGGCTGGCCTGGCGCCGGGCGGCACGCTGGACGCTGGCTGGCCTGGCGCCGGGCGGCACGCTGGACGCTGGCTGGCCTGGCGCCGGGCGGCACGCTGGACGCTGGCTGGCCTGGCGCCGGGCGGCACGCTGGACGCTGGCTGGCCTGGCGCCGGGCGGCACGCTGGACGCTGGCTGGCCTGGCGCCGGGCGGCACGCTGGACGCTGGCTGGCCTGGCGCCGGGCGGCACGCTGGACGCTGGCTGGCCTGGCGCCGGGCGGCACGCTGGACGCTGGCTGGCCTGGCGCCGGGCGGCACGCTGGACGCTGGCTGGCCTGGCGCCGGGCGGCACGCTGGACGCTGGCTGGCCTGGCGCCGGGCGGCACGCTGGACGCTGGCTGGCCTGGCGCCGGGCGGCACGCTGGACGCTGGCTGGCCTGGCGCCGGGCGGCACGCTGGACGCTGGCTGGCCTGGCGCCGGGCGGCACGCTGGACGCTGGCTGGCCTGGCGCCGGGCGGCACGCTGGACGCTGGCTGGCCTGGCGCCGGGCGGCACGCTGGACGCTGGCTGGCCTGGCGCCGGGCGGCACGCTGGACGCTGGCTGGCCTGGCGCCGGGCGGCACGCTGGACGCTGGCTGGCCTGGCGCCGGGCGGCACGCTGGACGCTGGCTGGCCTGGCGCCGGGCGGCACGCTGGACGCTGGCTGGCCTGGCGCCGGGCGGCACGCTGGACGCTGGCTGGCCTGGCGCCGGGCGGCACGCTGGACGCTGGCTGGCCTGGCGCCGGGCGGCACGCTGGACGCTGGCTGGCCTGGCGCCGGGCGGCACGCTGGACGCTGGCTGGCCTGGCGCCGGGCGGCACGCTGGACGCTGGCTGGCCTGGCGCCGGGCGGCACGCTGGACGCTGGCTGGCCTGGCGCCGGGCGGCACGCTGGACGCTGGCTGGCCTGGCGCCGGGCGGCACGCTGGACGCTGGCTGGCCTGGCGCCGGGCGGCACGCTGGACGCTGGCTGGCCTGGCGCCGGGCGGCACGCTGGACGCTGGCTGGCCTGGCGCCGGGCGGCACGCTGGACGCTGGCTGGCCTGGCGCCGGGCGGCACGCTGGACGCTGGCTGGCCTGGCGCCGGGCGGCACGCTGGACGCTGGCTGGCCTGGCGCCGGGCGGCACGCTGGACGCTGGCTGGCCTGGCGCCGGGCGGCACGCTGGACGCTGGCTGGCCTGGCGCCGGGCGGCACGCTGGACGCTGGCTGGCCTGGCGCCGGGCGGCACGCTGGACGCTGGCTGGCCTGGCGCCGGGCGGCACGCTGGACGCTGGCTGGCCTGGCGCCGGGCGGCACGCTGGACGCTGGCTGGCCTGGCGCCGGGCGGCACGCTGGACGCTGGCTGGCCTGGCGCCGGGCGGCACGCTGGACGCTGGCTGGCCTGGCGCCGGGCGGCACGCTGGACGCTGGCTGGCCTGGCGCCGGGCGGCACGCTGGACGCTGGCTGGCCTGGCGCCGGGCGGCACGCTGGACGCTGGCTGGCCTGGCGCCGGGCGGCACGCTGGACGCTGGCTGGCCTGGCGCCGGGCGGCACGCTGGACGCTGGCTGGCCTGGCGCCGGGCGGCACGCTGGACGCTGGCTGGCCTGGCGCCGGGCGGCACGCTGGACGCTGGCTGGCCTGGCGCCGGGCGGCACGCTGGACGCTGGCTGGCCTGGCGCCGGGCGGCACGCTGGACGCTGGCTGGCCTGGCGCCGGGCGGCACGCTGGACGCTGGCTGGCCTGGCGCCGGGCGGCACGCTGGACGCTGGCTGGCCTGGCGCCGGGCGGCACGCTGGACGCTGGCTGGCCTGGCGCCGGGCGGCACGCTGGACGCTGGCTGGCCTGGCGCCGGGCGGCACGCTGGACGCTGGCTGGCCTGGCGCCGGGCGGCACACTTAGAGAATTCCTGTTAGCTTTGAGAACTTAGGGCTTAGGTGGTTAGACTAGCGAGGGAAGTCTTAGGACGTTTAGCTGCCAGTAGCTCTATCTTTTCTATCATAGCATATCTCTTCATTTCTCGGAGAAATCTTATATTCGTATCATTCAATTAATAAAACGCCATCGAGTAATTTTCTATTTACTTTTCGTCATCTACTTACTCTTTCGATTTCACGTGGTTACGCAGAGAATCCGGACCTTCAGGGAAAGTCGGGTTATCTTGGCCTGCCTCCGTATTTTATTCTTAAAAAATCGACAGTGTGAATTTCGGTTCCCACAGTTTGGCGCTAGAAGGAGGGGGGTCGGATTCTCTTACTCGAAAACCACCAATCGATTGAGATTCAGCATGGCCGCTTCGTCTGCCCGCAACATCGTGTCATTCCAGGATCGAGCAACGGCTTGCCAAGCCAAACCTCACAACGATCTCCTCGTAATCAAACTCACGATTCAGGACATCGACGTGGCAAGGGTATTGGTCGACACCGGATGCTCGGCCAATATTATCTATAAAAGCACCATCGAGAGAATGGAGATCGATCTAAGAACTCTCACAGACGATCCCAGTCCAGTATTCGGACTCTCGGGAACTACTATGACCCTTGGCTCGATAGATCTCTCAGTCAAAGCCGGGAGCGTCACCAAAACCGCGGAATTCCTGGTGGTCGACGGTCCGACATCGTACAACGTGATCGTCGGAACTCCATGGTTAAATTCCTTGCAAACAATACCCTCAACATTCCACCTATGCCTCAAGTTTCCGACTCCTTTCGGAGTCGAGACAATACAAGGGGATCATAAGGTATCGCAAGTCTGCCTCGCCACCGAGCTAAAATGAAAAAGCTTCGAGATCGAAACCCCCCAGAAAAAGCAAACAATTCACGAACTGTCAGTACGAGACTCTCCGGAAACCTTCTGGCAGTCGCAAAGAGCCGAGGCCGTAGAAGAGAAGCGTGAACCAACCTTCGAGCCGGTAATCTCGGTCTGCCTCGACAACTCTTTTCCAGAGCGATGCGTCGAGATTGGAGCCAACCTCCACGAACCGTTAAGAGCAAAGCTCAAAGCGTGTCTCAAGAAGAACCTCAATATGTTCGCTTGGACCGCGGAAGATATGCCGGGAATCGATATCAGCATAACATGTCATGAACTTAACATCGACCCAACTCACAAACCTGTTAAACAATAAAGACAAAATCTGGGACCCGAACGTGCCACTACAGTCATTGAGCAAGTTGAAAAACTCCTGAAAGTAGGGTCGCTAACAGAAGTTAGATATCCCGTCTGGCTCGCTAATCCCGTCGTAGTCAAAAAGAAAACGGCAAGTGGCGAGTATGCGTCAATTTCACCGATCTCAATAAAGCATGCCCGAAGGACTGCTTCCCACTTCCGCATATCGACCGACTGGTCGAGGCAACTGAGGGAAACAAGCTCTTATCATTCATGGACGCTTTTTCCGGATACAATCAGATCAGGATGAACCCCGATGATCGCATAAAAACCGCATTTATCACCGACCGCGGGACGTATTGCTACAAGGTAATGCCGTTCGGCCTAAAGAACGCTGGTGCCACATATCAGCGGCTCGTCAATCGGATGTTTTCCGAGAAACTTGGAAAAACCATGGAAGTATATATCGACGATATACTCGTGAAATCCCTTGACGAACGCGATCATATAACTCACCTAGAAGAGTGTTTTCCAGGGCTAAACCAGCATAACATGAAACTCAACCTGGCAAAATGCAGGTTCGCGGTAGCATCGGGAGAATTCCTCGGTTATCTCGTGGCGTATCGCGGGATCGAAACCAACCTAAACAAATCAGCACTGATAGAGATGGCCTCCCGAGAACCAAGCGAAGTCCAGAGATTAACGGAAGAATTCGGCTCTGAATCGTTTCATCTCGCGCTCCACGGATAAGTGCCTTCCGTTTTACGAAACGCTGAAGGGAAACAAAAAGTTTGAATGGTCTGAGGAGTGTGAAAGGGCCTTCCAAGAGTTGAAACACTACCTGGCCACTCCAGCAGTTCTTGCGAAACCTGTAGAAGGCGAACCTCTGTTTCTCTATATTGCGGTTTCCGCAATGGCAGTCAGTGGCGTCTTGATACGAGAAGAACGCGGCGAACAAAAACCGATCTTTTACGTAAGCAAGACGTTACTAGAAGTAGAAACTAGATACCCGTTAATGGGAAAGTTAGCATTCGCTGTCATAACTTCGGCGAGGAAACTGAGACCATATTTTCAGTCCCATACCATAGTGGTTCTCAACACGTTCCCCCTGTGGACAATTCTGCACAGTCCAAGCCAGTCCGGAAGACTCGCAAAATGGGCGGTCGAATTAAGCGAGTACGACGTCGAGTATCGCCCAAGGACGTGTTCGAAATCCCAGGTACTCGCAGATTTCTTTGTAGAGTTACCCACAGGATACATAACCAACGAAGAACCAAATTCGACTTGGGTTCTTCACGTCGACGGATCGTCGTCCAAACAAGGGTCCGGAATCAGAATTCGACTCATCTCGCCTACCGGAGAAATCCTAGAGCAATCATTCCGATTGGATTTTTACGCATCAAACAATGATGCGGAATACGAAGCACTCGTCGCAGGCTTACAGCTAGCCCATGGACTAAAAATCCGCAACATTCACGCTTACTGCGACTCTCAGCTAGTCGCAAACCAATACAGCGGAGAATACGAAGCAAGGGATGAGAAGATGGACGCATACCTGAAACTCGTCCAGGACTTAGCTCGTGACTTCGACCAGTTCGCCCTCGTCTCCAGCTCAGATCCAGGACTCAAAAGGATAATTCCCGTCGAATTCATAGATTACCCGAGCATTGGACCACCAGTGGTCATCAATCTGATCAGGGCGCAGATTGAAGATGCGGAAGAAATCGAAAATCAGCCGGAAGAAGATGCGGATTAAACCGATGAACGGCTGCGACAGCCCTTGGTTAGAACCGATTCGAGCCTATATCGTGGACGTAACCTTACCCACTGAAAAATGGGCGGCCCGAAAGGTGAAAACCCAAGCAGCGCGGTACGTCACGATAGAGGGGGAAATTTACAAGTGGCATTTTTCCGGCCCTCTCATGACATGCGAAGAAGGAGAAAATGCGAGAAAAGTCATGGAAGAGGTCCATTCCGGATCGTGCGGAAATCATTCCGGCGGTAGATCTCTCGCAGTCAAAATAAAACATCATGGTTATTATTGGCCGACTATGATCAAAGACTGCGAGAAATTTGCTCGGAAATGCGAGAAGTGCCAAAGGCACGCTCCGACGATTCGCCAACCCGCGGAAGTCCTCTCCTCCATCTCGTCCCCGTATCCTTTCATGCGATAGTTCATGGACATTGTCGGACCTTTACATAAATCAAAGCAGGAACGTTTTCTCCTAGTCCTCACGGATTTCTTTTCAAAATGGGTAGAAGCAGAATCCTACACAAGTATCAAAGACGCAAAAGTCGAGAACTTCGTCTGGAAAAATATCATAACTAGACATGGGGTCCCGTACGAAATCGTAACAGACAACAGATCTCAGTTTATCTCTACCCAATTCGAAGCATTCTGCGAAAAGTGGAAAATACGACTTAACAAGTCAACTCCTAGATATCCGCAATGCAGCGGATAGGCGGAAACTATAAACAAAACCTTCCTAGACGGATTGAAAAAGCGCTTAGAAGCCAAAAAGGGGCGATGGGCAAAGGAACTCAAAGGGGTTCTCTGGTCACATCGAACCACCCCGAGACGGGCGACGGGAGAAACTCCTTTCGCCCTTGTTTACGGGACGGAATGCATGATCCCGTCGGAAGTGGAATTTCCCGGTGTACGAGAGAGATTCCTCCTCGAACGGGAAGATCTAAACAACGCTATGCTGCTGGACAATCTCATCTTATCAATGAACAACGCGACCAGGCGCTCATTCGGATCCAAAATTACCAGCACGCTACCGCCAGATACTACAACGTAAACGTACGCCATCGTAGGTTCAAAGAAGGCGATCTAGTCTTACGCAAAGTCTTCCAAAACACTGCCGAACAAAACGCAGGAAAACTGGGAGCAAACTGGGAGGGACCGTACAAAGTCATAAAACTGGTCCGACCAGGTTCAAATCAAATCGCGAACATGCAAGACGTAAAAATCCCAAGAACTTGGAACGCGATGCATCTTAAAAAATACTACAACTAACAACAACGTGGTGGAAAGTACTACGAGACGTCTTGATCCCTGAAAAGGGGTACGTAGGCAACTCGCTAACCGGCGGGTTCAGCTATCCCCGATTAAAAGTGGAGATGCGTATACCATTATACTCCCACAATTTCGAAGACTCTGAATTTTGAAACTCTTTACAGACAACACAATTCGCCAACTACTAAACGGCTACGACAACGGATCCAGTATCCACCAAACGATTATCACATCCAAAAAACGATAAAATTACCCGAAACAACTTTTGGTCTAAGTAAATGTTTCTTCCGAAAGCCCATAATCCCCTTACGGCATAAGAAAAATAAATTCACAGCACTGCGAGACGTCGCTTCATGCTCGAACAAATATTTTTCGACGAAAACTTCATACACCTTCAAAACGGTATCATTTCGTTGTTGCTGATCACAACAAACGAACTCTAACGTCCTAAACAGACAATAGCCGCCTTTGAAAGGGTAAGCTCTCTTACATCCGACAAGGATAACATAGCGCTCTATACAAGAAATCCAAAATTTTGGTTAGCCCTTCCAAACGGAAGTAGCTCGATTCGTACCCAGTCAAATCATATAAGCCAATAACACTTCGCGGATTTTAAAACGGTACGAGTCAGGTTAAAATCGCAAACAGGCAAAACGAAAGCCGACTTGTCATCGCAAAGCCTCAGTCCGAGAGTAAATCTAGGTCTTGCCCTAAACCCAGCCACGCTGGATCTTGACATCTCATAGACATAGTATCAATACCCGATACAAGATCCCAAAACTTGTCTCTTCGCTTAAGTCTATTCGTTTCACGAACCTTCGCGTAAATCAGTAAACCGCAAAAAATCTCGCTTTGTTCAATCGATGGATACAGTGATCATCAGAGGGTTAGGAATGAGACGACAACTCATATCCTCTCCCTCTAAACTTCGAAAAACAGAAGTTCATTCAACTTCATAAAAACCGAAATATTTTATAGATTGAGCCGCAAGTTCAACAAACGCCCTAAAAAGGGGCAGGGATTCAAAGCCACCAACGGCCAGTCCCAAAACATACATCATGGCCTCACAGCGGCCGAAACACAAACAAAATAAAAAATCCCTAAAGGGATCAATAAACCTATATGCTCCCCGGAGCATCACCTTCATCCTCCAACTCGCCCAAAGTAGGAACGGCCTGGCCGTCGCCTCCCTTGGTCGCACCACCACTGCCTGCCTCATCCGCGCCAGCCTCGCGGTCCTCGACTGCCTGGCCCCGATCCTCCGAGCCCTCCGAATCCAGTACAAGGGTGCACTCGGACTTCAGACCAGCGAGAATCGAGTTGAAGTCCCGTTTGGAAACCGCCCACTCTCCTTTGCAAGACAGCAGCCTGGCTTCCTTGGAATCTAGAGACGGGGCCTCGTTACCTCTAAGCAGCTGAAGCTCACTCAAGCTCCCCTCAATTCCCGCCAAATCTAAGTCCCTCTTACAGACAGCTATCAAGGACTCGAACAAAATGGCCATCCTCGTCAGACGAGCGAAGAGATCCCTATGGGAATCGGCATTCTCTGTTGACCTGCGAGCACCCATCTCCTTGTGGTTCTGGATCTTTTGTTGGAAACGGCGAATTTCCGAGGATTTGTGTTTCTTCTCTTTCTTCACTTTGAGCAACGAACTCGCGGTCTTCCCGAGGTCACGTTTGAGATCGCCGATTCGAACTTCGAGCTGGGACGTCTGGGCAGCATGGGCATTCTCAATGGTCTGTAACACGGCCTCAGTACGCTTCAATGCCTCTTGCGACGACTCCAGCTCCTTCAACAGACGCGAGACCTCCGACCCGCAATCACCAAGCATCCCATCAATCAACAACATAAACCGTCCACGAAAGAAAATGTAAGGATCACCGCAAAAGAAAAGAAAGGAAGGTGTTACGGATAAATCAAAAGCAAACCTTGGAGCGATGTTGCGACAACATTCGAGCTCACCCTCTTAGCTCTTAGCACATCTCTTCCTCTTTGCCGCCCCGTCGCTGCACCGCCCCTCGTAAGGCCCCTTAGGCAATGGTGCAGCACTAGGTGCGGGAAGTCCCAAAACGATCTCCTTCTTCTTCAAAGGCGGAGGTGTGGACTCCACCGCTTCCTCCCAACCGGAGATCATGATCGGAGCGGTAGAGGAGCCTGAGAAACGAGCCTGGACGTCAAGAATCTGCTCGGGAACGACGACTCTTTCCACGGAAAAGGAGCATCGGCGGGACCACCGGAACCAGGGCTGGGGGCGAAGGCGCAGGCGAAGGCGCTAGGTGCCGGCTCTGGCCGGTTTGATTCTTTCTCAGCACTGCGTCGCAACAACTTGTCCTTGAAAGAAGCGGAACCGGCGGCGAAAGGCGGAGTGGCCGTGAACAGCGAAACCGGCGAACTTGACTGGCCTCACCCATCTAAACATCGGAATCCTTCTTTTCATTTTGAGAGGAAGACATTTTTGTTTATGAGAACAAAGGGGGAAGAATTTGAGAGAAAGAAGTGTGTGAAGAATGACAAGTAATGAACTACTACTTATAAGGATGTGAGGATGACATGGATTTCCGCAATAAAATATTCTTAACCAAAAATTTTGATTTCCAACTCAAATCATTCGCCCGCAAAATCGTCTCCGAGTCTAACGGGCTGGGGGGCTAACTGTTGGGGTCAAAAACGGTTATCTCGAAATTAACGGCTAAGATTATTTCCTATCTAAAAATTTTCCGCAAAACAATCACTGAAAGAAAGATCGGAAACGAACGGGCTCGACCAAGACCCCGGGTGCCGGCGGGAGCGATCGCGGCATGACCCCGGGCACCGGCGGGAGTGACCGCCTCGTGGCCCCAGGCGCCAGCGAGGGCGACCGCGTCATGGCTCTGGGCACCGGCGGAAGACGTCGTGGCCAGAGCGGCAGGCAGTAGTGACCGCACCGGCCCGGGCGCAGGCGAACAACCCGGCATGGCCGGCGCCGGCGAGCGACAGCGTCGTGGCCGGCTGGCGGCGTAACCTAATCCGGCCTGTTGACTTAGATTAATCCCCGTGACTTCCATATGGTCGTGTCATCTTAGCTACGGACCTAGTGTCTCTCGGTTCGTCTCGATTGGAGTTATCCTCGAAGTTTTACGACTAAAACTAAGAAGTTTGGTTTTCTCGTAAAGTGTATCGTTTAAAACAAGAACGCTTGACTTGAACATCGATTCTTTAGGCTGTACGATTTACTTTGCGAGAAAGATAATCTTTCCGAGAAATCGTATAAACGTTTAAGGGCTTGAAACGTGTCCATGGACTCACTTACGATTTTAAGAATTCAGGCCCAACAAAGCTATGACGGTTTATCCTATTTCCCGAAAATAGGATAAATGTCAAGTTTCCGAAAATAAAGTAAAAGTTCAGAGATAATTATGAAGATCGACGAAAAATGGAATATTCCCGAAAAGAGATAAACTTGGGCCCCAAAGGCGAAAGAGTAGGAAGGCCACCGACCTAGACATGTATATAAGGAGGGGTGGAGCAGAAGAGAAGGGGATCCGAGAATTTAGACTTAGAGAATTCCTGTTAGCTTAGAGAACTTAGGGCTTAGGTGGTTAGACTAGCGAGGCAAGGCTTAGGACGTGTAGCTGCCAGTAGCTGTATCTTTTCTATCTTAGCATATCTCTTCATTTCTCGGAGAAATTTTGTATTCGTATCATTCAATTAATAAAACGCCATCGAGTAATTTTCTATTTACTTTTCGTCATCTATTTACTCTTTCGATTTTGCGTGGTTACGCAGAGAATCCGGACCTTCAGGGAAATTCAGGTTATCTTGGCCTTCCTCCGTATTTTATTCTTAAAAAATCGACAGTGTGAATTTCGGTTCCCACAACCATGTTCTGATACCACCTCTGTAACACCCCCGAACCGTCCTAGACATAGGTCGACCCACCGGCCAACAATCACACAAGAACATGACCGATGAACCACCCAACGCCAAGGGTTGGAGATGAAAGGCCAACCGGCCAGCCAACAATCAAACAAGAATATGACTGACCGTCCAACCCAACACCCAAATCCGTAAGCGCTACATGACGGGTTAGGAACAATCCGGTTAATGTCACAGAATTTACTCCGCAACTTAGACCAGTTCATTCACTAACTCGTCCCGCTAAATCAAGGCATAAGGCTTTGCAACCCGTACCAAGACTTAACGGTGTGTTAGACCGGACTAGTCAATTATCAGAGTACTCATGAAGCGCATATTAAACAATTACTTTATTGATTTAAGAAATATTCATACATTGAATGATTCTAGACCGGTCCCGGCCTAAAGCCAAAT
This sequence comes from Brassica carinata, assembly GCA_016771965.1. Classification (NCBI taxonomy): domain Eukaryota; kingdom Viridiplantae; phylum Streptophyta; class Magnoliopsida; order Brassicales; family Brassicaceae; genus Brassica; species Brassica carinata. Next base: position 15,133,293 of record CM028687.1, on the reverse strand, counting down.
CGATTCAACTAGACGCAATCCAAAAATACCGTTAACAAAAGGCATGAAAATCTACATTGGCGGTCTTAACGTCCAGCACCAACTATCCGATCAACCCTACTAAAGCTACCTGCAAAAAGGACAACGAGAGTTAGGTGAGTAACCTAATGTTACTCAGTGAGCTGGCACCCACTACCCAACCTAGAAACTAACCTAGACAACCCAAAATAAGAAGCAATGTATCCTAACAAGCAATCAAAGCTAAGGCTAAACAAACCGGTACTAAGTTAGAGTTAAAATGACAACCTATCCCTAGTTAACCATATATACGCCTTTCAATACTCATTTAGTGTTCGACACTAAGACTGTACAAGGATCATTAATCGGTCGACTAAAAATCAGACAAGAACATGATCGGCCAACCAATGATACTGCAAAGCTTTTGATATCCACCACCCTTCACAAGCAATCACTCAAACAATATAACAATCAACTTTGAGTCTACACTAACCAAAGAGACACCAAGCCTAATCCGATACCAAATCCGGAATTGGATCCCAATGCTAGAAACATGCAGGCAAATCAATCAACCAAAAACACAATAACAAGAAAAAGATACTAACTAACTACGACTCGACTCTAACTATACACGACACTCTAACTTGGGCCCTGCTGATTTCGTGTTCATCCTCTCTATCGGAAACATCCTAACTTCCTACCACAAAGGACAGAAAAAAGAACTTTCAACCGACCGCGGCCCACAGTCATTCAGGTCACCGCGCGATGGCCCACAGTCCTTCGGGTCACTGCCACATTACACCGTCGTGTAATACTCAGTCATAAGCCATGACCACGTTCCTCTGAGTCTTCCCGATCCAGTGAAGAAGGGGTTTCCTTGAACCCGCTGGGTACGAAGGCGAGGAAACACTAATCATCCTTAGACAAGCATAGTATGGGTGGGTTACGCACAAACTCTCGGCAACACACTCGACACACTATCCTAATAACAATTAAGAATCTACAACAGTAACCACTAGTACCAGTAGTCCGGCCCATATGGCCTAAGACCACTAATACTACTAACCAAACAACAATAATAATAATTAAATCAACCGGTTAGTCACTCCCTTTCCAAGAGCTGACAAACCTCAATCTACAAGCATTTAATGTAACAAGCAATCTACCCTAAACAAACCGTTACCCAGATAGTTCAGCCTCATGCTATGAAACTATCTTTAAAGATAACGGGAACCTGCACTCAACCATATAAACAAGAAAGAATAGAAAACATGGTGATCCTAGTCCTAGTCCTAGTCAGGTTATTAACTCAGTCTTCATTCCTTTCATCTCAGCTCAGCTCGTGCTAAGCTGAGTCCGGTTTAATAAATAAAATAAACCTAAGGACTCTACCATGCAATAGCATGATCTAATCTAATCTATATGCGGACTCGATCTAACCTATGTTCCAAGTGGAACTGAAACAAGACCAACTCACAGTGTTCTATGCCGATAAGCAGCTGGTTGATCGGAGAGAACTTGGCCAAACCCAACCTGGACGTCTTCAATGGACTTGACTGGACTAATCTTGACTTGGACAGGAGTTCCCCTTAAACTGGTATGGACAGAACTCAATTCGAGCAGAACCTTTCCTTGCTGCTGGACGATTCCTTCAGAATTCTGGTCGGAGTATTGAACCATTCCCTCGACTGAACTGAACCAACGGAACTGAACCAATGGAACTGAACTGATCTTGTACAGCACCTCCACTTGATCATCAAAGAATAAGAATAGAGTGGACGGATTGATTTGGGCAGAGCTTCCGCGTATCAATCGCAGAAAATCTTCGATTGGACAGAACTTAGCTTCTCGATGGAATATCGGTCTTTAGAAAAGACTATACTCTTAAAAGGAATGATTTATTTCTCTCTCTATCTCTAGACAAATTTTTGGAGTGATTTTGGTTTGAGAGGGATGAGTGAAAAGTGAAAGGAGGCATGGGTATTTATAGAAATCATCGACCAGTAATATCGAGCCATCCGAGCGACAGTGTGTCATCCCGCATGCTTCCGGTCGCATGCGTGGCGACACACGGATATCCAAATTCCCTGATGCATGATTCATTTAAATTCCAGAAGAAAACACCACGTCCACATGTCTCTCAGCATGGATGGGGTGCATGCGTCGCGACACACCACCCTCTGCGTGTCGATCAGCATGCTTCAGTTGCATGCGCGGCGGCACCTCGTGCTCCACACGTCTTTAAGCATGGCCAGGACTCATGCAAAGTGACACCTCTTCTCCTGCCTGGACGACCAAATGTCCATCAGCATGTATGGATCACATGCACGGCGACACACAGTGCCCACATGCTGATCAGCATGCTTCAGTTGCAGATATGGCGGCATCTCGTGCTTCTGCCTTTCAGGCTGCATGTCTTGCTTCCATGCGTGGTGACATATAATGCTTTGGTTGACAGATAGGTTGCTGAAAACTTGACACCACGTCATGATCACTTAGATCAAGCGACCTCGAGCTTCTCGGTTGATTTATGCGATTTCGATCCTTTTGGCCTATTTTCGGCCCGCGATCAATCCCGAATATTTTTCCGCTCCCGCTCTGATGACCTAAATAATTTTAATAAACTTCAATATATTTCTGACCTTAATGGAAAATAATTCCCGAGCCTCCGGCTTCCTCGAAAAATTCACAATACCGAAATTAGGTATTTTTGCCTATTTCGGGTTTTTCCGTCGTGCTTCGATTCCCGTCGTGCTTCGATTCCCGTCGTGCTTAAATTCTCATCCTGCTTCCGGCTTCCAAAATCATATTCTAATGATACGAAATTTTTCCGGGAAAACTTCGCGGTGAAGAAGCGTTATTAGCGAAAGCGTCGTGCTTAAATTCTCATCCTGCTTCCGGCTTCCAAAATTTTTATCCTTCCAAAAAATCCGTCTGATCAATCTATACATTCTTTAACATGGTTGAGCGGGTTAAGGTTCTCTCACGATCAGATCTTCGACCACCTCGTTCTTCGAAATTTCTCGATCGATCTATATTGCCTGCGGTTTTACCACCAAGTAGATGCTCGACCAATCTTCTATTTTCTCTGAACCATGTTAAGTTTTCTATGATGGAAACTCAACATTTGTAGTCATACTTTGATTATTCCCAAAAGCTCGTCTCCAAATTCTAACTTTGTCGATCTCGACAATTTTAACCCTTCGGGCGGGTTTTTACAACATCTCTCACCTGCAGCAAGCTTTCACCACGCTGAGGAAGTATAACATGGAACTCAACCCCACGAAATGTTCATTAGGAGTCAGCTCGGGAAAATTCCTTGGATACATAGTCACCGACCAGGGCATCGAGGCCAATCCAGAGCAAATAAGGGCCATCTAGGAAATACCTTCTCCTCGAAATGTGAAAGAGGTGCAGTGGCTGACAGGCAGGATGGCCGCATTGAGTAGATTCATCTCGAGGCTATCTGACAAATCTCACGCCTTCTTCGAGGCTCTAAAATATCCTACGGACTTTCGCTGGAATGATAAGTGTGAACTCGCACTGGCCGACCTAAAGGCCTACCTCACCACACCGCCTCTCCTGTCAAAACCTCTTGACGGAGAAACTCTGCTACTGTACCTGGTAGTATCAGAACATGCGGTAAGCGGAAGTCCTTGTAAGGGAAGAAGGCAGAAAGCAGCATCCTATCTACTATGTAAGCAAATCACTATTGGATGCGGAGACTCGCTACAGCCATCTCGAGAAGCTGGCACCGGCGCTGGTCACAGAAGCCTGAAAGCTACGCCTTTACTTCCAGTCGTGGTGGTGACTTCATTCCCCATCAAAGCAGCTCTCCATAAGCCTGAGGTATCAGGACGACTCGCCAAGTGGGCAGTAGAGCTGGGGGAACATGACGTTATCTTCCGGCCTGCCACCGCTATCAAGTCACAGGTCCTGGCCGACTTCATCTCTGAATTCTTTCCTGCCATGCTTCCTGTTGGGGAAAATATTCCATGAAGAGACTACTCCAGCTGCCAGGTTTCTTCCTCCGGGTTCCAGGACCCAGACCTCCGAATCCCCGCTAAAAGGACCTCGGGAACTACCCTCGGGAGTTACTCTTTGTTCTAGGCAAAGAGGAAAACTTCCATTATGAGTACAAACCGTCATATATCTCAGGATATGGACGGTTCCCCTTTGATTCCAAAGGAAAACGGAAATATACTTATATTTATGCTATCCTCGAAGATAAATGGAAATATTCTATTACCGATGGAGAAGGTGAATATTTCAAAATCCTAAGAGCAAGGCACGACCTCTGATATAAATATGGGGTTGATAAACCCTAAAGGGGAGGTGAACACGTCCATCTAGAGAGCTCATCATCTCTACATCCACCAAGGCAAGATCTCAGACCTAGAAGATAACCTTCATCGACATGTCCAATAAGAGGCAAATCCCGGTGATTACTATAAAGAAGATGAAGTTCTATGCTGCTTGCAGCACGCCTAATACTCTACTTACTTACTGGCTTAGGCCACGATCTCCAGCCTATCAGCAGGAACTCCCCGGGCTCATTGAAGTAAACCAATTCTCCATGCTCACTGCAGCACCTCGACAAATCTATCATCTGTTCCAGCCATGTGCCCTCTAGAAACAGAAGATTCTTACCATCTACAGAGCCACGTGCTCCTTAGGCCATGTGCCCACTAGGCCACGCGCTTCCACTAGGCCACGCGCCTCCATTAGGCTACGCGCCTAGGCTATGCGCCCCCATCAAGCTATGTGCCTCCATCTAGGCTACGCGCCTCCAATACATGAACTACGAACGGCTTGATCCCCCACTGAAGGGTACGTAGGCAATCCCCACTGAAGGATGCAGATATAAAACCAAACACCTTCCATGGTCCCACGCTTAGACACCCAAGGACTGACCCTGGAGCTAGGACCATCGATAATCACCAAGAAGACCCTGCGATCTCCACCACAGACAGGCAGTTCCTGCCTAACAATCGGCCTTCCCTATTACTACCAAGGCGCTGACGATACGCACCAGCCCATACCCGTATGGGACTACCCTCTCAGCGAGATCTCCTGACTTATCCACGACCGAAGCAGGAGAAAGTACCACGACGACCAGTCTCTTTCTTCCTATCATTCCGTAGTACTGAGCACGAATCACTTGTACACGAAAATACCCTAACAGTTTGGTACTAGAAGGAGCGGCAGTCATATACTACGTGATGATGGTGATAGGCGGAAGAGACATTATATCCATTCCCTCGGAGTACTTCAACCCCAGCCATCTAGGGGTAAGAAACGACGTATTCTCACCAGATCTAAACCGCACACAGCTGGAAACACCTCTTCAAGGAAGGATAACACCACTGACAACGCTAAACAGAAGTAACAAGGTCCAATACATGGATTACCAACCGGTTCCTACTAGTTCCTGCTGGTTCCGGGTCCTAACCTCAGATCAGACTTCCTGCAGTCCCTGGTTCCTGCTGGTTCCGGATCCTAACCTCAGATCAGACTTCCTGCAGTCTCTGGTTTCTGCTGATTCTGGGTCCTATCCTCAGATCAGACTTCCTGCAGTCCCTGGTTCCTGCTGGTTCAGGGACCTATCCTCAGATCAGATCCCTGCAGTCTTTGGATCCACCGGTTCCGGGCCCCAACCCAAAATCGATGTCTTCAGGAATTGACTCCTGCTAGTTCTGGGTCTTCACTACACATCAAGTCTAACCGACCTTCGGATCCAATGGGGGCAGCCATCACCAAGCAAGCCCTAGACGACATCCATGCTTTCAGACTCACAACTCCGCCTCATATGAGAAAGATGCAAGGTTCTCAAGCGGGACACAACTTTTTCCGGCCGGGTTTACAACTTGGACGTCAAAAGACAAGAGGAGTCAGAAGAAGAGCTCCTGGAAATACTGCAGGGGTACCAGGCAACCACTAAGAGGTAACCGGAGAACCACCTTTCTCTTTAGGATTTAGAATCTAAGTGGTAGTGGAATCCTAGGTAAGCCTAATAGCTGGGTGGATAGAACGCCTTTTAGTACTCATCAAATTCCATTGGAGTTGTTCCGCGAGAGGATCCCTGCCCAAGCACCTGGAACACTGCTTCTCTGCCTCCTGCAAAGGAGCCGAAGAAAAACAAGAACTCTACGTCAAGAAATTCTGGCCTTCAGATTCTTGGGTCCAATTAGAGCAAAGGAGAGTTAAAGAAGACGGAGAACACACGTTCGAGTATTATTCACCTATGGGTTAGGGTTCCAGCTTCGGGTCCCGATTCAGTCCGGATCCCAGTCGGGTCTCCGGCTACCCACCTTACATAGAGGTGAAATCCAATGGCTCCACAAGAAAGCAAGCTCCGACCACCTTACTATCGCTTTTCCCGGAAACAAACCCTGATATACCTCTAAAGGAAATTAAGGCCTTCTACTCCCTACAAACTCCCTAGAAAGCTCAGGACATGTGTCTTTTACAATTTTCCGAGGCCACGTGCCTCTCCAAGTTCCTGAGGAAGCTAAGGCCACGTGTCTCTCCAAGTATCCAAGGCTGCACCCCTCGTCAAGTTTTAAGAAACAGAAATTCCCAGTGAAGGTGTCAATAATACGCCCGTCTACAAGCTTCGAAGGAAGTAGGTCCAAGGCACGTGCCTTCCTGAACTTTTACGAAAGAGATAACTGAGAGGAAAGCAGGGGGCAAACGAGTATCTGGGTTATCAAAAGATATTCAACCGGAAAATATTAAAATGGACTTTCGAGTTCCCAGACGAATTTCCGAGTTCCAAACAAATTTCCGAGTAACGAACTTCCGAGTTCCTAGACAAACTTTTGAGTTCCCCAAACGACCTCCGGGTCCAGAAGCAACCTCCAGGTTCAAAACGACCTCCGGGTCCAAAATACAACCTCAGGGTCTGAAGGAACCTCCGGGTCCAGAAGCAACCTCCGGGTTCAAGACGACCTCCGGTTCCCAAATGACCTCGGGTCGAAGCAACCTCGGGTTCAAGGCGACCTCCGGTTCCCAAATGACCTCCGGGTCCAGAAGCAACCTCCGGGTTCAAGACGACCTCCGGGTCCTAAATACGACCTCAGGGTCTGAAGGAACCTCCGGGTTCCCAAATGACCTCCGGGTCCAGAAGCAACCTCCGGGTTCAAGACGACCTCCAGGTCCTAAATACGGTTTCAGGGTCTGAAGGAACCTCCGAGTTCCCAAATGACCTCCGGGTCCAGAAGCAACCTCCGGGTTCAAGACGACCTCCGGTTCCCAAATGACCTCGGGTCGAAGCAACCTCCGGTTCCCAAATGACCTCCGGGTCCAGAAGCAACCTCCGGTTCAAGACGACCTCCGGTTCCCAAATGACCTCCGGGTCCAGAAGCAACCTCAGGGTTCAAGGCGACCTCCGGTTCCCAAATGACCTCCGGGTCCGAAGCAACCTCCGGGTTCAAGACGACCTCCAGGTCCTAAATACGGTTTCAGGGTCTGAAGGAACCTCCGAGTTCCCAAATGACCTCCGGGTCCAGAAGCAACCTCCGGGTTCAAGACGACCTCCGGTTCCCAAATGACCTCCGGGTCCAGAAGCAACCTCCGGTTCCCAAATGACCTCGGGTCGAAGCAACCTCCGGTTCAAGACGACCTCCGGTTCCCAAATGACCTCGGGTCCAAAATACAACCTCAGGGTTCAAGGCGACCTCCGGTTCCCAAATGACCTCCGGTCCTACATACGGCCTTCGGGTCTGGGGCAGCCTCCGGGCTCCAGAAACACCTCCGATTCCCAGCGACACCTCCGGGTCCCAGCGACACCTCCGGGTCCCAGCGTCTCCTCCGGGTCCCAGCGGTACCTCCGGTTCCCAGCAACTCCTCTGGGTCCCAGCGATACCTCCGGATCCCGACGACATCTCCGTGTCCTGAAGCAATACCTCGGCTCCGTTCGATGCAAGGATCCAACAATTGGATCTCCGGGTCCATAGGAGAGACCTGCTATCTCTTGGGAAAAATCCACGAATAACATATCCACGGAAGGCGGAATGTGATCCATCCGTATACTCCAGATTTTGATAAAGGAATACTCTACTCCAGAAAGCCTACCTTGCAATCAACGAGAGTCTACCCGACAGAGGCGACTTCAAATCAACAAGATAAACGAGAAGGTTCATACAATCTCTCCGGGTTCTTGAACGGAAGTGCATCCAACCTCTAAGGTCCTAGACGAAATACTATGTAAACTCCAGGTTCCGTGGAAGCGTGATGTAAGGTTACTGAAGCATCGATAGTGGCTTACTTACAGGGGCAAAGCTCAATATAACACCTTAGGACCTCTGGGCCCAAAAGGGTTACATCCTAAAACCTCCTGATTTAAAGAAGTGATCCACCCTACAGCCTCTGGGTTCCTAGAAGAAAATCCATCCAGCGTCTGGGTCCCCGGACAAAAATCCATGCAGCCTCCAGATTGCAAAAGAAGACTCAGCAAGAAGTATTCAAGTCCCAGGAAAGCGTGACACAAGCACGGATACTACTGCTCCCCGCAAACAACATATCCAAGAATTCTACTCCGGCACCAAGAATCGACCAGGTTATCTCTTGATATCAGGACTACACATGCCGAAGGTCCTCCCTACCAGATATCAAGGCACAATCCCGAGACAACGCAAGAAGCTACAGCTACAACATCAGAACCTCAAGGAGCATCAAAGAGACCAGCAACGAAGACCTGAATGAAAGTCCATTACAGCTTTTACCAACTCAAGAGGCGCAAGCAAGGCCAGGAGAATCAACCATGAGGATCCTCAACGTCGGCTTTCGAGTCTTGTCAAACCTTCTCGTACCCTTAATCCCTAGCCCCGCCAAGATTCTAAATCTCATGATTCCTGGGTCCTGACCCATACACTCCTCCACGTGATTCTTGGAATCAGAGAGCCGCAAGAAATGCAAAGTGGAGTCCTGCCTGGACTAATGCCGAGTGTAGCTACAGGAGCAGCACAAACATCTAGGTTCTGAGCAGAAGCATCACCCTTTATGCAGACGTTCACGGCTCCTCCATCAAGCTTTTGGCCGAACTCTGACTTATCCCCACTATGGGGGCAACGTCTCATCTTTATAAAGGAGAGAAAGAAAGTCTTACAGGCTCCGTTGAATCCCGCGCGACAGCGTTGTCCGCCCTTCGAACATTCACTAGGTCCTACGTGGTGATTTTTCCTGATTATCCACTACCAGGTCATCAGAATCAAGGATACAACTACATCCACGTAACCGTCATCACTACAACCGAACCCGCTCCCATTGAAGCATGCCTGTAAGTCTGTCTACATTGGTCCAGACCACGACATCATGCCAACCAAACCAAGCAGAAGTACATCTAAGCAGTACTGACAAGGAAGCTTGATGTCCCAAGCTACAAGCCGACGTCCTACTCCGAATTCAACAAGGAGCTTGATAGCACGGTGAAATTCACGAAGTCCTATGAAGAAGATCATGTTATTTCCTGCTTTCAAACATGAAACCAGAAAATAAGGGGCAAACTGTTGGGGAAAAATATTCCATGAAGAGATTACTCCAGCTGCCAGGTTTCTTCCTCCGGGTTCCAGGACCCAGACCTCCGAATCCCCACTAAAAGGACCTCGGGAACTACCCTCGGGAGTTACTCTTTGTTCTAGGCAAAGAGGAAAACTTCCATTATGAGTACAAACCGTCATATATCTCAGGATATGGACGGTTCTCATTTGATTCCAAAGGAAAACGGAAATATACCAATATTTATACTCTCCTCGAAGATAAATGGAAATATTCTATTACCGATGGAGAAGGTGAATATTTCCAAATCCTAAGAGCAAGGCATGGCCTCTGCTATAAATATGGGGTTGATAAACCCTAAAGGGGAGGTGAACACGTCCATCTAGAGAGCTCATTATCTCTACAGCCGCCAAGGCAAGATCTCAGACCTAGAAGACCACCTTCATCGACATGTCCAACAAGAGGAAAATCACGGTGATTACTATAAAGAAGATAAAGTTCTATGCTCCTTGCAGCACGCCTAATACTCTACTTACTTACTGGCTCAGGCCACGATCTCCAGCCTATCTGCAGGACCTCCCCGGACTCATTGAAGTAAACCAAGACTCCATGCTCACTGCAGCACCTCGACGAATCTATCATCTGTTCCGGCCATGTGCCCCCTAAAACAGATGATTCTTACCATATACAGAGCAACGTGCTCCTTAGGCCGTGTTCCCACTAGGCCATGCGCCTCCATTAGGCTACGCGCCTCCATCAGGAAATTCGCCTCCATCAAGCGACGTGCCTCCATCTAGGCTACGCGCCTCCAATACATGAACTACGGACGGCTTGATCCCCCACTGAAGGGTATGTAGGCAATCCCCACTGAAGGATGCAGCTATAAAACCAAACACCTTCCATGGTCCCACGCGTAGAAACCCAAGGACCGACCCTGGAGCTAGGACCATTGATAATCACCAAGAAGACCCTGCGATCTCCACTACAGACAGGCAGTTCCTGCCTAACAATCGGCCTTCCCTATAACTACCAAGGCGCTGACGATACACACCGGCCCATACCCGTATGGGACTACCCTCTCAACAGGATCTCCAGACTTATCCACGACCGAAGCAGGAGAAAGTACCACGACGACCAGTCTCCTTCTTCCTATCATTCCGTAGTGCTGAGCACGAATCACTTGTACACGAAAATACCCTAACAGTTTGGCGCTAGAAGGAGGGGCATTCATATACTACGTGATGATGGTGATAGGCGGAGGAGACATTACATCCATTCCCTCGGAATACTTCAACCCTAGCCATCTAGGGGCGAGAAACGACGTATTGTCACCAGATCTAAATCGCACACAGCTGGAAACACCTCTTCAAGGAAGGATAACACAACGCTAAACAGAAATAACAAGGTCCAATACATGGATTACCAACCGGTTCCTACTAGTTCCTGCTGGTTCCGGGTCCTAACCTCAGATCAGACTCCCTGCAGTCCCTGGTTCCTGCTGGTTCCGGGTTCTATCCTCAGATCAGACTTTCTGCAGTCCCTGATTCCTGCTTGTTCTGGGTCCTATCCTCAGATCAGACTTTCTGCAGTCCCTGATTCCTGCTTGTTCTGGGTCCTATCCTCAGATCAGATCCCCGCATTCTTCGGATCCGCCAGTTCCGGGCCCCAACCCAAAACCGATGTCTACAATTATTGACTCCTGCTAGTTCTGGGTCTTCACTACACATCAAGTCTCAACAACCTTTTGATCCAATGGGGGCAGCCATCACCAAGCAAGCCCTTGACGACATCCATGCTTCCAGACTCACAACTCCGCCTCATATGAGAAAGACGCAAGGTTCTCAAGCAGGACACAACATTTTCCGGCCGGGTTTAGAACTTGGACGTCCAAAGACAAGAGGAGTCAGAAGAAGAGCTCCTGGAAATACTGCAGGCGTACCAGGCAACCACTAAGAGGTAACCGGAGAACCACCTTTCTCTTTAGGATTTAGAATCTAAGTGGTAGTGGAATCCTAGGTAAGCCTAATAGCTGGGTGGATAGAAGGCCTTTTAGTACTCCTCAAATTCCATTGGAGTTGTTCCGCGAGAGGATACCTGCCCAAGCGCCGAACAAGCCGGGCCCGCAAAGGAGCAGAAGAAAAACGCGAACTCTACGTCAAGAAATGCTGGCCTTCAGATTCTTGGGTCCAATTAGAGCAAAGGAGAGTAAAAGAAGATGGAGAACACACGTTCCAACTATTATTCACCCATGGGTTCTAGGTTCCAGGTCCCAAATTCCAGGCCCCGGATCCCAGGTCCCAGGTCTCCGGCTACCCACCTTACATAGAGGTGAAATCTAATGGCTCCACAAGAAAGCAAGCTCCAACCACCTTACTATCGCTTTTCCCGGCAACAAACACTGATATACCTATAAAGGAAACTAAGGCCTTCTACTCCCTACAAACTCCCGAGGAAACTCAGGAAATGTGTCTTTACAATTTTCCGAGGCCTCATGCCTCTCCAAGTTTCTGAGGAAGCTAAGGCCACGTGCCTGATAGACCATATATTTGACCTGATTTTACCCCTGATATCTGAGTATTTTAGGATCTATCTAGGATGTTTTGGAGTCTTTTCAGCATGTTTTCATGTTCAGGAGCATTTGGAAGAAAGATGATGTTTTAGGAGCATTTTGGAGCACTTTAGAGATCTCACCCGAGGAGGCCATATCGACTCCCCTCCATTACACGAGATTTGCCGACGATACACATCCTGTGTAATCGATCGATATTCGAGCCGCATAAGCCCATTTTGGTCACAGCCGACTTGAAGCCCAAGCAATCATCTATTTACCATAATGCCCCTGACGAGTTTTAACCTAATCATTCCTAAGTATTTAAGTCTTGCCTAAGTGTTTTGGCAAAGACACAGTTTTTCATATAGCTTTTACATAGTTTCTTCTACCTTTTCTTAGTTCTTTTTTTTTGTGAGAGAGAGAGTTACAAATTGAGAGCTTTCTTGAACACCTTTGTTTCTATCTATTTTATCTATGCAGTTTTATATTATTGTTATGATGTTCTACTCAGCCATGTCTGAGTAAACACCTTTGTTGGATTTAGGATTCAAATTGGTTGAGGGATTAGCCCCAAATATGAATACTTGAGCATGTGATATTCATCTAAGAAGATTGTTCTTAATGCTTGTGTAGGAGTAGCTAACCTATACATGAATACAGAGATAACATCCTTGGATCTATCTTCTCTGAGCTAAGAATTTGCGGGGAACAAGCGACAACTGACTTGGCAAATTCTCTAGTGAACTATATTCAACCACACGCTTAAAGCTCGCTAGTAGCGTATCGATCAATACTCCTATAGAGTCATCGATCGATATACGCGAGGCATCATCGATCGATACGTGCAATGGCAGGTCGATCGACGCCTTTCGGTGATTCTCAACGTTGAGTCTCATTGATTCTAGTGTAAGATACTCGGCGACGACAGTCGGGCTATTGCATCGTTGGGTTCTTTAATATCATGCAAGCATATGATATAAGCATTCATACTATTATAATCCTGATAACCTGAATAGTAATCCTAGATCTAACACCTTCACCATATTAGTTAACACCCAAATCAATCACTTGAGTAATTGTCTTGCTCACACGTTTTAAGTTTACTTTCAATTTACTTCTTTGAACTCTTTGACCTAGCTTAGTTATAATAAGATCTATTGTGTTCCATCGCTCCCTGTGGATTCGATCCCTAAGTACTACAACTTGACCTCTTTTGATGAGAGTAAGGTTGCTCTAGGGTAATTTGAGCATCATATCAAATTTGGCGCCGTTGCCGGGGAGCTTTGATCGCCATTAGATTTTATTTAAGTCTAGGTTATCTTTTTACTACTTGTCACTGATAGAATTTTCTTTTCTTTTCAGGTGCATGCCCAGTATAACAAGAAGCAAAAAGAACGAGGAACTTTTGTCTACTGATCCAGCTGCTTTGGAACATTCAATCCGCAAACAGAATCGTTCCGCATCGATCGATACACCAGCTTGTGCATCGACCGATATTCACTAACAACCGTCTTTCGAGTTTCAGACACCACCGACCGATAACCGTTCATCAACATCGACCGATCTCATTCATCTGACATCGACTGATAACCGTTCATCCACATCGACCGATACTTCTCAGTACCCGTCTACCTACACCTTTCACCCGATATCGACCGATACTGCAAACCGTACATCGATCGATACCGAGTCACCGAACATGGTCGCGATGCTGATACTTAGGAAAGATAACGAAGGTAACCTGCGTAATGCAGCAGGTCAAAGAATCAATGATCAGGGGGCCGCAATCCCTGATCCAGAGGCTGAAGCTGCTGCAGCAACTGCTCGAGCTGCAGAAGAAGCCAACAGGAACAGATCACTGGCTGACTACAACCGTCCAGACCAATTCTATGCCAACAGATCTGCAATCCGTCCTCGGACATCTGAGGGCTGATTATGAGGTGAAGCCTCAATACTACACGCGGATGCGGACACCCTACGGTGGAGCATCAAATGAGCATCTATGGACCATCTAGAGAGGTGTGGGAACGAAATTAGCACCGTCAATTTCGATAAAGATTTATGGAGGAAACCGAGTTAACCCGATCTTCCTTGAAGGTCCGGATATCTGCTGGGCGCTGCAGAGACAATCAATAAAAATAGAAGTTGCGAAAATAGAAATCGTAAAAGTTGGCGAAAGAGATCTTATTTCTGAATTCTCGTTTGAGCGTGTACAACAAGAAAAGAAATCGGCCGTAAGGGCTGTCGAGGAGTCCGCTAGTCTGGTCGCCTAAGTCTATCCTAGTTGAGTCGCAGCTCGCTAGTGAAAACAGAAAAGAATGCTAAATCGCCTAAGTGCTAAGAGCTCAAAGTTTGTGATCTGGTTTGCTTCTTGCTCAAAGCTCTCCTTATATACTCCTCTAAGGCGGTCTATCTTCGCGGGCTGAGTCGGGCTTTTCCATTTTCGTCCATCTTAGGTGTTTATCGGAAACTTGACATTTATCTTCAGAAATCTTGACATTTATCTTCTGGAAACTTGATATTTATCTTCTGGAAACTTGACATATATCTCTTATGTGAGGATAAAGATAAACCGTCATAGTTATCCTTCCTTTTCGAGGAAAATCGTGCGTGGGCGTTTGGCCCGTTGGGCTGTTAAGCGTTTTACGGTTTTGAAGGACAGTCTTTGAAAGGTTTGGTGTTTCGAAGGAACCTCAATTCCTTGTTTAGTGAAAGTGGCGTTAGAGTAACCGTGATCATACCAAACTTGCGTAGATTGATCGAACAAGCTAAGATGGGATCGAGCAGACGCGATAGGACCGAGACGGGGCGAGGGCAGCGGACCGATGCCAGGCGACCAGCGTGGCAGGTGCCGCCCGGTGCCAGGCCAGCCAGCGTGCCGCCCGGTGCCAGGCCAGCCAGCGTGCCGCCCGGTGCCAGGCCAGCCAGCGTCCAGCGTGCCGCCGGCGCCAGGCGAATACCGCCGGCGCCAGGCGAATACCGCCGGCGCCAGGCGAATACCGCCGGCGCCAGGCAGTGCCGCCCGGTGCCAGGCCAGCCAGCGTCCAGCGTGCCGCCCGGTGCCAGGCCAGCCAGCGTGCCGCCCGGTGCCAGGCCAGCCAGCGTCCAGCGTGCCGCCCGGTGCCAGGCCAGCCAGCGTGCCGCCCGGTGCCAGGCCAGCCAGCGTGCCGCCCGGTGCCAGGCCAGCCAGCGTGCCGCCCGGTGCCAGGCCAGCCAGCGTCCAGCGTGCCGCCCGGTGCCAGGCCAGCCAGCGTGCCGCCCGGTGCCAGGCCAGCCAGCGTCCAGCGTGCCGCCCGGTGCCAGGCCGTCTTACCGTCTGTGGGTTTTCGTTGTTCGATTTTCCCTCGTCAGTCGTTCGCGGAAATCTTTTGAGTTTGGGAGGATCTCAGCCGTAGATTTCGAGATAATCGCTTTAATCCAACGAGATTCCGCGAGTATCGGATTTGAGATGGACTTGGATCTGCAGATTTTCGTCGTCGAGGATGCGAGCAATGTGGCTCGAGTTTTAGATGTGTTAAAGATGAATCTTTTAAACAATCGGGAAGGCTTTACGGAAGACTCATTGTAGATCTCGGACAATCCAGACATGGGTTTCAAGGGACCAAGATGCGCCATTTCGAGATCATGAGATGATCGCACGGATGGGCGCCAGGACCCTCGCCGTTGGCGCCAGATGGGAGTAGACGGTCCTTCCGTGAGTTTTATCGGCGGCGACCCGTTTCTTGGATTTAATGGTAAACGGCTCTTCTTCGAGGATTTTTGGTGGCGATTTCGTCATTGACGATTTTGACCCCAACAGTTAGCCCCAGCTAGCTAGGAACCGTAGAGCCTGTCGGATCTAGCTTGCGGTATAACTATTGGGAAGGTGTTGAGGCATGTCGTTTGCCAAAAATGCGGGGTAAATAGTGATTTTACCTCCTTTATATGGGTAAGAAATCTCATTCTTACTTCATCACAAGGTTTTACTTTCTCTCTCAAGAATCCTTTCTCTTTAAGAACAATGTCTTGAAGATCCTCAAGAAACTCTTTTCCCATTCATCCTCGGATGACTCTCCTGCCCATGTGACGGTGAAGCAGAGGAGTCGGTCGAGGAGGAAAAGAAGAATGCGACATCGAAGCCCTTGTAGGTTAAGCCCCAACACTGCCAGAGATCCCTGTTCGAGGAGGCCTGCGAGGCAGCCGGTGCTCCTTTGCGCCGAGCTCGGTTTCGTAAATATCTCCGAGGTTCTTGAGATTTTTACCCGGTTCTGAAGAGTCAAATTCAGTTCCGTTGGTCCGCGAGTGCAAGAATCCTCGAAAGGTTTCTTTACATGTTCTGAAGCTTTCTTCACGTGCTGCGGTATGTGGTTCCCAATCCCTGGTGCCATTATTAGATGCGCTTCACGTCAAACTTCGATCAGCCAACTCAAGCGTTCCTGCCTTGGAGAGTTGGCTTGGCGTACTGATCGCTAGCTTCTGAACTTCGGGATTGATCTTGGTCGATGATTTGAAGGTCTTTGGGGCACTTTCGGCCCGTGAGTGGCGGTTACTACTCCATGCTGCCTAAGAAGGATATGGCGTGATTCAGGGGACTACGTCGAATCCCAAATCGTGGCAGGGCGTTTCTTCTTCGTCCAAATAGATGGCGAGTCTGTCGAGGAGAGCTGCCTCCATCTATTTCGCGAGCATGGAACTTCAACCGAGGTAATACGACGAAAACCCTGTTGTCTATCTCACCTTTTCTGGCGCGAAGTTTTAGTGAAAATTTTTCGTTTTGTAGGGAACAACCCTACGGCGCATTTGCCTGGTGGCGTCTTTGTCAAGAGAGATCTTCTTCGTCAAAGGCGTTTTCTGGAAATCCTTCACCCTCGAGCGGATCCGAGGCAGCGGTTAGGCTTTATGTGGGAACGAAATTAGCACCGTCAAATTAAGTTGATTTGGAGGAAAGCCAAGCGAACCAAGCCTTCCCTGAAGGTCCGGATATCTGCTGGGCGCTGCGACACAATCAGTTCGACAAAGAAAATGTGAAAGCGGAATAAAAATCGTAAAATAAATAATAGAGCAAAAGATTTTATTTCGAATCCGGCGTTTGGCGTGAACAACAGGTAAGAGCCTTGGCTACGAGCTGTCGGCAAGTTCGCTAGTCTGATCGCCTAAGTCTATCCTAGTTGAGTCGCAGCTCGCTAGTGAAAACAGAAAAGAATGCTAAGTTGCTCTAAGTGCTCACGGGCGTTTTGTGATCTGGTTTGCTTCTTGCTCAAAGCTCTCCTTATATACTCCTCCTATGGCGGTCTATCTTCGCGGGCTGAGTCGGGCTTTTCCATTTTAGTCCATCTTTGTGTTTATCGGAAACTTGACATTTATCTTGAAATCGACATTTATCTTCTGGAAACTTGATATTTATCTCTTATGGAAACTTGACATTTATCTCTTATGTGAGGATAAAGATAAACCGTCATAGTTATCCTTCTTTAATGCGATGTCGTTGGGCGTTTTGGCGGCGTTAGACCGGCGTTTTACGGTTTTGAAGGACGATCTTTGAAGGTCGGTGTTTCGAAGGAACCTTAATTCCTTGTTTAGTCGAGGAAGTGGCGTTCTAGAGTAAGCTGTGATCATACCAAACCTGCGTGGATTGATCGAACAAGCTAAGATGGGATCGAACCGAGACGCGATAGGACAGCGTGGCGAGGCGTGGGTGACGCCAGGCCGACCAGCGTGGCAGTGCCGCCCGGCATCAGGCGAATGCCGCCCGGCGCCAGGCGAGTGCCGCCCGGCGCCAGGCGAATGCCGCCCGGCGCCAGGCGAGTGCCGCCCGGCATCAGGCGAGTGCCGCCCGGCGCCAGGCGAGTGCCGCCCGGCGCCAGGCGAATGCCGCCCGGCATCAGGCGAGTGCCGCCCGGCGTAGGCGGCCAGCGTGGCAGTGCCGCCCGGCGTAGGCGGCCAGCGTGGCAGTGCCGCCCGGCATCAGGCGAGTGCCGCCCGGCGCCAGGCGGCCAGCGTGGCAGTGCCGCCCGGCGCCAGGCGAGTGCCGCCCGGCGCCAGGCGAGTGCCGCCCGGCGCCAGGCGAGTGCCGCCCGGCGCCAGGCGAGTGCCGCCCGGCGCCAGGCGAGTGCCGCCCGGCGCCAGGCGAGTGCCGCCCGGCATCAGGCGAGTGCCGCCCGGCGCCAGGCGGCCAGCGTGGCAGTGCCGCCCGGCGCCAGGCGAGTGCCGCCCGGCGCCAGGCGAGTGCCGCCCGGCGCCAGCCAGCGTCCAGCGTGCCGCCCGGCGCCAGGCGAGTGCCGCCCGGCGCCAGCCAGCGTCCAGCGTGCCGCCCGGCGCCAGGCGAGTGCCGCCCGGCGCCAGGCCAACCAGCGTCCAGCGTGCCGCCCGGCGCCAGGCGAGTGCCGCCCGGCGCCAGCCAGCGTCCGTAGCTGCTGGTGCCAGGCCGTCCGTGGTTTGTTGATCTTTCCCTCGTCGGTCGTTCGCGGAAATCTTTTCGAGTTTTGGGAGGGTCTCACATAAGTAGATCTCGAGATAATTGTTTCCAACGAGATTCTGCAGTATCGGATTTTGAGATGGACTTAGATCTTCAGATTTTCCGTCGTCGAGGATGAGAGCAATGTGGCTCGAGTTTTAGATATGTTAAAAGATGAATCTTTAAAACAATGCGAAGGTTTTACGGAAGACTCATTGTAGATCTCGGACAATCCGGACATGGATTTCAAGGACCAGGATGCTGTCATCGCCCGAGACCGTGAGGCGATCGCATTGATGGGCGCCAGGACCCTCGCCGTTGGCGCCAGATGGGAGTGGACGAGCCTTAGTGAGTTTTGTCGGCGGCGACCCGTTTCTTGGATTTGGTGGGTAAACGGCTTTCTTCGAGGACTTTCGGTGTGATTTCGTCATTGACCGATTTTGACCCCAACACTTTATCGGTCGAGGTCCTGCCCGTCGTCTGACGCCGAACCTGTCACCGCGGCTCTACCGGGGCAGAGCGAAGTCGTAAGGAAGGAAATGCGATGATGGGGAAGGCTTCGGAAAGTCCTTCACCGTTGGGAGAAAAACCTAGCTTTGCTCCAGCGGAAAAGGCAGAGCCAGCGGTTTTCCACCTAACAACTTCTTTGATGGCCTTCCTCGGAGTTTACTACTGGCGAGTCGCTGGAGAATGAGGAGAAGCGGGTTTTGCGAGGGCTCCCAGCGTGTCAGCGAGGTTTGGCCGCCGAACTTCTTAACCTGCGTTGAATCTGTATATATGCTTGCTTATCTTGAGTTTTATGCAGGGACTAAGAGTGTTTAGCGGTATTTCGACTTCGAGTTTCCGCAAATCTAGGATTGCTAACTTCAAGACCACAGAAGCGGGCGAAACTTTCGGTTCCGACAAGAGGTGAAGGCCGAGCAGCGAAGCAAGCTGAGCTTCATGCTCGGGCTCGTTCGGTGAGGAAGGAGGAAGGATAGTGCATAGCGGAGGTGGCAAGACGGGCGGAATTGTTTGCTGCTGAGTTTCAATGTTTTAAAGAAGCTCAGGAGTTTGTTGGTGATTTCTTGAGTGCGAGGGGTTTGGTCGTAAACCTTTACAAGTCTCGAGAACCAGTTTCTTTTCGATTCGAGATTGCTGAAATGAAGGATTTCATGGCGAGTGTGCTCATGCTGAGTCCTTGGTTCCTCTGGTAGAAGAAAGAGTCCGGAGACTATGGGAACCTATCGAGGTTTCGAGGATCTGATGGAGGCGGAGCGATGAAGCGCCGAGGATGGTGGGAATGCTTTCGGCGTGAATGAGGAAGTGGACCAGCCTGCTAGTTCATTTGGGATTTCGCATCCGGTTTCTCAATGTTGACTTCCTCTTGTGAATTGAATTTTTGGCCGTGTGTGGCGTTTTAGTAATTTTATCCTGCGACCGTTGGAGGTTGCATTCTTATGTTTTGGGACTGGCCGTTGGTGGCTTTGAATCCTTCCGTCTTTGCGGCTTTTATGAATATGAAAATTTGCGAGATTTAGTCTTTTGTTTTGATTTATACTTTTCGTCAAGTGTAGAGGAAGGATCGCAGTAGTCACTTCTCAGATCCTAACTCTTTTTGTCGCTTGGTCCGTATGCTACTTTTTAGCGGCGTTTTAGGTGTAGCGATAAGAGACATGTTTTGGGATCTGCATTATCACGATACTATGTCTGTGAGATGTCAAGATCCAGCAAGACTGGGTTTAGGGCAAGACCTAGGTTTACTCTCAGCTTTGAGGCTGTCGCGATGACTGATCGGCTTCGTTTTGCCTGTTAGTGATTTCTTCCTGATTCTTTTCGTTTAAAGTCCGACTATTAGCGGCTTATATGACTTGTGTTAAAAGAATCGAGCTATCTTCGGAGTTTATCGAGATGCTAAACCAAAATTTTGGGTTTCTTGTATAGCGCTATGATATCCTTGTCGGATGTAAGAGGACCTTGTAGGTCTGACTACGATTTTGTATTGAGTGAAGCGTTTCTTATGGCGTCCGTCGGGCCAATCGACGGGCGGAGTTATTTTAAGTCGCTGGTGGACTGTCTTTTGCGGATATCACGAGTTTTGTTATCTTTTAAGAAGTTCGCGGCGTCTGGCGTTTCTTTTGAAGATATGATTTTCGTTTTCGAGCGTTGATCGCGTTTAAGTGAGCATGAAAGATAGAAAGCATTTTATTAAAAATTTCGGAAGTTAGAGTACATGTGCGGATTTTTGGCGTTTTGTGGGAGTATAGGAGTATCGCGCAGTCCCCGCCTTTTGTGAGGGATAGCTGAACTTCGCCGGGTTTCGACGAAGCTGCCACGCACTTCTTCGAGGATCAAGCCATCTCAGAAGTTCTGATAGTTGCGCAGGCGTTTTACTCCCGTCGCGTCGCCGTTCGATCATGCTGGTCGGATCAGTGGTTTGTGCGGGTTCAAGCTGTCGCTCTTACGGCGGTGGATTGAGCTTTGTCGCCGTCTTGAATCGTTGCCTGTTCGGATGATTCTGGATCATCTTTCTTGAGTCTTCGGGAATGTTGTGTGATTCCTTTGCTCGCTTCGTTGGCCGCAGGGCTGCTCCGATCTTTCGCAGCTTGAACTTGCCAGGTAACAGAGTCTTGATTGTTTCTGACTACCCGGATGGCTGCGGTTCGGTCGAGTCGGAAACTTGATACCGAGGTGATATGTGGATGGTACTGCCTTCATGGAGTTGATCCAAGGGTTCCCATGATGGCGTTGTAGATGGCGGGTTGTCAACTACTGCAAACTCGACGCATCTTTGTAACTTCCTTTGCCATGACTGGGAGTTTAATTCTCGAGGGTCATGGTAGTGACCAAAACCCCGCCAAAGGTTTTGGCTCAGGGACTACTTCCAAGTGGGATCTTCATCCTGTAGAGGTGTCGCGGAAGATGGCGTTGACCGTGCTTCCTGTATCGGCGAGAATCGCGGCCGACTTCAAGATCCTGGATGACCAGGTCGATTACCAAAAGATCGCAGTGAGGTTTTTCGATTCGACGGTCTCGTGTTCCTCGAAAAGCGCATTGTGTGGTTAGGAACATCGCTGTCCGGGAACCAGTTGGAACTGGTCGGCTTTTAAGCCCGTAGGCTTTTATCGATGAGACAGAGTCTTGGTAGAACTGTGACCCTCCGATGATCATGTTTACCCTCTGGCGACTGCTGTTGTTCCCTTAGTCGTCTGTCTTCTTCAGCGCTTTTCCCCTGATTGGTTTTCGATCGTAGCGGTCTCGGAACAGTTTTGTTAGTCTTTGGGCGATCGGTCAGGAGCAAGTCCTTTATACTCTTGACCTTTGATAGTTAGCGGTGAGGAGTTTTCGCGAGCGGCGCCGAAATCTTGCGGTTTGCGGTGGAGTGACCTCTGGTCTCGTGGAACTTCGCAATAGGAGTTATCCTTGTACTGGTTCCTGGTCCAGGTGTTTCCGGAGGTTTTCCTTGCTCGAGTTGATGGCGTAGTTATGCTGCCTTGGGCGTCTTCCGCCGTGATGGGCGTATTTGTCGTTACGAGAGGGTTTCTTCTTGGGCGGTTTTCTGTGGTCCGTGCTTCTGCGATAGAAGCTTCATCTCTTCTTCCATGATGATGAAGTCCGTTGCCTTGTGGAAGTATCCTGGATTGTCAGCGGCTTTTCCAGTAGTATCCACTTTGAACCGACTTGTACCAGAGAGTTTTCCTCGAGCGTCGATTGCGACATTGTCGCTGATGCCTGTTACTCGGCCATCACCAGTTTGAACCTTCGCATGAAGTCGCGGAGTGACTTCGTCTTCCTTCTGAGCTAGACTCCATAGATCCCGTCGGACGTTTCTCTGTCCATGAACATGGAGTACTGTTTGAAAGCGCCGAGGCCAGTTGGCGGAAGCTTCGATGGAGTTCCTTTTGAGCGGAGAACCACTTTCGGCGCAGCACCTTTGAGGTGCTTTCGGCGAAGAAGACAATGACCTGCGTCCGTTCGCTCGGGAGTTTGCACCTACCCATTGCGATCTGGAAGGACTGCAGGTGCGACTTAGGATCCGTCGTACCGTCATGGGCCGGGATTTTGATCTTCCTGGGTCTGAGATCGTGTTTCTGTGATCCAGTGGTGAGCGGCGTTTTCCGTGCTTCCTCGAGAAGTCTATCGATCTCGGGCGGAACTGGTCGCCTGATGGATTTGTGATTTTACCGCCACTTCGCCACGGTCTTTTTGAGAGATTAGCGGAGATCATGGATCTCGCTATTGCTGCCGGCGTTCCTCGAACCTGTCGGCTGGTCATGATAGATCGAGTCTGATCTTCCGAGTTCTTCCTGCTCCATCCAGTAGAGTTCTTCTTCCTCTTCTGTCATGGGCCTATCGAAGGATACTGTCTGCGGCGGACTGGCTCGGAGTTCTCGGGGTGGATGTCAGCGTCTTCGCCGGAAGGATCCGACGGTCGCTGATATCTAGATTGATGCGCCGACGCCCTTTCCTTGTTTCCGTGGCGGGAGTGGAAGGTTCTGGCGAGGTCGCTTGCTGTCCTTTCGAGCCGCTTCCTCGAGTGGGCTCTTTCGGCATCTTTTTTCGCTCTTCGAGATCCGGTCGAAGTCTTCGCCGCTGCGTGCCTTGGTGGATCCGCTGCAACTTGCTCCTTGCAGTTAAGGTATCGACCTGTTTTGCGGCGAGGTTATTAGCTTGTCTCCGTTGTTCACTACGCTTCGCGAGGTAAACAGTTCCTTCATCTGCCTGAGCCAGTGTTTGCATCAGCAGTGACTGCGGGCGCATCTCCAGCTGGAGTCTTCAGCGCTGGCATCGACGGGTGTTCCGCCTAGCTGGCTGATCCTTGGTGGCGTCGGCAGACATGATGGCGTGTGCAGTTCGCGAGATAGATAGATCCGTAACCCCTCCTTCTAGCCAAACTGTGGAACCAAACGCGACCGCCAATTTCCGAAAGATTTATGGAGGAAAACCGAAGTTAACCCGATCTTCCTTGAAGGTCCGGATATCTGCTGGGCCGCACACGGTGACAATCAATAAAAATAGAAGTTGCAAAATAGAAATCGTAAAAGTTGAGCTTAAAGAGATCTTATTTCTGAATTCTCGTTTGGCGTGTACAACAAGAAAAGAAATCGGCCGTAGGGCTGTCGAGGAGTCCGCTAGTCTGGTGCCTAAGTCTATCCTATTTGAGTCGCAGCTCGCTAGTGAAAACAGAAAAGAATGCTAAATCGCCTAAGTGCTAAGAGCTCTGAAAGTTTGGATCTGGTTTGCTTCTTGCTCAAAGCTCTCCTTATATACTCCTCCTAAGACGGTCTATCTTCTCGCGGGCTGAGTCGGGCTTTTCCATTTTAGTCCATCTTCGTGTTTATCGGAAACTTGACATTTATCTTCGAAATCTTGACATTTATCTTCGGAAACTTGATATTTATCTTCTGGAAACTTGACATTTATCTCTTATGTGAGGATAAAGATAAACCGTCATAGTTATCCTTCCTTTTGGAAAATAAATGCGTGGGCGTTTGGCCACGTTAGGCTGTTAAGCGTTTTACGGTTTTGAAAGGACAGTCTTTGAAAGGTTTCGGTGTTTCGAAGGAACCTCAATTCCTTGTTTAGTCAAGAAAGTGGCGTTCTAGAGTAACCGTGATCATACCAAACTTCGTAGATTGATCGAACAAGCTAAGATGGGATCGAACCAGACGCGATAGGACGAACGGGACGAGGGCAGCGAGGAGCCGTACCAGCCAACCAGCGGGTGCCGCCCGGCGCCAGGCAGTGCCGCCCGGCGCCAGGCAGTGCCGCCCGGCGCCAGGCGGAGTACCGCCAGCGCCAGGCCAGCCAGCGTCCAGCGTGCCGCCCGGTGCCAACCGTCTTACCGTCTGTGGGTTTTCATTGTTCGATCTTTCCCTCGTCCAGTCGTTTGCGGAAATCTTTTGAGTTTGGGAGGATCTCTAGCCGTAGATTTCCAGATAATCGTTTCTAATCCAACGAGATTCCGCGAGTATCGGGATTTGAGATGGACTTGGATCTGCAGATTTTCCGTCGTCGAGGATCGCGAGCAAT
Source organism: Brassica carinata (assembly GCA_016771965.1). NCBI lineage: Eukaryota > Viridiplantae > Streptophyta > Magnoliopsida > Brassicales > Brassicaceae > Brassica > Brassica carinata. The sequence goes on along the minus strand of CM028687.1, from coordinate 15,108,802 downwards.
GTGGCTCGAGTTTTAGATGTGTTAAAGATGAATCTTTTAAACAATCGGAAGGCTTTACGGAAGACTCATTGTAGATCTCGGACAATCCAGACATGGGTTTCAAGGGACCAAGATGCGCCATTGCCGCGATCATGAGATGATCGCACGGATGGGCGCCAGGATCTCGCCGCTGGCGCCAGATGGGAGTAGACGGTCCTTCCGTGAGTTTTATCGGCGGCGACCGTTTCTTGGATTTAGTCGTCGCTTGGCTTTTCTTTCGAGGATTTTCTGGTGACGATTTCGTCATTGACCGATTTTGACCCCAACAAGAGGTACGAGGATCTCATATCTGCTATCAAAGCCAATGGAGTCCCAGCTGACTACCTACTTTGCAAGCTTTTCAAGTATTCTCCTTCTGGAGAAGCTTTACAATGGCTTAAGCAACTACCACCAGGATCTCTCACATCCTGGGATGAAATCAAGAATGCCTTCTTGATTAATTTCTTTGATGAGACCTTGCATACGAGAGGAGTTGAGAAGCAAGATTGCATTCATCTGAGAAGCCTCACGAACCTTTCGAACATTGTTGGGTTCGTTTCAAGTCCTATCAGAGAGATTTTCCACACCATGGATTCAATGAAGTTGATATCACTCAAATTACCCTAAGGAGTGACTTTACTCTCTCAAATAAGAGGTTCAGTTGTCGTACTTAGGGATCGAATCAACAGAGAGCTAGTGTACAAATAAGATGCAATCTTAATGACTATGCTAGGTTGAAAATGGTTTAAAGTAAATTGAAGGTTTGCTGAGTAAGGATAAGATTACTCAGTTGAAAGGATTTGGTTTTAAAACAATAAAGAAAAGTATTTAGATTCAGGGTAGGTATTCAGGAATTGAGTTATAAATACTATAAAGGCTAACAAGTTGCTTGCATGATATGTCAAAGCTCAACACTTATTAAATGAATCCATCAGCTCGCATTATTTAGACCATCTATTACTTAGATGCTAAATGGTGTTAGCGATCGGCTACTCTGCCGATAGTATCGATCGATGTTTGATAGGAATATCGACCGATACACCTCTAACTACGTCAATCGATTACTCATGGGTATCGATCGATCGACTCTAAGCAAGCTTTATCTTGTGAGTTGATACAATGCTCACCATGATGGTAGATCAGCTTTGCATATCTGAGAGGGTCATAGCATGTTTAGGATGTTGTCGGTGTGCATGTAATAAACAATGCAATCCAAGTTCATGTTCTAGGTAGCTAAGCTAGAAAAGCATTAGTGAACAATCTAACAATAAATATCACAACTATAGCAATTATAGGTTGGGGCTAATCCCTCATATCCTATTTAAACCCTAAATCTAACAAATGAATCTACTCAGACATGGCTAAGTAGTTCATAGCAACAAGGTAATAATAGAAATTCATAGATCATTAGAGGGTGAACACTTAGGTCCCAATCACAAATATCTTTGGATATCTCCTCTAGATCTAGAATTCTATAACCTTTGTTAACAAATAAAGAACTGAATAGAACTTTATTGAGAACTTGCAAAGTAATGAAAACAAAATGAGTAGAAGAAGAAGAGATTCTTTTAGAACTTAGAAGCTGTTAAAACTTGTATTCAACTATAGAACTCTAAAACTATAAAAACACTATCTCTGCCAAAACACTTAGGCACCTATAAATATGAGTTCATTAGGTTAAAAACTTCGCCCGAGCATTCTTGTAAAATGTGATATCTTGGGCTTCAATGTCGCCAAGTCCAACTTGTCTTTCTGCGCCTCGGTATCGATCGATAGTACAGGGTGTAAATCGTCGATTATTGTCTCGATGTATGGTCGCCCGACTGCGTGTGTCGATCGATTGCACAGAGTGTGCATCGATCGATGTGACTCTAAGCAAGCTTTATCTTGTGAGTTGATACAATGCTCACCATGATGGTAGATCAGCTTCATATCTCAGAGGGTCATAGCATGTTTAGGATGTTGTCGGTGTGCATGTAATAAACAATGCAATCCAAGTTCATGTTCTAGGTAGCTAAGCTAGAAAAGCATTAGTGAACAATCTAACAATAAATATCACAACTATAGCAATTATAGGTTGGGGCTAATCCCTCATATCTATTTAAACCCTAAATCTAACAAATGAATCTACTCAGACATGGCTAAGTAGTTCATAGCAACAAGGTAATAATAGAAATTCATAGATCTATTAGAGGGTGAACACTTAGGTCCCAATCACAAATATCTTTGGATATCTCCTCTAGATCTAGAATTCTATAACCTTTGTTAACAAATAAAGAACTGAATAGAACTTTATTGAGAACTTGCAAAGTAATGAAAACAAAAATGAGTAGAAGAAGAAGAGATTCTTTTAGAACTTAGAAACTGTTAAAACTTGTATTCAACTATAGAACTCTAAAAACTATAAAAAACACTATCTCTGCCAAAACACTTAGGCACCTATAAATATGAGTTCATTAGGTTAAAAAACTCGCCAGGGGCATTCTTGTAAAATGTGATATCTTGGGCTTCAATGTCGGCCAAGTCCAACTTGTCTTTCTGCCGCCTCAGTATCGATCGATAGTACAGGGTGTAAATCGTCGATTATTGTCGATGTATCGTCCTTGACTGCGTGTGTCGATCGATTGCACAGAGTGTGCATCGATCGATGTGTAACTCTGGTGTCGACCTCTGGTCTTGATCACGGATGAACTCTTCTTTAAGCTCCAAAAAGGCACCTAAAACATCACTTTTCTCCAACATGCTTCTGAACTTGAAAACATACCTAATAGACTCCAAAACATAGATAATAGTAGTAAAAACACTCATATACCATGGGTACAAACGGGGAAAATCCATGGTATATCAGAAGTACAGCTACTCAGCACTTTCTTCAGAAGTTTAGATCTAACCTACCAGACAGCACTAGACACAGCTAGTGAAGGAAACTTCAACACCAGGAATCCAGAAGAGGCTGTGAGACTTATTGAGAACAGCAGCTAGCAATAGCATCAAGAACACTGATTATGAGAGAAGGAGACTAGCCAATGCTCTTGGAGCAGACAGCTAGATGATATGAAGGCTAAGCTAGACAGTGTTCACAAGCTTCTAAGGAAGCAGGTCAGCTTTGCAGAAGATGTATAAGCTATAGAAACTGATGAGGAAGGATGTGAAGAAGAAGTGAATTTCATAGGAGAATCTCAAAGGTTTGGAAACCAGTGGAAACGAAACTTCTATGGCATGGTCGGAGAAGCAACTACAATCAGAATTTAGGTACTAGAAACCCTTCAGCAACAAGTAACTACAGCAACCACAAGAATCTCAGAATTCTTTCTGCAAAATCCACCACCACCTACTCGGGGAAAGCAAGATTGAAGCAATGCTTGATTCAGTTCTAGAGGGTCAGCAGAGGCTTTCAATGGAAACATAGATGCTGCATACAATAGCCTGAATGTGAAGTTTGACACCTTGATTACCCATGTGAAGAAGCTAGAGACCGCAGGTGATTCAAACAGCGAAGCTATTAAGAGGCAAGAAGCCTTAATAAAGGGGAGAGAGGAAGATCTCATCAGACACCACATCAATGCCATCACGGTAGATGAATTCTGGCAAATGGATGGAGATGAAGAGCTTCAGAAGAAGACTTTGAAACCGAGCACCATGAGTATCGACAGCTCTCACTGCATCGATCGACACAAGGCGACAGTCATCGATCGGCGTTCGAAGAGAATATCGTCGATGTTGAGATACCACATCGATCGACAGAGTCACAGAGTCACAGATGCGACCAAACCAATCCGGATTATGACACGAGAGTTAGCCGAGACACCCAAACCCACTCCACCCTTTCTTCGATCGACAAGACGAAGCAGATATCGACCGACAGTCACAACCAGACATCGATCGATTTACACCACCAGAAATCGATCGATTCACTACCATCAAACAGCGAGTTCAGCTACCAAAATAGATGCTGCCCTACTCTATGCAAATAGATCCGACCAAACCTCTGAGAAAACCCACGAGAAGAAGTTGAGGACATTAGAGCTATGGAGATTGAAAAGGAAAGTGCAAAGGGAACACCCAGAAAAGGAAAGAAAAATCCTAAGCACCTTAAAAGGGAAGCTAATGAGAAAGAGTTGGAAAAGTTCAAGAAGAGAGTTCTAAGGATTCCAGCGAGAAATCCTTTGAAGAAGCATATCACACACAGATTGTGGATGTTCTTGAGAAACAAAAGTCCTGAGAGGTTGATATTGAGAAGATGTTCAACAAGATCAGAGAGGATTTTCTAAGGAAGATTAAATTGAAGAAGAAGAGTGACCCTGGAGAGTTCATCATCTCATGCCTAGTACAAGGCATTGAATTCTCACATGCACTATGTGACACAGGAGCATCAGTCAGCATCTACCAAAGGTTATGGCAGACCAACTAGGTCTGAAGGTGGAACCTTCAAAGAATCCTTCTACTTTGTGGATTGTTAAGGAGGTTCAATGGGAATCATCTGAGACCTTGAGGTACAGATTAGTAATAACCTAGTTCAGTTGACTTTTATGTCCTAGACATCAAGTTAAGTGGAATTCTTCTCTACTACTTGGAAGAGCTTTCCTCTTGTGGGAGCCATCTGTAATTTGCAAACAAGCCAGTTGTGTTTGACACTCATTAACAGAGGTTTACTATGACCCAATCAAGGTTATCAGACCTCCAACACCCTACCAGAAGCCTCCGGATGAAACAATACTCGTAGCTACATGTTCTTGTGCTGAAAATGCGAGGCAATGTCGAATCGATTGGCACAACTACGAATCGTCGATCGATCTATTGATCTCACATTGATCGGCGAATCCGTGATTAAATCGATCGATACAGGCATTAGTTTCCATTCCACATCTATTGATGGTACACCTATGTATGAAATTGATCATTTTACAGGTAACTACTCAGTTGGGAGTTGGGAACCAGACTACTATCAGCCAACATATGCAATGGAGACAATAGAGGATGACTATGATGAGGATTACATGAGGGAAAGAGATATGAATACTCTTTCATCGCTGAGAAGAGTAAGATGAGGACTACAACAGGAACATACCATATTCATACATCCATGAGAGAAAGAATGTATACCACCCTATAGTGGAGAGAGATTATGAAGACTTGTGGGAAGACAAAGAAAGTCTTTTCTTTCATGAAGATGAAGGGCCTACTCAGTATGATCCTCAGCAGTTCATTCCATCCAGATCATATTCATCATGCTACAGAGACTACACCAACATGCAACCGATTCCCAGATCAAGCAATACGACATCGATCGACATCAGCATATATGAATCGTCGATCGACAGTTTCAAGGACTAGAGATGATTGGCCAGCACAATTCTATCAATTTTTGCCTAGAGACTACTACACCTTCCCAGCATGTGGAAGAATGCGATGAACCGTGAGGAAGAGCAAGCTACGCATTCAGCAGACATTCTCACTAGAGATGGATCCAGATCACATGGAACCATGCTACCGACATCGATCGACGCAACATCACCAGCATCGATCGATACTAATCTAGGCGAGGGCTACGAAGAAGAATCAATCGACACACGAAGATGTATCGGTCGATACCAGTCAAACCACTAAGAGAAGAATGGAAATTTCAAATTTGGAAAATTTGTGGATGATAACCACTATATAAGGAACCGCGGGGTAGAAGCGGTGTGGGAACGAAATTCACACCGCCAATTTTAATGAATAAGATTGCGGAGGAAAGCCAAGTTAACCCGACTTTCCTTGAAGGTCCGGATTCTTCGCGACAGCCAACGACAAGTGACCAATAAATGCGAAAAAGATTTGTTAAGATTTGAGACTGGACCTTAAGAAAGGCTGCCCGCGCACTTTCGAGGATCAAGTCGGACGAAGTTCAGTTTAGAAAGAATTGAACAAGAGATCGAACCGTCTGGCGGGTTCGATCTAGTATGGCGTTGTCATAGAAACCGCATGTCGAAGATAATGCCTAGGGTTTCTATGCGCGGAGCTTTGAAGTAAAAGAATTGTCCGATCCTTCCGAGAGGAGCGGAGATTTGCGAGCAGGAGGCGCCAGACGCTCTAGGGCCTGGTTCGCCTAGTACGAAGGCCGGTCATAGAAACGGCATGTCAAGATCATGCCTAGGGTTTCTATGTGCGGAGCTCTGAGTAAAAGTATAGTTAGATCCTTCCCGAGGAACAGGGTCTGCGAGAAGATAAAACTAGAACAAGAGGCGCCAGACGCTCTAAGTCCTGCCTCGCTGGCCTAACCGCCTAAGTTCTAAGTTCTCTAAGCTAGCAGGAGTTCTCTAAGTCTAGATTCTAGGATTTCGGATCCTCCTCTACTCTGCTCTTGCTCTCCTTATATACTCCTCCTAGGTCGGTTTGCCTTAAGATGATGGACCTGCGCCTTTGGGCCCAAGCTTATCTCTTGAGGAAGTATTCCATTTTCGCCGATCTTCGTAATTATCCTCGAGTTTTGGTGACTGGATGTTTATCCGATGTTAGAAATCGGATAAACCGTCATAGCCTGATTGGGCCTGAATTCTTAAAATCGTAAGTAAGTCCGTGGACTTGTCTTAAGTCGTTGAGCGTTTTATCACGATTTCTGGAAGACTATTTTCTCATAAAATAAACCGTATAGCCTAAAGGATCGATGTTCAAGTTAATCGACCTTGTTTTTTATAATATCTTCTACGCAGAAATCCAATCCTTCTAGTTTTGTCGTAAAACATCGAGGGCGATTCCAATCGAGTGGAAGGATGTTTATTCCAGAGCCGCGATCGCCCCAAACTCATGATGATTGATCCAAACAAGCCAAGATGGGATCAGACCAACACGATGGGACCGGTGACCAGGACGAGGGTCGGGGCCGACCGGCGCCAGGTCGGTGCCGCTGGCGCCAGGCCGCCCGCTGACGGTGCCGCCGGGCGCCAGGTCGGTGCCGCTGGCGCCAGGCCGCCCGCTGCGGACGGTGCCGCCGGGCGCCAGGTCGGTGCCGCTGGCGCCAGGCCGCCCGCCATGGACGGAAAGCCGCCGGGCGCCAGGCCGGGTGCCGCCGGGCGCCAGGCCGGGCCGCTGCGGACGGTGCCGCCGGGCGCCAGGTCGGTGCCGCTGGCGCCAGGCCGGGTGCCGCCGGGCGCCAGGCCGGGATGCCGGCGCCAGGCTGAAGATCTCGGCGAGGGCTTCGATTTGATATCTTGATCGTTTTCTGGTTCCTCACGGTTTGAGAGAACGACTTTCTCGGTTCGAGGCAGATTCTTTTGTGTTTAGGGTTTTGTGGTTATCGAATCTTGATGTCCTTGGCGGCGGACCGATCTTTCCGGGACTCTCGCCCCGCCAAGACGCCTCGAAGTCTTCCTCGATCTCACAGAGTGGATATTCTAATTTGAGAAAATCTGGTATAACTTCTTTTCAAATTATCCGAGACTTTTGTTTCAAGAAATACTTTCTAGAGACTTTCAGTCATTGATTCGCGGACCGATTTTGACACCAACAGTTAGCCCCAGCTCGCTAGAACCTTTGTGATGTTCTTGCGGCGATAAGATATGTCAGGTAAGATAGGCAGAATTAATGGTTGAAAGGCTCCGTTGAAAGTGGTAAGATTGGGGCTGCGCTTTCGAGAGGCTGCCTCATTACCCTTGTTGTAGGGATCAAGCCTCAGAAGTTCGCTTTTGGAGTTTAAGACCCTTGTGATCTGTTTTCGGCGAGACTTATATGGTCTGGTTATGTGTCATGAGAGACTTTCGAGCATGATGCTGTTGATGTATTTGTTTTTCGATTATTTATGAACTTCAGTTTTTGAAGTATGAGAAAGAGGTGTGAGTTGTCGCCTCATTCCTAGTTCCCTGATGATCACCGTACCTATTGTTTGCATAAAGCGAGATTTTCCGCTGTTTACCGACACAAAGTTCGTGAAACTAATAGCTTAAGTGAAGAGACAAATTTTTGGATCTCGTGATACCATACTATGTCTGTGAGATATCAAGATCCAGCGTGGCTGGGTTTAGGGCAAGACCTAGGTTTACTCTCGGACTGAGGCTTTGCGATGACAAATCGGCTTCGTTTTGCCTGTTTGCGATTTTAACCTGACTCGCACCGCTTAAAACCGCCAATTGTTGTCGGCTTATATGATTTGTCTGAGGCGTGAGTCGAGCTACTTCCTTCTGAAGAGCTAAACCAAAATTTGGATTTCTTGTATAGCGCTATGTTTATCCTTGTCGGATGCAAGAGAGCCAACCCTCAAGGGCTGCTATTTGTCTGTTTAGGGCGTTAGAGTTAGTTTGTTGTGATCAGCAACAACGAAATGATGCCAGTTTAGAGGCATGTTACCGTTTAGAGGTGTGTTTGTATGTTTTGAGTTCTAGAGGCGAGGATTTCGTGGAGCGTTTTGAGAAAAGAATGTCCTTGGCGTTAGCGGCGTCTACGCCAGTGCTGAAGGTCGAGTTTCCCTTGTGCGCATTCGTGGTTGAAATGTTCGCGGGCTTTGGAGATGTTTTCGCGAATGTTAGCAGCCAGAAACTGTTGTTTGGTTTAGGCCTTGAGACCAAGAGGTCGCGTAAGTTCGACCAGGGAGAAGCGTCTACATTCACAGTGCTTAAGTGAAGTGTTGGCCTTCGGGATTTGTTTGTATATATTAAGGATGACTCGTATAACTCTTGGAGCCTTGTCACGAGTGTTTCTTTTCATGCCGTGTTTACGGTATAGAACTGTCGATTGGCGATGAGTTTAAATCTTCCGTTAACCATATGGTTGTTAGGACTGAGTTTTGGTATGGAGAGTTTATCGTACGATTTCGATTCTGGGTTATCGACAAATTGCTTGCGTAATAGTCACTTGGCGTTCTATGAACAAATCGTGGATTGTTGTTTTAGCCGTTAAGTGATTGGGCGGTGGTGGCTCAGTAGCTTTGGATTGGCATGGAGGCTAGATTCAGCCGTATCGCCAAGGAAGTTGTTTAGTAGCGATCAGACCATGACCCTTATTAAGGTCATGTTAGTTCTGATTGTCCTTAATGGGGATGCGAATTCAGGTCGGGCTTCACGGAAGAGCGTAGTTGGCGAGGCCAAATAAGCGTTTGCGAGATAGACATGCCAAGCATAGCGGAGTTTTCTGAGTTATGGCTGATGGCTTTTAGAAGCGATCTTCCACTTTAGGTCTTAGTTATCGATGAATGGCTTCATTATAAATTCTTTTGTTGCATGAAAATCGTTTCATTTTATCAGGAAAAAAGTTTAAGGGATCGGCCCGGGACATGTCGCGGGTTAAGCCTGCGTGATTATTTCCTTCCGGGCGTAACCGCAGTGAAAGCAGGAGCAGAAACCTTGTGGAGCAAAACTGTCTAGCAGTTACCGTTGGACCCATTATGTTTATTTTCGAAAGTTGCTTTGTATGAATTATTTCGACCATACAAAGTATTTTTCGTAAAAGTGATAGAAGGGTTTTGTAAAGGTAACTGGAGAGTTTTTCTCACAAATTACTTGCGATATTTGCGACCCGGATTATGTTTTCTCATTCACTTTTGCGTACTGCTTGAAGTCGTTTTGCATGAGACCGATCATGTTTTTCCATAGGCTGTTTTGTTTAAAATATTCTTGTTATAGGAAAGTAATGGATGACCGGTTTCATGGGGATAGAAAATCGCAGATTGTCAAAGTAGCGATGTTTCCGCGGATTGCACGAGATGTTGCCGCTTATGATTTCGACCTTTGGATGAAAGCTGCTTGAATTACTCATCGAGTTTTACGAAGGTTATTTCGTTATTTTCGTAGTTCATCACCGCAGCTATTAGTCTGATCGCTGGTAGACGCTTCTAGTCGCTGAAGTTTGCAATGAGAGGCTTACATGAGTTTTCAGGACTATGTTTGTAGCGGTTGGGCTATGCGCTAGCGTTTTAGGCGAATCTTATTGCTGCGAGTTTGCTTTGTCAAAGCGTTGTCTTGATGCTGAAGCAAAAGTTTTCAAGATGGGATTATACGGTATAGTATAATGCATCTACTTCCTTTTTCTTTTTACTTAAAGAAAACGGTTAGCCGCCTTCAAGGCTTGGTAACGCTTTTCTTCTTCTGAAGCGGATGAGTATGCTTTAGAACGCTGTAGCTTATCGCCGGGTTTTCGAGACTAGATCGGTTTGCATGTTCTACCTGGACAATCAAGGAACAATGGAACGAGACTGGAAATATTTCCTAAGACTTAGCTTGCTAGACTATCCACCTAGGCCTAAGTTCCCTCAATTCTCGGCAGTTTTCAAGGCGTTTTGTTCCTGTCCTCTGAAGAATTAAAATCTTCACATAAATTTTCGAGAAAATAGTCTTTTAAAGGTTTGGCATTTCGAAGGAATCCCATTTCCTCATATAGTGAGATGATTGGTGTTTAGAATAACCGTGATCGTACCAAACTCACAAAGATTGATCCAAACAAGCCAAGATGGGATCGGACCGAGCAAGATGGGACGAGACCAGGGCGAGGGCCGTCGACCGGCGCCAGGCGAGTGCCGCCCGGCGCCAGGCGAGTGCCGCCCGGCGCCAGGCGAGTGCCGCCCGGCGCCAGGCGAGTGCCGCCCGGCGCCAGGCGAGTGCCGCCCGGCGCCAGGCGAGTGCCGCCCGGCGCCAGGCGAGTGCCGCCCGGCGCCAGGCGAGTGCCGCCCGGCGCCAGGCGAGTGCCGCCCGGCGCCAGGCGAGTGCCGCCCGGCGCCAGGCGAGTGCCGCCCGGCGCCAGGCGAGTGCCGCCCGGCGCCAGGCGAGTGCCGCCCGGCGCCAGGCGAGTGCCGCCCGGCGCCAGGCGAGTGCCGCCCGGCGCCAGGCGAGTGCCGCCCGGCGCCAGGCGAGTGCCGCCCGGCGCCAGGCGAGTGCCGCCCGGCGCCAGGCGAGTGCCGCCCGGCGCCAGGCGAGTGCCGCCCGGCGCCAGGCGAGTGCCGCCCGGCGCCAGGCGAGTGCCGCCCGGCGCCAGGCGAGTGCCGCCCGGCGCCAGGCGAGTGCCGCCCGGCGCCAGGCGAGTGCCGCCCGGCGCCAGGCGAGTGCCGCCCGGCGCCAGGCGAGTGCCGCCCGGCGCCAGGCGAGTGCCGCCCGGCGCCAGGCGAGTGCCGCCCGGCGCCAGGCGAGTGCCGCCCGGCGCCAGGCGAGTGCCGCCCGGCGCCAGGCGAGTGCCGCCCGGCGCCAGGCGAGTGCCGCCCGGCGCCAGGCGAGTGCCGCCCGGCGCCAGGCGAGTGCCGCCCGGCGCCAGGCGAGTGCCGCCCGGCGCCAGGCGAGTGCCGCCCGGCGCCAGGCGAGTGCCGCCCGGCGCCAGGCGAGTGCCGCCCGGCGCCAGGCGAGTGCCGCCCGGCGCCAGGCGAGTGCCGCCCGGCGCCAGGCGAGTGCCGCCCGGCGCCAGGCGAGTGCCGCCCGGCGCCAGGCGAGTGCCGCCCGGCGCCAGGCGAGTGCCGCCCGGCGCCAGGCGAGTGCCGCCCGGCGCCAGGCGAGTGCCGCCCGGCGCCAGGCGAGTGCCGCCCGGCGCCAGGCGAGTGCCGCCCGGCGCCAGGCGAGTGCCGCCCGGCGCCAGGCGAGTGCCGCCCGGCGCCAGGCGAGTGCCGCCCGGCGCCAGGCGAGTGCCGCCCGGCGCCAGGCGAGTGCCGCCCGGCGCCAGGCGAGTGCCGCCCGGCGCCAGGCGAGTGCCGCCCGGCGCCAGGCGAGTGCCGCCCGGCACCAGGCGAATTGTCGGTTTCTAACAATCCAACATGGGTTTAAGGGACCAAGATGTTGCCGCTGCTCGGAGATCACTTAAACGATCGCGACGGATGGGCCAGACCCTTGCCGATGCTGCTGTTGCTGCGCCGTCGATCCCGGGGCTCCGCGGACTCAAAGATCGAGTTCACGAAAACTCAGGCAAAGATGCATGGTACTGAGACAGGACCGGTCTCATCTATGGCGGGACAGAGATCCTTCTCATGGGCGAGGTGGTCGAGACAGCGACATTTTTCTTCGTAAAATCTCAGCGGAAGCTCCGATTGAGGCGAAGCGAAAACCATCTTGACCTAGACTCAAAGGAGAGCAAAGTGAGGTTTCCACAGGCGAGGTGGCCATGGGCGAGGTGACCTTGGTGATGGTTGTTCTCGTCCATGGGCGAGGTGGCCGAGAGTGATTTTTAAGGCGAATCTTATTGCTGCGAGTTTGCTTTGTCAAAGCGTTGTCTTGATGCTGAAGCAAAAGTTTTGAAGATGGGATTATCACGGGTATAGTATCGTGCCTACTTCCTTTTTCTTTTCTGAAAGCGGGTTAGCCGTTCTTCGAAGGCTTGTTATGCGTTTTTCTTTCTTTTAGAGCGGGATGAGTATGCTTTTAGAGCGGCGTAGCGTCGTTTCGGTTTTCGAGAGACGATCGGTTTGCATGTTCTACCTGGACAATCAAGGAACAATGGAGCGAGACTGGAAATATTTCCTAAGACTTAGCTTGCTAGACTATCCACCTAGGCCTAAGTTCCTCAATTACGGCAGTTTTCAAGGCGTTTTGTTCCTGTCCTGAAGAATTAAAATCTTCACATAAATTTTTCGAAAATAGTCTTTTAAAGGTTTGGCATTTCGAAGGAATCCCATTTCCTCATATAGTCGAGATGATTGGTGTTTAGAATAACCGTGATCGTACCAAACTCACAAAGATTGATCCAAACAAGCCAAGATGGGATCGGACCGAGCAAGATGGGACGAGACCAGGGCGAGGGCCGTCGACGGCGCCAGGCGAGTGCCGCCGGCATGAGCGGCCAGCGTGGCATGCCGCGGCATCAGGCGGTGCGGCACCAGGCCGACCAGCGTGACGATGCCGAACCCGGCCAGCGTGATGGGTGCCCAGGCGAAACGCGTATGGCGGCCCGGCGTACCCGAGTGCGCCCGGCATAGGCGGCCAGCGTGGCGAATTGCAGCGCCAGGCGAGTTACGCCCGGCGTAGGCGGCCAGCGTGATCGTGCAGCGGTATGGGCGGCTTATTGGCAGCGTGCCGCCCGGTGCCAGGCGTCTTTCCGTCCGTGGTTTTCCGTTGTTCGATCTTTCCCTCGTTAGTCGTTCGATGCGGAAATCTTTGAGTTTGGGAGGATCTTTAGCGCTGATTTCGAGATAATGCGTTTCTAATCCAAAGAGACTCCTCGAGTATCGGGATTGAGATGGACTTGGACTCATAGACTTTCCGTCTTGAGGGTTTAAAAGATGAACCTTTTAAACAATCGTGAAAACTTTTGCGGAAGAAGGCAGTCGTGTTTCTCGAACAATCCGAACATGGGTTTAAGGGACCAAGATGTTGCCGTTGCCGAGATCGCAGCTTGGCTGCGGATGGGCGCCGGGACCCTTGCGCCCGATGCTGCTGTTGCTGCGCCGTCGATCCCGGGGCTCCGGACTCAACGATCGAGTTCACGAAAACTCAGGCAAAGATGCATGGTACTGAGACAGGACGGTCTCATCTATGGCGGGACAGAGATCCTTCTCATGGGCGAGGTGGTCGAGACAGCGACATTTTTCTTCGTAAAATCTCAGCGGAAGCTCGATTGAGGCGAAGCGAAAACCATCTTGACCTAGACTCAAAGGAGAGCAAAGTGAGGTTTCCACAGGCGAGGTGGCCATGGGCGAGGTGACCTTGGTGATGGTTGTTCTCGTCCATGGGCGAGGTGGCCGGAGAGTGATTTTGTTCCCTTCAGTAAAATCTCGCGGAAACTCCGATTGAGGCGAAACAAAAGCCACTTTGATCTAGACTCAAAGGATAGCGAAGCTGAGTTAAGCCCTGTGGCGAGGTAGCCATGTCGGAGGGTGGGGTGACCTCGGTAATGTTTGTCCTTGCCCGCGGCGAGGTGGCGGGACAGTGACTTTGTTCTCTTAAGTAAAATCTCAGCGGAAACTCGATTGAGATGAAGCGAAACCATTTGACCTAGACACAAGGAGAACAAAGTGGGCTCTTACTAAGGCGGACTGGGAAGACTGATCTTACCCTATGGCAAGTCTTCCTAGTAAGATTAAGCTCCGACCTCCTTCGTTTTCCGTTTATTCCTCGAGAGTTGTTTGTAAAGTATGGCGGTGGAAAGCGGTGAACCGATTTGCGTGCTTCTGTTCTGAGAGTAATATAGGGTTTCCCCAAGGTTTGAGGAGAATAAGTTTTATTTTTCGAGAGGTTCTCGAAAAGCGTTTTTCGTAGAAACCTTGCTGGTTCGATTTCTCTAACTTGGTAACAAGGCAATTTTGGGGTTTGATAGATTTTATCATTTCCCTTTCTGTTTAGATAGAAATTGCGAGCTTCGTTTCGTGCTCTTCCTGTGGCGGAAAGCAGCGGCTAGGTTTTATTTGCTTTCGAGCACCGTGGCGTTTCGTGGCGTTGGCCATAGGAACAGTCGCTGCTGGAGTTGTTTTACCATCGTTGGCGCAAACTGCAACTTTTTCTTTCATATTTCCGGACATCCGGTTCGATCAAGCTTTGCGGCCATAGTAAGTAATCCGTCCCCTCTCCTTCTAACACCAAACTGTAGGAACCGAAATTCACACCGTCAATTTTAATGAATAAGATTGTGGAAAAGCCAAGTTAACCCGACTTTCCTTGAAGGTCAGGATTCGACAGCCAACGACAAGTGACGAATAAATGCGGAAAAAGATTTGTTAAGATTTGAGACTGGACCTTAAGAAAGGCTGCCTCATTACCCCTTCGAGGATCAAGTCGGGCGTAGTTCAGTTTAGAAAGAATTGAACAAGAGATCGAACCGTCTGGCGGGTTCGATCTAGTATGGCGTTGTCATAGAAACAGGCATGTCGAAGATAATGCCTAGGGTTTCTATGTCGCGAACTTTAGTAAAAGTAATCTGATCCTTAGAGGGCGGATTTCGCGGCGAGGAGGCTGACCAGGCGTTCTAGGGCCTGGTTAGGTCCAATACGGCGTCGGTCATAAAGCGGGCATGTCGAAGATCATGCCTAGGGTTTCTATAATGGCGATTCGAGTAAAAGTATAGTTAGATCCTTCCGAGAGGAACAGTGGTCTTGGAAGAAGATAAAACTAGGAAATGAGGCGTTCTAAGTCCTGCCTCGCTGGCCAAACGCCTAAGTTCTAAGTTCTCTAAGCTAGCAGGAGTTCTCTAAGTCTAGATTCTAGGATTTGGATCCTCCTCTACTCTGCTCTTGCTCTCATATATACTCAGTCCTAGGTCGGTTTGCCTTAAGATGATGGACCTGCGCCTTTGGGCCCAAGCTTATCTCTTCAGGAAGTATTCCATTTTAAATCGATCTTAGTAATTATCCTCGAGTTTTCGATGACTTGATGTTTATCCGATGTTGGAAATCGGATAAACCGTCATAACCTGATTGGGCCTGAATTCTTAAAATGCGTAAGTAAGTCCGTGGACTTGTCATAAGTCGTTGGCGTTTTATCGATTTCGGAAAGACTATTTTTCGTAAAATAAACATATAGCCTAAAGGATCGATGTTCAAGTTAATCGACCTTGTTTTATCGATATATTCTCTGAGAAATCAATCCTTCTAGTTTTTGTCGTAAAACATCGAGGGCGATTCCAATCGAGTGAAATGATGTTTATTCGTAGCGTGATCGTCCCAAGCTCACGATGATTGATCCAAACAAGCCAAGATGGAATCAGACCGAACACGATGGGACCGAGACCAGAGCGAGGGCCGTCGACCGGCGCCAGGCGGCCAGCGTGGCGAGTGCCGCCCGGCGCCAGGCGGCCAGCGTGGCGAGTGCCGCCCGGCGCCAGGCGGCCAGCGTGGCAGGTTCCACCGGCGCCAGGCGAGGTGCCACGGCGCCAGGCGGCCAGCGTGGCGAGTGCCGCCCGGCGCCAGGCGGCCAGCGTGGCGAGTGCCGCCCGGCGCCAGGCGAGGTGCCACGGCGCCAGGCGGCCAGCGTGGCGAGTGCCGCCCGGCGCCAGGCGGCCAGCGTGGCGAGTGCCGCCCGGCGCCAGGCGGCCAGCGTGGCGAGTGCCGCCCGGCGCCAGGCGGCCAGCGTGGCGAGTGCTGCCCGCGCCAGGCCAAGTGCCGCCGGCGCCAGGCGAGTGCTGCGGCGCCAAGGTAAAGATCTCGGCGAGGAGCTTCGATTTGATATCTTGATCGTTTTCTGGTTCCTCACGGTTTGAAGAGCGACCTCTTGAAGTTCGAGGCAGATTCTTTTGTGTTTAGGGTTTTGTGATGATCGAATCTTGATGTCCTTGAAGCGGCGGACCCGATCTTTTGAGGACTCGTCAGCGCCGCCCGTAGTCTTCGATCTCACAGAGAGTGGATATTCTAATTTGAGAAAATCTCGTATAACTTCTTTTCAAATTGTCCTAGACTTTTTGTTTCAGGAAATACTTTATAGAGACTTTCAGTCATTGATTCCGTGTGACCAACTTTGACACCAACAAGCAGTTTCTCACACCAGAGAAGAAACAGATTCACAAACCCTAGAAGAAGAAAAGATGCATCAGCCACCATCAAACCCTAAGCCATATGGAGAAGACTTCAGTTGTAATCTTCCCCATCGGCTATACAACACGTAAATCAATCGACGGGAGCCCTACCGCATCGATCGATACTCAACCCTTACCATTCGATCTTAATAAAGATAATGATTTAGATCGTGCATATCTAACACCTGATGAGTTTTGTATTTACAGAGATCCAGAAGGCAATGCAAGAGCTATGGATGGCCGTATGCTACAAGTTTCAAGAGAAGACATCTCAGATATTCTTTCTATGGCCAATGGACCAAACAACCTGTTCTACAAGCGAGATGATCCAGTCTACCAGAAGATGCTAGCTGATGCAGATTATGCAATGGCCATGAGCGAGCCACAAATCAAATCACGACTACCAGCTTGAGGGATGGAAATCGATCGGCGGTGACACCAGTGAATCGTCGATATGGTACCTCCAGTACCATGAAGAAAGGATAAGTATGGAGTCTGAGAGACATGTATGGACGTCAAGGGGTATCACAGGGAAAGTCATTCCAGTTTCCCCTACACACATTAGAGACATCCTACAAAGAGCTTCACTAGAAGAGCCATCATTCTTATGCCTACCAGAGCATCGCGAAAGATTCACACCAGCCACACAAGCAGATCAAGATCCTTACAGCATAGCAGAGAAGGATAGGAAGCTCAACAATATCTACACCATTCAGTATGATACTATGAATGATTTCAAGTGCGAACTTGATAGTGTCTACCATCCACTCAATGACAAGATCACACACCTTACCCAGACCATGGAGAACCTTGCAGATGATGTTAACACCTTGATGAGAAACATACCACAAGGAGTTTCAGCATGGAAGCAATGGAAATCTTCCACTGCCAATGAGTTTCCAAACCACACATCGACCGACGCAGCTCATCCTACATCGATCGACAGTCATTACAGGAAATCGATCGATATACGCTTTACCAGATTGGAAGAGAAGTTATATTCTTATGAAGAGAAGTGTGGTAGTTCCTAAAGACATCTCCATCGACCGACATGCCTACCAGCACATCGATCGATCCTGACCAAGCACCAGCCGAGAATCAGCAAGAATCGATCGACAACAAAAACAACACATCGCTCGATACCTATCTCAAAGAAGAATTCAACACTATGAGGACAAAGATTCTAGATACCGCCAAGACAGACAACATATGGGAAGAATATGCATTGGAACATGCTCTTGATCAATTCTACGCAATCCTCAGCTCCAACCTCAGATGGTGTTGGTGTCAAAATCGGTCCGCAGCGGAATCAATGACTGAAAGTCTCTAGAAAGTATTTCTTAAAACAAAAAGTCTCGGATAATTTGAAAAGAAGTTATACGAGATTTTCTCAAGTAGAATATCCACTCTCATTGAAAAGCGGTTATCTCGAAATCTACGGCTAAAGATCCTTCAAACTCAAATATTTTCCTTACGAGCGACTAGCGAGGGAAAGATCGAGACGGAAAACCCAGGCAAAGAACCCTTGGTGCGGCGGCCGCAGCGTCCGCAGCGGGCAGCCACTGCCGGCGGCACGTGTCAGCGGGCGGCCTGGCTGGCGGCAAGCGACCTGGCGCCAGCGGCTTTCTGACCTGGCGCCGGCTGTACCGGCACCCAACCTAAGCCGGCGAAGCGTCCGCGGAAACGACCTGGAGCGGCAGCCGCAGCGTCCACCTTGAGCGACCTGGCGCCAGCGGTCCCGACCTGGCGCCCGGCGGCACCGCGACATGAAAGCGGCCTGGCGCCCGGCGGCAAGCCCATGGCGCCGGTCGGCGGCCCTCGTCCTGGTCACCGGTCCCATCATGCTCGGTCTGATTCCATCTTGGCTTGTTTGGATCGATCCTCATGAGTTTGGTACAATCCGACTCTGAAATGAACATCTTCGATTCGGTTGGAATGGATCCTCGATTTTAACGACAAAAATAGAGGATTGGATTTCGTAGAAGATATCGTCTAAAACAAGATCGATTAACTTCGAACATCGATCCTTTAGGCTATACAGTTTATTTTACGAGAAAGATAGTCTTTCAGAAATCGTATAAAACATTCAGCGACTTAAGACAAGTCCACGGACTTACTTACGATTTTAAAATTCAGGCCCAATCATGCTGTGGCGGTTTATCCGATTTCGAACATCGGATAAACATCAAATCACCGAAAAATAAAGGAAAAACTTCGGGGATAATTCACGAAGATCGGCGAAAATGGAATACTTCACGAAGAGATAAACTTGGGCCCAAAGGCGAGGTCCATCATCCTAAGGCAAACCGGCCTAGGAGTGGGTATATAAGGAGAGCAAGAGCAAAGGAGAAGGGATCCGAAAATCCTATATTGGAGACCTAGAGAGCTCTGTTAGCTGATAGAACTTAGAATTGGCGGTTAGACTAGCAAGGCAGGCCCTAGAGCGTCTGGCGCCTCCTGCTCGTAAATCTCGCTCCTCGGAAGGATCAGACAATTCTTTTACTTCAGAGCTCCGCACATAGAAACCCTAGGCGTTATCTTGACATTCCTGTTTCTATGACAAGCGCTCATACTAGGCGAACCGCCCAGGCGGTTCGATCTCTTGTTCAACTCTTTCAAAACTGAACTTCGTCCGACTTTATCCTCGAAAGTGCGTAGGCAGCATTTCTTAAGGTCCAGTCCCAAATCTTAACAAAACATTTTCGCATTTATTCGGTCACTTGTCGTTGGCTGTCGCGAGAATCCGAACCGAGGGAAAGTCGGGTTAACTTGGCTTTCCTCCGCCAATCTTATTCATTAAAATCGACAGTCGCGAATTTGGTTCCCACAGTTTGGCTAGAAGGAGGGGGCGGATTACTCTTACTCATCTGACCACAAAGCGCTTGATGAACCGATGTCCAAAATATGAAAGAAAAACTTACAGTTTCGTCAGCGTTGGTAAAACAACTCCAGCAGCGACTGTTCCTCGATAGCAGCTTACACAAGCGCCACGGTGCTCGAGCAAATCAAAAACCTAGCGGCTTTCCGCCACAGGAAGAGCCGCAGCGAGCTCGCAATTTCTCTATCTAAACAGAAAGAACAGCGATAAAATCTATCAAACCCCAAAAATTTGTCTTGTTACCAAGTTAAATGCATAGCGAGTAAGGTTTCTACAAAAAGCGTTTATTTCGAGAACCTCTCGGAAAAATAAAACTTATTTTCCTCGAAACCTTGGGAAACCCTAGATTACTCGCGGAATAGAAGCCGCGGCAAATCGGTCACCAATTCCCACTGCGTACTTCTTGACTTTGGGTGTCAAAATCGGTCAACGGCGAATCATCACCGAAATTCCTCGGAAGAAAACTAAGTGGCGATCAAAACCAAAAGCGGGTCGTCACTTTCGGCGAACAAGGGAAGACGCGAGCGGACCGTGAGCCCGGGGATCGGCGAAAAGACAACAACGGCAACATCGGCAGATGGACCACGCCAGCGCCTGGCGCCCGGCGGCAGGTGCCTGGCGCCCGGCGGCGAACCGACAGCGCCAGCGCCTGGCGCCTGGCGCCCGGCGAACCGACCGCACAGCGCCTGGCGCCCGGCGGCAGGTGCCTGGCGCCCGGCGGCAGGTGCCTGGCGCCCGTGAGCTTCGTCCTGTCCGTCTGGCGCCCGGCGGCAGGTGCCTGGCGCCCGGCGGAAGGCTCGTCCTCTCCGTCTGGCGCCAGCGGCAGAGCCTGGCACCGGCGAAGGCTTCGTCCTCTCCGTCTGGCGCCCGGCGGCAGGTGCCTGGCGCCCGTGAGCTTCGTCCTCTCCGTCTGGTGCGGCGGAAGGCCGTCGTCTCCGTCTGGCGCCAGCGTAGGGTCTGGCGCCCATCCGTGCAATCGTTTAGGTGATCTCGGGCAGCGGCAACATCTTGTTCCCTTTAACCCATGTTGGATTGTTAGAAACCGCGGCGATTCTTCCATAAAGCCTTCTCGATTGTTTTACAAACTCATATTCTAGAATCTAAGTTGAAGCCTCATTACTCAAAACTCCTTTGGTTCAATCCTCACGAGCGAGAGAATTTCTGAACAAAATTACAGCTCTCCGCGGCGAGAGTGTCAGATATTAAAATTGGTAACATCTTACGGAAACAACTTCCGTAGATCAAGCTCGACAATATTTTCACGAAACATCATTAGTAAAGTCAAACAAAATCATATCAAACAACCAGTTCGCTCATGGCTTGACGAACTAAGAACCTCACCCGAATGACATCCTGTCCATAGCTCCCTCTTAGCCTGCTTCTCCTTCTTTTGTTTCAACAATTTCGTAAAATCCCTTCGGGAAGTACGAAGAAACAGAGACATCAGCTTAGACGTTGATATCTCTCATTCTCTCCGATATTCTCATCAGGATTTCATCAAAAATCAATTCATACGAAATTCAGTATCAAATTTTGAAGTCCTTTGACGTAGAATCAAAAGTGGCCATTCGAAGCGCTAAGAAAACCGATGGAATACACATTCCTTCTACGTAAAACTATCACTACGGAAGGTGAAACACAGTTCAGAAGACAAAAGAAGAAGAAGGAGGAAGAAGGGGCAATCTCGAATTACCGATGAGACTAAGGTATGTCCGACTTATAAAATTTTGTAAAGGTTTTGATCCTTCGTAGGACAGGAACAAAAACGTCTTGAAAACTGCCGTAGAATTTAGGGAACTTAGGACCTAGGTGGATAGTCTAGCAAGCTAAGTCTTAGGCAAAATTTCCAGTCTTGTTCCATCGTTCCTTGATTGTTCAGGCAGAACATGCAAACTGGTCTAGCTTCCTCAAAACCGAAACGATCGGGCACGGTTCAAAAGCATACTCATCCAGCTTCCTAAAAGAAGAAAAAGCGTGCACAAGCCTTGAAGAGCGGCTAACCCGTTTTCTTTAAGTAAAAGAAAAGGGAAGTAGGTAACGATACTATACCCGTGATAATCCCATCTTGAAAACTTTTGCTTCAGCATCAAGACAACGCTTTTGACAAAGCAAACTCTACGCAGCAATAAGATTAGTCTAAAAAGCGTAGCGGCATAGCCAACCGTTACCAACATAGTCCTGAAAACTCTATGTAAGCCTCTCGTCATAAACTTCGCGACTAGAAAGCGTGTACCAGCGTCAGACTAATAACCTGACGGTGAACTTCTGAAAATAGCGAAATAACCCGGTAAAACTCCATGAGTAGTTGAAGCAGCTTTAGATCAAAGGTCAAAATCATAAGCGGAAACATCTCCCGTGTAATCAGCGGAAACATCATACTTTAACAATCTGCGATTTTCTATCTCCATGAAACCGGTCATCCATTACTTTCCTATAACAAGAATATTTTAAGCAAAACAGCCTATGGAAAAACATGATCGGTCTCATGCAAAACGATTTAGTACGCTAAAGTGAATGAGGAAAACATAATCCGTGGTCGCGAATATCGCCAAGTAATTTGTGAGAAACACTCTCTAGTTACCTTTACAAAAACCCCTCTTACATCACTTTTCGAAAAATCCTCTGTATGGTCGAGTCAATTCATACAAAGCAACTTTAAGTAAAATAAACATAATGGGTCCAACGGGTAACTGTCATAGACAGTTCTTGCTCCACAAAGTTTCTGGCTCCTGCTTTCACTCCCAGATTACGTCCGAGCAGGAAATAATCCATGGCGAACCATGCGGTGTCCTGCGTCGATCCCTTAAACTTTCCCCGGATAAAATGAAATGATTTTAATGCAACAAAAAGAATTTATCTGAACCATTCATCATATAACTGAGACCTAAAGTGGAAGATCGTTTCTAAAGCCATCAGCCATAACTCAGAAAACTCCGCTATGCTTGGCATGTCTATCTCGGCAAGCTATTTGGCCCTCGACCCGGCTTCAGCTCTTCCGTAAAGCCGGACCTGAATTCGGCATCCCCATTAAGGACAATGCGTAAACTAACATGACCTTAATAAGGGTCATGGTCTGATCGTTTACCAACAACTTCCTTGGCGATCTGGCTGAATCTAGCCTCCATGCCAATCAAAGCTACTGGCGACCACGCTCCAATCATAGCGGCTAAAACAACAATCCGCGATTTGTTCTTAGAGCGCCAAGTGACTATTACACAAGCAATTTGTCGTATAACCCAGAATCGAAATCATCGATAAACTCTTCATACCAAAACTCAGTCTAACAACCATATGGTTAGCGGAAGATTTAAACTTATCGTCAATCGATGAAGTTCTATCGCCCTTAAACACGGCATGAAAAGAAACACTTTCGTTACAAGGCTCCAAGAGTTATATGAGTCATCCTTCATATATAGAATCAAATCCGGAAGGCCAACACTTCCGCGAAGCACGTGAATGTAGGCGCTTCTCCACAGGTCAAACTTACGGCGACCCCTTGGTCCTGCGTCCAAACCGGAACAACAGTTTCTGGCTGCGAACATTAAGCAAAACATCTCAAGCCAGCGAACATTTCAACCATGAAATGCGGCACAAGAAAACTTCGACCGGCACTGCGAGGCGTCGCTAGCGCTTCGAAGGACATTCTTTCCTCAAAGCGTTCCAGGCGAAATCCTCGTCTCTAGAACTCAAAACATACAAACACACCTCTAAGCGGTAACATGCCTCTAAACTGGCATCATTTCGTTGTTGCTGATCACAACAAAGCGAACTCTAGCGTCTAAATAGACAAATAGCAGCCCTTCAGGGTAGGCTCTCTTGCATCGAAAAGGATAAACATAGCGGCTATACAAGAAATCAAATTTTGGTTTAGCTCTTAAGTAAAGGAAGTAGCTTCGACTCCGCCTAGACAAATCATATAAGCCGACAACAATTAGCGGATTTTAAGCGGTACAAGTCAGGTTAAAATCGCAAACAGGCAAAAGCGAAAGCCGATTTGTCATCGCAAAGCCTCAGTCCGAGTAAACCTAGGTCTTGCCTAAACCCAGCCACGCTGGATCTTGATATCTCACAGACATAGTATGGTATCACGAGATCAAAATTTGTCTCTTCACATAAGCCTATTAGTTTCACAAACTTTTCGTAAATCGGTAAACGCGGAAAATCTGGCTTTATGCAAACAATAGGTATGGTGATCATCAGGGAACTAGGAATGAGGCGACAACTCACACCCTCTTTCTCATACTTGAAAAACTGAAGTTCATAAAAATCGAAAAACACATAATGGCCTCACAACACCCAGACCAAAACAAATACATCAACAGCATCATGCTCGAAAGTCTCTCATGACACATAACCAGACCATATAAGTCTGGCTGGTAAAACAGATCACAGAAGTCTTAAACTCCAAAGCGAACTACGGAAGGCTTGATCCCTACAACAAAGTGCGTAGGCAGCCTTGGCGCAGCCCAATCTTACCACTTTCAATGGATCCTTTCAGCCATTATTTCCGCCTATCTTACCTGACATGTCTTATGGCTGCCAAGAACATCCACGAAGGTTCCTAGCGAGCTGGGGGCTAACTGTTGGTGTCAAAATCGGTCCGCAGCGGAATCAATGACTGAAAGTCTCGGAAAGTATTTCTTAAAACAAAAAGTCTCGGATAATTTTAAAAGAAGTTATCGAGATTTTCTCAAATTAGAATATCCACTCTCTGGTGAGGTCGAATACGGTTATCTCGAAATCTACGGCTAAAGATCCTTTCAAACTCAAAGATTTCCCGCCTGAGCGACTAACGAGGGAAAGATCGGCAACGGAAAACCCACGGGCAGCAAAGAACCCTGGTGCCAGCGGCCGCAGCGTCCGCCTGAGCCGACCTGGCGCCGGCCGACCTGGCGCTGGCGGCACGCTGCCACGCTGAAGCCGCCTGGCGCCGGGCGGCATCGCCACGCTGAAGCCGCCTGGCGCCGGGCGGCATCGCCACGCTGAAGCCGCCTGGCGCCGGGCGGCATCGCCACGCTGCCCGCCTGGTGTAGCGTAAGCGCCACGCTGAAGTCGGTTTGATGCCGGCGTATGCGCCACGCTGAAGCCGCCTGGCGCCGGCAGCACGCTGCCACGCTGAAGCCGGGCTCGGCCAGCGGCATCGCCCCGCAAGCCGCCTGGCACCGTGGCAAGCCCATGGCGCCCGGTCGGCGGCCCTCGTCTGGTCTCGGTCCCATCATGCTCGGTCTGATCCCATCTTGGCTTGTTTGGATCGATCCTCATGAGTTTAGTCTGATCACGACTACGGAATGAACATCTTTCGATTCGGTTGGAATCGTCCTCGATTTTTACGACAAAAATAGAAGGATTGGATTTCGTAGAAGATATCGTCTAAAACAAGATCGATTAACTTCGAACATCGATCCTTTAGGCTATACGGTTTATTTTACGAGAAAGATAGTCTTTCCGAGAAATCGTATAAAACATTCAACGACTTAAGACAAGTCCACGGACTTACTTACGATTTTAAGAATTCAGGCCCAATCATGCTGTGACGGTTTATCCGATTTCCCGAACATCGGATAAACATCAAGTCACCGAAAAATAGGGAAAAACTTCGGGGATAATTACGAAGAAACGGCGAAAATGGAATACTTCACGAAGAGATAAACTTGGGCCCCAAAGAGGTCCATCATCCTAAGGCAAACCGACCTAGGAGTGGGTATATAAGGAAAGCAAGAGCAGAGGAGAAGGGATCCAAATATCCTAGATTGGAGACCTAGAGAGCTCCTGTTAGCTGATAGAACTTAGAATTCAGGCAGTTAGACTAGCAAGGCAGGCCCTAGAGCGTCTGGTCAGCCTCCTCGCCAAGAATCTCCGCCCTCTCTAAGGATCGGACAATTCTTTACTTCAGAGCTCCGCACATAGAAACCCTAGGCGTTATCTTCGACATTCCTGTTTCTATGACAAACGCTCATACTAGACGAACCCGCCCAGACGGTTCGATCTCTTGTTCAACTCTTTCAAAACTGAGATACATCCCACTTGATCCTCGAAAGGGGTACGTAGGCAGCCTTTCTTAAGGTCCAGTCCCAAATCTTAACAAAACATTTTCCGCATTTATTCGGTCACTTGTCGTTGGCTGTCGCAGAGAATCCGGACCTTCAGGGAAAGTCGGGTTAACTTGGCTTTCCTCCGTAATCTTATTCATTAAAATCGACAGTGCGAATTTTGGTTCCCACAGATGGACAGCTGAAAGCCTTGCATTGATGCAAAAGGAATTGCATATACTTCGCAACAGGCAGTAGTGGTCACAATCGATCGACCAGGCCCTACAGATCTATCGATATGGACGATGGATGGAGCAAGGAATTCTATTACAAACCAAAGTATGGAGCTAGAGCTTATGATACTTATCAGAACAAGAAGAGACGTTGGTCAGACACAAGAGATGATCCAACCACTTACAGAAGAGAAGCTACCTACACCAAGAAAGAAGTCAACAAGATGATAGATGAGATTTATGAAGCCTTAGATCATTCAGAGACACAATCCTACAAGAGTTATGATGACATCTACTATCGTTTCGACAACAGTATTGCATATCTGCAGACAAGAACAGAAGGAATAGAAGAGAAGATCACAGCTATTCAGAAACAACTTGCAACTCGCCTATCACACTTCACATCGACCGATATGGCACAAGGTGCATCGATCGACGAGGGCATCAAGACATCGATCGATGTCGAAGCAACCGAATCGATCAATACTGATACACCATCAGTCCGAGAAGAATACCTTACGAACAGATTGGATGTTGTACATGAAGAACTGCCAGAAACATCATTGAAGACATATGATCCACTTGAAGAGCAGCAGTTCAACGTTGATTATCTACAGGAGAGGCTACACTTATTAAAAGATGAGTTAGAAGATATGAAGAAGAGATGGACCAAGTCAAATGATGACACAAGAAGCTTCATTGCCACTAAGTCCACAGACCAAGAGGATGTTTGCACACAAGCAAACAACTCCTTTCACACCAACTAGCCATTCAACCTCCAAAGTCAAGCTAAATGACTATAACAAAGCGCTGAGTGGGAGGCAACCCACTATTAGGTACTTTCTTTCATTACTTTTAGTCTCAAAAAAAAAATCCGAGTAGACGTTTACCTTCTCTATCGACCGACGCGACCAAGTCGACATTGATCGACGACACTTCATCCGCCACGATCGACACACTTTCGTCTGCATCGATCGATATGGTATCGGTCAGGTATAACGTTCTAACTTGTTCAATTTCACATTTATGTTTTGATTTCTTAAAACTCTGACTGTTTTACACTGGGACAGTGTAATTTAAGTCTGGGGGGATTACTAATGATTATCTATTGTTTATCTACTATTTTGAGTCTTATTTGAAATTTTTATTAAGTTTAGAAAGGGAAAATGATCTATTAGGTTCAATACTTGTCATCTAATCACTTTCTAGACCAGTCTTAGATTCATTGATTGCAGAAGTACTAGAGATACTAAAGTGGATCAACCAGTCCACTATGCTAGCACTTGCTAAGAATGTTTGAAGGAACCAAAGCTAACCTCCAACCTAATACTGACATTACCTGCTTGTCTTGGGGCTTGGTATACATTGCATCGGATTCCTCCTGCAAGTCCTGGAAGGTAATAAAAATTCTGTGTGTTTCTGGTTCCCCTCTCTTCTCTCTCTTCAGCATCCACCAAAAATAAAAGATTGAAATGATTTCCTGAGATGCAGACGGATAGGTAAATTACCAATGACTCCACTATTCTAATTCAAAGGAATGATCACACATTGTGGAAGCAAGGGACAGGTAAATTACCAAAGACCCCATTATTTGCCTACACTTTGTCAATAAAAGAAAAGATATATAGGTCAATAAGATGAACAAGATGTACTCCATCATTGTTCACTGGGATTGAAACCATTCGGATTCAGAGAAGAGAGAAAAAGGGGAAGAAAGAAATCAGAGAAGACTACCTGTGTGTTCAGAAACTTGCTCTAGTAAGAATCCATGTGTCCTCTGATCGATACTCCCAAGGAAAGCCTACACTTTTATTTATGCAAAGAAATGAGGTTAGTAGAGGGGTGAGTCAACCAGAATTTGCTAAGTTGCTGGCTAGATGAATTTAGTTGCTATACTAGGATATGGTATAGTGTGCTTTTGTAGTTAGGATGACTATGACTTGGCTTGCACTACTAGGAAGATATGACTAAGATCTTTGAATTCTTTTGAGTCCCTGCTTTTCCTAAAACCTTTACCAGAGAGACTACCATTGTCTTTGCTTGAGGAAAGGCAAAAGGTTAAGTCTGGGGGAGTTGATAGACCATATATTTGACCCGATTTTACCCTTGATATCTGAATGTTTTAGGATATATCTAGTATGTTTTGGAGTCTTTTTAGCATATTTTCAGGTTCAGGAGCATCTGGAAGAAAGATGATGTTTTAGGAGCATTTTGAAGCACTTTAGAGATCTCACCCGAGGAGGCCATATCGACCCCCTCAGGGTCCATTACCTAAGAGACGCTGTCCGACGATACACATCCTGTGTAATCGATCGATATTCGAGCCGCAGAAGCCCATTTTGGTCACATCCGACTTGAAGTCCAAGCAATCATCTATTTACCAGAATGCCTCTGACGAGTTTTAACCTAATTATTCCTAAGTATTTAAGTCTTGCCTAAGTGTTTTGGCAAAGACACAGTTTTTCATATAGCTTTTACATAGTTTCCTCTACCTTTTCTTAGTTCTTTGTTTTGTGAGAGAGAGAGTTACAAATTGAGAGCTTTCTTGAAGACCTTTGTTTCTATCTATTCTATCTATGCAGTTTTATATTATTGTTATGATGTTCTACTCATCCATGTCTGAGTAAACACCTTTGTTGGATTTAGGATTCAAATAGGTTGAGGTATTAGCCCCAAATATGAATACTTGAGCATGTGATATTCATCTTAGAAGATTGTTCTTAATGCTTGTGTAGGAGTAGCTAACCTATACATGAATACAAAGATAACATCCTTGGATCTATCTTCTCTGAGCTAAGAATTTGCTGGGAACAAGCGACAACTGACTTGGCAAATTCTCTAGTGAACTGTATTAAACGACACGCTTAAAGCTCGCTAGTAGCGTATCGATCGATACTCCTATAGAGTCATCGATCGATATACGCGAGACATCATCGATCGATACGTGCAATGGCAGGTCGATCGACGCCTTTCGGTGATTCTCAACGTGGAGTCTCATTGATTCTAGTGTAAGATAGTCGGCGACGACAGTCGGGCTATTGCATCATTGGGTTCTTTAATATCATGCAAACATCTCATATAAGCATTCATACTATTATAATCTTGATAACCTGAATAGTAATCCTTGATCTGACACCTTCACCATATTAGTTAACACCCAAATCAATCACTTGAGTAATTGTCTTGCTCACCAGTTTTAAGTTTACTTGCAATTTACTGCTTTGAAATCTTTGTCCTAGCTTAGTTATAATAAGATCTATTGTGTTCCATCGCTCCCTGTGGATTAGATCCCTAAGTACTACAACTTGACCTCTTTTGATGAGAGTAAGATTGCTCTAGTGTAATTTGAGCATCGTATCAGTGCCTCTCCAAGTATCCAAGGCTGCACCCCTCGTCAAGTTTTAGGAAACAGAAATTTCCAGTGAAGGAGTCAAGAATACGCCAGTCTACAAGCTTCCAAGGAAGTAGGTCCAAGGCACGTGTCTTCCTGAACTTTTACAAAAGAGATAAATGAGAGGAAAGCGGGGGGCAAACGACTTAACACTCAACCCAAGGGCAAATATGCATCAACAAATCTAGTTGGCTTGCCCACTAAAGGGAGGATTCAAGACAAAGCGACGGGTCATTTAGTGACATCCAAGAAGCGCTGAGAGTAGCTCACTCAAGTGGGAGCAGAGAGCATCCAGAAGAAGTTACTAAACGACATCGACAAAAAGAGAATATCTACAGATCCTCATGTGCCAGAGCACTAGTTCCAAGGAGCCTCCAGATTCTGAAGGATAAATCTACGGGTCCTCCAAGGTCAGAACATGAAGCCCTTCAAAGACTTGGTTCCCAAAGATGAGAAGCAGTTACTATGCGACGTACTTCAATATCGCAAGTTATAGGACAAAGAACCAGCCTCCATGCCTCAACAAGGGTCTCATTATTCCTGGAAAAGGAACGAGAAGAATCATGGTCTCCACTCGACTATTATCTCCTACAGAACTTCTCCTGCCTAGATTCAGGGTACGTCCCTAAAGGACTAAGCTGACAGAGAAGAAAAACAAGCGGGATCGTACTGCTTCACCAAGAGACGAAACTCGTCACCCCAACCCCAGAAGTCTTACTACAGATCTAAGGAACCTGCGTCAAGCAGACAATGTCAACTCTCACTGAAGCATCATCAAGTCCATCTCTGTCAAACTAGCATCACTGAGGGAGTTATACATTGGTTATAAGACCTGAAAGCAAATCTTGTCGTCTACAGAGATACAAGATCAAGGTCCCGAATCCTACAAGATCACCTTCGAACAGGTCCAGAACCTGGGAGTACTTATCAAGACCTCGGTCTACCATCTGGAAAAACTACCCTCCTCCAGGTTCCAACACGGCCTGTGCCTAAGAAGAACCTAGGAAAAGGGGCATCAGAGAACCGAGGTCCTGCTCACGACAAGCCCGCTGAGATAGAATGACTCCGGTTGACCAAAGTGCACAGGTTATCTTCCGACTTCACTCATGAAATCAAAAGATAAGGGGAAACCAATTGGGAGTAAATAATTTAGGAAGATATTACTCCTGCTTCCAAGCAAAACCCAGGCCTTCAGATTCTTCCGAGCAAGACCCAGTCTTCACATTCCCGCATGAAGAAGTTTCGACTGCAAAGTTCCGAAGTTCCAACTCCGACTGCGAAGTTCCGAAGTTCCGACTCTGAAGCTTCGGCTCCGACTCCGAAGCTCCGGCTCCGACCCCTGCTTCTGTCCCTAACACCAGGTAAAATGAAATAAAAAACCTTTTCAAACTCATACGCAGGAAGCATCGTACAAAACATGCCAAACCCTGCAATAACGCAGGAGGCATAAGTACAATCGCAATGTACTGTATTCAAATTCAGAGTTTGTACAGGGAGCGACAATAATAACGGGTATGAGACTTTAGGTAGGAATGGGTCTGATCAGCCTGAGTATGCTTGTCAAAACTACATATAACCCCGGTATAGGCCTAGAGCCATAGAAATATCGTGGCCCCAAAGCAAGAGTACTGTGACACCTCAGGGTTAATTCAGAGAATTTCCATATTGCAAAAGTACTGCTACGTGCAGGGAGCAATACATAAACTCCTGCTTGACCAGACATGGAAAGCAGCAATACCTGGGAACTGAGAGTGGCTTTATGCAGAAGCAGCGAGCAACAATAGGACCTCGATAGTGGCTTACTTCCGAGTGGCAGAATGTGAGGTCCCAACATGAAATCGGTAGTGACCCACCCCAAGATGGCAGAATACGATCTCAAAAGATAGTATGCGGGTTATCAAAAGATATTCAGCCGGAGAATATTAAAACGGACTTTCGAGTTCCAAACAAACTTCCGAGTTCCAAACGAACTTCCGAGTTCCAAACGAACTTCCGAGTTCCAAAAGAACTTCCGAGCTCCTAGACGAACTTCCGAGTTCCCAAAACGACCTCCGGGTCCAGAAGCAACCTCCAGGTTCAAAACGACCTCCGGGTCCTAAATACGACCTCAGGGTCTAAAGGAACCTCCGGGTTCTCAAATGACCTCCGGGTCCAGAGCAACCTCCGGGTCCTAAATATGACCTCAGGGTCTGAAGGAACCTCTGGGTTCCCAAATGACCTCCGGATCCAGAAGCAACCTCCGGGTTCAAGACGACCTCCGGGTCCTAAATACGACCTGACGGTCTGAAGGAACCTCCGGGTTCCCAAATGACCTCCGGGTTCCCAAATGACCTCCGGGTCCAATACGACCTCCGGGTCCTAAATACGACCTCAGTGTCTGAAGGAAACCTCCGGGTTCCCAAATGACCTCCGGTTCCAGAAGCAACCTCCGGGTTCAAGACGACCTGCGGGTCCTAAATACGACCTCAGGGTCTGAAGGAACTTCCGGGTTCCCAAATGACCTCCGGATCCAGAAGAAACTTCTGGGTTCAAGACGACCGCCGGGTCTTAAATACGACCTCGGGGTCTGAAGGAACCTCCGGGTTTGATGTCTTGCATATTTTCATTGATTTACCATCTTTATTATGCATTCTTTGTCTTGTAGGTTAAGGTTTAGGCATCTTTAGGACCCATTTTACATTCATAAGTCCTTATCAGGTATTGGAGTGTCCCATGGAGTAAAAGAAGGTGTTGAGAGTGGTTTTGATGCAAGAATGAGATAAAGAAGGAGTTTGGCCTACTTTGGGCAGAGATGGCTTCGGTTTGACCCGGCCGGATGCCCGGATGGACGTGCTCGGTCTACCTCACCCGCGCATGGAGAGCTGGATGGACAGGCAGATGCGCGGCCTAGAATGCTCGGGTTCACTTACCCGCACGGGATGGGACAGGCCAGGAACAAATGGACGCGCGGGCTGGGACGTGCGGGAGAGCTTACCCGCGCGAGCCAAGACACGATCCGGACGGACCATGCACGGCCGGACGTGCACGGTAAGTGACTCCCGCGTGGGACGAGAAGGGACAGGACAGGCCGGACGCACGGCTGGATGGGACGCTCAGGTCAGCACACCCGCGAGGGACGAGGAACGGACCGGACGGTTCTGCGTGGTCCGACATGCGAGGGCCGGACCGTCCTACCTCACCCTGAGTGTTTTTCAAGATGTTTTCCTATTGGTCGAGACCTAATTGCTTCCAAGGGACTTTTAGTCAATTTATATGATTTTTTTAGGGATTTTTAGCCAAGTATAAGTACTCTTGTTATCCCTAATTTGGGACTTATGTTATTTTCTCTCTAAGAACACAAACCTTTGAGTCAAAAGCTTTCTCTTTGAATCATAATCTCATCTCATCTTTGTGTTCTTGAGTGTTTGATTTCATCTCCTTTCTTTCTCTACATGATTAAGCTTGAATCTCTCATGGATTCAAGACTGATCATGGTGATTAAGAGTAATCCACTTTTGGATTCATGGGTTATGGAGACTAAGGGGTGATTAGGCTAGATCTAGGGTGTTTTAGTGTAGATCCATCTTGTTCCTCGCTAGTAGAGTGCTTTTAATGCTATTTTAGAGTTGGCCACTCTAAAGTTGAGCTTTAGGCATTTCATACCCGAAAGGTGTTCTATGAAATGCCTGAACGAAATCTCCTAAGCTTTAAACATTATTTACCAAAGAGATTTGTTGTTAAAGGTGTTAAGATGGCTATTAGACTTGTTCTTAATGATTGTTTAGATAATATTCAACCTAAGAGATTAGATGCTTGAGTTATCTTTGTGAATGAGCATTCATCTAGAGATAGAGCTTGTTTAGGATTGTGTCTAGGCCTAAGGTTGATAGATTGATTGTTTGCTGCCGCCTTTAGATTGATGCTTGATCCCCCCAAGGTCAATTCCCTTAGCCCATGAGGTCTCCCATCTCATTAAGAAAGAAAGTTTCATTTTTATTGCTTTTAAGTATTGTCTTAGTTTAAACATCATCTCACTTAATGGTTGCATTTAGATTGAGCATAGGCTTGCATTCTCTTTCCTTTGTGATCACTTAGAACTGGTTTGACATCCTTTATACTATAACATTTGATTAGGAGCCTTGAAAAATCTTTTCATCAAATGGGCGCCATTGCCAAATTCTAAGTTGATTGTGACATTGGGATTTAGTCACTTCCTTGAGACTAAATCATTTTTCTTTTCTTGTGATATTGATTCTCCTTTTTCCTCTCCCTTTGCATTTCAGGTGTATGAACACAAGAAGCAGGGGTGCAATAAACCTGGTTCCCACTGTTGAAGAGATTGCTACACTTGAGAGGGAAATAGCAAGAATGAGAAGAGAAGAAGAGCAACAGGCTCATATTCAGAGGTTGGGGTTTGAGATGGATGAACACCAGCCTCAACCTCAAAACAGAGTTGCTCAAGATGGCAATGTTCAAGGAGCTGACAACCTTTGACCACAGCGCCAACAACAACACCCATAGCGGCCAGCTCGAGCTACTGGTACCTATGACCATCCTCACATTCATGGTCATAGGCTGGGCATCCGAGAACCAGCTGTGGAAGCTAACAACTTTGAGATCAAGCCAGGGTTGTTGAATGTGATTGAGAACAACAAATACCATGGCCTGGCTGTAGAAGACCCATTTGATAACCTGGACAAGTTTGATAGCTATTGTGGCTTGTCCAAGACCAATGGTGTGTCCGAAGATGCTTTCAAACTCAAGCTGTTTTCTTTCTCTCTGGGGGACAAGGCACGCCAATGGGAGAAGTCTCTCCCCAGTGACTCCATCACCACTTGGGATGATTGTAAGAAAGCCTTCTTGGAGAAGTTCTTCTCTACATCAAGGACAGCCAAGTTGAGAAATGAGATCTCTAGCTTCCAGCAAAAGAATCTGGAAATCTTTAGTGAAGCATGGGAGAGGTTCAAAAGCTACCAGGCTCAATGTCCCCACCATGGCTTCTCAAAGGAGAGCTTGATGAGCACATTCTACAGAGGTGCTCTTCCTAAGTACAGAGCCAGATTGGATACAGCCAGCAATGGATTCTTCCTGGGTATATATGAAGAAGATACAGAGGATCTGGTTGACAACATAGTGAAGAGTGACTCAGTTTACAGTGGAGAGCACATCAGAGCTGACAGAGCTGATGACAACCAGACAACGAAGGAGATCAAATCCTTGCAGGAGAAGATGGATTTGCTTCTTGCTAACCAAGCCAAACAGGAGCAGATGAACTTTGTGGGTGGTCCTATTCAAGAGGCTCCTCCTAAGGTCAATGAGGTTGCTGGTTTGGAAGTCCAAGAAGAGTTATGCTTCATCAACAACAATGGTACTTGGTACAGGAAGGAACCTAACAATCAGTACAACAACTACCAGCATAGGTCTTATCCTAACAACCAGCAAGGAGGATATCAGCCCAAGCAAAACACTCAGCAAGGGAACTATCAGCCTCGGCAAAACATCCCTCCTGGTTTCAGCAATCAAGGCAATCAGTCTACTCAATCTCAAGGCAGCTCTTCTCAAGATAAAGCTCCAGATTCAAGTATGGAATCTATGTTCAAGAAAATATAGGAAGCTCAGTCTAGAACAGCAAAGGACATTGGCCATGAGTTCAAGACTGTTCACTCCAAGATTGATAGTAGCTATAATGAGTTAAACAACAAGATAAGAGCTTTGGAAAACCAGTTTTCTTCTATGAACTCTCAGCCAAGTCGCCAACAAGGGACATTACCTGGAAAGGCCGAGCAAAACCCCAAGGAGCCAATGAAAGCCATCAACTTGAGAAGTGGTAGAGAGTTACCTCCAAGAGTTCTCCCCAAGGATGGTGAGAAACAAGGTGGGGAGGTGGCCATCAACATAGATGATGTTGTGATTGTAAATGAGAAGGTTGATGAAGAGATCCTGGAAAAAAATTTTGAAGCTAAGGGTAAAGGAAAGGTTGGAGAAGAGAAGAGGACAGTGAAACATGGTGAAGTTGCTACTCCAACAAAAGGATCTTCTTTTGTCCCTCCTCCTTATGAGCCTAAGCTACCCTTTCCTGGAAGGTTCAAGAAGCAGCTATTGGAGAAATACAAGGCACTCTTTGAGAAACAGATGAGTAAAGTTCAGGTCACAATGCCTATCATTGATGCTTTCATGCTAGTCCCTCAATACAGCAAGTTCTTGAAGGATGTTGTAGCTGCAAAGAAGAAAGAGATGGAGGGTATGATGGTCCTTACTCATGAGTGCAGTGCCATTATCCAGAGATTGACTATCCCTAAGAAGCTAGAGGATCCAGGATGCTTTACTCTACCTTGCACCATTGGTCCTTTGATGTTTGAGAAGTGTTTATGAGACTTGGGAGCTAGTCTCAGCCTCATGCCCTTATCTGTTGCCAAGAAGCTTGGATTCAGCCAATACAAAAAGTGTAGACTCTCCTTGGTGCTTGCTGATCGCTTTGTTAAGTTTCCCATTGGTATCTTGGAAGACCTCCCTGTGATGGTTGGAAATTGTGAGATTCCAACAGACTTTGTTGTGCTTGAAATGGATGAGGAAGCTAAAGATCACTTGATCCTAGGAAGACCATTCTTAGCCACAGCAGGAGCCATTATCAGTGTGAAGGAAGGCAAGATTGATCTTCATTTGGGGAAGGAGCACACTCTCCACTTTGACATCAAAGAGGTGATGAAGAAGTAAACTGTGCAAGGCCAAGTGTTTTACATTGAAGAGATGGAAGCTCTGGCTGATGAGCTTCTTGAATAGTTGGCACTTGAAGAGTTGGCAATTAAGGACCCTTTGCAACATGCTTTGACAATGGGTAAAGAAGTCCAAGTGGTTGAGAACAAGGAGAGTGATGCTTATGTGAGAATGCTGGATTCTCATAAGAAGATTGATGGTGAAGCCCAGTACTAGGAGCTTACACATCAGGTTCACCAAGCTGCGAGCCACTCAACAAGAGGACATCTAACAAGATGATTGGAGTGAACTCAAGGCACCAAAAGTGAAGCTCAAACCTCTTCCCCATGGTGTAAGGTATGCATTTCTAGGCCCTAATGAGACTTACCCTGTCATTGTGAGTAGTGAACTTACTGAACTTGAGCTTTTTTAACTTTTAAATGCACTTAAAAAGTTTAGAAAAGCAATTGGGTACTCACTAGATAATATTAAGGGGATATCACCTTCTTTGTGCATGCATAGGATACATCTTGAGGATGAATCAATGACTTATATAGAGCATCAAAGAAGGTTAAATCCTAACTTGAAAGATGTTGTAAAGAAGGAGATTCTTCAACTCTTAGATGCTGGTGTTATTTACCCTATTTCAGATTCTAAATGGGTATCTCATGTGCATGTTGTCCCAAAGAAAGGTGTATCACTGTGGTTAAAATGACAAGGATGAATTGATACCAACTAGAACCATAACTGGCCATAGGATGTGTATTGATTATAGAAAGCTCAACTCTGCATCTAGAAAGGATCATTTTCCATTGCCATTTATTGATCAGATGCTTGAGAGACTTGCAAACCATCCTTTCTATTGCTTTCTTGATGGGTATTCAGGGTTCTTCCAGATCCCCATACATCCCAATGATCAAGAGAAGACAATATTCACATGCCCCTATGGCACCATTTGCTTATCGAAGGATGCCATTTGGGTTATGTAATGCTCCAGCAACCTTTCAAAGGTGCATGATGTCTATCTTCTCGGATCTCATTGAGGATATAGTGGAGGTATTCATGGATGATTTCTCTGTCTACGGATCTTCGTTTTCTGCTTGTTTGTCCAACTAGTGCAGGGTCCTACAGAGATGTGAAGACACCAACCTTGTGCTGAATTGGGAGAAGTGTCACTTCATGGTCAAAGAAGGGATTGTGCTTGGGCACAAGATTTCAGAAAAGGGGATTGAGGTGGACAAGGCTAAGATTGAAGTGATGGTTAGTTTGCCTCCACCAAAGATAGTGAAGGACATCAGGAGCTTTCTTGGCCATGCTGGGTTCTATAAAAGGTTCATCAAGGACTTCTCGAAGATTGCTAGGCCAATGACCAAGTTGCTGTGCAAGGAAGCCACTTTCAGCTTTGATGTAGAATGTCTTGAAGCCTTCAAGAAGATAAAGAGTGAACTTGTTAGTGCTCCCATTGTCCAGCCACCTGATTGGGATCTCTCCTTTGAGATAATGTGTGATGCTAGTGATTTTGCTGTTGGAGCTGTCTTGGGGCAGAAGAAGGATGGCAAGACTCATGTGATCTATTATGCGAGTCAAACCTTGAATGATGCACAACTGAGAAAAAGATGCTGACCATTGTCTTTGCCTTTGAGAAGTTCAGTAGTTACCTGGTGGGTTCCAAAGTCATTGTGTACACAGACCATGCAGCTTTGAGACATCTTCTAGCAAAGAAGGATGCAAAACCA
Source organism: Brassica carinata (assembly GCA_016771965.1). Lineage (NCBI taxonomy): Eukaryota > Viridiplantae > Streptophyta > Magnoliopsida > Brassicales > Brassicaceae > Brassica > Brassica carinata. The sequence continues at coordinate 15,071,465 of CM028687.1, read as the reverse complement.
AGACTTTTGAGATGGATCCTTCTACTTCAAGAGTTTGATCTTGAGATCAGGGACAAACCAGGAATTGAAAATGGTGTAGCTGATCATCTCTCCAGATTGAGAATTGAGGGTGGCATCCCTATTGATGAAGGATTTCCTGAGGAGCAGGTCATGGCTATCATGTCAGTGGTGGCAGTTATTGAGACTGGAAAGAAGATCGAGGAGGTCAAGGTAGCTAAAGAGAAGGGGCCTTGGTATGCTGATTTGGTTAACTACTTAGCTACTGGGAAAGAGCCATTGGATCTTGCGGGGTATGAGAAGAAGAAGTTTTACAAAGATGTAAAGAGATACTATTGGGATGAGCCATACCTCTACACTCTTTGCAAGGATCAGATCTATAGAAGAGTTGTGGCTGATGAAGAAATTGAAGGGATCCTTACATATTGCCATGGATCTTCCTATGGAGGCCACTTTGCTACCTTCAAGACTGTCTCAAAGGTGTTACAAGCTGGATTTTGGTGGCCACACATGTTCAAGGACACACAAGACTTTGTTTCCAAGTGTGATTTTTTCCAAAGAAGAGGAAACATCACCAAGAGAAATCAGATGCCTCAAAATCCAATTCTTGAGGTGGAAGTGTTTGATGTATGGGGGATAGACTTGATGGGACCTTTTCCTTCTTCTTATGGTAACAAGTACATCTTGGTGGCTGTTAACTATGTGTCCAAATGGGTTGAAGCAGTGGCTAGTCCTACAAATGACTCAAGAGTGGTGATAAAGATGTTCAAGAGCATAAATTTTTCCAAGATTTGGAGTTCCAAGAGTGGTCATAAGTGATGGAGGCTCACACTTCATTAACAAGGTGTTTGAAAGGCTTATAAAGAAGAAGGGAGTGAAGCATAAGGTGGCAACACCTTACCACCCACAAATCAGTGGCCAAGTTGAGATCTCCAACAGGGAAATCAAGGGAATTCTAGAGAAGATAGTTGGGGCCAAGAGGAAGGATTGGTCAGATAAGCTTGATGATGCACTTTGGGCCTACAGGACAGCTTACAAAACTCCCTTGGGTACCACACCTTTCAACCTTGTCTATGGGAAGGCCTGCCACTTACCATTATAGCTTGAGTACAAGGCACTGTAGGCTGTTAAGTTACTGAACTTTGACATCAAGAGTACCAAAGAAAAGAGGCTTCTTCAACTCAATGAACTGGATGAGATAAGGATGGATGCCTTTGAGAACTCAAGGATCTACAAGGAAAAGACCAATGCCTTTCATGACAAGCACATCCTCAAGAGAGAGTTCAAGGCTGGAGATCAAGTTCTTTTCTATAACTCTAGACTGAAGTTATTTCCAGGGAAGCTCAAGTCAAAATGGTCTGGTCCATTTGTGGTCAAGGAAGTGAAGCCTTATGGAGCAGTTGTGCTTTGGCACAAGCAGGGTAATGATTTCACAGTGAATCGACAGAGGGTCAAGCAGTACATGGCCACCATACCAAAGGAGATTGGGACATCAACCCCACTCTCTGATCCTTCCCGAGCCTAACCTCAAAGGAGGCAAAGTCAAGCTAGTGACTTTAAACAAGCTCACTTGGGAGGAAGTCCCATGGTTATCCTTGTAAATATTGCATTAGGATTTATTTTTCAAGGCATTTGGATGATGGGAGGTCAGTATGGTCGAGATGGTGAGCATGAGGCTTTAAAATAAGATGGAAGGCAAAAAGAGGAGGTCCGGACAGCCTTTGGTCGAAGAGCTCACGGCCGGACGTGCGCGGCCTAAGCAGCCCGCTCGGAACAAGGCATGCTGATCAGTACTTGGATGTGCGTGGGACGTATGCGCGGGTCGGCTAGCCCGCGCGGGACCGGACGGATGGACAAGAGGCGATACGCGCGGCCTCAAGGTCGCGGGACGAGTACCCCGCATGGGAACAGACGGCTTGTTTGGGAACCAGAACGCGCGGCCTTGAATGCGCGGGAAGGGATGATCGGTACGAGAGAAGTGCGCGGCCTCGTGTGCGCGGGATGGATACACCGCGTGGGAAGCGAGCTTAGCGGACATACGGATCACGCGGGCGTATATACGCGGGATGGATGACCCGCGCGGGATCGGAGTGCGACACAGACCGTACGGATGCTGGACACGCGCGGGTAAGAACCTCGCGGGTTACCCGACCCACACCACGACCCGCACACGACCCGGATGGACCCAGGTATGATTTTTTTTTACTTTTCTCCGACCCGACCCATTTCCCCGAAACAGACCATCTCTAAAACCCTAATTCGCCCTCTCTCTCCTCATTTCACCTCTTCTTCCCCAAATCAAAAACCTCTCTAGCCTCCAAGAACCAAAAGCCTCATATCTCACACAAATCTCCACCAAATCACTCCATTCCTTTTCCCACATCCAAGTCTTCCTCCTCTTAGTCTAATTCCTTGAATCTTTTTATCTTTATCCTTCATCCAAAGCAAGGTATGGTTTCTTTAAGTTCAAATTCGTAATGCTCATGAACCCTAAAAATTTGAACTTGAAATTTTGCCATTTTCTTGCTAGATTCTTGTGAAATAGACTAGAGAAGGCTCATATATCATGCTGGGTAGTTGATTTCATGGTGGAATTGAGTTTAATTTGAACTTTGAGAAATTAGGGTTCATGAGATTTGGGAATTTTTCAAATTTAGCTTAATTAAGGTTGATAGTGGGCTAGATTGGTTAGATAAGTTATCTTAGAGGTTGATTAGGTTCCAATTTCGAGCTGAGCTCTAGTTAATCATGATTTTTGCTAGTTTGAAGTTCTTGTGTTCATAAAAAAAAAAAGAAAAAAAAATGTGTATATATTTTATGAGCATGAGAGCTTCATTCTTTTTGACTTCACATGCTTGCATAGTGATCTTATCTTGACTAATCTCTTATTTCCCTTGCTATATATTTGTAACCTCTCTCATAATTGATGATTAACGAGTTTTGTATTCTCTCTCTCTTGTTCATCATGATAATCAAATACTCTTAAACCATGGTGTCTTAATCTCTTATCAAATCTCTTATAAATCTCTTCTACTCTCTCTAATCTACCATTAATCTCTTAATACCATCTCTATTCTAAAATCTCATAAAGAGTAGCAAAACTATGTTCATTGGCTACGCAACAACTCAAAAGGGGTATAGATGCTATGATCCTAACACAAGGAGAGTGTTAGTGTCTAGAGATGTGAAGTTCTTGGAAGAAAGAGGGTACTATGCTGATCAGGGTCTTCTAGTGATTTCTCTGTAAGAGCAGTTCTAGGGCAGCGTAAAGACAAAAAGCTCCACGCTATCTATTATGCCAGCCAAACTCTGGACGATGCGCAGAAAAATTATGGGACGACCGAGAAAGAATTGCTTGCCGTTGTTTACGCATTTGAAAAATTCCGTAACTACCTGGTTGGTTCAAAAGTCATCGTCCACACTTACCATGCAGCAATAAAATACCTAATGCGGAAAAAGGACGCGAAACCACGACTTATTCGTTGGATACTTCTACTCCAAGAATTCGATATGGAAATTAAAGACAAAAAGGGAGTAGACAATGGTGTTGCAGATCATCTTTCCCAAATTTGAGTGGAGGATCGACCACTTCTTACCAACTGAAAATGTCTACCTAGCAGACTCGACATTCGTCGGTCAAATATGTCTCGCATTTGAGGACTCATCGATCGATACCAGCGATGATATGTCTATCGACAGTCACAACAGTCAAGGTCAAGACATAGTTTCAATTGAAGTCGCCATTGACATAACAGTCAACGTAGCCTGTAACATGCCACCCACTGAACGCCACTCTCCCGGATATCAAAATATTTGTCGAGAGGTTCACGATGTGGAAGGACGACTAAGAAACAGACCCTGGTATGCTGACATAGTTAATTATCTAGCCGTCGACTTTGAGCCCGAAGAACTCAAAGGTTATGCTAGCAAGAAGTTCTTACAAGAAGTTAGGAGATACCGCTAGGACAAACCCTACCTTTACAAACACTGCACTGACGGGATATATAGACGTTGTGTCACGGAAGCTGAAATTCCTTATATTATATTCCAATGCCATGGATCTGACTATGCAGGACACTTTGCAACGTTTAAAACGGTATCTAAAATCCTTCAAGCAGGATTTTGGTGGCCAACCATGTTTCGCGATGTTCACGCCTATATCATGAAATGCGATAGATGCCAACGAAGAGGGAAAATCAGCAAAAGACATGAGATGGAACATAAGTTCATTCTCGAGGTTGAAGTATTTGATTGCTGGGGGATAGACTTCATGGGACCTTTCCCTTCCTCGTACGGAAAAAAATACATTCTAGTTGCTGTAGATTATGTATCCAAATGGGTTGAATCAATAGCTTCCCCAACAAATGATGCTTCTTTGGTCGTCAAACTTTTTAAGAGCATCATTTTCCCTAGATTCTGAGTTCCTCGAGTAGTCATAAGTGATGGTGGAACCCATTTCATCAACAAAGTTTTGACAAATTACTCAAGAAAAACGGAGTTCACCATAAAGTAGCTACACCTTATCATCTGCAAACAAGCAGACAAGTGGAAGTCTCAAACCGGCAAATCAAAGAGATTTTAAAAAAGACTGTAGGAATCTCAAGGAAGGATTGGTCTAGGAAATTAGACAATGCACTTTGGGCTTATAGGACTGCACTCAAAACCCCACTAGGGACAACCCCATTTCATTTGCTCTACGGAAAATCCTGCCAATTACCAGTTGAACTAGAGCATAAGGCAGCATGAGGCTGCCGAAAAAAGACTCATCCAGCCTAATGAACTGGACGAGATCAGACATTTAGCCTATGAAAACTCGAAGTTATATAAAGAAAGGATGAAAGCCTATCATGACAAAAATATCATTTCTAGGTATTTCGAGCCTAACGATCAAGTATTACTATATAACTCTCGACTTACATTGTTTCCCGGAAAACTCCGATCTCATTGGTCAGGCCCTTTCACGGTGGCAGATGTCCGACCTTACGGAGCAATCACACTGATAAAGGATAAAGGAGAAGAATTCACAGTAAATGGACAACGTGTGAAACATTATTGTGCTAAACCTCCGAACAGCAAACCTTTACGGTTGAGCGTTCCGACTCCTGACTAGTAAATTCTGGAAGTTAACCTAACGACTGAAAATAAGCATTGAGTGGGAGGCAACCCACTAATAGGTTTAGAATTTAAAATTGGGTTTTTCAATTTATGTTTTCCATTATTTATAATAAATAAAATAAAAAAACAAAAAGGGAAGGAGATGCTTAAAAATCGATCGACGCATCGACACATGCATCGATGGATGCGGAGTCGTCGAGGATGAGGCTCATTTAACTCGACATCCACCTCTTTCTCCCACAAATCGCAAAAAGCCTAGCAAACCGCAAACCTCACCTCTTTTCTCTCTCAATTTTTCACGGATTTCCTCCGTTTCTTGCCCTAATCCTCTCGTTTTTCACTCATCTATCTGTTTCATTCGATCATTCAACAGATCTACAAGGTATTACTTTGGAATTCTCTATTTTCGGGATCTTATAGAGTTGAGTTTCAAAATGGACTAGAACACTTGATTAGGCTTGATTTTGGACAATTTAGGTTGCTAGAATGATAGAATAGGCTCTACGAACCGATTGATATGTTATTTGCGCCATGAAAACGCGATTTGTGTTGAGTGATTTTTGCAGGTTTCACGATCTGATATCGATCGACATAGTATCCGTCGCATCTGTTGACGCCGTTCAAATCGATTGATTCTTCATATCACACATCGATCAATACCAGATATTGTATATCGATCGATATCCATTTCAGTGAGCACGCTTGCTAACTTAAAACTTTCGTTTATGTTTGTTTACAGATGAGTCAACATGGAGAATGAAGAGACAGGAGAACGAAGGGGAGGCTCGACCAGGCTGGTACCTCTAGGAGCCACCCTCCACCATCATCATCATCATCATCTCAATCTCCGTCCCCGCAAGCTGACGAGAGAGAGCCTTGGCCTCGGGACGATAAGACTCCCATTGCCACTTTCGAGACCTTCACAGACCCAAAGGCAGCGGTCAAGAACCGCAAATGCACCCACTGCGCACTCACAGACACGTGGAATGACTACGACAACCTGTTCTACAATGCATGGCTGGACGTCTCCATTGAGCCCAATTGGTCCATCGATCAGGCTACCGTGAGGCGGCTCGGGATCGAGTCAAATCTGACTGACATGATTAGGCAGCTGGGATTCGGCACCATGGCTACTCGTCCGTACGACCTCCATGTCTCTCTTGTCAGACCATTCAGGGCCACAGCTCAGCTCACCTACAGTAACCCGAGGGCGAGAGTTGCAGGCGACGCTATTTTGTCCTTATTCGCCAGAGGTATCAGATACAGGATCTCCATCACTAACCTCTGCGACATCTACAGGTTCACGGATCCCGCAGCCACTGGCAGCATCATTCCTGACTTCCCTGGATTACCTAAGTTCTGGGGGATACTTGGTACAGGCCACTGGAACTCTGGTTCAGCCACCCAGGACATTCGTCACCCCACCCTGGCGCTATTTCATGAGGGCCCTAGCCAACACTCTGTTGTGCAAGATGGAGCCCAACAAGGTGAGGATGCAGGAGCTCACACTGCTTTACGGTGCAGTGAATGGCTTAGTTGACCTGAGCCATCTTGACGTGGACGACGAGGTAGTGACACCTAACCTCGGAGCCATCTTTGCTGAGCACCTGGTGGGGCTGAAAATGAAGCCTTTCACGGGAACGAGCCAAAAGACAGAGACACTGGGGACCCTGCTGACACCGATCTTCAGGCATCTGGGCATCTGCTTTGACGAGGGCACCGCCATCACCACCCGCTGCTTTTTGGACGAGGCGCATCTGCTTCACTTAGGCTGGCTTAAGGATAACCTTCTCTGGAGTTTCGGGAGGGAGGACCAGATACGTCTGCTGCAGCTGCCACATAGGCCCACCACAGACTTTGCAGGGCAGATTGATAGCCTCAGGTTCCAGCCAGACCACCGCCTTCTCCGCAACCTCCCGGACATGCCACGCAGACCTACAGGGGTCCGCAGAGCACCTGCCACTCAGGGCTCGCCAGAGGCACCACTTCCCGACATTCCGATCGTACCGGACATTCTGATGCACGATCATGGAGACTTTCAGAGAGTAGTCATGGACGCTCTTCAGGCCATCTGGGCCAGAGTGTCGAGGTGTCATTGCTCGAGCAGGAGGAGCGTTAGGGCCAGGTCACCATCAGCAGCAGGATAGTCTCTCTAGCGCCGGGATGACTCATCAGAGAACATCGACGATACCGGCGAGGACACTGATTAGTCCTCACATTTCTACCCCTTATCTTTATGCACTATTTTCTTTTTATGTTTTCGGTTTATGGATTTATGTTTCATACTATTTCGTTTTTCTGCATGCTATGACTTGAGACTATCTATTTTCTTATGATAACGTGGGTTTGTCTCACAGAGCTAACTTAGATGACCAGTAACTCATATGTGATGAGTAAGACAAGGATGACACATTACTTTAGACAAAGAACATTCTTGTATTTCCGTCATCGATCGACACAACAGCCAATGTGTCGATCGATACAGAGGTCAGAGCGTCGACCGAAGGAAGAGACAGAAAGGTACAAAATTTTTCTCTCATTACCCAGTATTTGTTTTATTCCCTAAACCAATCTTAGACCAAATAACACTGAGGACAGTCTTGTTTAAGTCTGGGGGAGGTAGTTGCTAATATTGTGTTTCATTTTGTTTCATTCTGCTCTAAAAAAAAATATATATATATATATATATATATAAATCAAAATATTTTTATTGAGTTAAGAAGGGGACAATGAACTTTCTCGAACATTTGCTTGTTATCTAACCTCTTTTTAGCACCACTCTTAAATTTTTCGACTGTAGAATGTACTATAGATGCTAAAGTGGATCACCTGTCAACTAGTACCACACTTGCTATGAATGTTTGAAAGAACCAAAGCTGATCTCCAACCAAACTTGACTACATCTGCTTTTCTTGGGGCTTGGTATACGCGGGGTCGGATGCTTCAAACAAGTCTGGAAGGTAAAAGCCTTGTGCAGACAGATATATCACCTTCTCTCTCTCAAATTTCGAAATTTACATTTATATTTTCAATCTTCTTAAAAAAAAAATCTTAAGATTAGTTAGATATTTGTTTAGGAAAAGAATTCGAACATGACTTGGTGGCTACAACCATTAAGGCTTGATTCATAAAGAATTCTATAGGTAAATGGTTCAAATAGGATTTGGTGGCTACAACCATTAAGGCTTGATTAACAAAGAATCCTAGGATAAAGGTCCAAAAGAAGTGAACAGGGCTTGGTGGCTAAAACCATTAAGACTTGATTCATGGAAGCATGTCCAATCTTGGTCAATGCCTTGCAAATGAAAGCAAACTTTGACCAGGAGAGAAATAAGTAGAGAGAGAGGAAAGGAACTTCTTTGAGCAGCCTTGCATCTTGTGATCGATACCTCCAAGGTAAAGCTTGCACTTTATTTTATGCAAAGAAATGAGATCAGTAGAGGAGTGAGTCAGACAGGATTTGCTAAGTTGTTGGCTAGATGAATTTGGTTGCTAAGCTAGGATATAGTATAAAGTGCTTCTGTAGTTAGGAGGTATTTAATGTGGCTTGCAACAATTTAAAGGTGATGATTTTAAGTAAAAGATTTTTATGAGTCCCTGCTGTTTTCAAACCTCCTCGGGAGAGACTGCATGTTTGTTTTGCTTGAAGACAAGCAAAAAGGTAAGTCTGGGAGAGTTGATAGGTCATGGATTTTACCCACTTTTAACCATGATTTATATATGTTTTCAGAGTTAACTATATGCTTTTAGAGTCTTTTTAGAGCTTTTACAGGTTTAGGTACTCATGGAAGTAAGATAGCCATTTTGGAGCTTTTTGGAGCTAATTTGAGAACCTCACTAAAACAAGAATCGGTCGATGTCTTAAGCAACATATCGACCGATGAGTACGAATAAAAATCAATCGATGTGCAATCCTTACCATCGATTGATGGTGAAGCCACCCGAGAGTTAATGATAAGTTAGAAGACTTCAAGTTTCACAAAACCTCTATTATTACATCTTAAGTCCCTGTTAGGCAATGTTAGTAGGGTTTTGTATCATCTTAGAGGCAGACTTGCCTAGAGACCTTTTAGACCTATCTTGGAGAAGGAGCTTAGGATTTGAGAGAGAGATCTTAACTTCATAACAGAGAAGATCTTAAACTCCCTTGTTTTCATTACTCTGTTTCATTGTTTCCCTTGCTAATTATTTAAGAATTATTCAGACCATCATGACTCTGTCTCTTATGAATATGTCTGAGAGTAATCTCACTATTAGATTTAGGTTTCTCATAAGGTTAATTTATGTATTGCTAATAAACTGATGTTAGGGTGTTTAGAACATGGTTCTTCATCTAGTTTCTCTTAATGCTATTGTTTAGGATTGATCACCCTTGACTTAGATCTTAGGATTAATTTGGATAAGTGATGACTTGACCAAAGACCTGAAACTAAACTAGAATGATCTAATCCAACTAGGCGCACACGAAAGTTGCTCTAGTAAGATTAGAGAACGTATCAAACCCGATCTTAAGGCTCACTAGAAGCGATATCGATCGACGCGACAATCGTTGCATCGATCGATATAGTGAAAGGTGTATCGATCAATATTCACATAGAATATCGATCGACATTTTCTCGTGATTCTCAGATGAAAGTCGAGATCCGAGATCTAGTTGTTGGCAATCTATCTGATTGTACCTAAAAGTTTGAGTTCAAGAAATATAAATATTTATAAACCCTTAATTATCCAGATTAAATAGCATACTTATCATACCTGAGATAATACCTGAATCTAGCTATTCACTATCTGTTTACAAACCTCAATTCAAACCAACCGAACAACTACCTTGTTCACCACTTTATTTTCTGTTTAAAACCTGTCTATCTAGCCTTACTTCGAAAACTACAAATCTATTGTGTAATCCTAGAGTCTATGTGGATTCAATCCCTAAGTACTACAACTGAACCTCTTATTTGAGAGAGTAATTCACTCCTTCGGGTAATTTGAGTGATATCATCGATCGACAGAGACACCTCAACATCGATCGACAAACATCATCACCAGGCAGAACGTGCACGCGCATCGCTCAACACCCCTTACTACATATCGATCGATACGAAGGCGGCCAACATTGAGTAAAAAGGAAATTACTCAATTGGTAGTTGGGCAGATGATCGCTATAAAGAGAGCTTTGAAGTAGAGGAAAGATCATATGCCATAGGAGCAGATGAGATGAATGAGGGTTTCACTACAGAGGAACTCTTCAACTTCAAGGAACGAGATACAGAGGACATTGAATCTACCTTTCGCCCTCTCAAACCTAAAGATCAGGCAAGAGCAGAAACAGATTCACTTTTTGCAGAAGCCTGCGGCGAAGGCACTCGTTTCAGTCGCATAAGTAAAGCAGACAGACGTGCAGCGATCAACATGGAGAAAGAAGAATTGATCGCCAGAGCTAATCGAAAATCGATCGACATCACTGCAACAACAGCGATCGACATCCATCCCAAACCACGATCCAAGGTAAGTAAACAAAACTATATGGATTATGGATATCTAACACCGGATGAGTTTGGTATTTTCAGAGATTCAGATGGCCAAGCACGAGCAATAGATGGAAAAATTCTGCAAGTATAAGGAGAGGACATTGCAGACATCCTTCAGACGGCCAACAAACCAGACAACCTCTTCATGCAACAACGCACCATTCCAGAATGCCGGCAGAGGATTACAGATGAGCATTATGATGCAGCTGGCAGAGTAGACGATCGTTTCGAGCCAACACATCGACCACATACTCAACCGTCGATCGACAGAAAAATCCCACCATCGATCGACGCGACAGTTCGACCATCGGTCGACAGGCACTTCGAGTTTGGACAGAGAGCTTACAGCCATTATGGAATATGGAGGTTCCACTAGGAAGAAAAAGATGAGTATGGCGTCCACGTGGAGTAGGCGGGAACATCATCAATGTGTCCAAAGAAGACATCAGAAATCTACTGAGAAGAGCCTCGATGGATGAGCGCTCTTACATATGTCTTCCAGAACATGCCAAGTCATTCACACAGACTAGTTTAGTGCCAGAGATCTACACCAAGGATGAAATCAACGAAATGTTCTGATGAATCAATGGAGCTAAAAAATGGGAAGAAGAGGCCCTCAATAAGAGACTTGATGACATCTACCATTCACTTAACAACAACATAAACTGGCTAATCAAGAGGAGTGAGTTGATGCAGCGAGAATTGGATATGCTCCGTGAGAAGAATGAATCTCTACAGAAGGAATCCACATCGATCAATACAGAGTGTCCACCATCGATCGATGCGAGACTTACATCACTATAAGATTTGATGAAATCATTCGATTACAAGCTTGATGGAGTCTACAATCCGCTCAATGATGGCATGGATGAATTAACTTCACGACTAATTCAACTACAACAAGAAGTCGACATCATTCGAGGCAACTCGATTTTCAAACGAGAAATCAAAATCGATTGACGACATCACTGCCCATCGATCGACGAAGAACCTGTAAATCGATCGACACGTATCGACCAGAACCGACCGACATACTACCACCATCGATCGATCGCGAGACTTACATCACTATAAGATTTGATGAAATCATTCGATTACAAGCTTGATGGAGTCTACAATCCGCTCAATGATGGCATGGATGAATTAACTTCACGACTAATTCAACTACAACAAGAAGTCGACATCATTCAGAGGCAACTCGATTTTCAAACAGAGAAATCAAAATCGATTGACAGACATCACTGCCCATCGATCGACGCTCACACCGCAGACCTCTATACCAGAGCAGAGATGGATAAGATGGTTGAAGATATCTACAGTGCTTTAGGAAGAGCAGAGGATGCATCTTACAAGAGATGTGATGAGATATACTTCCCATTCAATAACAGCATCAGTGGATTAAACTGGCAAACAGAGAGGATGCAGTAGGAAATCAAAACAATTCAGAGACAGCTTGCAAGTCGTCCAGAGACATCAGCATCGATCGACAGAAGAACCTGTAAATCGATCGACACGTATCGACCAGAACCGACCGACATACTACCACCAGCATCGATCGATACCGAGTTTGCATCAGAAAGAGAGAAACTGATAAAGGATAAGTTGTACATGCTTGATTCAATGCAAAAGGAACTGAAGGAACTATCAGAATATGCTTATGAAAAGCTTGGGAGGCATTAGTTCAGCATTAAAAATCTAGGAGAGAAGCTACAAATCATCTCAAATGCAGCAGCAAAGATGAATGAGAGATGGACCAGAGGAGATGACGCCACAAGAAGCTTCACTGCTACATGGTTCAGGATGAGCAGAGATAATGTGGATACTTGTTTTCCAACAAGTAGTTGCTTTTCACCTTACTAGCCCAAACACCTCCAAATTCAAGCTAAATGACTATAACAAAGCGCTGAGTGGGAGGCAACCCATTATTAGGTAATTTTACTTAGTTTTACTCTTTAGAGTTACTGATTTTCGTTTATATCTTCATTGGAGGTCAAAAAAAAGACCCGAGTAGACAATTGCCCAGGAAATCGACCGACGAAACCAGGTCGATATTGATCGACACTGCCACAGCAACAATGATCGACGGATACTTCTTGCCATCGATCGACACAGACTTTGGTCAGGTATATCGATCTAACTTGTTAAATTCAGTACCTATGATTTATGTCATTCCCTTAACTCCGACTGGATTTACACTGAGGACAGTGTATAATTTAAATCTGGGGGGAAAGTTACTGATATTACTTTAGTAATAACTTATATCCTAGGTTAAGGTTCTAGTTAGCTACTCATGAACACAAGCATTAAGAGCATCCTAGGTCAAGGTTCTAGTTAGCTACTCAAGAACACAAGCATTAAGAGCATCCTAATGATGAATATCACAACTTAGCAATCTATAGTTGGAGCTAATCCCTCATAACCTATTTGAACCTAAATCTAACAATAGAACTACTCACACATGGCTAAGAAATTCATAACAATAAGGTATAAAGAAAACTGCATAGATAGATAAATAGATAATAATAGAGTTCCAATCACAAATCTCTTTTGATCTTCTCTCCAACTCTAGAAATCCCTAAAACCTTTAGCTATGTAAAACAATAGAATAGAAAAGCTCTCTTTGCCTCCAACACTTTTGCAAAGTATATAAATTAGGTTAAAAACTCGTCAGGGGCAATTCTGTAAATTGGTGAAGTCTTGGGCTCTAAGTCGGCTAGAACCAATTCGTGTCTTGTCTACTTCGCCGTCGATTGATGTCACAGGATGTGCATCGATCGACTATTATCTTCAATCGTGGACCATTCTTCGATATCCATCGATGGCACATAGTGTGCATCGATCTATTGTTGACTCTGAATGTCGACCTCCAGTCTGGTTTGATGGTCAGCTCGGGTGAAACCTCTTTTATGCTCCAAAATGCTCCAAAAACATCATTTTGTTTCAAAACACTCCTGAACCTGAAAACATACCTAATAGACTCCAAAACATAATAATTATAGAATAATCGATCGACGGTGCAAAAGGTGTATCGATAGATATTCCTCTAGAATAATCGATCAACACTTTCTAATTGATCAAGCCGATTGGAAGGTCATTATATCTAGTCCATTGACGAATCTAGAAGGCAAAAGCTGATCGATTTGTTCTTATGAAGTTGAGCTCTATAATATCATGCAAACAACTGTTAGGCATCTATAGGATTATATTCCTAATTACTTGAATAGAAACCCTAAGTCTAGCTATTTCTTATAAAAGCTTCAAACCCTCAATCAATCAATCGAGCAACTACCTTGTTCAAAAACTGCTATTTAATTTCAATAATAATCAACCTAGCTTAATCACTCTGATTAGATCTTATTGGTTCCCTAGCTCCTTGTGGATTCGATCCCTAAGTACTACAACTGAACCTCTTATTTGAGAGAGTAAAGTTTCTCCTAGGGTAATTTGAGCACGTTATTAGTGACCGGTGTATCGGAGGCCAATGGTTGGTCGCCATCAGTGGGTGTGTCGTCGGGATGCATACTGACTTCGTGAACGTTACTCTGTGAGGCCCCATGGTGAGCGCCAAATGTTGAATCTGAGTTTGGTTAAGTCTAATGAAAGGGAACTAAACTCGATTGTGGGTATCTCAAAGACGTTTTATTGATCAGTATGTGATATCGAACGAGATTACAAGGAGATTAAGTAAAGAAAAGAAGGTCGGAGCTTTGTTAAAATCACCGACGAGAATACAAAGAGATTCGATCGGTTGATAAACCCTAGATCTTGCCGTCAATGTTTTTGTCTCTAGTTTCGGATCTATCTCTCTTTCCATTTTCCCTCTTTTTATATCCTCGGCTCGCCTCTAGTCCATTCGCCCTAAGACCTATTCGTCCCGCGGGGCCAGGCCTGGGCCCATGCCTTAATGGGCTTCGAGTTGAACGAAGACTCGTCGAGCCGACGTTGATGATGTTGGTCTATCGGCTGTCAAGCTACGTCGATCCAACGAATATCTAAGCCGATCAGTCGACTTAATCTGAGTTGATTTTGGCCAGGCTTCCGATATTAATGGGCCGAATCCCGTTATTCGACGGGTCTTATGAGGGATGTTAGTTCCTCTCCAACAATGATCACACTCAGCCAAGCTTCTTTTCTTCTTTATTCTAACAGGGACCCTAAGCATTCTAAAAAGAAATAGTATGATGGATTCGTTTCCCCTTTTCTGGAACTCATCAATATTATCTTTATTTATTGGCTTTCTTAGTTATTTTGGCACCACAGGGTCCTAGGAACAAAGACACCCCTGATGAAGAAAGAGCTAGATTTTTTTTTTGCATCAGAAAGGGGACCGATTGATCCAAGTGGACCGATTGATCCAAGTGTGGGATCAATAGATCGTTTATTTACAGCTTTCGGAGGGTTTGGTCGGTCGATAGATCGTGGGAAGTGATCGATCGATTACTTAATTATTTTCTAAAGGATAAACCAATCTAGATATGAGATCGATCGACTCTTTGTGACGACCCAATTCTCAGGTTTTTATATGTTTCTTCAGTTCCTCCAGATTTTACACTCCTATCAACTGAGACAAGATTGCAATATGGAAGGAAACCTTCTTCACATTTACTGTTTTCAGCATTCAAGGCAATTTTAATTTGTAGTCAATGATTGGAACTTTTTGTTGAGATCCTTGTACATCTCCTCCGCGCTGTAATTGCTAGCTTTCTGACCCTCCAAGAGTTGATGCATCATGAATTCAATCTTGTTTTCTTGAGGACCTGGTGCAACTAGAATGAATGTTTGAAAGCCTGAATTCGAATTCCTAGATTTATGTCCTTTACTTTGAAAACCTTGCTGGAAATCATTTTGACCATGTTTATGTATGAATTACTTACCCTGAAATTACTGAGGAGGATAAAACTGATCATTAGCATTATTCATGCACTTAGTATTGAATCCTCTGTTATGGAACCTCATGTAATTCGCTCAGTCTCGTTCAGCAGAATCCTTCACAGCACATATCTCACCCACATCATCACAGAAATTTACATGCCTCTACTAACCTAGTTGGCTCTTCAGAATCTGAGCCATCATTGATTTAAGCTTAGATATATGTTCACTTCCAGAAGTAGTCATCCCATAGATTGGCCATACTCTCGATAGTTGTTCTTCTTGGTTGTGAGGTTTTCAATCAGCTGAGATGCATCTTCTATAGACTTAGTTATGAAGTATCCATTCTTAGCTATGCCTAGAGATAGCTTAATGATACACTAAAATTGTGTCTTATTCTACTACAAGCTAACAGTGTAGATGTAGTATTTGAGATTCAATTCCAGTGGACCAGTTTACACTCATAACAAGAAAACTCTTAATTTGTGACTATTTTTTTGTAACAAATCTTTGTGACTAACATGAAACTATTTTGTGACTCTTTAACTACTACACTAATACCAAAGGCAAATTAGTGGCAAATTTACCACTACAATATATAGTTATTACATAGTCACAAATAAGAGACATAAGTAAGACATATAGTTAGTAATAGTTAGTCACATAATAGTATCAAACTGGGACGAGTTGAAGATTTTATTTTTAGTGGAAAATTTAGTTGCAAAGTTAGTCACAAATTTGAAACTAAATTATTACCCTTTATCGACTCCTAATAAGTTTTTCCAAAAACTCAACAATATTTATATATAAGTATGTTTTGTTATGATGTTTTTACATATATATGAACTAATATAAACAGTTATTTACTACAAACTGCATAAAATTAAAAGTTTCAAATACTTTACATTTGTGATGGCATAATATCTAGAATGTGTTATGTGTTAGTTTGCTTTCAAGTAATGATATTGAATGATTTTGTTAATTCTTACATGTGTTGTGTTTGTTTTGTTTTTGCTCTTTAAAAAGAAACGAAGAATGTGATTAATAACTAGAAGATGAGTGATTTTGAATTCATATTATTTAACTAAATAACATTATAGGGTTTAAGAAATAGGGTTTAATTGTGACTTTCAAAATATAGTCTCAAATTAGTTACATTTTGTGACTATTTTGTAACTGCTTTAGTTTTTATATTTTTAATTTTATCAACAATACATATAAGATTTTATTTCTTGATTTACTTTTATTTTAAGTATAAATATATTATAATAAAACAAGGTATTTAAAAATAGATTATATTTGTATAATATTTAAATTGTTTGGGACTAGTTTGCGACTACAGCAAAATATGGCGTCCAAAAGGGACACGTACCTCTCCCTCTTTCCATCAAAACTCCAAAATGTTAAAATATTTCATTTGGCGGTCAAATTTCCCTCCTGTCACTTTATTTCCCTCTTTTCCCTAAATTTTAGTGTTTTGATTAATTTTGTTTTAAACTATAAAATGGTGTGGCCAGATTTTCTTCCTCGTCACTTTATTATATGTTTCCCTTTACTTTTCTTCTTTTCCTCTGTTTATCTTCTTCTAACGAACACTCTAAATCCTCACTTTTCTTACAAATCTGAGACAAAAACTCATGGTTATAGCACAAATTCAACTCAACTCCTTCCTTCTTTTAACTCATTGTTTCTCGCTTCAAAACCAAACTTAAGAGCACACACTTTCCTTTCCTTTACGATCGTATTTTCCTTTACGAGCAGCTTAGATCTACTCCTCTGAGACTCAAGACCGTATCTCCTCCTCTACGTCGGTCTATCCTGACACTAACAGAGATGGCTCCTCCTCTGCAAGCGGCTCGTTTTATATATGTTTTATTGTTTTTGTTAGAAGCGTCAAGGCGGATTGGGAGTTTGACTGCGGTAAATGGCGGAGGAATGTGGGGGACATCGGAGAAAGTGGCAGAGAACGGCGGAGGGCATCATAGGATAAATCTCGAAATTGTTATTTTGCCTTTTTTAGTTTAAGATTCTGTAAACTGGTTTTGATTTGTAATTTGATTGGTGTTTAAACAAAAATTTGTAATTTTATTTTAATGTGCATTCCAGATTTTTACTAATGAACTAAATCTTTTTTTAATAAATAATTTTATTTCTAAACTAATTCTAATTTATGAACCAATTTCTATATTATAAATTTTATTAACTAAAAAGGTGCTTTTTAAAATACTGTGATAAAATAGTCGCTAAGTATATATATATTTTTTTTTACTGAAATGAAGTATTCACTAAGTATACTCCATAACTATGTATTGAAACAGTCTTTGAAATAAAACTACGAGGGGTTATAATGTAGTTGTTGCACATTAGCGACTATTTTATGACCAAAAAAATTTGCGACCAAATATTTTCCACTGTTTTTTATAGTCGTAATGTAGACACTAATACCGTATTTGTGAGTATTTTGTGACCGTTTTAGTGGTGGCAAACAATATATTTTCTTGTAGTGACTTTATTCTTACGAGTTCTTAGTTTAGCTAAAACAATGATAGTGTTTTGATTTTAGGGTAACGTGTAAAACAAGTAAAATAATGTAAATGTGAATTCAATTTAAAAGAAGCCAGCCTAGAGTTATTTTATTGGGTGCTAATATTTGTGAGTTCAACAATTATTCAAACGCTAATAAGAACAGGTCCAGAACTCGGATCACTCAAATAGAACAGTCCACTGTCGTGACACTGTTCTCTATGCTGATCGATCTTGATACTTAAACTCTCGTCTAGATCAAGACGCGACAGCAAGCAATAGAGATCAAGTCCGATAGATTCACCAAACACCCTAATATCTACTTTCGCTGATTATGGATGCTAGGCTCATTCATAACATGTCTAGCAATCTATTACACGGTTAATGAATAGATTAAACATAAGTTTATACATTAATTGGCTAGATTAATGCAAGCAGTAAGGATGAATATGAATGAAGACAATAGAATTATTCACTTATCTATGTTTAGCTCATGTGATTAACACCCTAGAACCCTAGACAAGCTAACCGACTACTCAGCCATGACACAAGAAAACACAAGCATCAATACTGAATAATAATGCATAAGAATAACAAAAACAAAAAGAGGGTTTAGAGTAATCTTCTCTAGACGAGAGAGATGGAGCCGTCTCCCTTTACAAGTTAGCAAAATCACAATATGAAAAGCTCTAGAGTTTCTTCTTTGTGAAAAGGAAGCGTAGAATGATAATAGAAGAAGGGAAAAAAGAAGATATATGGAAGTCATAGGCACTGGGAGAGAAAATAGGGTGATTAGGGCAAATTCCGAAATAACTTGTATTTTTCCTTAAAAATCTTTGCCGCTGGAACAGGCACTCGGGTGCTCCGCTTGATCGGGAACAGCCATCACACTGTGCTCTGCGTGATAATCTCCAAATTGCACTTTTTCTGCCTCTTTTGTTCCAACTGGTCTATCTCCCATCCAATGCAACTCTAGACCTGAAATAACTCGAGAAGAACTAGGAAGACTCGATAAAGACCTGAAAACCAATTGGAAAACATAAATACAAGATAGTCAAAAACACAATATATCACTTAAATTTGGCCTCATCCACGGTAGAAGGTGTTCAGCAGACAGTCTTGAGAGAACCATGGTGACGGTAGTCTCTTATGTACTATTTAAAGTGCTCCTAAGCCTAACAAAGGAGTCAACTGGACCCTTTGGAAACTCTGAGAATTTTTTTAGGTGGGTAGATCTATACTTAGTGTAGAAGTGGCGAAGAAAATAACCCTTGACTTTGTCCCAGGTAGTTAAATATCACGTGGAGAGACGTGCACCACCTTAAAGCCTTGTCGGCTAGAGAAAAGGTATAAAGTCTGCACCTCAGATTGTCTCTGAAAATCATTGCACTACAAGAAAACACAACTTTAGCGACGAAATTTAACGAGGAAAATAAAACCTCGTAAAATAACGTCGCTTTTAAGAAGCACTTAGGAAACTAGAAAGCAACGTCAGTTCGTCGTAAAGTAACGAGGAAAACATTTCCACGTAAAAAAGACGTAATGTAACGTGGTTCTTACGAGGAAAATTGTCTTCCTCGTAATGTCGACGTAAATATAGCATGTTCTTTACGAGGAAAATCTTTGCGTGTAAATAACGACGAAATTTCGAGTCTACCAACTTTGTAGGTGTAACACGTTTTTTTTTCGGCTACCTAACAAAATTTCGTAGTTAATTCGTAGTAAAATCTCAACTACCAGATTCAAAAATTTCCTATAAATATGAACCTTTGAAGATCATTTTAAACACACCAAGAAGAAAAAAAATAAAAACGTGAAAGAAAAAAAATGTCGGCCTCCGGGAATATTTTCGAGTTGCGGAGGTGGATGTATATGCATAGAGATGCTAACGGGAGAGTGACGAAAGAATACCTTGCGGGGCTGGAGACATTTATGCATCAGGCAGATTCCACACCGCTGACCCAAGAAAGCGGTAAGATGTTCTGTCCTTATCGGAAATGCAACAATTCAAAATTGGCAAATCGTGAAAATGTTTGGAAGCATTTAATAAATAGAGGTTTCACGCCAAATTACTATATCTGATTTCAACATGGAGAAAGTTATAATTATGATGAGAATCATGAAGCTAGTAGTAGTAATAGCAATTTTCAGGAAGAACAACCGGTTGATCATCATCATTTGCATAATGAACATAGTTACCATCAAGAAGAGCAGATGGTAGATTTTGATAGGGTTCATGATATGGTAGCTGATGCATTTGTAGCTCATGATGAAGATGAAGAACCTAATATAGATGCAAAAAAGTTTTATGAAATGTTAGATGCTGCGAATCAGCCACTTTACAGTGGTTGTAGAGAAGGTCTCTCTAAATTGTCGTTGGCAGCTAGAATGATGAATATTAAAACTGACCACAATCTACCTGAAAGTTGCATGAATGAATGGGCAGACTTTTTAAAGAGTATTTGCCGAAGACAATGTGTCCGCTGATTCTTATTATGAGATTTAGAAACTGGTTTATAGTCTTGGCTTGCCTTGGAGATAATAGATGTTTGCATTGAAAATTGCATGATCTATCGGGAGATGATGAGAAGTTAGAAGAATGTCGATTCTGCAAGAAGCCACGATTCAAGCCGCAAGGACGGACGTAACAGGGTACCGCATCAAAGGATGTGGTACCTACCAATTCTGAGACAGATTGAAAAGATTGTACCAATCGAGCAGACTGCTGGAAAGATGAGATGGCATGCCGAGCACACTCAGACGGATGGTGAGATGACTCATCCATCAGATGCAAGAGTCTGGAAACATTTCAACAAAGTACATCCAGAATTCGCTAGCAATAGCCGGAATGTGTATCTCGGATTATGCACAGATGGATTTAGTCTATTCGGAATGTCAGGGAGACAATATTCTTTGTGGCCAGTCTTTCTTACGCCATACAACCTGCCACCGGAGATGTGCATGCAACGAGAGTTGCTATTCTTGACCATATTAATACCTGGTCCCAACCATCCAAAAAGGTCTCTGGATGTTTTCCTACAACCACTGATAAAAGAGTTGAAGGATTTTTGGTCAACAGGGAAGAGGACGCATGACTGCTCAACGAAGACGAATTTTACGATGCGAGCGATGCTTTTGTGGACCATAAGTGACTTTCCTACCTATGGGATGTTATCTGGATGGACTACACATGGGAGATTAGCTTGTCCATATTGTAATGGAACGACAGATGCGCTTCAACTGAAGAATGGTAGGAAGACAAGTTGGTTCGATTCTCACCGTCGATTTCTTCCCATTGGCCATCCGTACCGAAGAAACAAGAAATTGTTTAGGCACAAAAGAGTTGTGAGAGACACTCGTCCTCCATATTTAACCGACAACAAATTGAAGCTAACTCGATTACTATGGAGCTCGAAACAGTTCCTCGTGGTGGTAATTGGCATGTCCACGGTAATATGCCTGATTTTTACGGTGTTCAGCACAATTGGCACAAGAAGAGTATATTTTGGGAGTTGCCATATTGGAAGGATCTTCTTTTGCGCCACAACCTCGATGTGATGCATATAGAGAAGAATTTCTTTGAGAACATCATGAATACAATATTGAATGTCCCAGGAAAGACAAAAGACAACATAAAATCGAGGATGGACTTGCCGGATATTTTCTCAAGAAGTGAGTTACATATAAAAGCAATGGACAAGTTCCCGTTCCGATATTCAGATTGTCTTCAGAAAAAAAGTCGGTGTTGTTCAACTGGGTGGCATCAGAAGTGAAGTTCCCCGATGGGTATGTTTCAAATCTCTCTAGATGTGTTGAAAATGGTCAAAAGTTCTCTGGGATGATGAGTCATGATTGTCACGTATTTATGCAACGACTACTTCCCTTTGCATTTGCGGAGCTACTTCCAACAAACGTACATGAAGCACTTGCAGGTAATAAATTATAATCCAGTAATTTTATAATGGTTTAGTTTGCAATAATATATGACTAATGTGTTTTTTTTTTGGAATTAGGCATCAGAGCATTTTTCAGGGATCTGAGCACACACACTCTTAAAGAAGAAGTTGTGGAACAGCTTCAGGAGAACATTCCCATCTTATTGTGCAACTTGGAGAAAATATTTCCTCCGGGATTTTTTGATGTCATGGAGCATCTAGTTATCCACCTCCCATATGAGGCATTGCTTCGTGGACCTGTACATTACGGATGGATGTATCGGTATGAGCGAGCCATGAAATATTTGAAGGGAAAAGCCAAAAACCTCGCAAAAGTTGAAGGTTCTATAATTGCTGGAAGTTTGACGGAAGAAACTTCTCACTTCACATTGTACTACTTTGGGTCAAAAGTACGTACCCGGAAAAGAGCTCCTAGAAGATATGATGATGGTGGTGTCGCGCCAACATATGCAGTTGCTGGTGTTCCGGACATCTTTAGCCAGATTAGGCGACTTCGGTGGGAAATCAAAAGAGGTTTGGTGGTCGAGTGAAGAAGACCCATAGTGCACACACCTATATTCTACTCAATTGCGAAGATCCATTGATGCTATTTTGAAAGGTACATATGGACACTTCTAAACACACATAATAAATATAAATTATATAATTGTGAAATTAAGATTAATTGATATAAAATGTGATTTTACAGCTTATTTGTTTTCAAGTCGAAGAAACATTCCCGGTATATCCACAAGTGGCGTAAAAAAGGAAAGATCAACACTTTATTAAGTGGTTGAAGAATCAGGTATTAATTTTTACAGCTCGATCAAATTATTTTTTTCATACATTATATGTACTAATATTTCAACGTTCTCTTTTATTTTTAAGGTTGATTATGACGACGATGCAGATTATCCTAAATGGTTACACGAAGTAATTCAATCTCCACATGTAAAGGTCACCACATCACAGATGTATTTCACACGAGGCTATACTTTTCACAATACGAGTATGGTAGACAGCGGGCGACCAGTAACTATGGAATATGTGTGAAAGGGAAAACAGATTTCTACGGGATCTTGACGGAGATTATTGAAGTCGAATTCCCAGGGATATTGAAGCTGAAATGCGTCCTCTTCAAATGTGAATGGTTCGACCCTGTCGTCAACAGAGGTGTTCGGTCTAATAAATTTGGTGTAGTTGATGTCAATGGTGGACGAAGGTACAACAAATTTGAGCATTTCATCTTAGCTTCACAAGCAGACCAAGTTAGCTTCCTTCCATACCCTCGGATGAGAGAATCAGGAATAAATTGGTTATCCGTGATCAAAGTTACACCTCGTGGACGAATCATAAGTGGAGAAGAACCACCATTGCAAGAAGAACAGATAAATGTAGTCGAGGAACCTGAAGCAGCCACAGACGACATACTTCTCATTGATCCGCATAATCATGAGTACGAAGATCTTACCGACGACGCATGCACGGCTGTTGAAGACGAGTTTAATGAAAATGATGATGTTTCTAGTGATGACGAGAATGTCGATGTATCCGATTGATGTACGTATTTGTATTGATGTATGATTGATTTTCAGACTTAAGGAATTGTGGTTTTTGAATTGTGGAACGGAATAAAAAGATTGAGGTTAAAGGGAAGATGGGGTTTGGGGTTTGGAATAAATGAAGTAGAAGATAAGGAAGATGGGGTTTGGGGTTTAGGGTTTAGGTTTTGGATTTTAGGGATTTAAACATAAACCTCGTTATTTCCACGTAAAATAATGTGGTCTTTACGACGAAAGTGAGAAATAAAAAACACGGGCCTCGCTATTTCCACGTAAGCAGAATTCGTCGTAAAGACCTCGTAAGCTTACGTGTCAATAACGAGGAAACTTTAATTATTAAAAAAATAAAACACGTTAATTCCACGTAAGCACAAATCGTCGTAAAGACCACGTTAGCTTACGTGGAAATAACGAGGCCAAAATCCAAAACCCTAAATTCTAAAATCCAAAATTCTAAACCAAAACCCTAAACCCAAAACCCTATCTTCCTTATGTTCTACTTCATATATTCCAAAACCCTAAATTCTAAAATCCAAAATCCTAAACCAAAACCCTAAACCGAAAACCCTATCTTCCTTATGTTCTATTTCATATATTCTAAACCCCAAATTATAAACCAAAATCCTAAACCCTAAACCCTAACTTCCTTAGAGATTGATGGATTGTATAAGAAGTAGAGGTTGAAGTTATAAGGTTATAAGAAGAAGGGGTTTGGGGTTTTGGTTTGTAAGGATTTAGAAAAAATCCTCGTTATTTCCTCGTGGAAATAAGCACGGGTCTCGCGATTTCCATGTGAGTTCACGTGGAACTAACGAGGAATACAGGAAACGAAGAGACATGCCTCGTTATTTCCTCGTTAACTCACGAGGAATTAGCGAGGAAAAGTACATCTATATATACCAAGACCATTTTGTCACAATTCAGAATTCATAAATATTAAAAAGAAGAAAGATTCTTAAAAAAAAGAGAAGAAAGGTCTGGAATCACGAGTGCGAAGACACGGTCTCTTCCCACTTATGATTCCAATATCTTTCTTCTCTTTCTTTGAAGAATTCTTTAAAAATAGAAGAAATATCTGGAATCATGAGTGGGAAGACACGGGCACTTCCCACTTACGATTCAACAATTATAATTCCTAAAATTATAATTTAGGGTTTAGGTTTTGGATTTTAGGGATTTAAACATAAACCTCGTTATTTCCACGTAAAATAATGTGGTCTTTACGAAAGTGAGAAATAAAAACACGGGCCTCGCGATTTCCATGTGAGTTCACGTGGAACTAACGAGGAATACAGGAAACGAAGAGACATGCCTCGTTATTTCCTCGTTAACTCACGAGGAATTAGCGAGGAAAAGTACATCTATATATACCAAGACCATTTTGTCACAATTCAGAATTCATAAATATTAAAAAGAAGAAAGATTCTTAAAAAAAAGAGAAGAAAGGTCTGGAATCACGAGTGCGAAGACACGGTCTCTTCCCACTTATGATTCCAGTATCTTTCTTCTCTTTCTTTGAAGAATTCTTTAAAAATAGAAGAAATATCTGGAATCATGAGTGGGAAGACACGGGCTCTTCCCACTTATGATTCCAATATCTTTCTTCTCTTTCTTTGAAGAATTCTTTAAAAATAGAAGAAATATCTGGAATCATGAGTGGGAAGACACGGGCACTTCCCACTTACGATTCCAGCAATTACATAATTCCTAAAATTATAATTTAGGGTTTAGGGTTTTGGATTTTAGGGATTTAAACATAAACCTCGTTATTTCCTCGTTAACTCACGAGGAATTAGCGAGGAAAAGTACATCTATATATACCAAGACCATTTTGTCACAATTCAGAATTCATAAATATTAAAAAGAAGAAAGATTCTTAAAAAAAAGAGAAGAAAGGTCTGGAATCACGAGTGCGAAGACACGGTCTCTTCCCACTTATGATTCCAATATCTTTCTTCTCTTTCTTTGAAGAATTCTTTAAAAATAGAAGAAATATCTGGAATCATGAGTGGGAAGACACGGGCTCTTCCCACTTACGATTCCAGCAATTACATAATTCATAAAATTATAATTTAGGGTTTAGGGTTTTGGATTTTAGGGATTTAAGAAAGAGCCTCGTTATTTCTTCGTTACTGGGAAACAAGGGACTAGTGATTTCCTCGTACAGGGAAACACGGGACTCGCGATTTCCTCGTAAAAGAAAACGCGGGACTCGCGATTTCCTCGTAAAAGAAAACGCGGGCCTCGCGATTTCCTCGTAGAGGAAAACACGGGCCTCGCGATTTCCTCGTTACATTACGTGGTTTTTACGTGGTTATATATCCTATATATATACCCACGAAATCTCACACTTTCTCATTTCCTCTCTACTTCCTCTCTAAAACCATGGTAAGTCCTCCCTCCATCCTTAGATTACTTTAGGGTAGTTTAGGTGGTTAGTGTAGGGAATTTAGATAGGTTTATGGATTTATCTTAATTAGTGTTGATTAGGTGATTAATTAGGAATTTATTCTATAAAAATATGAAGTTTAAAAGCTAATTTTGAATGTTTTTTTTAATAGGTACGAAAGAACAAACTTACTCCCCACTACAGACAGATGTTCGGGAAGCCGGGTAGTCGTTTACACCCCGGTTCTTCTTCTACAGAACCTAGCTCTTCGGGTCCGGATAGCGTCCCAGAGACTCAGTCTTCTCAGAGAGTCTCTCCTTATGGTGTACAATGGGTTGCACCACCGGCTCCTCATGATCATCATGTCCCAGAGGTGCCACCTCCTGCGCCACCTCATGTGCCTCCACCGATGGCTGCGGAGATGCCGGCTCCCATTCATCCCGATCTGATGGTGCCGCCGAATGCTCCTTACTCGCAGTACACTGTCGAGGACATTCTCTCTCAGCCAGGGAGAGAAGGTTTACCAGTCATAGACTCCGACCGACCGGACGGAACTTTGTGGTATGTTACATTTTTTTACATTCCTTTTAAATTTTTTAATAACATTAGTATCTAATTTATACTTTAAATTTGTTTTTTTTTTAGGTTTGGGATTGACCTTTGTCTGCATCAGGCGTAACCGACCGCGATGAAGGGTTACTTCTCCATGCCACATCGAACTGGAAGAAGACTGCCTACATCGAAATACGTGGTTCAAGATTTTCGCTGTAAGTTACTATTAATTTATATATATATACTATTATTTTTTATTTATATTTCAAATTTTTTTAATACTAATTATTAACTTATGTTTTTTTCTGTTACAGAAAAAATATCATTGGTCCTTGGGGTCAATGAGAAGGTGAGAAAGCGTTCAACGCTAAGGTGAAAGTTCACTGTTGGACACGGTCTCCAACTGGAAGGGGACTGGATCGTGAAGGGATATGGCGTGGTAAACCGCTGAGCTCACCACTGAGGTGTGGGATGGTCTCATCCGTTATTGGGAAACTCGACGCCATAAGAATCGCCCAGGGTTGCTCGCCTCCGTAACACGGTAGATGAGCACGGTCACGGGCGATGCTTCACTCCACGGGTCAAAACCCCACGCTATCCGTTTGGAGATGGTATGTAATTAAATATTGAATTTAATTAATTTATTTTATATAATATATTTATATATACTAACTCTCTAAAATGTTTTGTAGGCCAAAGAGGCGGGACAGCTCGACTCTTATGCAACTTTACGAAGACCCACAAGAACAAGTCGGGTTGATTAAGTAGATCCTAGGTCCGAACAAATCTTCAATGAAGTTGCTGACCGGTTCAAGAGCATCAGACCCAGCTGACACAGCAGTCTTCCGACGGACTACCCGTCACCTTATCCACAGTTGAAGTGGATAGGATTTCTGAGGAGGTAAATTTTTAAAATTATAATTTTAAAATTATTCATTTAATTTAACTATAAATTTTACTAACAATAATTTTTTGGTTTTAAGGTTGTCCCTAAGAAAAGGGGCGTCGTTGGGGATTGGTTCCGTCAGCGATGTTCGAAACAACATCGTCTTATGGTCGAGATGGGAAGACGAGGTCACCGAGCTGCGTAACGAGTTGGCCTCGACAAAACTGCGTTCACAGCTCGGCGGGGTGTAGTCGAGGGCTTCTTGGGCGTCATAAGCGTCCACAAATTGAATGGGAGTCCTTGTTGAGGAACTTGCGGCGCCAGAATCCATTTCCAGGCGAGTCGACTAGCGAGGCCCATAACGAGGCGGATGTAGAGAGGAGGAGTGAGGAGTTCTACCAGCGATGAACGAGCCATAGTTTTTCCCTTTTTATTAGTTGTAAATATGAATTCTAATTATTTATGAATAAATATATTTTTCTTTTAGTGTTTCTGTATTTTTAATTCAAATTTTATAATTATAATTAAAATTATAAATATTTTTCTAATTTTTTTAATTTCAGATATAAAATCGAAGTAAATTCCTCGTTAATTCACGAGGAAATAACTTCGTAAGATTTACGTGTTCTTTACGAGGATTTATTTTCGACTTTATTACATGTCTTTCACGTGGAAAATTTACGTGGAAATGACGAGGAAAGTTAACGTCGAATTTACGAGGAAATATTTTCGTGACATTTACGTGTAATTAACGTGAAAATGTTTACGTGATATTTAGGAGGAAACTTTTCGTGGTCTTTACGAGGAAACATAGCGAGTTTCTTACGTGAAAATCTTACGTGATCTTTACGACGAAATGTTGTACTTGGTCTTTACGACGAAATCTTTTCCTCGCTAACTGACGTGGAACTGGCGACGAAATACGCGTTACGACGAACGATTAACGACCAAACCGTTTTCCTCGCTAATTCCTCGTAATACCTCATTAACGACGAATTTACGAGGAATTCAGCCGTCGTTAATCTTGTGTTTTCTTGTAGTGTTGGAGCGTGTAGTGTTAGAAATCTACTCAATCATCTCTAAATGCTCCATATGATTCTCCCAAGTCAAGCCATATGATGCCTATGAGTCAAGCCATGAATCTAATGAGCAGTAAGCAGGATTATGAATATTGTGTAAGCTCCTCCAAATTCGACACCAAGTAGCAGCATCCCTGATATCAGAGATCCGTAACAAGAAACAAACACTTTTTTGGTTTTGATAACTGATTAAATATGGGAATAATGATTGATTTTTTTTGGTTATTCTAGAACATAGATCATGGGTATTAGCTGATACGCAAAGGTCGCTGACACTTCCTTGTCTGGTCGATGGAACATAAGGAGATGTCGTACTTATCACCTACAAGTGATGATACTTCTCATCAACTCTATTTGACCACCGATAGAGGATGCAGGAACTGACCGTGTGTTATGGCGACATGGTGATATCGACTACAAACTATGTTTTCATCATAAAACATAAGATCAAATCAGGCCACATAGTAATACAGTCGAATGGAGCAGGATCATCTGGTTCCCGTAAGCAATCCTTCGGTTCACTTAATGTGTGGCTGGATCTGTGAAACAACTTTCAACAGTGCTCGTACTCGAGTGTGGGATGAGACTCAGGCTTGTCGACTTTTTGGGGAGCAGGATGAGATTCTTGACATATGTTCTTTGCATGTCCACGCTCTTTCACAAGTGGACTGATCTTACTGGCTCTCTACTTGTTCGACCTAAACCTAACTAGAGTATTACCACCAGTGGCGGAGTTAGCATTTAGGGAGGGAGGTCACTTGACCCCAATAAATTTTTTATTAAAAAAAAGTTACTTGTATTTCTGGTATAGAAACTAATAAAACGTTGAAAATCTAGTACAATGACCTGGTAGAATTTGCTCATAGCTAACTTAAACCTATGATTTATTTTGTTGAGTCCAATGAGCTTTGTGACTGGCTCCGCTACTGATTACAACCATGAAGCTTCTATCTCCAAGGCCCTCTGTGGTTGACTCTTGCCCATGTGTCTGTCCTTTCAAGCTACGATCCATACCATTTTGCGTGAATGAAATGACTGGTAGCATAATAATGCCTTGCACTCAACATCCCAGCTTTTGAGGTCACTAGATAAAACCATCAGGAATAGAGTATCCTCTCTTCGTAGCAGGAATCCATATATTATTTATAGTGTTGTGATGCAAAGATGGCTGAGAAGAACTTCATCAACCGTTTTGTCATTCTATCATCCTCAACTCAGTTATGTATGTTTTTTTTTTTGTGATCTATAAGTTAAACATTTCAAAAACAAAACTTTTTGAAGTGACGGTTATCTAAAAACACTAGCCAATCAACCTCTAAACAAGATAATAACTAGGTTTTATTATATTTCAACCAACGGAAAAATATATTTTATCTCTCTTTTTTCTCTCTTTTTTGTTACATATAGTTTAAAAAAAATACAAGTGGAGTACACTCACATTGTTGATTTGAACTCATGGAAGGTAGAATACAAGAAATGGCTAGACAGTGTAGTGTTGTTGAATGGTATCAATGTCAAGCCCCTTCAGCTTTACTACAGATTCAACGTGGCCCTTTAAAGTGTGAAGCTCTCTCAGCCTACAAACCAGACACGAGGCCTTCTTATTTTAAAATCTATCCATTTTATTTTCTAAGGAATTTGACAATGAGAATTAAGTTGGTTACCTAGCTACTTCGGCACGCCTCTTCGCCTGCTCTGCTATTTCAGAGAGCTCATGGTTCTTGTCATGGAACATTGCTTCAGGTGGTGGTAGTCCATGGAGTGTGCGCTGAGCTAATGCCCATTGAGCCTCCCTTTCTCCTTTGCCATAATCTTTCTTTGTTGTAAAGGCGGTCTGCAAAATATTAACCATATATGAAGATCACAAGCGCCATCGATTCAAATAAGATTCTTTAGTTAAATATTTATTGCATTTTTCTCACTTTTTGTTGGATCATATTATCCCAAGCCTTGCCAGTGAGAGAGTAACGGATGATGAACTTGAGAATGTCAAGAGGAATGTAGGTAATGATACTGTATAACCATATGATTCCAGCCCATCCCCATCCACAACCTAGGATCCTTGCAAATCCCCAGTTTGCATATACGGCGATCAATGTAGCAACCTTACTCGTTGAACAAGATCAACACAAGTATCATGCTAACAATAAAATGTAAATAAAAATGGTTAGGAGTATGGTAACAAGACAATCTTCTCACCAGTTGTGCTATAACAAAGGCTATAAGGAGCAAAAACCCAGGTCGTTCCACAAATGACCAACTTCTTGATCTGGTGACAAAGATAAGTGCTTGGCTTATGATGCTCACTTGAAGGTACAGAGCTGCCATAAGTTCTTCCTCATTCTCTTGAATGGACCTCACCCCAAATGTTTTCTGAAATTTTGTATTGAAAAATAAGTGTAGTAGCACAATATTATTGATATCATATTTTGTATATACTTACGCTGAAGAAAGTAGTATCATGAGCTAGCCAGAAAAAGAGAACTGTGGTAAGAGCCATGTAGGTTCCTAGCACAACACCCGTAGCAAAGATCTCATTGAGCTTCCATGAATCAGGCACAGGAGAAGGCTTAACTCTGTCCTTGGAGATTGTCATGATAGTTCCATCATTAAGGATTGCGATAATCAAAACCATAAAAGGTGCAAAATCAAATCGCCATATCAAAGCCACAAGCATGAATCCCAAAACAATACGAATAGTGATGGAGACAGCATAGATCGTGTAGTTCTTCATCCTCTGGAAGATTGCACGACTTGTAAGCACGGCACTCACTATCACACTTAGTCCAGGTTCCGTTAGCACAATGTCAGAGGCGCTTCTCGCCGCATCAGTTGCATCAGCCACAGCGATTCCAATATCTGCTTTCTTCAAAGCTGGAGCGTCGTTTACGCCATCTCCAGTCATCCCACAAATGTGCTTGCTCTCTTGAAGCTTCTTTACAATCTCATACTTGTGCTCTGTGTAAGCCAAATGGAAAAAAAAAAATTATATATATTTTCTTTGTTGAATATTTGAATTTGCCTAGACCATATAATCTTATATAGTTTGCGATAGTGTCTCCATCACTTTTCATCTCAAACTCGGATAATGCATATTGTTGTTTACTAGGTAAAAAAACATGCGATTTTATATATATATATATATATATATATATATATTATTATTATTACCAGGGAAAACTCCAGCAAATCCATCAGCTTTCTCAATGAGTTCATCGACAGGGATCCCAACTAATGATTCATCCTTTGAGTTTCCAAGGAGTGAAGTGGATGGGTACATGTTTGTTCCCATGCCAAGCCTACGGCCAGTCTCTATTCCGATGGCAAGTTGGTCACCGGTAATCATTTTAACGTTGACACCAAGCTCAAGGGCTCGTCTGATCGTTTCTGCACTATCATGTCTTGGAGGATCAAACAGTGGCAATAGACCAACAAACTCCCATGGGCTGCCATGGCTTTCCTTGCTCTTCTCAGGTACAGTCTACATTTTAATACAAAATAATGTAAAAGAAAAATAAATACCATTGTCAAAAAGATTTTTAAGCGATGAGTCTTTCTGTTACATACTTGTTGAGCAACACCAAGAGAACGAAGCCCACGTTCAGCAAAACCATCAATCACTTCATGAGCTTTTTTTCTTGCCTCTCCTTGGAGATTGCAGAGTTCAATGATCTTTGAAAAAAGCAATGTGGTATTAGGTAAAAGAGAACTATATAGTAAGCTACACTAATATAGATCTTAGTTTCATTACTTGCTCAGGAGCTCCTTTGCTGCTCCGATGCCATTCTCCATTTTCGTCAATGTAGGTAATGGCTGTACGTTTATCTACAGGGTTAAAGGGAAAGAAATGCACCTCTCTGATTCCTTCTCTCGCCTATTGATCACATCGTGATTAGTTGCAACATAAGGATAAAGAGTTGACTAAATACTAACCAAGTTTCACAAAAATAAGTACCTCTTTTGGATCACCCAACATGCTGACAATGGATGCATCAATGGCGTCTTGGTTTTCGATTCTGGACGCTCTTGCAGCCATCAATACAACTGCATCGGTATCCAAGTTCCTTGGAAATACTTCAATCAATGACTTGTCGACCGAGAGCTTGTTAAGAGTGAGAGTCCCTGTCTTATCACTGCAGAGAACATCCATTCCAGCCATTTCTTCAATCGCAGTCATTCTCTTGGTGATGGCACCTTGTTGAGAGAGTCTATGTGATCCAATAGCCATTGTTACAGACAAAACTGTTGGCATGGCGATTGGGATTCCTCCAATCAAAAGCACCAAAAGATTATCAATACCGTCTCTGTACGTGCGGTGTTGAATAGGGTACATTATTAAGATCTCAATCAACATCCCAATTCCAATTGAGCAAATACAGAAGTTACCAATCGATGTCAAAACCTTAACAAAAAGCCAACCAAAAAAAAATGTTTGTGAGAATGTAGGTTGACGGTTGCATCATGTGACTGTTGTTCGTTTCTGAAATTAGTTTCTTACCTTTTGGAAGTGGCCAACGTTGTTGGTACTGTCGACAAGATGGGCAGCCTTACCAAAGAAAGTGTGGACACCAGTGGCGATCACAACGGCCTCAATCTCACCTTGTTTGCAAGTTGAACCCGAGAATACTTCATCTCCAGGGTGTTTGGTGACTGGAAGAGATTCACCGGTGAGAGCAGATTGGTCAATTTTCAGAGGATCTCCTTCGAGGAGACGAGCATCCGCAGGGACAATGTCACCCAATTTGACACTTATTAAATCACCTGGAACTAAGATTGAAGCATCTTGCTCTCCCCATTTTCCATCTCTCAACACCTACATCGCATTAAAGCTCCTTTTTAAGAATAGATATATATATATATATATATATATATTGAACTTTGTATTATAAAATTTGTATCGCTGCATACCTTAGTTTTGGGTGCAAGATTAGCCATGAGAGCTGCAGCAGCATTGCCGGCATTATTCTCTTCAATGAAACTAATAATACCGATGAAATCTTGCCAGTCCGGCGGCTTTCCTCCACCATTGGCTAAAACAATGGCCATAATTGCAGCAGACTCCATAACCCATGAGAGCGGATTCCACATAAACCCCAAGAATTTTAAAAACTTGTTTTCTGATTTCTCCTCAAGCTTGTTTGGCCCGAATATCTCAAGCCTCTTCTTACCTTCATCACTTGACAAACCTTCTTTTGTGCATTTTAGTTGCTTGAACACTTCTTCCACAGGGATCCGCTCCTGCAGTTGTCACATAATAATTCTAACATCATGATTTTTCAAAAAAGAAAAAAGTTATGCAGTTCCGTCATTAATAAGATACATCAGATAAGTACAAATACGTATAAAAATGAAGTGTGTTGAATAATTCTTACAAGATCCACGTTCTCATTCTTGATTTCGTCCCAAGAGATATCAGATGCCATTTTTGTTTCTTAAAAAGAGATATGATATAACAAAAGTAAATAAAGAAAGAAAGATATAAAAAGATATATATCCGATGGAAGAATCAAGTTCTTCCTTCTCTCCTTTCTCTAAAGCCTTTCTCTTAGACTGTCATGGAAGATAGTTCAAGAGGAGGCCATTAGAGGGAGGCACAGAGTAGAAGAAACTTGTATGAGAGAAAACCTAGGACAAAAAGATATACAAGACAAGAATACACTTACACAAATCGTTGTTGTGTTACATTTAAAACTGTAACCAGAGATCCAACTTTTTTCTCGGAACTATTTTTCCTCTCCCATTAATCAAGTTGTCCGTGGTCCACCTAAGTTTTTGCATAAGTTTTGCTGTCTAGATTACCTAAATTTCAGTTAGGTTTTCTAAATATCCTGCATCTAAAATTTAGATCTTCACTTTGATACAAACTGTTAAATTGTATCCAAAAATAGATAATAGTTCCAGAGTTTAGAAATTCTTCAATAAAACACCAAATTACCTTAGGGAGATTTGGAAAATAAACTAGTCCTCATATTCAATCAAGTGCAAAATTAACTTAAAAGAGTGACAAAAATACTATTTACCCCTTATAAAAAAAAGCCAATACGGCGATGTTAGGAAAACAATTATGGCGACTTATTGAGAAACCACACTCATTATTTTCTCGTGTGTTCAAGGGACGGTATTTCAGGAATGCATCACCCCTGGAACTGATGTCTTGTGTATTTGCATGATTTTCATATTAGTTTTAGCTCCTTTTTGATCTTTAGAATCCATATAGAATGCATATAGGTTGCATTTGCATTGCATTTGTCCTTATCAAGTATTGGAGATGCTGGTTGGTGACTTTGGAGACATTAGAGATGATTTTGGAGCAAAAAGATGATTCATGTTCGAGAAACTTCACCACACCTAAGTGTCCCAGTGACGAGGCGTCCCCAGTGACTGGGAGCCTTGCACCAAGACCGCTGCAAGTCGCACAAAATCATGAGAAAACACGGATGCTCCCTCGGCCTCGTCCCGCGTCTTCAGAGGCCGCGCCAGGATGGGAGCTCTCCCACGGCTAAGTGTCAGCGCGGCCTGGTGTCCCCAGCGGCCTGGTGGCCTGTCATCCTGGCCGCTGGCTGCCCTGTTGACTGGCTTTTTACCATTTTACCCCTCTACGTTTTAGACTGGAAAAACCTAAGTTTAAGTTTGTTTTTGGAAGCCATTAGGCTGGATTATCTTTTGTTCTTGAAAAAACCACCAAATACTTCTTGTAAACTTCTCTTCTTGGATTTTATTGGATAATTGTTCTTGCAATCTCTTTGATATTGAATCTTTTATTTGTATTTCTCTACATGATTAATCTTCTATCCAATATGGGTTTAAGAGGAATCATGGAGATTAGTGAGTAATCCTCCTTTGAATTCATGGGTTAGGAAGATCAAGGGTGATTAGGCTAGATCTAGGATGTTTGAGTGTAAATCATGCTTATTTCTTGCTAGTAGAGTATTCATAATGCATCTTCTGAGTTGGCCTCTCAAAAGTTGATCTTTAGGCATTTCCCACCCATAAGGTGTCTGATGAAATGCCTGAGACAACTCTCCTAAGCTTTTAACATACTTTACCAAAGACATTTGTTGTTAAAGGTGTTAAGATAGCCATTAGACTTGTTTGTAATGATTGCTTTCATTTTATTCAGCCAAAGACATTTGATGTTTGAATTGTGATAGCAAATGAACATTCATCTAGACATAGAGTTTGTTTAAGATTGTGTCTAAGCTTAAGATTGATAGTTTGATTGTTTATTTGCCATCTTTAGTTCGAAACCTGATCACCCAAGGTCTAATTCCTATGCCCATGAGTTCTCCTTTATCATATAGAAGAAAGCTTCCTCTTTTATTGCTTATTTGCTCTGTTATTGCATTCTATCATTAGTAGTAGTTTAAAACCACCCAAATTATCGGTTGCACTTAGATTAAGTAGGTACTTGCATTCTTGGTGCTTTGAATCCCTCAGAACTGGTTCGACATTTCACTCATATTACAACATTTGCTTTAGGAGCCTTAAAAACTCCTAACATCAAATTGGCGCCGTTGCCAAAGTCTGAGTAGATTTAAACATTGAGATTTAGTCACTTGCTTGAGACTAAGTCGTTTTTTCTTTTATCTTGTTACTGATTCTCCATCTTCATCTCCCTTGGCATTTCAGGTGTATGAACTTGAGGAGTAGAGGCACAACAAACCTTGTTCCAAGAGTTGAAGACATTAGAGCATTTGAAAGGGAAACTAGAAGAAGGAGACAAGCAGAAGAGCAACAGGCTCACTTGCAGAGGTTGGATACAGACATGGAAAACTTACCACAAGGTGGAAATGTGAACGGTCAAGGTGCTGACAACCCTCCACCACAAGGGCCACAACACCCACAGCGACCAGCTCGAGCCATTGGAACCTATGACCGCCCTAACATTCATGGGCATAGGTTAGGAATCAGAGCACCAGCTGTGGAAGCCAACAACTTTGAGGTCAAACCAGGACTCCTCAACGTGATCGAGAACAACAAGTATCATGGCTTGGCTGTAGAGGACCCATTTGATCACTTGGACAAGTTTGACAGCTACTGTGGGTTGTCAAAGACCAATGGTGTGTCTGAGGACGCTTTCAAGCTCAAGCTATTCCCTTTCTCTTTGGGGGATAAGGCGCGTCAATGGGAGAAGTCTTTACCCAGCGACTCTATCACCACCTGGGATGACTACAAAAGAGCATTTTTGGAAAAGTTCTTCTCTACTTCAAGAACTGCAAAGCTGAGAAATGAAATTTCAAGTTTTCAACCGAAGAACTTGGAAGGATTCAGTGAAGCTTGGGAGAGATTCAAGGGCTATCAAGCTCAATCTCCACACCATGGTTTCTCCAAGGAAAGCTTGCTGAGCACATTCTACAGAGGGGCTCTTCCTAAGTACAGAGCCAGGTTGGATACTGCAAGTAATGGGTTCTTCTTGGGGAGAACTGAGGAAAATGCAGAGGAGCTAGTTGACAACATGGTGAAAAGTGACGCAGTCTACAGTGGAGACCACGACATAAGCGTTAGAACTGATGATAAACAGACAAGGAAGGAGCTAAAGGCTCTGCAGGAGAAGATAGACATACTCATTGCTGATAAAGCTACACAAGAGCAGTTGAACTTTGTTGGAAACAAAAACCAAGAGGCACCACCTGCAGTTAATGAGGTTGATGGGCTGGAAGGGCAAGAAGAGCTGTGTTTCATCAATAACAATGGTAGTTGGTACAGGAAAGAGCCTAATTTCCAGTACAACAACTACCCACAGAGATCTAATCCCAACAACCAACAAGGAGGCTACCAGCCCAAGAGCAACTACAACCAGCAGAGTGGTAACCAGCCTAGGAACAATCAGCAAAGCAACTATCAGCCTCAGCAGAACCCTCCTCCTGGCTTCCCTAGCAAAGGGAACCAATCTTCTCAACAACATGCTAATCCTTCTAGTTCTACTCCTCAGGAAAGCAGCACTGACACTCTACTAAAACAAATCCTGGAATCACAGACTAGAAGTGAGAAGCATGTTGGATATGAGTTGAAGAACCTCCATAACAAGATTGATGGAAGCTACAATGATCTCAACAACAAGTTCAGGGCTTTGGAGAGCCAGTTTGCTGCCATGAACACTCAGCAAAATCGTCAGCAAGGTTCTCTACCTGGAAAATCTGAGCAAAACCCAAAGGAGGCAATGAAAGCTGTTACCCTCAGGAGTGGAAAGCAGTTACCTCCTAGAACTCTCACCAAGGATGCTGAGAAACAAGGTGAGGGGGTTGCCATCAACATGGATGATGATGAGGTAGTGATTGTAGATGAGAAAACCAATGATGAGATCTTGGAGAAGATTGTGGAAGCCAAGGGTAAGGGAAAGGTTGGAGAAGAAAGGAGAACTGAGAAAGATGGTGAAGATCCTGCTACAGCAAATGAGAAGCCTTTTGTTCCTCCTCCTTATGAACCCAAACTCCCATTCCCTGGAAGATTCAAGAGGCAGCTGCTAGAGAAGTACAAAGCTCTGTTTGAGAAGCAAATGAGTGAAATTCAGGTCACAATGCCTATCATTGATGCTTTCATGCTGGTCCCTCAATACAGCAAGTTCCTGAAAGATGCTGTAGCTGCAAAGAAGAAAGAAATGGAGGGGATGATGATCCTTACTCATGAGTGCAGTGCCATCATTCAGAGGCTTGATGTTCCAAGAAAGCTAGAGGATCCAGGATGCTTCACACTACCTTGTGCTATCGGACCTATGGTTTTTGAGAGGTGTCTCTGCGATTTGGGAGCTAGTGTCAGCTTGATGCCTTTATCTGTGGCAAAGAAGCTTGGATTCACTCAGTACAAGAAGTGTAGACTTTCTCTAGTTCTGGCTGATCGTTCAGTGAAGTACCCTGTGGGTATCTTGGAGGACCTTCCTGTGAAGGTTGGAAATTGTGAGATCCCTACAGACTTTGTGGTGCTTGAGATGGGGGAGGAAGCTCAAGATCCCTTAATCCTTGGAAGGCCTTTC
This sequence comes from Brassica carinata, assembly GCA_016771965.1. Taxonomy (NCBI): domain Eukaryota; kingdom Viridiplantae; phylum Streptophyta; class Magnoliopsida; order Brassicales; family Brassicaceae; genus Brassica; species Brassica carinata. Next base: position 15,033,060 of record CM028687.1, on the reverse strand, counting down.
TTAGCCACAGCAGGAGCTATTGTTAATGTGAAAGAAGGCAAGATTGATCTCCATTTGGGTAAAGGGCATATACTCCATTTTGACATCAAGGAGGTAATGAAGAAACCTACTACTCAAGGGCAAATCTTCTACATTGAGGAGATGGATGCTCTTGCTGATGAGCTCCTTGAAGAGTTATCACTAGAGGACTCTCTACAGCATGCTTTAACCATAGAGAAAGAGATTGTAGTGATTGAGAATGTGGAGAGTACTGCTTATGGGATGATGCTGGATTCACACAAGGGGTTTGCTAGTGAGGAACAGTATGAGGAACTGCCACAAGTGATTCAAAAAGAAGTTTCAGTCGCTCAACAAGAGAGCGTCCAGCAAGATGACTGGAGCGAGCTTAAGGCACCTAAGGTGGAGCTTAAACCCCTTCCCCATGGTGTAAGGTATGCATTTCTTGGCCCTAATGAGACTTATCCTGTCATTGTGAGTAGTGAACTTACTGAAACTGAGCTGTCTGAACTTTTAAAAGCACTTAAAAGATTTAGAAAAGCAATAGGTTACTCACTAGATGATATCAAGGGGATATCACCCTCTTTGTGCATGCATAGGATACATCTTGAGGATGAATCTATGACTTCTATTGAGCATCAAAGAAGGTTAAATCCTAACCTGAAGGATGTTGTAAAGAAGGAGATTCTTAAACTTCTAGATGCTGGTGTGATTTACCCTATCTCAGACTCTAAATGGGTATCTCCTGTGCATGTTGTCCCAAAGAAAGGTGGTATCACTGTAATTAAAAATGACAAGGATGAGTTGATACCAACCAGAACCATCACATGTCATAGAATGTGCATTGATTACAGCGAATTCGCATCTAGAAAAGATCATTTCCCACTGCCATTTATTGATCAGATGCTTGAAAGACTTGCTAATCACCCATTCTATTGCTTTCTTGATGGATATTCAGGGTTCTTCCAGATACCCATACATCCCAATGATCAAGAGAAAACGACATTCACATGCCCTTATGGTACCTTTGCCTATCGAAGGATGCCATTTGGGCTATGTAATGCTCCAGCCACCTTTCAAAGGTGCATGATGTCAATCTTCTCTGATCTAATTGAGGATGTTGTGGAGGTGTTCATGGATGACTTCTCTGTCTACGGATCTTCGTTTTCTGCTTGTTTGTCAAATCTATGCAGGGTCCTACAGAGATGTGAAGACACCAACCTCGTGCTGAACTGGGAGAAGTGCCACTTCATGGTTAAAGAAGGGATTGTCTTTGGGACACAAGATATCAGAGAAAGGAATTGAGGTAGACAAGGCAAAGATTGATGTGATGATCAGTTTGGCTCCTCCAAAGACAGTGAAAGACATCAGGAGTTTCTTGGGGCATGCTGGCTTCTACAGAAGGTTCATCAAGGATTTCTCCAAGATTGCCAGGCCACTCACCAGACTGCTTTGCAAGGAAGAGATCTTTCTCTTTGGTCAGGAATGTCTAGAAGCTTTCAAGAAGCTGAAGAGTGAGCTTGTGAGTGCTCCCATTGTCCAACCACCTGATTGGGATCTCCCCTTTGAGATCATGTGTGATGCTAGTGACTATGCTGTGGGAGCTGTTTTGGGGCAGAAAAAGGATGGCAAGTCTCATGTGATCTACTATGCAAGCCAAACCTTGAATGATGCTCAGATGAAGTATGCCACAACTGAGAAGGAAATGCTAGCCATTGTCTTTGCATTTGAGAAGTTCAGAAGCTACTTAGTGGGGTCAAAGGTTATTGTCTACACAGATCATGCTGCTTTGAGACACCTTTTGGCCAAGAAAGATGCAAAACCCAGGCTTTTGAGGTGGATCCTTTTACTTCAAGAGTTTGATTTAGAGATCAGAGACAAGCCAGGAGTTGAGAATGGTGTAGCTGATCACTTGTCCAGGCTGAAAATAGAGTGTGGCATCCCCATTGATGAGGGACTTCCAGAAGAGCAGATCATGGCCATTGGAGCAGTGATTGCAGCCTGTGAAACCGCAGAAAGCTTGAAGAAGTTAAGGCTACTGAAGAGAAAGAACCTTGGTATGCTGATTTGGTGAATTACTTAGCCACAGGAAAAGAACCTTTGAATCTTGTGGGCTATGCCAAGAAGAAGTTCTACAAGGATGTGAAGAGGTACTACTGGGATGAGCCTTACCTCTACATTCTCTGCAAGGATCAGCTCTATAGGAGAGTGGTTGCTAGTGAAGAAATTGATGGGATCCTTACACACTGTCATGGATCATCCTATGGAGGCCACTTTGCTACCTTCAAGACAGTTGCAAAAGTGTTACAAGCTGGATTCTGGTGGCCACACATGTTCAAGGATACACAAGACTTTGTTTCAAGGTGTGATTCATGCCAAAGAAGAGGAAACATCACCAAAAGAAATGAGATGCCTCAAAATCCAATCCTTGAAGTTGAGGTGTTTGATGTGTGGGGTATTGACTTCATGGGACCATTTCCATCATCCTATGGAAACAAATACATCCTTGTAGCTGTTGACTATGTCTCAAAGTGGGTGGAAGCCATTGCAAGTCCCACCAATGATGCTGGAGTTGTAACTAAGATGTTCAAGAGTGTCATCTTTCCAAGGTTTGGAGTTCAAGAGTTGTGATAAGTGATGGAGGCTCTCATTTCATCAACAAGCTGTTTGAAGGACTTCTCAAAAAGAAAGGTGTGAAGCATAAGGTGGCAACTCCTTACCATCCTCAAACAAGTGGCCAAGTTGAGATCTCTAATAGAGAGATAAAGTCCATTTTAGAAAAGATTGTGCGGATTACAAGGAAGGATTGGTCTACTAAGCTTGATGATGCACTTTGGGCTTATAGGACAGCTTACAAGACCCCTTTGGAAACCACACCTTTCAACCTTGTGTATGGGAAAGCTTGCCATTTGCCAGTAGAACTTGAGTACAAAGCATTATGGGCAGTAAAGTTGCTGAACTTTGACATCAAGAGCGCCAAGGAGAAAAGACTTCTTCAACTACATGAGCTTGATGAGATAAGAATGGATGCTTTTGAGAACTCAAGGATCTACAAGGAGAAGACTAAGGATTTCCATGACAAGAACATCTTGAAAAGAGAGTTCAAAGAAGGAGATCAAGTCCTTCTCTACAACTCTAGGTTGAAGTTATTTCCAGGAAAGCTTAAGTCAAGATGGTCTGGTCCATTCAAGGTTAAGGAGGTCAGGCCATATGGAGCAATAGTGTTGTGGAGCACTGATGGAAGAGACTTTACAGTCAATGGACAAAGGGTCAAGCTCTACATGGCTACTACACCAGGAGAAGAAGGAACCACAATTCCACTCTCCAATCCTACCCCCGCCTAATCTCAAAAGAAAGGAAGTCAAGCTAGAGACTTAAAACAAGCTCACTTGGGAGGAAGTCCCATGTCTATCCTTGTATATACTTGATTTTATTTTTGATTTCTTTTTACTATTGTCTGGTCAAGATATTGTCTTGCAGGTTTGATAGCAAGAATAGAATGTTTGGAGCAAAGAAACTGGCGTTGCCTGATCTTGTGAAGTGTCCCAGCGGCCTTGTGGCGCGGCCAGTGTACCGCGGGGGTTAATTTGTTCAATTGCCGGATTCTAACTCGGCCTTGTGGCGCGGTATGGGAGGCCGTTGGGAAAACAAAGGCAAAAATTGGCTAAGGGTCACAGCGGCCTGGTGCAGCGGCCTAGGGAGACCGCGAGTTAATGTGTGAAATTTGCTGCACTGTAACTTCGGTCTTCTGGCGGTCTCGGAGGCATACGTTTATAAAAAAAAGAAGAAAGTTTGGAGTTTTGTTTAAGTCTCCCCGCGGCCTGGATGTCCAGCGGCCTTGTGTCCCCGACCTCCAAGCCGCCGCATCACAAAGTTCGGAGGGATTGTGCAGAGTGTCCCCGCGGCCTGGCGTGTCCAGCTGCCTTGTGTCCCGACCTCCAAGCCGCCCGGCAGCAGTACTCTCCTTCGATTCGGTTCAATTCAAGTGAACGGACGGTTCCTCTCCCATTTCTTCCTACCCGTGACACCCTTCCCCCACTCCCTCACCTTCCACGATTTCTAAAAAAAAAAAACCTCTCAAACTCTCTCAAGAACTCAAGAACACAACCCTCTCAATTCTCAACCAAATCAATCGATTTTTGTTGCTGAGAACTCGAAATCACACTCTGTTCTTCTCTACCATTTCGGTTTTCATCAAATAAAGCTGAGGTATTGAAATTTCGAGTTTATTTTTCCTTAGTTGAAAAAGTTCACATTTTTAAAACTTGGGATTTGCTCGATTTCTTGTTCTAAAATCGTTGTTTATGCTTCCATTAGCTTGATTGATGAGTTGGGTTGATGAAAAACGAGTCTAATTGCCTTGAATTGGAGTTTCAAAAGTTAGGGTTCTTGAGAATTGAGATTTTCGAAAATTTGGGGAAAATGATTGTTTGAGCTTCTAAAGTCTCCTAAATGGTTAACTCTTGCTAGGAGAATGTTGTTTGATGAGCTGTGCTTGATAAATTGGTTTATGTGTGATGATAAATCTTCATGAGACTCAAACACTTTCCAAGTTTTTGTTTTGTAGGATAAGATGGTGAGAGACCAAGGGAAAGAGGGCAAGCGAGACAAGGGCAAGGGCATTGCAACTTCCTCCCAAGACCAACTTGTGACAGCAGATCAAAAATTTGGCAACCCAAATCGGAAACCACTTCGAGCAACCCTTGAGCGCCGTCATACCACACCTGCTGAGGTTCTTGCTGAGAAAGAAGCTGAAGTTGAGCGGATGATTGAGGAAGGTCTTCGTTCAGATGCTGAGGAAGAGGTTGAGTCACCCAAAGAACGGAAGAGGTTAAGGAGAACAGGTCCTCTCCCCTGTTTCACCACCACAGCAAAGCATGAGGCTCATCAAATGGGCTCCAATGAGATTTCCTCATCGCGAGTCACTGCAACAACTTGGAATTCTGGAAGATGTAACCATCCTTCTCAGAAATATGGGCATGGAGTCATTTCTTGATATGGCGTACCCGGTGCACAAGGAGGTGTCATGCCAGTTCTTAGCTTCTTTCGAGGTTGTTCACCATTATGAGAGAGATGAGGTTGATGGGTATGGCTACATCACTTTCAAGATCAGAGGCAAGGCTCACAAGGTTGGCTTCGCGAGACTTAGCTCCATCTTTGGACTATGCGATGACAGGGATTCATTCTTACCCTCTTCGAGCGACATTGCCACTGATGTTTGGGGTCTTATTGCTAGTGAGGAGCGATATGCAGGGTCAGACAAGTGTAATGAGATCACAAACCCGGGAGTGAGGTATGCTGCTAAGGTTCTCAGTCACACCTTCTATGCTAGGAGGGAACCATGTGCAGTAAATGAGGATGAGCTGAAGTTTTTGGGTTTGGGACTTATCCCTTTGGTAGGAGAGGACGATCTGACAAACACCCTTCAGAGAGACTACCAAGGCCTGGGATTGATAGGGGTTCTTATGAGGAGGTTTGATTACTACAAGCATTGGGCATGGACTACATCAGACAAGACTCCGAAGCTGTTCATTGGTAGCTTGATCACACCTATACTGGCTGCATTGAGGATTGACTTGGGACCTCTGACAGAAGAACCAGCTCATATTGACATTTCCTACCTGAAGAAGACATCCTTCCTTGCTGGGAAAAAGGAAGACGGATTTGCTTATGACTTCTACTCAGGCTATGACCCGACCGAGAGCTCATACTTCCTCCTGCCTAATGAAGAGATGACTACTGTGCTCACCTACAGCAACATACAGTTTGATCCAGAGCCTCGCCTACATACCCACCCCCCTTTTACATCAGTCACAGCGCCACGAAAGAGGAAATCGAGAGCAGGATCTTCTCAGGCTGCTAGACACAGTGATGCTGATGATGAAGCGACACCAGCTCCTCGCTATGGCACGCAGCGCTACCACTTTCAGCCTTATGAGGGCACCACGACGAGCTTAGCCCTGCGCGAGTCCCTTGCCCAGAATGTTAAGCTGCAGAAATGGAACAAGATGCAAGATAGGACCATCAGCAAACTCACAAACTCGGTCAAGATCTTGAAGAGGCAGATGAAGAAAGTTACTGCACTCCTGGCTAAGGCAACCATTGGCTCTGGTTGCCAAGTAGATGATGTGATGGGTGAAGCTGGCTCCTCAGCACTGCCACGACCGTCTTATTATGAGCAGAGAGGCGCACCACATGAGCCATCCCGTTCTTCAGATTATGAGCTTCGCAGGCGACGCAGGAACCCCTCTCCACCAGCGCGCGAATCCTCCAACGAGTCTCCATCAGTAGCCACTGCAGATGACTGGGACACGGAGGGTACATCCTTCTACCCTTAGTCAGGTATCTCCAACACCTTCCCTTGTATATACCAGTTTTTATTTTGCATTTAGCTTCCCCTTTAGGTCCTTCTCAACACTTAACAAACACAGAGACTGTGTGAATTAAGTGTGGGGGAGGTGCCAAGTTGCTGATCATCTTATGTTTCTTGTCATGAGCATGCATTTGTGAATAGCTATTGCATAGAAAAACCAAAAAAATTTGAAAAATTTGAAAAAAAAAAAAAAAAAGATCATGTAGTTGCATTAGAATCGAGTCTAGAGCTTTCATCTATTTGCATATATAAAAAAAAAGAGATTTATTAGTTAGAAGTCCTAAGCATATAGGTTGCATCATGCATTGGGGACAAGGATGATTTCTACCTTGTAAAGTTGCTCATGCTAAGCTCTCAAACTGATAACCTTTGTAATCATGGCAAGTAGCTAGAGCAGCCTTTAGAAAGCTTGTAGACTTCGTGCCTTGAAAACTCTCTTGAAACTAGTTGCTTGCTTGATATTGGCATTGTTCTTGAAAACCAACTACATGCTGAATTTGAACCTAATGAACTTAATTCCTCTTGCATATGGGCGCATGCATACTTGATCATGGATTTCATACACATTTGAGTTATCTTTCTCCATTATACCACCCTTTGATTAACCCAAATGGCACCTCCTTACCCTTAGACCCCTATCCTTCTTTGAGACCATCATAGTTTTATCTTGAGTGAGGCCTTTTTATGAAAGTTCGTCATGTGCAAAAACTTGAGAGTATTAGGAGCGACAATGGTTTGTTCTCATCTTGGATTCGAAAGTTTGATTATGATCTTGGGTTTTGGGATGTGAGGAAAGAAAGAAAATCGCTTAGGATATTAAAAAAAAAAAAATTCAAAAGAGCTCCTTTGATATTGTGAGCTAAGAAAAAAAAAAAAATTCAAAAGAGCTCCTTTGATATTGCGAGCTAAAAAAAAAAAAAAAAACAAAAAAAAAATAAGAGAGAGAGAATCTTTGTAGTGAGTTGGGAAAGTGTGATCTTTGAAATCTTGAAAGGGGTTGAATGATGAGAACAAGCACTTGTATGCATAAATTGCTCCTTTTCTTAGATAGATTTTGCATAATGATCTTGCTACTTTTCTTGAGTGTTAGCCACCCCCAAATTGCAATTGAACCCTACTCTTGTTTTGCATTAGACTCTTTTACTCACCTAACCAAATGAATGAGATCATGCGCCCATTTGTAAGACTTCACCTTGAGTGTGTTTGTGTGTGAATATATGTGAGAGTTGGTTGATTGAACTTGTTGATTGATGAGCATTACAATTTGTCTAGAGATTAAAGAGTTTTGATAGGCCTTGAGAAGTTAGAGTTGGATAAAGTGTTTGCTCTTGCTAGTTGGTATGATTATGCAAGGTTATCATGTTGAGAGCTAAGAAGAGCATCTTTTGGTTTTGAGTCCCCTCTTTCAAACATCTCCTCCCTTGTCCTTACTAGTTTACTTGTGGACAAGTAAAGGACTAGTGTGGGGGAGTTGATGTCTTGTGTATTTGCATGATTTTCATATTAGTTTTAGCTCCTTTTTGATCTTTAGAATCCATATATAATGCATATAGGTTGCATTTGCATTGCATTTGTCCTTATCAGGTATTGGAGATGCTAGTTGGTGACTTTGGAGACATTAGAGATGATTTTGGAGCAAAAAGATGATTCATGTTAGAAACTTCACCACACCTAAGTGTCCCAGCGGCCTGGTGTCCCCAGCGCCTGGTGGCCTGTCATCCCACGCTGGCTGCCCTGTTGACTGGCTTTTACCATTTTACCCCTCTACGTTTTAGACTGGAAAAACCTAAGTTTAAGTTTGTTTTGGAAGCCATTAGGCTGGATTATCTTTTGTTCTTGAAAACCAACTACATGCTGAATTTGAACCTAATGAACTTAATTCCTCTTGCATATGGGCATGCATACTTGATCATGGATTTCATACACATTTGGGTTATCTTTCTCCATTATACCACCCTTTGATTAACCCAAATGGCACCTCCTTACCCTTAGACCCTATCCTTCTTTGAGACCATCATAGTTTTATCTTGAGTGAGGCCTTTTATGAAAGTTCGTCATGTGCAAAAACTTGAGAGTATTAGGAGCGACAATGGTTTGTTCTCATCTTGGATTCGAAAGTTTGATTATGATCTTGGGTTTTGGGATGTGAGGAAAGAAAGAAAATCACTTGGGATTTATTAAAAAAAAAAAAATTCAAAAGAGCTCCTTTGATATTGTGAGCTAAGAAAAAAAAAAAAAGATCATGTAGTTGCATTAGAATCGAAGTCTAGAGCTTTCATCTATTTGCATATATAAAAAAAGAGATTTATTAGTTAGAAGTCCTAAGCATATAGGTTGCATCATGCATTGGGGACAAGGATGATTTCTACCTTGTAAAGTTGCTCATGCTAAGCTCTCAAACTGATAACCTTTGTAATCATGGCAAGTAGCTAGAGCAGCCTTTAGAAAGCTTGTAGACTTCGTGCCTTGAAAACTCTCTTGAAACTAGTTGCTTGCTTGATATTGGCATTGTTCTTGAAAACCAACTACATGCTGAATTTGAACCTAATGAACTTAATTCCTCTTGCAATCTCTTTGATATTGAATCTTTTATTTGTATTTCTCTACATGATTAATCTTCAATCCAACATGGGTTTAAGAGGAATCATGGAGATTAGTGAGTAATCCTCTTTTGAATTCATGGGTTAGGAAGATCAAGGGTGATTAGGCTAGATCTAGGATGTTTGAGTGTAGATCATGCTTATTTCTTGCTAGTAGAGTATTCATAATGCATCTTCTGAGTTGGCCTCTCAAAAGTTGATCTTTAGGCATTTCCCACCCATAAGGTGTCTGATGAAATGCCTGAGACAACTCTCCTAAGCTTTTAACATACTTTACCAAAGACATTTGATGTTTGAATTGTGATAGCAAATGAACATTCATCTAGACATAGAGTTTGTTTAAGATTGTGTCTAAGCTTAAGATTGATAGTTTGATTGTTTATTTGCCATCTTTAGTTCGAAACCTGATCACCCAAGGTCTAATTCCTATGCCCATGAGTTCTCCTTTATCATATAGAAGAAAGCTTCCTCTTTTATTGCTTATTTGCTCTGTTATTGCATTCTATCATTAGTAGTAGTTTAAAACCACCCAAATTATCGGTTGCACTTAGATTAAGTAGGTACTTGCATTCTTGGTGCTTTGAATCCCTCAGAACTGGTTCGACATTTCACTCATATTACAACATTTGCTTTAGGAGCCTTAAAAACTCCTAACATCAGGAACCGATCAGATCGTACTCACCATCCTATGGCTGGCGAAGTATAGTATCAGCTAGATCTCTGGTTAGCAAACGACTAATTAAAAAGGTGGGAACAGGATCGTCCATTTCGGTATGGAACGATCCCTGGCTCCCAACCACTCGCCCGAGACCAGCAAATAGTAATCAACAAAATCTTTACCCTCATCTTACAGTGGATTCCCTCATTAATCCCACATCACGCACATGGAACTCACAAGTGATTCGGGAACTGGTGACCCCGGAGGATGCAATAATTATAGAAAGCTTACCTTTGAGTCGAAATCCTTTGATGGACAGCGATGGTTGGCACTTCACCAAAAATGGGAAATACACGGTTAAATCTGGTTATCAAGTGGAAAGAGTGTATCCAGACATAGAGAGGACGCCTCCGATTATTGGTCCTGATGTGACTGCTCTGAAGGCCTTTTGTTGGAAAATTCAGTGTCCACCTAAGATTAAGCATTTTTTGTGGCAAATCGTATCCGGATGCATCTCAGTAAAGGAGAAACTAAGGTCAAGAGGGATACAAGGAGACTTGCAATGTTCAAGATGCGGAGCAGAATTAGAATCAATAAATCATGTGTTTTTTGAGTGCCCACCGGCAGTTCAAGTATGGGCTCTTTCACAGATACCATCAAATATAACTGCTTTTCCTATGCAATCGATTTATGCGAATATGGACCACTTGTTTTGGAGGGTATCCCCGCCAGCAACTAGTCATCAATTTGGTTGGATTCTATGGTATATTTGGAAAGGTCGAAACAATATGGTTTTCAGTAACATCAATACAGATCCTAGAGATACCCTACAGTTGGCAGAAACTGAATCCCGAATTTGGGTGGAGGCACAGTCAACTATTTCACAAAGGGTTGCCCAACATAGGGAAGGAGGATTGGATTTTTTGCCAAACATACCGGGTCGTTGGTGCTTTACGGATGGATCCTGGAAAGATCAGGATCTTTTTTCAGGACAAGGTTGGTACAGTACATTAGAAGGGTATGATGGCTTGATGGGAGCGAGAAATACGAGAGCCAGTATATCTCCTCTTCATTCTGAGACGGAAGCCCTTATTTGGGCAATGGAAAGCATGAGGAATTTAAGACAATATCATGTGACGTTTGCAACAGATTGTTCTCAATTGGTGAAGATGGTTTCAGATCCAGAAGAATGGCATGCATTTGCAACCTATCTAGAAGATATTAAGCACTTAAAGGAGAGTTTTAATTACTCAGAGATAATTCATGTTTCAAGGACGCATAATACAAGAGCGGACAGTCTTGCTCGTAGCGCGGGAAACAACCGTCTTCTGTCGTTCATATGGATTCCGAGCTTCCAGTTTGGTTCGCAGAGTCTTAATTGAATCTGTTTATGATGTTGACAAAAAAAAAAGCCAATAAATTATTTTATGATTCTATCATTTGGAAGTCAACATTTAATAGAAACTATGTGTTTTTCTGACCATGTGCAGTAAAAAAAATTTAATTTAAATTAATTATTTTAACAGATAAATTTAAATTATATTTAAAAACAATATTTTAATAATATTGTAGTTTATCTTTTTCTTATCAATATTTTAATATAAATTTTATTTAATTAAAAATAAAAATTAAGATAAAAATAATTTTGTTTATTTAAATTATATTTAACAATATGCATGTATATATTTAAAATCATAATCTTAGATAGATTTTTACATCTATTTATTTTAATTAATATATTAAACTTGCATAATTATCAAAAAATTGAAATTAAACAGTATTTTATAAAATTTGTAGATATATAAAAAACTAATGATTTTAGTAATAAATTATATAATTTAAAAATATAGAATTAAATTGCCAGAGAATGTTATATTATATAGTATGTCCATTATGGATCATTCATTTATCAAATTGAAATTTATTATCTATTTTTCCGTAAATAAAACCTACGGAATTACCTAATGTGATTAAAAATATATATATGACAATTAATGATTTTAAATAATAAAGATTTGCTAACAATATGTATACTTTCTATCAATTTTGTTTAATTCTTTATTATTAAAATAAATTACACAATTACATTAATCATGTAATTAAAAAATTAGATTTTTTTGTATATGTTGTATTTTGAGTTTTTCAAAATGAGTATAAATTACTAAAACAGTTAAAAGTCTCACATAAACTTCTGTAATCAAGGTTTAATCTTTTTTCTATAATAAGATACAATGATTATAAAACCATATGAATAAATAATTTTATTTTAATAGGTTTATATATATATATATATATATATATATATATATATTTCAAATCGTTTAAATTAAACTATACATTATATGAAAATACATACTTATATTTTGATATTTACGTTGAACATATATTGAAAAGTTAATATTTTAATTTTGAAATCGTCATTGTTTTTTAAAATGATTATAAATTATTGAAACCACTAAACATTCCGCACTAAACATATTCGATGGTGTAAAATTTTGTTACACAAATATGCAAATAATCATAAAATCATATGAGCAGAAACCTCATTTAATAAATTCCCATATTAAAAGTATACTATATATCTATGTTAATTTCATTTAAATTTAATTATATATCATATACGATAGATAAAATTGATTGTTTTGATTTATTTACCCTAAAATGACTGTGAATAGACAAGAGCGATCATTTGATTTATATGTGCACACCAATTTATTACAAAATAGTAACTGATTTCTTAGTTATTTAATATATAATTATTATTTATTATTTCATAATATGCAGAAAACATAAAATAAGTAATAAATATAAAATATTTATTCTGCATAAGGTGCGGATCTTAACTTAATTATGTATCTCTTTAATAATTTTAAATCTTAAACATTTTCTAAATCTCAGGCCAAAACAAAAGAACGAAATGAAATAAACTCCAAAATCAATATTTATATCGAGCAATAACCAAAATGAAAAAAGTGACATAAAAAAGTGAAAAAAATTGAAGATAGATAAGATTGGCACGTGAACGTAAGCTTTCTCATAACCATAATTAAATTTTAAATTGCTAAATCATGATATAAAACTGAGCTGACATAGTTTCATTGTAACCAAATAGTAGGTATGAGATTCTTCGAGCTAAATGTTAGTTTCTTATGCGATAAGTGATTTTTTGACCTAAAATATTTTTAAAAATGGGATCAGCTCATCAGTACCCAAATTATGTAATTATTTTTTAAAAAATTATTTAAAGGCCAAAAATATGAATTCGATCAAGAATATAAATTTTCTTTTTCCATATGATATTTCTTAAATAATTTTCATATAAATTCAGCATGCTCAAGATGCAGGTCTTATCCTAGTTAAGTTTTAAATTACTTAAAGAAATATGTTCATTCCATCTAAACATATATTATAGTTTTCATTAAACTAACCATAAAATTAATTTTTAACTAACAAAAAACATTCTTCTTCCTTTTTCTTAAATAGAATTTACGAAATTACCTGACATAATCAATGTATATATGATAATTAGTGATTTTGAATAATGAATATTTGATAACAGTTTTTGTATGTTCTATCATTTTTTTGTTAATTTTGTCTTATTAAAATAATTAAACAATCACCGTAATCATATAATAAAATTTGATATTTTATGTATATGTTATATTTTGAATTTTTAAAATGAATATTAATGGTTTAATTGTTACAATAATATACAAATGATCATATGACCATATGAGCAGAAAGTCTCATTTAATAGATCTTCAGATTCAAAAATATATTTATTTTAATATGGCTTAAATGAAACTATATATTTATATAAAATAAATAATATTTTAATTTTAAAATTTGTATGGAACAAGTATTGTAAAAACATATTTTAATTTCAAAATTTCATTTAATTGTTAAAAATGATTATAAATTAAAACAATTAAAAGTCCAACATTGGAAATTTTATTATCAAGGTTTTAAAAAGATGCAAATGACTATAAAATCATTTGTGTATAAAACCTTATTTAATAAATAATCATATTAAAATATGTATAAGTTAATATCACATAAACTTAATTTTATACCATATAAAATAGATAAAAGTGATTGTTTTGATTTATTTGTTCATTCCAACTTAATTATATACATTATATTTACTGACTTTTTAATTATTTAATAAAGAAGTTATATTTTATCAGTAAAATAAAAAATAATACAAAAAGATAATTTGTATATACAATGTTTATTCCCCGTTTTACGTGGATTCTAACCTAGTCATTATGGTTTGGTAATAAAAAGTTCAAAGATGTATGTATTTTTAGGGTTAGATTTTAGACTAAGATTTTTATTTTATTATCAAAGGTTTTTTTATGGGGTCTAGGGTTACTCGGTGACTTAGAGAAAAATACAAGAAAAAAACGCTCGCTGCCCCGAAACCCGAGGAAAGCTTTGCACACTGGATATTGCACTATGCCGGTTCTTTGTCCAAGGGTTTTTTACCTGTTTAGGAAAGTTGACTTCTGATCCAAGCTCTGCGATCTCACCAACCTTGCTTTCCTTTTCCTCTTTTGTTTTTCAAACCTGAAGACAACCTCGGAAACTCCCGCTCGCCGGCCTCCACCGTTTCCGACGGGTGCCCGACAATGGTAAGCATCACGCTTTACCATACCCGGTCCCCGCCCCCCGAGACACGCGACTCTCCCTGCTGCCTGCTGAAAACGCGGAAAGAGTAGACTAGAACTCCTCTTTGCGTCAGGTTGCGTCCATTTGTGTCCAGTTTTCCCAAGTCTTCTCAGTCTACTTCAACTCAACTGGTGGGACTCTACAGCTTGGCACTCTTTGTGAGTTCTTCAGTACTTCGATCTTTGCCTGGAACAAAAGCTTGTCTCAAAAATCACCCCTCCCATCTCACCCCTTCGCTCGTGTTGGTACACGTCTCAGGCCTCACCGACCAACGATGTCTCGCTACAAGGCAGAAGAAAAAGGAAAAGCGATCTCTTGTCAGCGTACTGAACAGCCTTGTTTTCGCATCAGAGTTCCGGATTTCGACCCATCGGAACTCATCAGGGAGAATGGTCTGACTCTCGTAGGTCTTCTGACAAATCCAAAAGAACAGAAGATGGCGGCAGTCCTTTCGTTCTTACCAAGACACTGGAATATGGTAGGGCATACTGCAGGCTTGGATCTTGGCAATGACTGTTTCCAGTTCTGTTTTGATGATGAAGCAGACCTACGAACAGTTCTACGGGAGCAACCCTGCCAGTTTGGCCGTTGGATGATCCTCCTGCAGCGCTGAGAACCAATTATCTCTACCACCTTCCCATTGCAGATAAAGTTCTGGATCATCCTGAAAGGTATCCCACTCCACTACTGGCATGAAAAAGTCGTCAAGAATGTAGGTATGGAACTTGGAAACCTCGACAACCATGAAGTCACCAGATCTTCAGCTTGTGTCTGTGTCACAATAGAAGGCCTGAAACCTTTAATTAAGTCATCGGTTCTAGAGTTTGACTCGGGAGAAGAAAGCACAATCACGATGGAGTATGAAAAGCTTGGTAACCACTGCTCCATCTGTAACCGATTGTCTCACCTCTGCTTCCAATTCCCTGACAGACTTTTGGAAGTCCCTGCTGCCTCTATAGATCCTCCATATGGAAGCATACAATCAGCCGCTGATCATGCAACTAGAGAGCGCCCAACTCATAACACTACTTCGCAGCGCGACGACCGCCTACCAGAATTTCAACAAAGACTTGATCGACACGGTAACCCTTTTGGTGAAAGGGTGTCAGTGTCTCTGATTGGAGTTAGAGGTCCTAGAAACAAAATCACTCCCTCTACTGGAAGAAACGAACACGACCGAAAGCGCTCCAGCGACTATTAAATCGAGCCTGAGGCCAGGAGGGCTTTCCCTGCGCGGAGACAGACCACAAATACTCCTCTCGAAAGGAGCATGTAGCCCCCAGAGACAAGGAAGAACACCCCTTCAATCACAATTCTCCTCCGTATTCTACATCGCGTGCACGGAACTCGGCCTCTCATTAGAAACATCGTCAACAAATTTTCCCATCTCCACTGACTGAGCATCAGCGTCAGGAACAAGGCAGCTCCCATAAGGATCACCGAGATGACAGCGGTACCCCGGAGCAGGGTTTAAACCACTTTCAGACACCGCTTGAAACACGTGCCCCTAACGACCAAAGTATTCCGCCTGTCCCCTCGATGGATGCGATGATGGACGAACTACGAGAAGCAACATAATAATATACTAATCATCCGGATCCGATTGAGAGTGCAGCCAGGAGACAATGAGTGCTTGATGGAGAGGCGCATGAGCTTATGGAGAAAACGGCAGTGAGCATTATTGCTACTGCTTTCGAGCTTCAACAACAAAGCATTAGAAACGCCCCCGCACAAATAATCACCCCTGTTATGGTATTTTTGTGTACAAGCGATTTGTGCTCATCTCTACGGAATGATAGGGAGAAGGAGACAGGTCGTCGTAATGCATTCTCCCGCTTTGATAGTTGATAAACCCGGTGGTTCTGCTTTTAGGATACTGCCATATGGGTATGGGCCAGTATATATCGTCAGTGCCTTAGTAGCAGCAGGAGAGAATGGTCGTGAGGCAGGAGCTGCGTGTCAATAGTGAAAATTGCAGGGTCTTCTTGATCTGGAGTAGATGGTTCCGACTATAGGGGTTGGTCATGGGGTGTCCCCTGATCTACAGTCGAGGGTTCCGGCTACCAAGGTTGGCCCTTGGATATCTATGTGCGGAACTATGGAAGGTGTTTGGACTTATAGCTGCATCCTTCAGTGGGGATTGCCTACGTACCCTTCAGTGCGGGATCAAGCCATTCGTAGTTCATATTGGTGGAGGCGCATAGCCTAGATGGACACGTAGCCTAGTGGGCACCTGGCCTAGTGGGCACATGGCCTAGTGGGCACGTGGCCTAAGAAGCGTGTAGCTCTGTAATTGATAAGAGTCATTTGTTCTAGAGGGCGCATGGCCGGAACAGATGGTAGACTCGTCGGTAAGCTACAGTGAGCATGGAGTCTTGGTATGCTTCAGTGAGCATGGAGCCTTCCTGCTTCTGGGCAGGAGATCGTGGCCTGAGCCAATATGTAGAGTTGGAGGCGTGCTGCAGTGAGCATATATCTTCTCATGGTTGGTAGTAATCGCAGGGATTCGCCTCTTGTTTGACATGTCGATGAACATGGTCTTCTAGGTATGGAGCCTTGCCTTGGTGGCTGTAGAGAAGATGAGCCTTAAGGATGAACGTGTTGGCCTCCCCTCTTTAGGTTTAGAAACCTTATATTTATAGCAGAAGGTCGTGCCTTTGTCTTAGGATTTGGAAATATTCATTATATCTTTAGATAATAGAATATTTTCATTATTCTTAAGGATGGGCGCTTATATTGGGATACTTCCTCTTTTCCTTGGATTTAGGGAGTTTCCTTCTTGTCTAAGCTGGTTTCCTTATATTAAGGATGATTTCCATTTATCCTAAGGCAGGAGAAATCACTCGGCTAGAAGCGGGAAGTCTGAATCCGGGGCAGGACCCTGATTCGGGGGCAGGACCCTGGAAGCTGGAGTAATCTCTTCATTGAATATTTTTCCACAACAACCCCTGCAGCTAGGACTCAGACTGTGGATGCATCCACCAATCAAGGTGCTGCACCACCTCCTTACGTCATTCTTCTCCCTGCATCTTCGTCAGTGCCTGTTGATATACCATGGATTTGATCCATTTTCATCCATGGTATAATGGTATTTTACTATATAGTTATTATGTTTTCTAGCCTATTAGGTATGTTTTCAGGTGCAAGAGTGTTTTGGAGTAAAGTGATGATTTTGAAGCATTTTGGAGTACAAATGAGAATTCATCCGAGCTGACCATCAAACCATACAGAGGTCGACATTCAGAGACAATAATCGATTGATGCACATCATGTGCTATCGATCAATACAGAAGAAAAGACCCGACATATGAAGATTATAATCGATCGATGCACATCCTGTGTCATCGATCGATATCAAAGCGCGAAAAGCCTGATTTGGTTCCAGCCGACTTATAGCCCAAGACTTCACCAAATTACAAGATTACTCCTGAAAAGTTTTTAACCTAATAGATAAATACTTGCCTAGGTGTTAGGAGGCAAGAGAGATTTTTTGTATTCTTATTTTTCACAGGAAAGTTAGAGAGATTTTGAGAGTTGGAGAGAAGATCCAGAGAGATTTGTGATTGAAACTCCATTGTTTTTTATTATCTATACTATGCAGTTTTTTTACCTTGCTTGTGTTATGAATTGCTTGACCATGTCTTAGTAATTCTATTGTTAGATTTAGGGTTTAAATAGGTTAAAGGGATTAGCCCCAAACTATAGATTGCTAAGTTGTGATATTCATCAATAGGTTGTTCTTAATGCTTGTTGTGGAATTGCTAACTAGAATATTGAACCCGAGGAATTTGTATGTTTGAGCATCCTTGAATAATACTGTCGTGATCTATCTATTGAGCTAAGATTTCTAGATTGCGTTATCCACAGATCTTTGAAGCTTAGTGAGCATATTCAACCCGTTCGTAAAGCTTAACTGAAGCTCATCGATCGATATCCTTACTGGACAATCGATTGATAGTGTGAAAGGTGTATCGATCGATATCATATAGATCATCGATCGACACTGCTAGTGATCGAACATTCTTGTTCTGGTCATTAGATCCAGTTAATAGACTCGTCCAAGAAATTGCGAGTGCTGATTGGCTTGTTGTTAAATATAGTAGTTGAGCTGTAATATATCATGCATGCAACTGTTAGGTATCTATAGGATTATAATCTCTGAATACCTGAATAAAAACCCTAAGTCTAGCGTTTTCCAAATAAAGTTTTAAACCAATCATCTTGTTAGTCGAGCAACTGCCTTGCTCAACATCCTATAGCTGGACCAACGTCGCTCGACAGGGCAACACCCACATCGCTCGACGGTAATCATCCTGTATCGACCGATAGACACCTTGAGTTTGGACTTCGAGCTTATGATCAGTATGGAGCCAGAAGATTCAAATGGGAACAGAAGGATGAGTATGGGGTCTACAGATATGAGTTGGATACGCAAGGGGATTAGCTGGAGAAATTATCCCTGTCACCAAAGAAGACATTAGAAACATCCTAGAGAGAGCATCTTTGTTTGCTCACAGCTACATATGTCTTCCAGAACATGCTGCTTCATTCACAGAGACCAGGCTACCACAAGAGATCTACACCAAAGATGAGATTAATGAGCTGGCCTCTGGTATTTTCGAAGCTCAAGAAAAATTAGGAAAAGAACTTCAGACATTGGTGGATGATACTTATCAAAACCTTTGGACAGAGGCTTCAATGAGCTTTCCAGCAGCATGGCAGAGATGAGGATTGAGATTGATAGTATGAAGAAACAACTTGAGAAGGAAGCTACACCATCAGCATCGATCAACGCCAACCATGTCGCATCGATTGATATACAGCCGCAATCATCCAGGGAACCTGCACAAGCTGAAGTTTCAGCAAAGAAGAAGGATGAATGGAGATCGCCTACATCAACACGAAAATTAACGTCTACAGCCCTCTCAACAACAATGTGGACTGGTTAAACAAGAGAATTGATTTGTTACACCAGGATCTGGATGCAATCCGCAAGAAAGATCAGTGTCAACATCAGCAAGCCACATCGATCGATATATGTACCTCTGCATCGATCGACAGCAAGTTCGCAGTAGTAGAAGATAGGTTGAAATCCTATGAAGATATGCATGACCGTTTCACTTCACCTATCATGCGCTATTTGGACAGCTTGTATAAGCAGATGATCCAAGTACATAAGGACGTTGGCACACTTCAAGATCAACTTGGTTTTCAAGAAGAAGGACCGACATCGATCGATAGGACACGAGCCGCATCGTTCTGAACGGTCACTAAGCTCTGCTTGCATTGAATCAAGGCGTTGGATCATCTTGTCTTGGATGGAGCTGGTATCGATCGATTCCTCGGTTGAAATATTGGTCGATGGCTGTTGAAGGCCATCGATCGATGCGCTGGTTGCTCGGTCGATCGATTCTAAGGGCGCAGGTCTGCTTGCAAGCTGTTTCTGAATAGCTTTAATTTCTTTCGCATCCCTTCTATGCTCGATTCCATGCCTCCCACCTCGTTAACAAGCGGGAAATACGTTTGGTCTAGACGTCTATCTTGTGAATCATCCATGCTTGTTATTGCTGTGTATACATCATCAGCTAATCTATCCAAATCTGCTCTGGTACAGATCTCTGAAGTCTGTATATCGATCGATGCAACAGCTTGCTTATCGGTCGATTTTCGCTTCTGCAGATTCTCGTGAAGCTTCTCTGCAAAGAGCTTCATCTGGCCGTCGATTTCAGTCAATCGCCTATCGATCGATGTGAGGTTGAGCTCGTCGATCGATGCAATCGATGCAGCCTGATAATCAAGTTGACGTTGGAACTTCTCAGCCTCTGCTGCATAGTATCTATCGTAGTCGCGAGTTCCTCCACTTCTTTGTCTACTAAGAAGTGTATATCAGCAATTTTCCTCTCAACTGCTTTCAGACGGGTCAATCCTCCAAAAGGATTGCAAGGTGCAGCGGGGTTCATATCTGCATGTGCTTCATTGATAAGGCGGATAGATCTCCTCATCTCTTCTGTGCAGATTCTAAGATCTGCTAGGTTGTGCAAGATCCCTTCACAGGTTGTGGTTTGTTTGATGCTGAGACGAGCTTCTGCTTTCTTCAATTCTTTCCAGATATCTCCAAGATACTCATCAACCTCATGTTTTGAGTAAGTGGTCGATGGTGTGGGCTCCGTATCGATCGATGTGGATGTTACTCCGTCGATCGATATTGATCTTTTCTGGCTATGGTTTTGTGCGTTGCGAAGATCTTCAAGTTCCAGCTCAAGACGTTGAACCTTCTTGAGTAATCCTTGGTCTGCACTGAACATCCAGTTCATCTCACTGCGAAGCTTGTCTGTGGCCTCTTCTAAACTCTTTTCCATGGAGAGCTTTTCCCATTTGCGTTCTCCAAGTAAACCGGTGAACATTTCGTTGATCTCGTCCTTGGTGTAGGTTTCTTGCACCAATTCTCTTCTTGTAAATGAACTAGCGTGCTCTAGTAGACAGATGTAGGAGCGCTCGTCCATTGAAGTTCTTTGGAGCAGTTTCTTGATGTCGTCTTTAGAAATTCTGATGACGTCACCATCTATTTCTCTAGCAAAACCATTCTTGTCTCTGTAGACCCCATACTCATCTCTCTGCTCCCAAAAGAATTTTCGAACTCCATTTCGAAAGGCTCTCTTTCCGAATTCGGGACACTTATCGATCGATGCGACGCAATCTGTATCGATCGATTTCTGTTGAAGATATGGATCCTTCCTGTTGAGATGGTTATCCTCAGCTTCCTTTTGCTCGGTTGTTGTGTCTGCCTCCTGGTGCTGGTACTGGTGGTCTGGTCCGTAGCGTTGTTTCTGGAATAGGTTGTGAGATCCATTGGCTAACTGTAGGACGTCTGCAATGTCTTCTTTGGATATGTGGAGTGTTCGTCCATCCATTGAGCGTGCAAAACCTTGTGAATCCCTGAAAATACCAAACTCATCCGGGATTAGATTTTCGAAATTAAGTATATTTGAATGTGTTACCGGGATGGTTGGTTGTATGAATCGGTCGATGGTTGTTCAGGCCTATCGGTCGATTGTACTTGTGCCGTGTCGATCGATGAGACTGTCCTGCTATCGATCGATTGTACTTGTGCCGTGTCGATCGATGAGACTTCTTCGGGTTGGGTGATGTATGTTGGTGTGGCAGTCTCGACGGCGAAGCTCTCGTGCTGGTAGTCGCTTGCCCAGCTCCCGATTGAGTAGTCTCCCTCTCGCGTGTTGTTGACTGTGTTGTCGAATGATGGGAGGCAAGTAGTATCGATGGGGAGAAGGCCCTGTCGATCGATGTCGTGATTCTGAGGTTGTGGTGGAGAAGTCGATCTTCACCTTCTCGAAGGTTTTGACATTCTAGCTCTCTCCTCCTCGTAATCATCAGTATACTCCTCAATATGAGTAGTATTTGCAGCATATGGTGGGATGTAGTAGTCGTTCTCCCACGTGTTTACTTTGAAATCACCTTCTGGAAACTCCTCCTCGATCTGATTGAATAGTGAATCGATCGATGACCATGTGTGGCTATCGATCGATGTCTGTTGATCAGAGATGATCGATGAGACTGTCCTGCTATCGATCGATTCTGTGGTCTCTGTCTCGTATTCGCCTTGTGAGTCGTATTCATCTCCACAATAGCAAACAGCTACAAGGTCTGAGTCGTCTTGGATCTTTTTAGGGACCTTGATGACTCGTCTTGGATCATAGTAGACCGTAGGGTTGATCAGGGTTAGGCACGTTTGTTTGTCTGAAGGTTGCAGACTGCTCCAACTGTGGCTAGGAAGGCTCTTCCAAGTAGCAAAGAAGTAGGTAGGGTTATATTGACGTCCAAGACATGGAAGTCCACTGCAATTAGGGCTTCTCTTATGGTGACTTCAAGGTTTCTCACAATTCCTCCAGAGTTCTGCTGAGAACAATCCACAAAGATGAACGATTCTTCAGTAGGCTCTATCTTCAGACCTAGATGGTCTGCTATCACCTTGGGTAAGATGCTGATTCTAGATCATGTATCACATAGGGCACGTGGGAAGTTGATCACCATGGACTGAGCAAGGAACAACGAAGTTCCCTGGATCACCCTTCTTCTCTAGTTTGATCCTCTTCTTCATACTTTCTCTGACTTGGTTGAACATCCTCTTGATGTCTTCTTACGTCTCCTTGGTTTCTCTGAAAACATCCACAATCTGTGTGAAAAGTAGGCTTCTTCAATGGGTTTCTCTGTAGGTATCCTTAGAACTCTCTTTCTGAAACTTGCCAACTCTTTCTCATTAACTCTTCTTTAAGGTGTTTAGGAACCTTCTCTTTCCTTTTTCTGATAACTCTACCATCTTTTTCCTTTTCTATCTCCATTGGATCAATAATGTCCGTGGGCTTCTTCATTATGGCGGTTGGTGGGTTTCTGGAAGGCTTAGATTGCTCCCGGAGTGCATTAAGTCGCGGCAACATCTATCTTGGGAAGTTGCTTTCGGCGTGTGATAACTGAATATCGATCGACAGCTTCGAGTGTGTCGACGATTCCTTTATCAATCGGTCGATCGATGGGCGTCTGTCTGTCGATTCGGCGTGGTAAGGGCTTGGCGGATGTGGGTGTTTTGCTGCGAACTCCTCGTGAGTAAGTATCTTCATGGCATTGCACTCGTTGGTGGATTCTTCAAGATCCATCGATTCGATGCTTCGTCTTGTTCCATCGATCGATTGTTGTTGGCGTCGTCGATCGATGTGGTGATCCGACATCGATCGATTCGTTGGTAGCCGCCAATTCTTCGATCTGGAAGTCTTCCTCTTGCAGCTTCTCTTGCTTAACCACTCTCCAAAAATCATCCTCTATGATAGACCGACGCTGTGGCCTGTTGTTTCTTCTCCAGTCCCTTTTCCTAAAGCTTCCTTCTTCTTAACAGCTTCTCTGTCTGAATCACTTGAGTCTCTAGTTTCTTCACATGGGTACTCAAAGCATCAAGCTTTGTATTCAAAGTGGTGTGAACAGCGTCGATCTTTCCATTGAAGTTCACCTCTAGCGCTGCTGGCTTTCAAGAACTTTGCTGAGCATGTCTTCTAGCTTTCCTTCTGGGTTGGTGTGGGTGGCTTCATGTAAGATGAGTTTCCATAACTCCTGTTGTTGTTGGGGTTGCTGCTGTTGAAGTTTCCTCTCTGTCCTGTGAAGTTTCTGTTTCCTTGGTTTCCAGACCTTTGAAATCGGTTCCACTGATCCAGTTGACTTCTGCTTCGTGTAGTCATCTTCTTCATCAGCTTCTGCATCCTCCACTGAGCAGATTTGCTTTTTTAGCAGTTTCTGAACATTGTCAAGTATAGCTGGTACCTCATTTATCTGTTCCTTTCCAAGGAACGCTGCAGATCTTGTTCTTACAATGTTTTTTGTGCTGTTGCTTGATGCTAGGTTGTCTATCAGCTTCACAGCATCTTCAGGATTCCTCGTGGTGAAGTTGCCTTCACTCGCAGTGTCTAGAGCCATCTGATATTTCAATGCGATGCTCAAGAAAGTGCAGCAGCTGCACTTTGTTGAATCCATGGTGTGGGCAGTCTCACTAGTAAGACTTGAATCTGATCCAGGTATCCTTGAATGACTCTCCAGGCTCCTGATTGAATGTGGCAATTTTCCTCCTTAAGTCTTCAGCGCGCGCATCATCAAAGAAGTTACGCAAAAATGCATTTTTGATGTCGCTCCAGGATGTAAGAGATCCTGGTGGTAGCTGCTTAAGCCACTACAAAGCTTCTCCAGATAAAGAGTGTTTGAAGAGCTTACAGAGAAGGTAGTCCACAGGGACTCCATTGGCTTTGATAGCAGATATGAGATCCTCGAACCTCTCCAGATGGTCCATGGGATGCTCACTGGACAGCCCATAGTAAGGTATCTTTCCCACAAGGGTGTAGTACTGCGGCTTGAGCTCGAAATCGCCTCTCTAAATAGCAGGGGGACGAATGGCTGATCTGTTGGTGTAGAACGGATCTGGATGGTTGTAGTCAGCTAGTGTTCGAGCAGCCTCTTCTACAGGTTGAACGGCTCCTGTAGGTGCAGTTTCTGGCTCAGGGATTACTTCATTCTGAGCGTTGAGTTTCTGACCTGCTTCATTACGAAGGTGACCTTCTTGGTCACGGAAGTCTCCATTCTCATCTCGTGTGAGAATAATAGGCGCAACCATGACTCGCGGAGTAGTATCGATCGATGTACGGTTAGGGGTATCGATCGATATCGGATGAAAGATGTCGGTCGACGGTGAAGTAGCGTCGGTCGATGTGAAGGTGCGAGTGTCGGTCGACAAAGACAGTGTCTCGGTCGGCAGGGGTGCGTGGGTATCGGTCGACAGGCAGTTGACGGCGTCGATCGATGCAGAACGGATTTCCTTGCGGATTGAACGTTCCAAGCTAGCAGGGTCTTCTGAGAACAAAAGTTGGGATTCCTTGTTGCTTCTGGTGCTGCTGGACATGTACCTGAAAAGACAAGAAAAAATTTTGTGTCAGAAAACAAATTAAAACAAAATAGAAATAACCTAGACCTAATCAGATTAGATCCTATTGTAGCAAAGCTCCCGACAGCGGCCAAATTTGATATCACTCAAATTACCCTAAGGAGTGACTTTACTCTCTCAAATAAGAGGTTCAGTTGTAGTACTTAGGGATCGAATCCACAGAGAGCTAGTGTACAAATAAGATGCAATCTTAATGACTATGCTAGGTTGAAAATAGTTTAAAGTAAAGTGCAGGTTTGCTGAGTAAGAATGAGATTACTCAGTTGAAAGGATTTGGTTTTGAAAACAATAAAGAAAAGTAGTTAGATTTAGGGTAAGTATTCAGGAATTCAGGATTATAAATACTATAAAGACTAACAAGTTGCTTGCATGATATGTCAGAGCTCAACACTTATTAAATGAATCCATCATGCTCTCGCATTATTTAGACCATCTATTACTTAGATGCTAAATGGCGTTGCGGTCGGCTACTTCTGCCGCTGGTATCGCCGATAGTTCGATAGGAATATCGACCGATACACTCTATTACGCCGATCGATTACTCTATAGGAGTATCGATCGATACGGCTCTAAGCAAGCTTTATGCGCGAGTTGATACAATGCTCACCATGATCTTAGATCAGCTTTCGCATATCTCAAAAGGGTCATAGCATGTTTAGGATGTTATCAGGTATTACATGTAATAAATCAATGCAATCCAAGTTCATGTTCTAGGTAGCTAAGCTAGAAAAGCATTAATGAACAATCCTAACAATAAATATCACAACTATAGCAATTATAGGTTGGAGATAATCCCTCATATCCTATCTAAACCCTAAATCTAACAAGTGAATCTACTCAGACATGGCTAAGTAGTTCATAGCAACAAGGTAATAATAGGAGTTCATAGATATATTAGAGGAAAGAACACTTAAGTTCCAATCACAAATCTCTTTGGATCTTTCCTCTAGATCTAGAATCCTATAACCTTTGTAAATAAAGAACTGAAAGAAAATGAGTAGAAGTAGAAGAAACTCTTCAAACTTCTATTACTGTAAAAGATTGTATATGAAAGAGACTTGAATGAAAAGAAAGCTTGTTTTTAATGCCAAAACACTTAGGCATATAAATATATGAGTTCATTAGGTTAAAAAACTCGTCAGGGGTATTCTTGTAAAATGTGATATCTTGGGCTTCAAGTTCGGCCAGGTCCAACTTGTCTTTCAGCCGCCTCAGTATCGATCGATAGTACAAGGTGTACATCGATCGATTATGGTCTCGATGTATCGTCCTTGACTAATGTGTGTCGATCGATTGCACAGAGTGTGCATCGATCGATGTGTAACTCTGACGTCGACCTCTGGTCTTGATCTCGGGTGAACTCTTCTTTAAGCTCCAAAAAGGCACCTAAAACATCACTTTTCTCCAAAATGCTTCTGAACCTGAAAACATACCTAATAGACTCCAAAACATAGATAATAATAGTAAAACACTCATATACCAGGGGTAAGAGCGGGTAAAATCCATGGTAAAGCACTACCCGGGTATGAGGGCTCGTCCAGTGTTCTCAAGCCGTGCGGGTTGTCCTGTCCGAGTGCTGAGGCCGGGTGTTGTCTCTCGTCGGGTGAGTCGAGGTCGGGTGAGGATGCTACGCGGGTGAGGGAGGTAGGGTGGACGAGGCCGCGTATGAAGACCGTGCGGGCTGTCTAGGCAGGGTGCTCAAGGCCGCGTCCTGAGCTCATCTCTTCAGTCCAACCCGTGCGGGTGCTGGTGGTCGGGTGGTCTTGTCCGGGTGTGTGGAGCCGTGCGGGGTTCTCATCCCGGGTGTGTGAGGCCGGGTACACTCCCTGGCGTCCAGCATCCATCAGGCCATCAGGCCGTGCGGGTTGGTCAGGCCGGGTGTCCTAAGGCCGCGTGCCTTGCTTGCCAGTTGGTCCATCAAGCCGTGCGGGTCCTTGTCCCCGGGTAGTCCAGGTCGGGTGTCTTGACATGCTTCCAATGAATAGATCATAACTTCTCCAATATGGCTCCAAATAACTTGAAACCGCTTCCATTGGAAAGCTAACTCAAAATTCTGTGTTTCCACCAAATCTTAGCATCAGAAGATATCTATAAGGCCTCCATCCATGTTCATCTTTCACCCTCCTCTTTGAATCAAAGTACTCCCAAACACCTTCAATATCTCCAAAGTATACTCCAAAACCTGATAAAGACTTATGAATGCAAAATGAACCTAAAGATACCTAATGCCTAACTTATATGATCAAAATGCATGAATATGGATGCTATAAACATGTAAATTCGCAAGACATCAACTCCCCCACACTAGACCTTTACTTGTCCTCAAGTAATCTTTTGAAAACACAAGGAGGAGAGACATAGAGATGGAAGCAAAGCCAAAAGAAACACTCATAGCACTCAACTTGACATCCTAAAGAAACATAGCAAATAGCATGAGCAAAACTCTCTTATTATGCTCTAGCTTCACAAGGCCTATCAATTACTCTTATGCCTCTACACAAGATGCAATGCTTATCAACCAACAAGTTCTCTCAACCAGCCCTCACATTGATTCACACACGCACACTCAAGGTGAGTTCTCACAAATGGGCACATGATCTCAATCATTTGTCTAGGTGATCAAATGGTCTAATATGGATGATAATGAGGTTTCAATGCATCATTTCAAGGTGGCAATCACTCAAAATTCAAGGAGCTTGATCATTATACAAAATTTATCTAAGACTAGGAGCAATTCATGCATACATGGATCCATCCTCATCATTCTACCCAATTCCTAAATGATTACAAGATCTACACCCCTTTTATTCATCCCATAACCCAAAAATGAAAAACATTCTCACATCACTCACCCCATGAATGAACTTTCTTTCCTTTGAAATTCAACCACTAAGGACCTCTATTCACTTTTCTAAGCTCTGACTCTTTAAGTTTTTCCTTTCCCACTATCTTATTGAATCTTTCTTTTTCTTTTCTTTTTCTTTTCTCTTTTTTTTTTATATACATGAAGGGGGAAGGTCAAAAACATCAATCAACAGCTTCTTATCTTTTTATTTTAGGTCCCTAGGGTTCTTCTTTCTTATGATACTCATTTGTTCATCAATCTCAACATTGTTACATTCCAAACCCAAAATATAAACCATTAAGGAACAAAAACCCCACTCACCATCCTAAAAGCTAGCTCAAATGAGGACCCTATGCTAGGAAGAGATTAGAACAAATCCATGTCGCTCCCAATACTCTCAAGATTTTGCACATGACAAGCTATCAGAAAATGCCTCACTCATGCAAATCAATGTAGGCTTCAAAGAATGGCTAGGGTTCAAGGGTATGGAAGTGTCATTTGGGTTAACAAAGAGTGGTACAATGGAAAAAGATAACCCAAATGTGTATGAGATCCATGATCAAGTATGCAAATGCCCATATGCAAGAGAAATTAGGTTCATTCAAGTCCAAGTTCAGGATGGAGCTGGTCTTAAGAACAATGCCAATATCAAGCAAGCAAGCAAGTTTCAAGAAGAGTTTTCAAAGCTCAAAGCATGCAAGCCTTTCAAAAGATGCTTAAGCTACTTGATATGCTTTAGTAGGGTGCCAAATTCAGTGCAAACAAGCGTTCTTTACAAGGCAATGCTCCATATGCAAATGAATGCAACCTATATGCTCTAGACTCAATCTTAAGGATGCAAGTGATGCAATCTACATGATTCAAAAATTTTAATTTTTTTTTTTGAATTTTCTATGCAAATATGAATGTACAATGCAATGCATGAGACTCAAAATCACATAGCAAACATGATCAAATACTTGGTACCTCCCACACACTTAAATCACACAGTCTCTGTGTGAGTAAGAGAGAAGGAGATACCCCAACAAGACAAAAGCAAATGTATATACAAGAAGGGTTGGAGTGATACCTAAGAAGGAGGTTTGGGCATGGTGTTTGGTGTCGGGGCTAGGAGCTGGTGTGGTTCATAGAAACTAGAGGAGGCTGCTACATGGCAATCATGGGGCTCAAGTGGTTCACCATCATTCTTCTCTCCTCTAGTGCTTGCCTCAACCTGAAAGACTTGACCATTTTTATTAAAAAAAACTAAAGGAAAATTGAAATTGCAAAGTTATGTACAAGGATAACCATGGGACTTCCTCCCAAGTGAGCTTGTTTAAAGTCACTAGCTCGACATTGCCTCCTTTGAGGTTAGGCAAGGGGAGCATCAGAGAGTGGGGTTGATGTCCCATCCTCCTTCGGTGTGTTAGCCATGTAAAGCTTGATCCTCTGCCCATTGACTATGAACTCTTTCCCATTCCTGTCCATCAGCACAACAGCTCCATATGGCCTTACTTCCTTGATCTGGAAAGGTCCATACCATCTAGATTTGAGCTTCCCTGGAAATAACTCCAGTCTAGAGTTGTAGAGAAGAACTTGATCTCCTGCCTTGAACTCTCTCTTGAGGATGTGCCTGTAGTGAAAGGCCTTAGTCTTTTCCTTGTAAATCCTTGAGTTCTCAAAGGCATCCATCCTTATCTCATCCAGTTCATTGAGTTGAAGAAGTCTCTTCTCCTTTGCACTCTTGATGTCAAAGTTTAGAAGCTTCACAGCCCACAATGCCTTGTATTCAAGCTCAACTGGTAAATGGCAAGACTTCCCATAGATAAGGTTGAAAGGGGTAGTGCCTAGAGGAGTCTTGAAAGCTGTTCTATATGTCCAAAAAGCATCATCAAGCTTGTCTGACCAACCCTTCCTCTTAGTTCCCACAATCTTCTCCAAGATGCCCTTGATTTTCTTCTTGGAGAAATCTACTTGGCCACTTGTTTAAGGGTGATAAGGTGTAAGACCCGATCCTGGCCTCTCAGGCCAGCGGTCATTGCCTCACGTTGCTCGGTCCATACCCTGATCGAACTGTGGGAACCAAAATTCGCACTGTCGATTTTAATGAATAAGATTGCGGAGGAAAGCCAAGTTAACCCGACTTTCCTTGAAGGTCTGGATTCTCTGCGACAGCCAACGACAAGTGACCGAATAATGCGGAAAAGGTTTTGTTAAGATTTGGGACTGGACCTTAAGAAAGGCTGCCTACGTACCCCTTTCGAGGATCAAGTCGGACGTAGTTCAGTTAAAAAGAGTTGAACAAGATATCGAACCGTCTGGGCGGGTTAGATACAGTATGGCGTTTGTCATAGAAACAGGCATGTCGAAGATAATGCCTAGGGTTTCTATGTCGCGGAGCTCTTAAATAAAAGAATCGTCCGATCCTTCCGGAGGAGCGGAGATTCTTGTGAGCCCAGGCGTTCTAGGGCCTGGTTCGTCTCGTATGAGCGTTAGTCATAGAAACGGGCATGTCGAAGATAATGCCTAGGGTTTCTATGTGCGGAGCTCTGAGTAAAAGAATTGTTAGATCCTTCCGAGAGGAACGGGGGTCTGCGGAGAAGATAAAGCTAGAACAAGAGGCGGCCAGACGTTCTAAGTCCTGCCTCGCTGGCCTAACCGCCTAAGTTCTAAGTTCTCTAAGCTAGCAGGATTTCTCTAAGTCTAGATGCTAGGATTTTCGGATCCCCTTCTCTTCTGCTCTTGTTCTCCTTATATACTCACTCCTAGGTCGGTTTGCCTTAGGATGATGGACCTCGCCTTTGGGCCCAAGTTTATCTCTTCAAGAAATATTCCATTTCGTCGGTCTTCATAATTATCCTCGAGTTTTCCCCTATTTTTCGGTGACTTGATGTTTATCCGATGTTCGGGAAATTGGATAAACCGTCATAGTCTGATTGGGCCTGAATTCTTAAAATCGTAAGTAAGTCCGTGGACTTGTCTTAAGTCGTTGAACGTTTTATACGATTTCTCGAAAAGACTATCTTTCTCGTAAAATAAACCGTATAGCCTAAAGGATCGATGTTCAAGTTAATCGATCTTTGTTTTATCTGATATCTTCTACGAAATCCAATCCTTCTAGTTTTTGTCGTAAAACATCGAGGGCGATTCCAACCGAATCGAAAGATGTTCGTTCCGTAGCCGTGATCGTACCAAACTCACGAGGATCGATCCAAACAAGCCAAGATGGGATCAGACCGAGCATGATGGGACCGAGACCAGGACGAGGGCCGTCGACCGGCGTTAGGGGCTTACGCCCGGCGCCAGGCCGGGTGCCGCCCGCCCGGCGCCAGGCGGCTTCGGCGTGGCGTGTGCCGCCCGGCGCCAGGCGGCTTCGGCGTGGCGTGTGCCGCCCGGCGCCAGGCCGGGTGCCGCCCGCCCGGCGCCAGGCCGGGTGCCGCCCGCCCGGCGCCAGGCGGCTTCGGCGTGGCGTGTGCCGCCGGCGGCAGGCGGCTTACGCCCGGCGCCAGGCGGCTTGCCGCCAGCGCCAGGGTCCTTTGCCCCCATGGGTTTTCCGTTGCCGATCTTCCCCGTTAGTCGCTCGCGGCGGGAAATCTTTGAGTTTGGAAGGATCTTTAGCCGTAGATTTCGAGATAACCGTTTTCGACCTCACCAGAGAGTGGATATTCTAATTTGAGAAAATCTCGTATAACTTCTTTTCAAATTATCCTAGACTTTTTGTTTTAAGAAATACTTTCCAGAGACTTTCAGTCATTGTTTCCGTCGTGACCGATTTTGACACCAACAGTTAGCCCCCCAGCTCGTTAGAACCTTCGTGATGTTATTGTGAGCGATAAGACATGTCAGGTAAGATAGGCGGAATTAATGGTTGAAAGGCTCGCTGAAAGTGGTAAGATTGGGGCTGCGCCTTCGAAGGCTGCCTACGTACTTTGTTGTAGGGATCAAGCCTTCCGTAGTTCGTTTTGGAGTTTAAGACCCTTGTGATCTGTTTTCCAGCGACACTTATATGGTCTGGTTATGTGTCATGAGAGACTTTCGAGCATGATGCTGTTGATGTATTTGTTTTGGTCTGGGCTTTGTGAGGCCATTATGTGTTTTTCGATTTTTTATGAACTTCAGTTTTTTCGAAGTATGAGAAAGAGGGTGTGAGTTGTCATCTCATTCCTAGTTCCCTGATGATCACCGTACCTATTGTTTGCATAAAGCGAGATTTTCCGCGGTTTACCGATTTACGCGAAAAGTTCGTGAAACGAATAGGCTTAAGTGAAGAGACAAATTTTTGGATCTCGTATACCATACTATGTCTGTGAGATGTCAAGATCCAGCGTGGCTGGGTTTAGGGCAAGACCTAGATTTACTCTCGGACTGAGGCTTTGCGATGACAAATCGGCTTTCGTTTTGCCTGTTTGCGATTTTAACCTGACTCGTACCGTTTAAAATCCGCGAATTGTTGTCGGCTTATATGATTTGTCTAGGCGTGAGTCGAGCTACTTCCTTTACGAAGAGCTAAACCAAAATTTGGATTTCTTGTATAGCGCGCTATGTTTATCCTTGTCGGATGCAAGAGAGCCTACCCCTTGAAGGGCGGCTATTTGTCTGCTTAGGACGTTAGAGTTCGTTTGTTGTGATCAGCAACAACGACATGATGCCAGTTTAGAGGCATGTTACCGTTTAGAGGTGTGTTTGTATGTTTTGAGGAAAAGAATGTCCTTCGAGCGTTAGCGACGTCTCGCAGTGCTGAAGGTCGAGTTTCCCTTGTGCCGCATTTCGTGGTTGAAATGTTCGCGGGCTTTGGAGATGTTTTGCGAATGTTCGCAGCCAGAAACTGTTGTTTGGTTTGGGCCTTAGGACCAAGGGGTCGCGTAAGTTCGACCCAAGGAGAAGCGTCTACATTCACAGTGCTTCGTGAAGTGTTGGCCTTCCGGGATTTGTTTGTATATATTAAGGATGACTCGTATAACTCTTGGAGCCTTGTCACGAGTGTTTCTTTTCATGCCGTGTTTACGGGGCGTATAGAACTTAATCGATTGACGATGAGTTTAAATCTTCCGTTAACCATATGGTTGTTAGGACTGAGTTTTGGTATGAAGAGTTTATCGTATGATTTCCGATTCTGGGTTATGCGAAAAATTGCTTGCGTAATAGTCACTTGGCGTTCTATGAACAAATCGTGGATTGTTGTTTTTAGCCGTTAAGTGATTGGAGCGGTGCTCGCTCAGTAGCTTTGGATTGGCATGGAGGCTAGATTCAGCCGTATCGCCAAGGAAGTTGTTGGTAAACGATCAGACCATGACCCTTATTAAGGTCATGTTAGTTTACGATTGTCCTTAATGGGGATGCCGAATTCAGGTCCGGGCTTTACGGAAGAAGTAGTTGGCGAGGGCCAAATAGCGTTTGCCGAGATAGACATGCCAAGCATAGCGGAGTTTTCTGAGTTATGGCTGATGGCTTTTAGAAACGATCTTCCACTTTAGGTCTTAGTTATACGATGAATGGCTCGTATAAATTCTTTTTTGTTGCATGAAAAAGTTTAAGAGATCGACGCAGGACATGTGCGGGTTCGCCTGCGTGATTATTTCCTGCTCGGACGTAACCGCGGGGTGTGAAAGCAGGAGCCAGAAACCTTGTGGAGCAAAAACTGTCTATGACAGTTACTCGTTGGACCCATTATGTTTATTTTACGAAAGTTGCTTTGTATGAATTGACTCGACCATACAGAGGATTTTTCGTAAAAGTGATGTAAGAGGGGGTTTTCGCAAAGGTAACCGGAGAGTGTTTCTCACAAATTACTTGCTATATTCACGACCACGGATTATGTTTTCCTCATTCACTTTTATGCATCATGAAATCGCTTTTGCATGAGAACGATCATGTTTTTTCCATAGGCTGTTTTGTTTTAAAATGTTCTTGTTATATGAAAGTAATGGATGACCGGTTTCATGGAGATAGAAAATCGCAGATTGTTAAAGTAGCGATGTTTCCGCGGATTACACGGGAGATGTTTCCGCTATGATTTCGACCTTTGGACGAAAGCTGCTTCGAACTACTCATAGAGTTCTACCGAAGGTTATTTCGTTATTTTCGTAGTTTACCATCGTGCTATTAGTCTGACGCTGGTACACGCTTCTAGTCGCGAAGTTTGCGACGAGACGACGAGAGTTTTCAAGACTATGTTTGTAGCGGTTGGGCTTGCCGCTACGCCTTTAGATCTAATCTTATTGCTGCGAGAGTTTGCTTTGTCAAAAGAGTTGTCTTGATGCTGAAGCAAAAAGTTTTCGAAGATGGGATTATACGTACCTACTTTCCTTTTCTTTTTACGAAAGAAAACGGGTTAGCCGTTCTTCTGAAGGCTTGTGTACGTTTTTTCTTTCTTTTAGGAAGCGGGATGTGTATGCTTTTACAACGCGGGGCGATCGTGTCTCGGTTTTTCGAGAGACTAGATCGGTTTGCATGTTCTGCCTTAGTCTCATCGATCGTTCAAGGCTGCCTCTTGCCCGTTCCTCTTTGTTTCATGACTTTTAACGGTTCATCGTCAAAGGACTTTGAAAAGTTTGATACCGAACGAGAATCGGTTTTTTGATGAAATTCTGACGAGAATATCGGAGCGAAAGAGAGATATGAACGCCCAAGTTCCTGTTCTCGTTTCTTCGTACCGCTGGTTAAATTGACAATGTGTCCGAAGGAACATTACAGAATCGTTGAAACAAAGGGAGGAGAAGTAGGCGATAACTTGAAGACGGCTAAGGTGGGTGCTTTAGACAAATGGAGACATTGGGCAAGACTTCTTCAACCGTCTGGGCGGGTTCGTCTAGAATGAGCGTTTTTCATAGAAACAGGCATGTCGAAGATAACTCCTAGGGTTTCTATGTGCGGAGCTCTTAAATAAAAGAATTATCCGATCCTTCCGAGGAAAGGGGTCTGCGGAGAAGATAAAGCTAGAACAAGAGGCGCCAGACGCTCTAGGGCCTGGTTCGCCTCAGATGAGCTGCGAATATAGAAACGGGCATGTCGAAGATAATGCCTAGGGTTTCTATGCGGAGCTCTGAGTAAAAGAATTGTTAGATCCTTCCGAGGAAAGGGGTCTGCGGAGAAGATAAAGCTAGAACAAGAGGCGCCAGACGCTCTAAGTCCTGCCTCGCTGGCCTAACCGCCTAAGTTCTAAGTTCTCTAAGCTAGCAGGAGTTCTCTAAGTCTAGATTCTAGGATTTTCGGATCCCCTTCTCTTTAGCTCTTGCTCTCCTTATATACTCACTCCTAGGTTGGTTTGCCTTAGGATGATGGACCTCGCCTTTGGGCCCAAGTTTATCTCTTCGTGAAATATTCCATTTCCGTCGATCTTCATAATTATCCTTGAGTTTTCCCTATTTTTCGGTGACTTGATGTTTATCCGATGTTCGAAATTGATAAACCGTCATAGTCTGATTGGGCCTGAATTCTTAAAATCGTAAGTAAGTCCGTGGACTTGTCTTAAGTCGTTGAACGCTTTATACGATTTCGAAAAGACTATCTTTCTCGTGAAATAAACCGATAGCCTAAAGGATCGATGTTCAAGTTAATCGATCTTTTTTATAATGATATCTTCTACGAAATCCAATCCTTCTAGTTTTTGTCGTAAAACATCGAGGACGATTCCAACCGAATCGAAGATGTTCGTTCGTAGCCGTGATCGTACCAAACTCATGAGGATCGATCCAAACAAGCCAAGATGGGATCAGACCGAGCATGATGAGACCGAGACCAGGATGAGGGCCGCCGACCGGCGTTAGGGGCTACGCCGGCGCCAGGCCGGGTGCCGCCGGCGCCAGGCCGGGTGCCGCCGGCGCCAGGCGAGTGCCGCCGGCGCCAGGCCGGGTGCCGCCGGCGCCAGGCGAGTGCCGCCGGCGCCAGGCGAGTGCCGCCGGCGCCAGGCGAGTGCCGCCGGCGCCAGGCCGCTCGCGATGACGCTGCGCCGCCGGCGCCAGGCGAGTGCCGCCGGCGCCAGGCGAGTGCCGCCCGCCCGGCGCCAGGCGACCCGTGTGGCGATGCCGCCCGGTGCCAGGGTCCTTTGTCGCCGTGGGTTTTCCGTTGCCGGTCTTTCCCCGTTAGTCGCTCGCGGCGGGAAATCTTTGAGTTTGGAAGGATCTTTAGCCGTAGATTTCGAGATAACCGTTTTCGACCTCACCAGAGAGTGGATGTTCTAATTTGAGAAAATCTCGTATAACTTCTTTTCAAATTATCCGAGCCTTTTTGTTTTAAGAAATACTTTCCAGAGACTTTCAGTCATTGATTCCGTCGTGACCGATTTTGACACCAACACAAACCTCTAAAAAATTTTCGCCCTTTATTCAAAACATCGCCCATAGGCGAGGGCTAACTCAGATCTAAGCTCAAGACTACCGTAGTCAATTCCTAGCTTAGATCAATTCAACACATACGCAGCGGAATAACAACTATATCCATTGGTCTACAACCAATCTAGCACTGGTCCGGTCGAATCACCCTAGCCTTGGTTAGTATACACAGCTAGCACTAGCTCCAAAAGGTCAATCCTGAACCAGACCAAGTCATACAAATCCGAGGTTCCATTCCCCTAATCCATTCTATCTAGATCTAAGCAACATTGCTAGATCATACCTTTGACACATCCACGGAGCTTGTTAGCTCTTTGTCTCAGCTGACTTAGCTTGCTTATACCTGCATAACCTCTTCCCTTGGGTACTTAGTCATTCAGCCAACCATCCCCACAGACTACGTACCTTCGGGAAGTCTTCAATTGCAAAAACGACCTCAAGCAAACATGCTCCAAAAATTAACTAAAATTCATGATAAATTCCAACTAAGAAGAATCCTTAATCAGAATCTGCAGAACCGGCCTTGATCCTATAGATCTCGGCCAAATTCAGTCAAACCGGCCATAACTGACCACCTTCAAATCAATTAGGTAAAACTCAATAAAATTCATGATAAATCATGATAAATCACCACTAAGAATAATCCATGGTCAGATCTCAATTAATCCCTCTGGATCATATAGATCTCGACCATGACCAGTCCGGCCGATGGCCAAGGACTTCATACCTGAACAGGCCAAGGCCTGGTTTAGTACCACCATGTCTCAGGCGTGTGCTCCCCTGGAACCAAGTCCTTTCATGGACTAACAAGGCCCATCAGATCCTAAGTCAATCAACCAACCACCCCACATGACTCAGAACTGATGAGTCTTCACACTACCTAACCGGCCATGGAACCATGTCCCACTGAACCTGATTAGTGTTGCTCTTACCACCGGTGCATCCTTTGATCAATCAGATCAGACACCTTGATCCACCATCCATGGATCAGGTCGTCCATCCTTGCCCATGATCAGATCACACACGGCCTTCCTTGTATAAACACACCAGCACAATACTTGTGGTTCATACCAACAAGTACTAGCCTTACTCCTCTCCTTCGCTTGCTGTTGGATCCAAACGAATTGGACCTTGCACTCCACATGGTTCCTCTTACCACCGGTGCATCCTTTGATCAATCAGATCAGACACCTTGATCCACCATCCATGGATCAGGTCGTCCATCCTTGCCCATGATCAGATCACACACGGCCTTCCTTGTATAAACACACCAGCACAATACTTGTGGTTCATACCAACAAGTACTAGCCTTACTCCTCTCCTTCGCTTGCTGTTGGATCCAAACGAATTGGACCTTGCACTCCACATGGTTCCTCTGATACTAGGACCCCCATGTGTCTCATCAATGGGTCGGATCCATGGTTCACACCATGATCAAACCCAACATCAAACCATGAACCATCATGGATCACTATCCAATGAACAACATCTAACTATCACCCCACATGGATGAAGTAGATCAACAATGATCCGCCCCTTTTCTCAGGGTCCTGGATCCTTAGTTTACATCACAATATATGGTCTTCAAGGGGCGTGCCTTACCTTGGCTTAACAGCACCACAAGAGACATAAAACATAAACTGGAAAGAAAGTATCAAATCTGTTACCTTATACTTGATCTTATTAGATCATGTGTCTTCCCTTTTCAAGGACGACCATGCTTCTACAAAGCGTGCCTCCATCAAGTCTTATCACATATCTCCAGTATTGGTAAGATCCATGATGTCTTGCATATTTTCATGTTTTAAGCCATCTTTTTATTGCATTCCTTTAGTTGTAGGCTTAAGTTTAGGCTTGTCTAGGATCATTTTGCATTCATTTGTCCCTATCAGGTGTTGGAGCATTTTTTGGTGAGATTTGAGGTGTTTGGAGACTTTGTGACCCAAAAAGAAGTGAAGAATCAAGAATGGCTATAAGAAGAGAAGTAAAACCAAGAGAAGAGGGTCAGACCGGTAGCCTTGACCGCTACACATACCGGACAATGAGGACTGCTGGATGGTCGGAGACATGTCCGGCACGCATAACCGACGGAAGAACAAGGCGCGTCCGAGCCAAGCACGTCCAGGGAAGCATGTCTGGCTACACACACCCGGACGGATGAACAAGGCGCGTCCGAGCCAAGCACGTCCGGGGAAGCACGTCCGGCTACACACACCCGGACGATGAAGACTGGTGGACGGCCGGGGAGATGCGTCCGGGTACATGCATCCGGACGATGAGAACTGATGGATGCCCGGGGAGACGCGTCCGGGTACGAGCACCCGGACGGGAGAACGTGATGCATCCAGACCGAGGACGACCGGGGTGGCCTGTCCGGCTAGGAGTACCCGGTCGTGAAGAAGGTGCTGAAGACCGGGGTGAGACGGCCGGGGTGAGACGGACGGCCTGGAGCCCGGACGGAGCAAAGAACACAGCCAGCTGGACGGCCGGGTAACCCTGACCGGGTTGAATGGTTTTGATGCTACCCTGACCGAGTTTTGTACCTAATTCCTATTGGTCTAGACCTATTTGGCTCAAGGACTTTTTAGTAATCTTAATCTATGTTTCTAGGGCTTTTAAGCCTAACTATAAGTACCATTGTAATCCCTAATGGGGGACTTATCTCATTTTCTATCTAAGAACACATAAACCTCTTGAGTAAAGTTTCATCTTGATTCATAATCTCATCTTGTCTTTGTGCTCTGGATTGTTTGATTTCATATCCTTTCTTTCTCTATATGTTTAAGCTTGAATCTCTAATGGGTTTAAGAGTAAGCATGTGGATTAGTGAGTAGATCCTTCTAAGATCCATGGGTTAGGGTGATAGAGAGTGATTAAGTTAGATCCAATGTGTCTATTGTTAGATCTATCATTTCCTTGCATAGATTTGGTGTTTTTAAAGCTATATTTGAGTTGGCCTCTCAAACATAGAGCTATAGGCATTTCATGCCCGGAAGGTGTTCTATGAAATGCCTGAACCAACTCATCTATACTTTTAGCTTGCTTTGCTTAAGGGATTAGTTGTCATAGAGGCTAGGATTGCTATTAGACTCATTCTCATTGTTTGCTTTGATCATTACAGCCAAAGGGATTTGGTGTACTTGGGTGATCATTGCAAAAGAGCATTCATCTAGGGATAGAGCTTGCTTAGTTTTGTTGTCTAGGCATAAGGATTAGATTGATTGAAAAGTTGGCATCTTGAATTGAAGCTTAATCATTTGATATCAAGTCCCTATACCCATGGGTCTCACTCTCCTCATAAGAAAGAAAGTTTTGCTTTTTGTTGCATTTTGCTTATTGTTCTAGTTTAATCATCATCCTCTCTATGGTTGCATTTAGATTGAGCATAGGCTTGCATTCCCTCTGTTTCATTGTCACTTAGGACTGGTTCGACAATCTTATATACTACATCATTTGATTAGAACCTGAAAAGTTTTATCATCAATCCAATCAAGGGTCGTACCAAACTGCCCACACCTCACTTCCTTGAGCACTTCAGGAGATATCAGTTTTGACATCAGTGAGGAACACCTCCTTAGGAGTCATGGACCTCTTTGCCCAATTACCCTGACTATGGGTGATAAGGCGGTAAGAAAGCACTATGCTTATGAGGAGGAGTACACCAGAAGCACCACTGCTCATATCTTTGGCCCTCCTCGTTACAAGCTTGAGCATTGCACAAGTGTCCTGCCCCTTGGACCCCTACGCTAGGCTCATGACCACATTAGAATCCTCCAGAGGTGGAACAAGGCTCAAGATAGGACCATTTTCAAGCTCACCAACAAGTGCAAAGAGCTGAAAAGGACTGTAAAGAGGCAAGCTGAAGCTTCAGCCCGGTTATTGAAGAAAGTGGCTGATGTTCTAGCTAGGGGGGCTGTAGCTGGCTGCAAGGCTGAGGACTTTGATCTTGATGCTCTCAATGCACCCCCTCCTCAGCCACTTATTTACCCCTCTGCACCACAATCCAGCAAGCAAGCTCTCCGCCGTTTGAGGAACCCTTACATCGCCCCATCCGAGTCCGGAAACAAGTCACCATCCCTAAGCACCACTGCTGATGAAGATGACTCCGAGGGAGAGGCATCAGCCTCATCCCATGCTCCATAGAGGTACTCCAACACCCTATCATTGTATATACCATTGATCATTTCATTTAGTTTTATTTTTCTTTCTTTGTGCCCTTCTCCACATTAAAAAACACAGAGACTGTGTGAATTAAGTGTGGGGGAGGTGCCAAGTTGCTGATCATCTTGTGTTTTATGTCATAAGCATGCATTTGTAGATAGTTATTGCATAGAAAAGCCAAAAAAATTTTGAAAAACAAAAAAAATCATTTAGTTGCATTAGGATTGAGTCTAGATCATTCACTTGCATAAAAAAAAAAGAAGAGAAAAATCATCATATAGGTTGCATCATGCATAAGGGGACAAGGATGATAGTTGCCTTGAAAAGATGCTCATGCTAAGTTCTTAAAGTGATACCCTTTATAAGCATAGTAAGTAGCTTGAGCAATCTTAGGATAGCTTGTAAACTTTTTGCCTTGAAATCTCTTCCTAAAGCTTATTTGATTGATTGATGCTATCTCTTTGAAGTTTGATCCTGTCATATTTAGACTCTAAGTCTCTTGCTCATGGTCCCTTGTGTACTAAGCCATGGATAGAACACTTGAGTTGTCCCTCCCATTCTTGCTGTATCTTTTTGGACAAGCTCAAGTGGCACTCCACACCCTAAAACCCTTACCTCCTTTCAAGCTTTCATTATTTGTTGAGTGAGGCCTTCTTTGGAAAGCTTTACATGTGCATAATGTTGAGAGTATTGGGAACGACAATGCTTGGTCTCCATTTTAGCTAGATTAGACACTCATAATGTCTAGCTTCTAGGATGGGGGTGAGTGTTGTATGGTATGATCTTGGGAAAGTGAAAGGTTTATGAAAGAAAAGGTTGACTCATGAGACTCTAGTGTTATAAGTGATTAAGTCTAGAAGGGATAAGAGGAATGAAAGATTGTAAGCTCTAAGTTGTTAAAAAAAAAAGTCTTGGCCCCCATAAAAAAAAAAGAAAAAGAAAAAAAATAATAATGAAAAGGGGGTTAGCAATGTCTAGAAAGAGCTGAAAAGAGTTTAAAATGTGAAAATTCCCTTGTAGACTTCATTAAGAAAGAGTGTCAAATGAGAAAATATCTTGAGTATTTGGGGGGGAATCTTTGGGTGAGAGATGAGAGTGGTGTTTTGGCATTGGGAATAAGGTTGTAACTTATGTATTTGGGGAAAGGGTAGAGCAATGGAGATTGAGCATTGTATGCATGAGTTGATCCCTTTCTTAGATATATTATGTGCATTGTCAAAGCTACTCGTTTTGAGAGTGAGCCACCCCTTGAAAGATCCCTTTTGAACCCCTTGTTTCACTTGAATAAAACCTTCTACCACCAAACCAAATGACTTGGACCATTTGACCATTTGCAAGAAGTCTTTTGAGTTTGCTTAATGATTGTTAGAGGGCAAATGGAATTGTGGGTTGTGGATTCTTGATGAGTAAGTGTAGGGATCAAAGGAGTTAAGATAGGCCTTGTTAAGTTAGAGTTGGATTGAGTTTTTGCTCTTGCTACTTGGTATGTTTATACAAGGGTATCAAGTTGAGAACTAAGAAGAGCATTCTTTTGGCTATGAGTCCCCTCCTTCAAACCTCTCCTCCTTAGTCCTTACTAATTCACTTGTGGACAAGTAAAGGACTAGTGTGGGGGAGTTGATGTCTTGCATATTTTCATGTTTTAAGCCATCTTTTTATTGCATTCCTTTAGTTGTAGGCTTAAGTTTAGGC
This sequence comes from Brassica carinata, assembly GCA_016771965.1. Lineage (NCBI taxonomy): Eukaryota > Viridiplantae > Streptophyta > Magnoliopsida > Brassicales > Brassicaceae > Brassica > Brassica carinata. Next base: position 14,991,262 of record CM028687.1, on the reverse strand, counting down.
TTGTCTAGGATCATTTTGCATTCATTTGTCCCTATCAGGTGTTGGAGCATTTTTTGGTGAGATTTGAGGTGTTTGGAGACTTTGTGACCCAAAAAGAAGTGAAGAATCAAGAATGGCTATAAGAAGAGAAGTAAAACCAAGAGAAGAGGGTCAGACCGGGTAGCCTTGACCGGCTACACATACCCGGACAATGAGGACTGCTGGATGGCCGGGGAGACATGTCCGGGTACGTACACCCGGACAGAAGAACAAGGCGCATCCGAGCCAAGCACGTCCGGCTACACACACCCGGACGGATGAACAAGGCGCGTCCGAGCCAAGCACGTCCGGCTACACACACCCGGACGATGAAGACTGGTGGACGGCCGAGGAGATGCGTCCGGGTACATGCATCCGGACGATGAGAACTGATGGATGCCCGGGGAGACGCGTCCGGTAATGCAGCACCGGACGGGAGAACGTGATGCGTCCAGACCGAGGACGACCGGGGTGGCCTGTCCGGCTAGGAGTACCCGGTCGTGAAGAAGGTGCTGAAGACCGGGGTGAGACGGCCGGGGTGAGACGGACTGTAACACCCCCGGACCGTCCTATACATAGGTCGACCCATCGGCCAACAATCAAACAAGAACATGGCCGATGAACCAACCAATGCCAAGGGTTGGAGATGAAAGGCCAACCGGCCAGCCAAAAATCAAACAAGAACATGACTGACCGTCCAACCCAACACCCTGATCCGGAAGCACTACGTGACGGGTCAGGAACAATCCGGCCAATGTCGCAGAATTTACTCCGCAACTTAGACCAGTTCGTCCACTAACTCGTCCCGCTAAGTCAGAGCATAAGGCTTTGCAACCTGTAGCAAGACTTTACGGTTTCCGTTAGATCGAGGCCTAAGGCTTTGCAACCCGTACCAAGACTTAACGTTGTGTTAGACCGGACTAGTCAGTTATCAGAGTACTCATGATGCGCATATAAAACAATTACTTTATTGATTTAAGAAATATCCATACATTGACATAAACAAGACTGGGCCCGCCTAATGCCAAATCGAAATAACTAAACTATTATCAAAAATTCGCTAACAAAAGGCATGAAAATCTACACCGGCGGTCCTAACGTCCAGCACCAAGCTATCCGATCAATCCTACTAAAGCTACCTGCAAAAAGGACAACGAGAGTTGGGTGAGTAACCTAGTGTTACTCAGTGAGCTGGCGGCCTCTACCCGCAACCTATCTCACTAACCCAGACAACCCAAAACAACAAGCAATCTATCCTATCATGCAATCAATCAAAACCAACAATGACAAGATACTAATAACTACGACTCAATCTAACTCGTAACACCGTATATCAGTGTTACACTTTCTATAGGGTTCCATAACCCTTAACGACACACTAACACAACATGACACTCTAACCTGGGCCCTGGTGACTTTGTGTTCCTCCTCAATATTGGCAATATCCTATCTCCCTACCACAAAGGCCAGAAGAAGGAACTTTCAACCCATCATGCCCACAGTCATTCGGTCACCGCGACAGCCCACAGTCCTTCGGTCACTGCCACATTACACCGCTGTAATACTCAGCCCTAGGCCATGACCCCGTCACTCTGAGTCTTCCCGATCCAGCGAATAAGGGGTTTCCTTAAACCCGCCAGGTACGAGGTCTGAAGGAAACACTAATCACCCCTACACAAGCCTAGTATGGGCGGGTTACGCACATACTGTCGGCACACTCACAAAACACAAACACAATCTAAAACATAACCTAAAGATAAAGTTCTAGACTCTAACTAGACACTCGACTCAACAACACAGTCAAAAGTACAGTAGTCCGGCCTATATGGCCTAAGACCCTTAGTACTCTAATCAACTAAACAACACGATTAATTAATCAACAAGCAATCAAGTCAATCAAACCGTTACCCAGATAGTTCAGCCTCCTGATATGAAACTATCTTTAAAGATAACGGGAACCTGCACTCAATCAAATCAACACGCAAGAATAGAAAACATGATGCAACCTAGCCCTAGTCCTAGTCAGGTTATTAACTCAGTCTTAATTCCATTTCATCTCAACTTAGCCCTTGCTAAACTGAGTCCAATTCATAAATAAAATAACCCTAGGACTCTATCAAGCATCAGTATGAGATAACTACTCTATATGCAACTCGATCTATCCTAAGTTCCAAGTGGAACTCAAACAAACCAACTCACTAACCTATCTATCCTAAATTCCAAACGGAATTCAAACAAGCCAACTCACAGTGTTCTATGCCGATAAGCAGTTGGTTGATCGGAGAGGACTTGGCCAAACCCAACCTGGACGTCTTGAATGGACAGGACTGGACTGATCTTGGCTTGGACAGAACCTCCCTTGATACTGGTCTGGATTGAACTCAACTCTAGCAGAACCTTCCCTAGCTGCTGGACGATTCCTTCGGAATTCTGAGCAGAGTATCGAACCACGACCTCGACTGAACTGAACCCTTAGAACTGAAATGATCTTGGACAGCACCTCCACTTGATCATGAAAGAATAAGAACAGAGAGGACGGATTGATTTGGGCAGAGCTTCCGCATAACAATTGCAGAAATTCTTCGATTGGACAGAACTTCGCTTCTCGGTGGAATATCGGGGTTTAGAAAAGACTATACCTTCAAAATGACTCTCTCTCTCTCTAGCCACGTTGACATGGTTCCCATCTGAATTGATCTTCAGTTGATTGATCTTCAGTTGGACAGAACCTTCCCTAGGCGCTTACTTGAAATCAGTAGAGAAACTGATCTCGAAAACTCTCTAAAACTCTCGAAATAGCTCAGAACCTCTTACTTTCTTTTTCTACTTCTCTCTCTCTCTCTAACCCACGTTTTTAACTTGATTTTGAAAGGTCTGGATGAATGAAATGTGAAGGGGTCGTGGGCTATTTATAGTAGACAGCAGCGAATCAGATCGAAGTTGGTGGCAGCCCGTGTGTCGCTTCGCATGGCTCCGGACGCATGCGGCGCGACACCTCGTGCTCCACATGTCATTCAGCATGGCCAGGACTTATGCAAAGTGACACCTCTCTCCTGCCTGGACGACCAGATGGCTTTCTGCATGACTGGAGTGCATGCAAGGCGACACACCATCTCCACATGTCGATCAGCATGCTTCGATCGCAGATACGATGACATCTCGTGCTTCTGGTGTGTCAAGCTGCATGTGCTTCTTCCATGCACGTCTACACCTCCTCCTTGTGTTGACACTCAGCTGGTTAGGGGATAGACATCACGTCCTGACCCCTTAAATCAAGCCACCTCGACCTTCTCGGTCGATTTGCGCTATTTCGGCTTTCCTAGTGAATTTTCGTTCCGTGATCAATCCTGAATAATTTTTCCGCTCCCGTTCTGATGAGATGAATATTTTTAATAAACTCCAGAATAATTCTGAACTTGGAGAAAAATAATTTCCGAGCCTCCGGCTTCCTTGAAAAATTTAAAATACCGAAATTAACAATTTTTGCCAATTTCGGATTTTTTCGTCGTGCTTCGATTCCCGTCGTGCTTGCTTCCCGTCCTGCTTAATTTCCCGTCCTGCTTAAATTCCCGTCCTGCTTCCGACTTCCAGAATCATATTTTAGTGATACGAAATATTTCCGGGAAAACTTCGCGGTGAAGAAACGTCGGCTTCAAAAACGTCGTGCTTCTAAAACGTCGTGCTTCCAAAATTTTTATTCTTCCAAAAGATCCGTCTGATGAATCTAAGACATTGTATAACATGGTTGAGCAGCTTAAGATTCCCTCACGATCAATTCTTTGACCACCTCGTTCTTCGAAATTTCTCGATTGACCCTTCTTGCCCGCGGTTCGGCCACTATGCTGATGCTCGACCAATCTTCTGTTTTCTCTGAACCATGTCAAATATTTCGTGATGGAAACTCAACATTTCTCCTCATACTTTGATTCCCAAAAGCTCGGCTCCAGATTCTGACTTTGTTGATCTCGACCATTTTACCCCTTTGGGCGGGTTATCACACGGACAGCCTGGAGCCCGGACGGAGCAAAGAACACAGCCAGCTGGACGGCCGGGTAACCCTGACCGGGTTGAATGGTTTTGATGCTACCCTGACCGAGTTTTGTACCTCATTCCTATTGGTCTAGACCTATTTGGCTCAAGGACTTTTTAGTAATCTTAATCTATGTTTCTAGGGCTTTTAAGCCTAACTATAAGTACCATTGTAATCCCTAATGGGGGACTTATCTCATTTTCTATCTAAGAACACATAAACCTCTTGAGTAAAGTTTCATCTTGATTCATAATCTCATCTTGTCTTTGTGCTCTGGATTGTTTGATTTCATATCCTTTCTTTCTCTATATGTTTAAGCTTGAATCTATCATGGGTTTAAGAGTAAGCATGTGGATTAGTGAGTAGATCCTTCTAAGATCCATGGGTTAGGGTGATAGAGAGTGATTAAGTTAGATCCAAGGTGTCTATTGTTAGATCTATCATTTCCTTGCATAGATTTGGTGTTTTTAAAGCTATATTTGAGTTGGCCTCTCAAGCATAGAGCTATAGGCATTTCATGCCCGGAAGGTGTTCTATGAAATGCCTGAACCAACTCATCTATGTTTTTAGCTTGCTTTGCCTAAGGGATTAGTTGTCATAGAGGCTAGGATTGCTATTAGACTCATTCTCATTGTTTGCTTTGATCATTACAGCCAAATGGATTTGGTGTACTTGGGTGATCATTGCAAAAGAGCATTCATCTAGGGATAGAGCTTGCTTAGTTTTGTTGTCTAGGCATAAGGATTAGATTGATTGAAAAGTTAGCATCTTGGATTGAAGCTTAATCATTTGATATCAAGTCCCTATACCCATGGGTCTCACTCTCCTCATAAGAAAGAAAGTTTTGCTTTTTGTTGCATTTTGCTTATTGTTCTAGTTTAATCATCATCCTCTCTATGGTTGCATTTAGATTGAGCATAGGCTTGCATTCCCTCTGTTTCATTGTCACTTAGGACTGGTTCGACAATCTTATATACTACATCATTTGATTAGAACCTGAAAAGTTTTATCATCAATCCAATCAAGGGTCGTACCAAACTGCCCATCCATGGAACTTCCATGAAACCAGTTTCTGCGGATCCACCTTCAAGGCTGTTCATGCTTTTCAGAGTGGAGTCTGGCCTTCTCCTTTTCTCTTAACCATCTGTGTGTGTTCGAAGCTATAGAGGAAGCCCATAGAATGATCATCCATGATCAAAACCCATCCAAAAGTCGTTCATCACTTCCCCTTTGTTTCCCATGAAACTGCCTTTCCACACACATCTACCTTCATGGCTGTCTATGTCCTTGTAAGTGGAATCCGGCCATCCCTCTTATTTCCAGGCTATTTGCATGTATTCTATGGATGTAGAGGAATCCCAGGGCGTGGCAAACAATAACCAAAACTCATCAGAGAGTCGTTCTCAACTCCCTCTTGACTGCCCTCAAACCTGCCCTTTGCTGCCTTCATCCCACTCTTAGGATGGATTGTTTAATCCGACTTTCTCTCTGTTTTCTCTGATTTTTCTTTGTGTTTCAGAGTAAGCATGTGGATTAGTGAGTAGATCCTTCTAAGATCCATGGGTTAGGGTGATAGAGAGTGATTAAGTTAGATCCAAGGTGTCTATTGTTAGATCTATCATTTCCTTGCATAGATTTGGTGTTTTTAAAGCTATATTTGAGTTGGCCTCTCAAGCATAGAGCTATAGGCATTTCATGCCCGGAAGGTGTTCTATGAAATGCCTGAACCAACTCATCTATGTTTTTAGCTTGCTTTGCCTAAGGGATTAGTTGTCATAGAGGCTAGGATTGCTATTAGACTCATTCTCATTGTTTGCTTTGATCATTACAGCCAAATGGATTTGGTGTACTTGGGTGATCATTGCAAAAGAGCATTCATCTAGGGATAGAGCTTGCTTAGTTTTGTTGTCTAGGCATAAGGATTAGATTGATTGAAAAGTTAGCATCTTGGATTGAAGCTTAATCATTTGATATCAAGTCCCTATACCCATGGGTCTCACTCTCCTCATAAGAAAGAAAGTTTTGCTTTTTGTTGCATTTTGCTTATTGTTCTAGTTTAATCATCATCCTCTCTATGGTTGCATTTAGATTGAGCATAGGCTTGCATTCCCTCTGTTTCATTGTCACTTAGGACTGGTTCGACAATCTTATATACTACATCATTTGATTAGAACCTGAAAAGTTTTATCATCAATCCAATCAAGGGTCGTACCAAACTGCCCATCCATGGAACTTCCATGAAACCAGTTTCTGCACTGGATCCACCTTCAAGGCTGTTCATGCTTTTCAGAGTGGAGTCTGGCCTTCTCCCTTTTCTCTTAACCATCTGTGTGTGTTCCGAAGCTATAGAGGAAGCCCATAGAATGATCATCCATGATCAAAACCCATCCAAAAGTCGTTCATCACTTCCCCCTTTGTTTCCCATGAAACTGCCTTTCCACACACATCTACCTTCATGGCTGTCTATGTCCTTGTAAGTGGAATCCGGCCATCCCTCTTATTTCCAGGCTATTTGCATGTATTCTATGGATGTAGAGGAATCCCAGGGCGTGGCAAACAATAACCAAAACTCATCAGAGAGTCGTTCTCAACTCCCCTCTTGACTGCCCTCAAACCTGCCCCTTTGCTGCCTTCATCCCACTCTTAGGATGGATTGTTTAATCCGACTTTCTCTCTGTTTTCTCTGATTTTTCTTTGTGTTTCAGGATGAAGAATGAAGTCCTGGTATGCCTTCAAAGGCACGGACTTCCTGCTTTTTTCTAGAAGAAAGGGTGGTTATTTCCCAACCATTGCCGATAACTGCCCATAACAGCCTCGGTTACTCTTTTTTTTATAAATAACTCCTGAGTCTATGGCAGTTACCAGACGTCCTGGACTTGTCAAACCACTCCTGGACATGTCCAATACAAGCCCAAACCGAATGCCAAGCCACTGGCACAATCCTAAGAGCCTGCCGGCCCATCGCCACACTTGGACCGCCCACATGGCCCGACCACTGTCCGGACCTGTCCCAACTGCCCGAGACTTGAACACTCAGTCCAGCTGAGTTGAGCTGATCCACAGCTGACCCAGATGAGTGAGCTAGTCCATCCAGCTCAGGGAGCTGACACTCTCTCAGGGAGCTGACACACTCTACTTGAGCTCCAACCGAGCTCCGTTCAGCTGGTTGAGCTTCTTCCTTGCATCTCCTAGCTGTCATACACTGCATCCAGCTAGTTTTCTTCATCTTATTCAATACTTCTAAGTCCCTTGGTCCATTTCCAGACCTAGACTTAGTTTTCTCATGATCCATTCTGATCATTCACTTCACTACAGTTTGTTCACGATCAATTCCCATGATTTAAACCAAAGCAGTCCCGTTTCTGTTGAAACGTCTATGTCCCATCTCAAGTTCCAGGAACGGGACATGACATAAGGTGTTGCAACCTTGTGTTTCACTCCCTTCTTCTTGAGAAGACCCTCAAATAGCTTGTTGATGAAATGCGAACCTCCATCACTTATGACCACTCTTGGTACTCTAAATCTTGGGAAGATATTGCTCTTGAAAATTTTGATCACCACTCTTGAATCATTTGTGGGACTTGCTATGGCTTCTACCCATTTTGACACATAGTCCACAGCCACCAAGATGTACTTGTTGCCATAAGAAGAAGGGAAGGGTCCCATGAAGTCTATTCCCCAAACATCAAACACTTCCACTCCAAGGATTGGGTTTTGAGGTATCTCATTCCTCTTAGTAATGTTCCCCCTCCTTTGGCAAGAGTCACACCTTGAGATGAAGTCTTGTGTGTCCCTCAACATGTGTGGCCACCAAAATCCAGCTTGTAACACCTTTGAGACAGTCTTGAAGGTAGCAAAATGGCCTCCATAGGAAGATCCATGGCAATGTGTAAGGATTCCTTCAACTTCTTCATCAGCCACCACTCTTCTATAGATCTGATCCTTGCAAAGAGTGTAGAGGTATGGTTCATCCCAATAGTATCTTTTCAAATCTTTGGAGAACTTCTTCTTCTCATACCCCCCAAAACCCAATGGCTCCTTCCCAGTGGCTAAGTAGTTAACCAAATCAGCATACCAGGATCCCTTCTCTTCAGTTGCCTTAACCTCTTCAATCTTCTTGCTGGTCTCACAAACTTCAACCAATGCCCTAATAGCCATGATCTGTTCCTCACGAAGTCCTTCATCAATGGGGATTTCACCTTCAATCCTCATGCTGGACAAGTGATCAGCAACTCCATTCTCAATCCCTGGCTTGTCTCTAATCTCTAAGTCAAACTCTTGAGGCAAAAGGATCCACCTTAGTAGTCTTGGCTTGGCATCCTTCTTTGCTAGGAGATGTCTCAAAGCTGCATGGTCAGTATACACAATGACCTTGGAACCCACCAGGTAGCTTCTGAATTTTTCAAAGGCGAAGACAATGGCCAGCATCTCTTTCTTAGTTGTGGCATACTTCATCTGTGCATCATTCAGGGTTTGGCTAGCATAATAAATCACATGAGTCTTGCCATCCTTCTTCTGCCCCAGGACAGCCCCAACAGCAAAGTCACTAGCATCACAGATTATCTCAAAGGAGAGATCCCAATCAGTTGGCTGGACAATGGGAGCACTAACAAGTTCACCCTTTATCTCCTTGAAGGCTTCAAGACACTCTTCATCAAAGCTGAAAGTGGCCTCCTTGCACAGCAACTTGGTCATTGGTCTAGCAATCTTTGAGAAGTCCTTGATGAATCTTCTATAGAACCCATCATGGCCAAGAAAGCTCCTGATGTCTTTCACTGTCTTTGGTGGAGGCAAGCTGACCATCACCTCAATCTTAGCCTTGTCCACTTCAATACCCTTTTCTGAAATTTTATGCCCAAGCACAATCCCCTCTTTGACCATGAAGTGACACTTCTCCCAATTTAGCACAAGGTTGGTGTCTTCACATCTCTGTAGGACCCTGCAAAAGCTGGACAAACAAGCAGAAAACGAAGATACGTAGACAGAGAAATCATCCATGAATACCTCCACTATATCCTCAATGAGATCCGAGAAGATAGACATTATGCACCTTTGAAAGGTTGCTGGAGCATTGCATAACCCAAATGGCATCCTTTGATAAGCAAAGGTGCCATAGGGGCATGTGAATGTTGTCTTCTCTTGATCATTGGGATGTATGGGGATTTGGAAGAACCCTGAATACCCATCAAGAAAGCAATAGAAAGGATGGTTTGCAAGTCTCTCAAGCATTTGATCAATGAATGGCAATGGAAAATAATCCTTTCTAGATGCAGAGTTAAGTTTTCTATAATCAATAGACATCCTATGGCCAGTTATGGTTCTAGTTGGTATCAATTCATCCTTGTCATTTTTAACCACAGTGATACCACCTTTCTTTGGGACAACATGCACAGGAGATACCCATTTAGAATCTGAAATAGGGTAGATAACACCAGCATCTAAGAGCTTAAGAATCTCCTTCTTTACAACATCCTTCAGGTTAGGATTTAACCTTCTTTGATGCTCTATAGAAGTCATTGATTCATCCTCTAGATGTATCCTATGCATGCACAAAGAAGGTGATATCCCCTTAATATCATCTAGTGAGTACCCAATTGCTTTTCTAAACTTTTTAAGTGCATTTAAAAGTTGATAAAGTTCAAGTTCAGTAAGTTCACTACTCACAATGACAGGATATGACTCATTAGAGCCTAGAAATGCGTACCTTACACCATGGGGAAGAGGTTTTAGCTCCACTTTTGGTGCCTTGAGCTCACTCCAATCATCTTGTTGGGTGTCCTCTTGTTGAGTGGCTGTAGCAGTTTGGTGCACCTCTTGTGTAAGCTCTTCATACTGGCCTTCATCATCAATCTTCTTGTGAGAATCCAGCATGGCCACAATAGCATCACTCTCTTTGTTCTCAACCACTTGGACCTCTTTATCCACTGTCAAAGCATGTTGCAAGGGGTCCTTTATTGCCAACTCTTCAAGTGCCAATTCCTCAAGAAGCTCATCAGCAAGGGCTTCCATCTCTTCAATGTAAAACACTTGGCCTTGCACAGTTGACCTCTTCATCACTTCCTTGATGTCAAAATGGAGAGTGTGCTCTTTCCCCAAATGAAGATCAATCTTGCCTTCCTTCACATTGATAAGGGCTCATGCTGTGGCTAAGAATAGTCTTCCAAGGATCAAGGGGTCTCTAGCTTCTTCATCCATCTCTAGCACCACAAAATCAGTAGGAATTTCACAATTTCCCACCATCACAGGGAGGTCTTCAAGGATACCAATAGGGAATTTGACCGAGCGATCAGCAAGCACCAAAGAGAGTTTACACTTCTTGTATTGGCTGAACCCAAGCTTCTTGGCAACAGATAGAGGCATGAGACTGACACTAGCTCCCAAATCACATAGACATCTCTCAAACATCAAAAGACCAATGGCACAAGGTAGAGTAAAGCAGCCTGGATCCTCTAGCTTCTTAGGGATTGTCAATCTCTGAATGATGGCACTGCACTCATGAGTAAGAACCATCATGTCCTCCATTTCCTTCTTCTTAGCAGCCATAACATCCTTCAAGAACTTGCTGTATTGAGGGACAAGCATGAAGGCATCAATGATGGGCATTGTGACTTGAACTTCATTCATTTGCTTCTCAAAGAGTGCTTTGTACTTCTCCAAAAGTTGATTCTTGAATCTTCCAGGAAATGGCAGCTTAGGTTCATAGGGAGGAGGAACAAAGGAAGACTCTTTTGTTGGAGTGGCAACTTCACCATATTTTAGTGTTTTCTTCTCTTCTTCAACCTTTCCTTTACCCTTAGCTTCAACAATCTTTTCTAGAATCTCCTCATCAACCTTCTCGTCTACAATCACAACATCATCATCAATCTTGATGGCCACCCCCCCACCTAGTTGCTCACCATCCTTGGGGAGAGCTCTAGGGGGTAACTCTCTACCGCTTCTCAAGGTGATTGCTTTTATGGGCTCCTTGGGGTTTTGCTCAGCCTTTCCTGGTAGTGTTCCATATTGGCGGCTTGGCTGAGAATTCATAGAAGCAAACTGACTCTCCAAAGCTCTTATCTTATTGTTTAGCTCAGTATAGCTGTTATCAATCTTGGAGTGGACAGTCTTGAATTCATGGCCAATGTCCTTGGCTGTTCTAGCTTGACCTTCCTGTAGTTGTTTGAACATAGCTTCCATAGTTGAATCTGGAGCTTTAGCTTGGGAAGAGCTACCTTGAGCTTGAGCAGGCTGATTGCCTTGATTGGTAAAACCAGGAGGAGGATTCTGCCTAGGCTGGTAGTTCCCTTGCTGAGTGTTTTGCTTGGGTTGATAGCCTCCTTGCTGGTTGTTAGGATAAGACCTATGCTGGTAGTTGCTGTACTGAAAGTTAGGTTCCTTCCTGTACCAAGTACCATTGTTGTTGATGAAGCAAAGCTCTTCCTACCCTTCTAACCCATCAACTTCATTAACCTTAGGAGGAGTTTCTTGACTAGGACCACCCACAAAGTTGATCTGCTCCTGTTTGGCTTGGTTAGCAATCAGCAAGTCTATCTTCTCCTGCAAGGATTAGATTTCTTTCTTGGTCTGGTTGTCATCAACTCTGGTGGTTCTATCAGATCTGTCATGCTCTCCACTGTAAACTGAGTCACTCTTCACCATGTTGTCAACCAGCTCCTCAGCATCTTCTTCAGACCTTCCCAGGAAGAATCCATTGCTTGATGTATCCAATCTAGCTCTGAACTCAGGAAGGGCACCTCTGTACAATGTGCTCAGCAAACTCTCCTTTGGGAAGCCATGGTGGGGGCATTTAGCCTGATAGCCTTTGAACCTCTCCCATGCTTCACTAAAGCTTTCCAAATTCTTCTGCTGGAAGCTAGAGATCTCATTTCTCAGCTTGGCTGTCCTTGATGTAGAGAAGAACTTCTCCAAGAAGACTTTCTTGCAATCATCCCAAGTGGTGATGGAGTCACTAGGCAGAGATTTCTCCCATTGGCGTGCCTTGTCTCCTAGAGAGAAAGGAAATAACTTGAGCTTGAAAGCATCTTCTGACACACCATTGGTCTTGGACAAGCCACAATAGCTATCAAACTTGTCCAAGTGATCAAATGGGTCTTCTACAGCCAGGCCATGGTACTTGTTGTTCTCAATCGCATTCAACAACCCTGACTTGATCTCAAAGTTGTTAGCTTCCAAAGCTGGTGCGCGGATGCCCGTCCTATGACCATGAATGTGAGGACGGTCATAGGTGCCAATAGCTCTAGCTGGCCGCTGTGGGTGTTGTTTTGCTGGCGCTGTGGTCCAAGGTTGTCAGCTCCTTGTTGGGGTCAAAATCGGTCACGACGGAATCAATGACTGAAAGTCTCTGGAAAGTATTTCTTGAAACAAAAAGTCTCATATAATTTGAAAAGAAGTTATACAAGATTTTCTCAAATTAGAATATCCACTCTCTGGTGGGGTCGAAAACGATTATCTCGAAATCAACGGCTAGGATTAATTTTTACTTATGAGTTCTTCGTGAAACACTTCTTGAAAGTAAGATCGGAAGACTACGGGCGTGCGCGTACGAGATTCCCAGGAAAGATCGGTCCGCTCGCCCAAGGACATCAAGATTCGATCACCACAAAAACCCAAAACACAAAAGAATCTGCCTCGAAACTTTGAAGAGGTCGTTCTCTCAAACCGTGAGGAACCAGAAAACGATCAAGATATCAAATCGAAGCCCTCGCCGAGATCTTCAAAACCCACGGGCGGCACACCGGCCTGGCGCGGCGGCAGCGTCATCGCGAGCGGCCTGGCGCCGGCGGCACACCGGCCTGGCGCGGCGGCAGCGTCATCGCGAGCGGCCTGGCGCCGGCGGCAGCGTCATCGCGAGCGGCCTGGCGCCGGCGGCACACCGGCCTGGCGCCGGCGGCAGCGCCACTCCTAGCGGTCGACGGCCCTCGTCCTGGTCTCGGTCCCATCATGCTCGGTCTGATCCCATCTTGGCTTGTTTGGATCGATCCTTGTGAGTTTGGTACGATCACGGCTACGGAACGAACATCTTTCGATTCGGTTGGAATCGTCCTCGATGTTTTACGACAAAAACTAGAAGGATTGGATTTCTCGTAGAAGATATCGTATAAAACAAAGATCGATTAACTTGAACATCGATCCTTTAGGCTATACGTTTTATTTTACGAGAAAGATAGTCTTTTCGAGAAATCGTATAAAACGTTCAACGACTTAAGACAAGTCCACGGACTTACTTATGATTTTAAGAATTCAGGCCCAATCAGACTATGACGGTTTATCCAATTTCCCGAACATCGGATAAACATCAAGTCACCGAAAAATAGGAGAAAACTCCTGGATAATTATGAAGATCGACCGAAATGGAATATTTCCTGAAGAGATAAACTTGGGCCCAAAGGCGAGGTCCATCATCCTAAGGCAAACCGACCTAGGAGTGAGTATATAAGGAGAGCAAGAGCAGAAGAGAAGGGGATCCGAAAATCCTAGATTGGAGACCTAGAGAGCTTCTGTTAGCTGATAGAACTTAGAATTTCGGCGGTTAGACTAGCAAGGCAGGCCCTAGAAAGTCTGGCCGCCTCCTGCTCGCAAATCTCCGCTCCTCTCGGAAGGATCGGACAATTCTTTTACTTAAGAGCTCCGCACATAGAAACCCTAGGCGTTATCTTCGACATGCCTGTTTCTATGACAAACGCCATACTAGATTTAACCCGCCTGACGGTTCGATCTCTTGTTCAATTACACCTAAACTGAACTACGTCCGACTTGATCCTCGAAAGGGGTATGTAGGCAGCCTTTCTTAAGGTCCAGTCCCAAATCTTAACAAAACCTTTTCCGCATTTATTCGGTCACTTGTCGTTGGCTGTCGTAGAGAATCCATACCTTCAGGGAAAGTCGGGTTAACTTGGCTTTCCTCCGCAATCTTATTCATTAAAATTGACGGTGTGAATTTCGGTTCTCACGGTTTGGCGCTAGAAGGAGGGGGGGACGGATTACTCTTACTCATACGGCCGCAAAGCACTTGATCGAACCGATGTCCGGAAATATGAAAGAAAAAGTTGCAGTTTGCGTCAACAATGGTAAAACAACTCCAGCAGCGACTGTTCCTACGGCCAACGCTTACGCAAATGCCACGGTGCTCGAGCAAATCAAAAACCTAGCCGCGGCTTTCCACCACAGGAAGAGCACAAAAACGAGCTCGCAATTTCTCTATCTAAACAGAAAGGGCAACGATAAAATCTATCAAACCCCAAAAATTCGTCTTGTTACCAAGTTAGAGAAAATCGCAACGAGCAAGGTTTCTACGAAAAACGCTTTCGAGAACCTCTCGAAAAATAAAACTTATTCTCCTCAAACCTTGGGAAACCCTATATTACTCATGGAACAGAAGCACGGCAAATCGGTTCACCAATTCCCACTGCCATACTCCTTACAAACAACTCTCGAGGAACAAACGGAAAAACGAAAGGAGGTCGGAGCTTGATCTTACTAGGACGACTTGCCATAGGGTAAGATCAGTCTTCCCAGTCCGCCTTAGTAAGAGCCCACTTTGTTCTCCTTTGTGTCTAGGTCAAAATGGCTTTCGTTTCATCTCAATCGGAGTTTCCGTTGAGATTTTACGAAGAGAACAAAGTCACTGTCCCGGCCACCTCGCCGTGGGCAAGGACAAACATTACCGAGGTCACCTCACCCTCCGACATGGCTACCTCGCCACAGGGCTTAACTCACCTTCGTTATCCTTTGAGTCTAGATCAAAGTGGCTTTCGTTCGTCTCAATCGGAGTTTCCGCTGAGATTTTACGAAGAGAACAAAGTCACTGTCGGCCACCTCGCCGTGGGCAGGACAAACATTACCGAGGTCACCTCACCCTCCGACATGGCTACCTCGCCACAGGGCTTAACTCACCTTCGTTATCCTTTGAGTCTAGATCAAAGTGGCTTTCTTTCGTCTCAATCGGAGTTTCCGTTGAGATTTTACGAAGAAAACAATGTCGCTGTCTCGACCACCTCGCCCATGAGAAGGATCTCTCTGTCCCGTCATAGGACGAGACCGGTCCTGTCTCAGTACCATGCATCTTTGCCTGAGTTTTCGTAACTCGATCTTTGAGTCCGTGGAGCCCCGGGGATCGACGAAGGCGAGCAACAGCAGCATCGGCGGGCCGGGACCGCGGCAGGCGGCAAGCCGGCCTGGCTCGGCAGCCGTCGCGAGCCGGCCTGGCGCCCGGTGGCCGCAGCGACAGCGGGCGACCTGGCGCCCGGCTGACACGCTGACTGCCGACGACCTGGCGCCCGGCGGCAAGGGTCCTGGCGCCCATCCGTGCAGTCGTCGTGATCTCGAACAGCGGCAACATCTTGGTCCCTTAAACCCATGTTCGGATTGTTCGAGAAACACGACGATTCTTCCGCAAAGACTTCTCGATTGTTTAACAAAGTTCATATTTTAAAATCAAGCTCGGCAATATTTTACGAAATACCATTAAGTAAAGTCATACAAGATCATATGAAGCGATAAGGACCTAACCAGTTCGCTCATAGCCTGGCGAGCTAAGAGCCTCACTTTCAGTGGCGTCTTGCCCAATGTCTCCATTTGTCTAAAGCACCCACCTTAGCCTTCTTCAACTTATGGCCTACTTCTCCTCCCTTTGTTTTAACGATTCTGTAATGTTCCTTCGGACACATTGTCAATTTAAACAGCAGTACGAAGAAACAAGAACAGGAACTTGGGCGTTCATATCTCTCTTTCGCTCCGATATTCTCGTCCGAATTTCATCAAAAAACCGATTCTCGTTTGGTATCAAACTTTTCAAAGTCCTTTGACGATGAACCGTTAAAAGTCACGAAACAAAGAGGAACGGGCAAGAGGCAGCCTTGAACGATCGATGAGACTAAGGCAGAACATGCAAACCGATCTAGTCTCTCAAAAAACCGAGACACGATCGCCCCGCGTTGTAAAAGCATACTCATCCCGCTTCCTAAAAGAAAGAAAAACGCATTACAAGCCTTCGAAGAACGGCTAACCCGTTTTCTTTCGTAAAAAGAAAAGGAAAGTAGGTACGTATAATCCCATCTTCGAAAACTTTTTGCTTCAGCATCAAGACAACGCTTTTGACAAAGCAAAACTCTCGCAGCAATAAGATTCGCCTAAAAGACGCTAGCCGCATAGCCCAACCGCTACAAACATAGTCTTGAAAACTCTATCGCCGCTCGCCGCGAACTCGCGACTAGAAACGGTACCAACGCCAGACTAATAGCACGACGGTGAACTACGAAAATAACGAAATAACCTTCGTAAAACTCCGTGAATAATTGAAGCAGCTTTAGTCAAAGGTCGAAATCATAGCGAAACATCTCCCGTGCAATATCGCGGAAACATCGCTACTTTGACAATCTGCGATTTTCTATCTCCATGAAACCGGTCATCCATTACTTTAGGTATAACAAGAACATTTTAAAACAAAACAGCCTATGGAAAAACATGATCAATCTCATGCAAAACGATTTCGCAGAATGAGGAACATAAAACATAATCCGTGGTCGCTAATATCGCAAGTAATTTGTGAGAAACGCCCGGTTACCTTTGCGAAAACCCCTTACATCACTTTACGAAAAATCCTCTGTATGGTCGAGTCAATTCATACAAAGCAACTTTCAGAAATAAACATAATGGGTCCAACGGGTAACTGACATAGACAGTTTTGCTCCACAAGGTTTCTGGCTCCTGCTTTCACTCCCAGCGGTTACGTCCGAGCAGGAAATAATCACGCAGACGAACCCGCACCTGTCCTGCGTCAATCCCTTAAACTTTGTCCCCCTCGGATAAAATGAAACGATTTTTAAGCAATAAAAAAAAATTTTATATGAACCATTCATCGTATAATTAAGACCTAAAGTGGAAGATCGTTTCTAAAAGGCCATCAGCCATAACTCAGAAAACTCCGCTTTGCTTGGCATGTCTATCTCGGCAAGCGCTATTTGGCCCTCGACCAACTTCGCATTTCGTAAAGCCGGACCTGAATTCGCATCCCCATTAAAGACAATGCGTAAACTAACATGACCTTAATAAGGGTCATGGTCTGATCGTTACCAACAACTTCCTTGGCGATACGGCAATCTAGCCTCCATGCCAATCCAAAGCTACTGGCGACCACCGCTCAATCATACTTGACTAAAACAACAATCCACGATTTGTTCATAGAACGCCAAGTGACTATTACGCAAGCAATTTGTCGTATAACCCAGAATCGGAAATCATACGATAAACTCTTCATACCAAAACTCAGTCCTAACAACCATATGGTTAACGAAGATTTAAACTTATCGTCAATCGATTAAGTTCTATACCGTAAACACGGCATGAAAAGAAACACTCGTGACAAGGCTCCAAGAGTTACATGAGTCATCCTTAATATATACAATCAAATCGGAAGGCCAACACTTCACGAAGCACTGTGAATGTAGACGCTTCTCCCTGGGTCAAACTTACGCGACCCCTTGGTCCTGCGTCCAAACCAAAACAACAGTTTCTGGCTGCAAACATTCGCAAAACATCTCCAAGCCCGCGAACATTTCAACCACGAAATGCGGCACAAGGAAAACTTCGACCTTCAGCATCATGTAGACGCCGCTAACGCCAAAAGGACATTCTTTTCCTCAAAACGTTCCAGACAAAATCCTCGTCTCTAGAACTCAAAACATACAAACACACCTCTAAACGGTAACATGCCTCTAAACTGGCATCATTTCGTTGTTGCTGATCACAACAAACGAACTCTAACGTCCTAAACAGACAAATAGCCGCCCTTCAAGGGTAGGTTCTCTTGCATCCGACAAGGATAAACATAGCCGCTATACAAGAAATCCAAATTTTGGTTTAGCTCTTCAGAAGGAAGTAGCTTCGACTCACGCCAGACAAATCATATAAGCCGACAACAATTCGCGGATTTTAAGCGGTGCGAGTCAGGTTAAAATCGCAAACAGGCAAAAGCGAAAGCCGATTTGTCATCGCAAAGCCTCAGTCCGAGAGTAAACCTAGGTCTTGCCTAAACCCAGCCACGCTGGATCTTGACATCTCACAGACATAGTATGGTATCACGAGATCAAAATTTGTCTCTTCACTTAAGCCTATTCATTTGATCTAACTTTTCGTAAACCGCTGAAAATCTCGCTTTATGCAAACAATAGGTACGGTGATCATCAGGGAACTAGGAATGAGACGACAACTCACACCCTCTTTCTCATACTTGAAAAACTGAAATTCATAAATAATCGAAAAACAAATACATCAACAGCATCATGCTCGAAGTCTCTCATGACACATAACCAGACCATATAAGTCTCGCTGGAAAACAGATCACAAGGGTCTTAAACTCCAAAGCGAACTACGGAAGGCTTGATCCCTACAACAAAGTGCGTAGGCAGCCTTCGAAAGGCGCAGCCCCAATCTTACCACTTTCAACGGAGCCTTTCAACCATTAATTCCGCCTATCTTACCTGACATGTCTTATCGCTCACAATAACATCACGAAGGTTCTAACGAGCTGGGAGGCTAACTGTTGGGGTCAAAATCGGTCACGACGGAATCAATGACTGAAAGTCTCTGGAAAGTATTTATTGAAACAAAAAGTCTCATATAATTTGAAAAGAAGTTATACGAGATTTTCTCAAATTAGAATATCCACTCTCTGGTGGGGTCGAAAACGGTTATCTCGAAATCAACGGCTAGGATTATTTTTTACTTATGGGTTCTTCGTGAAACACTTCTTGAAAGTAAGATCGGAAGACTACGGCGCGGCGCTGCACGAGATTCCCAGGAAAGATCGGTCCGCTCCCCCAAGGACATCAAGATTCGATCACCACAAAAACCCTAAACACAAAAGAATCTGCCTCGAAACTTCGAAGAGGTCGTTCTCTCAAACCGTGAGGAACCAGAAAACGATCAAGATATCAAATCGAAGCCCTTGCCAAGATCTTCAAAACCCACGGGCGGCACACCCGGCCTGGCGCCGGCAGCACGCGTCACGCGAGCCGGCCTGGCGCCGGCGGCACACCCGGCCTGGCGCCGGCGGCACGCGTCACGCGGGCCGGCCTGGCGCCGGCAGCACGCGTCACGCGAGCCGGCCTGGCGCCGGCAGCACGCGTCACGCGAGCCGGCCTGGCGCCGGCAGCACGCGTCACGCGAGCCGGCCTGGCGCCGGCAGCACGCGTCACGCGAGCCGGCCTGGCGCCGGCAGCACGCGTCACGCGAGCCGGCCTGGCGCCGGCAGCACGCGTCACGCGAGCCGGCCTGGCGCCGGCAGCACGCGTCACGCGAGCCGGCCTGGCGCCGGCAGCACGCGTCACGCGAGCCGGCCTGGCGCCGGCAGCACGCGTCACGCGAGCCGGCCTGGCGCCGGCAGCACGCGTCACGCGAGCCGGCCTGGCGCCGGCGGCAGCGTCCACGCCTAACGCCGGTCGGCGGCCCTCGTTCTGGTCTCGGTCCCATCATGCTAGGTCTGATCCCATCTTGGCTTGTTTGGATCGATCCTTGTGAGTTTGGTACGATCACGGCTCACGAGCGAACATCTTCGATTCGGTTGGAATGCGTCCTCGATGTTTTACGACAAAACTAGAAGGATTGGATTTCGTAGAAGATATCGTATAAAACAAAGATCGATTAACTTGAACATCGATCCTTTAGGCTATCGTTTTATTTTACGAGAAAGACAGTCTTTTCGAGAAATCGTGATAAAACGCTCAACGACTTAAGACAAGTCCACGGACTTACTTATGATTTTAAGAATTCAGGCCCAATCAGACTATGACGGTTTATCAATTTCCCGAACATCGGATAAACATCAAGTCACCGAAAAATAAGGGAAAACTCGAGGATAACTGTTGGGGTCAAAATCGGTCACGACGAATCAATGACTGAAAGTCTCTGAAAGTATTTATTGAAACAAAAGTCTCATATAATTTGAAAAGAAGTTATACGAGATTTTCTCAAATTAGAATATCCACTCTCCGGTGGGTCGAAAACGGTTATCTCGAAATCAGCGGCTAGGATTATTTTTTACTTATGGGTTCTTAGGTGAAACACTTCTTGAAAGTAAGATCGAAGACTACGGCGCGGCGCTGCACGAGATTCCCAGGAAAGATCGGTCCGCTTCGCCAAGGACATCAAGATTCGATCACCACAAAACCCTAAACACAAAAGAATCTGCCTCGAAACTTCGAAGAGGTCGTTCTCTCAAACCGTGAGGAACCAGAAAACGATCAAGATATCAAATCGAAGCCCTTGCCAAGATCTTCAAAACCCACGGGCGCACACCGGCCTGGCGCCGGCAGCACGCGTCACGCGAGCCGGCCTGGCGCCGGCAGCACGCGTCACGCGAGCCGGCCTGGCGCCGGCGGCACGCGTCACGCGAGCCGGCCTGGCGCCGGCGGCACGCGTCACGCGAGCCGGCCTGGCGCCGGCGGCACGCGTCACGCGAGCCGGCCTGGCGCCGGCGGCACCCCGGCCTGGCGCCGGCGGCACGCGTCACGCGAGCCGGCCTGGCGCCGGCGGCACGCGTCACGCGAGCCGGCCTGGCGCCGGCAGCACGCGTCACGCGAGCCGGCCTGGCGCCGGCAGCACGCGTCACGCGAGCCGGCCTGGCGCCGGCAGCACGCGTCACGCGAGCCGGCCTGGCGCCGGCAGCACGCGTCACGCGAGCCGGCCTGGCGCCGGCGGCACGCGTCACGCGAGCCGGCCTGGCGCCGGCGGCAGCGTCCACGCCTAACGCCGGTCGGCGGCCCTCGTTCTGGTCTCGGTCCCATCATGCTAGGTCTGATCCCATCTTGGCTTGTTTGGATCGATCCTTGTGAGTTTGGTACGATCCGACTCTGAGCGAACATCTTCGATTCGGTTGGAATGCGTCCTCGATGTTTTACGACAAAACTAGAAGGATTGGATTTCGTAGAAGATATCGTATAAAACAAAGATCGATTAACTTGAACATCGATCCTTTAGGCTATCGTTTTATTTTACGAGAAAGACAGTCTTTTCGAGAAATCGTATAAAACGTTCAACGACTTAAGACAAGTCCACGGACTTACTTATGATTTTAAGAATTCAGGCCCAATCAGACTATGACGGTTTATCCAATTTCCCGAACATCGGATAAACATCAAGTCACCGAAAAATAAGGGAAAACTCGAGGATAATTATGAAGATCGACGGAAATGGAATATTTCCTGAAGAGATTAACTTGGGCCCAAAGGCGAGGTCCATCATCCTAAGGCAAACCGACCTAGGAGTGAGTATATAAGGAGAGCAAGAGCAGAAGAGAAGGGGATCCGAAAATCCTAGATTGGAGACCTAGAGAGCTTCTGTTAGCTGATAGAACTTAGAATTTAGGTGGTTAGACTAGCAAGGCAGGCCCTAGAACGTCTGGCCGCCTCCTGCTCGCAAATCTCCGCTCCTCTCGGAAGGATCGGACAATTCTTTTACTTAAGAGCTCCGCACATAGAAACCCTAGGCGTTATCTTCGACATGCCTGTTTCTATGACAAACGCTCATACTAGACAAACCCGCCCAGACGGTTCGATCTCTTGTTCAATTACACCTAAACTGAACTACGTCCGACTTGATCCTCGAAAGGGGTACGTAGGCAGCCTTTCTTAAGATCCAGTCCCAAATCTTAACAAAACCTTTTCCGCATTTATTCGGTCACTTGTCGTTGGCTGTCGCAGAGAATCCGGACCTTCAGGGAAAGTCGGGTTAACTTGGCTTTCCTCCGCAATCTTATTCATTAAAATTGACGGTGTGAATTTCGGTTCCCACACTCCTTGACCATTGCCATCTTGAGGTTGATGCTGGTGTTCATCCATCTCAAACCCCAACCTCTGAATGTGAGCCTGTTGCTCTTCTTCTCTTCTCCTTCTTGCTATTTCCCTCTCAAGTGTAGCTATCTCTTAAACAGTGGGAACCAGGTTAGTTGCACCCCTGCTTCTTGTGTTCATACACCTGAAAATCAAAGGAAGAGGCAAAAGGAGAATCAATATCACAAGAAAAGAAAAGTGATTTAGTCTCAAGCAAGTGACTAAATCCCAATGTCACAATCAACTTAAAATTTGGCAATGGCGCCAATTTGATGAAAGGACTTTTCAAGGGTCAAAATCAAATGATGTAGTATATAAGATTGTCGAACCAGTTCTAAGTGACCACAAAGCAAAGGGAATACAAGCCTATGCTTAATCTAAATGCAATCATTAAAGGAGATGATTATTAAACTAAGACAATATCTAAAATGCAATAAAATATAATGCTTTCTTTCTTTATGAGGAGATGAGACCCATGGGCTAAGGGAATTGACCTAGGGGGATCAAGCATCAATCTAAGGGTGGCAGCTTACAATCAATCTATCAACCTTAGGCCTAGGCACAAGTCTAAAAAAACTCAATGGTCAAGAAGAATGTTCATTTGCTAACACATCTCAAACATCAAATGGTCATTGGCTGAATAACATGCAAGCAATCATTAAAAACAAGCCTACTAGCCATCTTAACACCTTTACAACAAATGGTCTTCGGTAAAGAATGTTAAAAGCTTAGTAGAGTTGGTTCAGACATTTCATAGAACACCTTGTGGGTGGGAAATATCTAGAACTCAACCTTTGAGAGGCCAACTCAAAAGAAGCATTAAAAGCACTCTACTAGCAAGGAACAAGATAGATCTGTTGGAGAGGAATTTGGCATTCCTCCTCAAGGCCCATCAAACAACGGTGCCAGGCCCGACAGCATCAACAATTCAGTCATGTTTGACCTGCAGGCGGATCGATCGACTGAAACGAGCAATCGATCGGATTAATTCGTCAGTCGACCGAGCCACTTAAATCAAGCGCCGAATCAACAAAGAGCTCATTCGGCTCGAAAGCCCATTTAACATAGAATTGGGCCGAGTTCCTAGGTCGAACGAGCTCTAGGGCGAACGAACGTATGAAACGAGCCAAGGCTATAAAAGGAGGGCGGAGGGGAAAGAGAAGGGGATCCGAAAATTGAGACAATAAGACTGACGGCCAGATCTAGGGTTTAGAACCGATCAAGTCTCTTACTGTCTTCGTCGGTGCTTAACAAGCTCCGACATTCACTTTCTTTTCCGAAATCTCTTTGTAATCACCTTCGTTTCATACACTGCTAATAAAACGTCTTTGTGAGACCCACTAAACCGAGTTTATTTTACTATCATTTGATCAACCAAACTTGTATTCAACATTTGGCGCCCACCGTGGGGCCTTACAGAGTAACGTTGACAACGTCCGTATGATTCTCGAAGACACACCCGCTGACGGTGACCGACCATCAACTTCTGCTACGCCAGCCTCCGATGCGCCGGCTGCCTCAGTCCCGTCTGTCCCTGAGATGCTGCAAGCCATCATGGCACGCTTCATTCAACAGGAAGAAACTAACAGGGCCACGAACGAACGTTTGGCCGCACTCGCCGCCGCTCTCGGAACCCTAGACGGTGAACACGACAGAACCGAAACCGCAAGAAGAAGGCTGTTCGCTACCACTGGAGGCGACGCGAACCAACAAACAAACGAAGGACAGGCGACCGATGGCCCAACCTCTTCAACCAGTCGCCAGATCGCGGATCTGCAACTTTCCCTGCGAGACATCCATTCGAAGATCCATCACGTTAAGACCTCCGCTCCGGAGATCGAGCGTGTTATCGCTTCCACGCAACGAACCCCTTCGCCGAGAAAATAACGAAAGTCAAGATTAAATAGGCAGAGAAGCTTCGTATCCCTCCATCACGGGCGTCAGCGATCCGACCGATCACATGACCGCCTTCAATATCGCCATGGGTCGGAACAACTTCTCCGACGAAGAAAGGGATGCAAGTCTCTGTCAGCTCTTCGTCGAGGGCCTCTCTGGACCGGCTCTAAGTTGGTTTTCCCATCTTGAAGAAGGGTCGATCGAAAGTTTTCATGACCTGTCCGCATCTTTTCTCAAAAATTTCATCATGTGGTCTCGTCAAGGAACTTCCATGGCCGACCTGTGGAAGCTTTCCCAGTCTTCGACCGAGAGCCTCAAGGACTTTATGGAGAGATTCACGCAAGTCCTATCCAAGGTCCCTGTTCCGGATCACACCACCGTTGACGCCTTGGTCAACGCACTCTGGATTAACTCCAAGTTCCGCGACTACCTCTACGCGAATCCAACAATCCCCATTGAAGACGCTCTTCACAACTCCAAGAACTTCATTCGGATGGACGAAGATAGAAGAGCTTTCAACGCGAAGCAACAGGCCCAAAAGTCGGCGGTGACCAAAGCACCTGACGCTAAGGAACCACGACAGCATGCTCCTTACAAAAAGAACGGATCCGTCTTCACTGTCGCAGATGACGACCGTTCGGGCACAACCACCGCAGTACGCGGACCCCGCGGAACGTGGGAACGACACACAGAAGATAAAACACAGCAGTCTCGACAGGTCGTTTCTGCCAATCCCAAGAGCTCGTTTGATAAAAACAAGTTATGTGAGTACCACGACATGAAGGGCCACGATACCAAAGAATGCCGACATCTCTATGACGCATGGCTCACAGCTACCAGCGACGGCCGTCCAAAGGTCAAACCACCAAAGTTCAAGACGGCCAAAAACAATAAGAGTTGGAGTAAGAGCAAGGACAAAAAGAAGAAATCCAGCGAGAAGAAGGAAGAAGGCTCTCCCCCAACGGATGATGGTGATCAATCACATCACGACGAAGATTCAACCTCAGACGAAGAAAAACCGAAATCTCGACGAAAAATTTTCACAATCCGAACCACGCTTTCCCCTGCTCCATCCACAACAGAAAAGCCAGGAGACAATCTACGAGCGTCGGTCAATCGACAGTCGATGATAACGGTCGAGAGTCTCACTTCGACCGATATCACGCACATGGAAGTCGATGATGCGCCAGCAAAGGCCAGTCGCTCCAAAGGAAAGCTCAACGCTTCTAATGCTCGGCACGTCCTCGACGCCAAGCGAAAGGAATTCCAACGGGACGAACTTAAACGGGAAGTATGGTCAAGCGTCGCTCTGATGAGTCGGAGACGACCGATCTTTGAGCTCACCTCAACTCGAAGGTCCCTGATCTTCGTTAAAAAATAAAACGATGCATAACCGGTCCCTCTCAAGCGGAGCCAGAGCCGATCATTTCTTATCAGCGCACGCCCCAAGACCTGCGTACCCGCCTCAACTCTCTTAGGGCCGCGTGAACGACGCAACTGGAAAAGGAACCAACAACACAAGGGCGACCGCAGCACCTGAACGTGATCATGGGAGGATCCCCTCTTTGCAATGACTCCGTCAGATCGGTAAAGGAGTTCCGCAGGAAAGCAGTCACGGCCAAACGCTGGCCCACCATCCCCGAAATCAGTCCCCAAATTACTTTCTCCGTCGAAGACGCCGAGGGTGTTCATATGCCACACAACGATCCGCTCCTCGTCGACATTGGCATCAGCGACTGCACTGTGACCAAAGTGCTGGTGGACACTGGCAGTTCGGTCGACCTCATCTTTAAGAGCACACTCATCAAGATGGGTATTAGCCTCGACAACATGAAACCCTCCGCGCGTTCGTTGACGGGCTTCAACGGGTCAACAGAGACTATGCTCGGGACAATTCGCTTGCGCGTTTACGCTGAAGGCGTCGCAAAGAATGTCAAGTTCTCAGTTATCGATGTCCGAGCTCCTCACAACGCGATCCTCGGAATACCATGGCTCCATTCAATGAAAGCCATTCCTTCTACCTATCACCAATGTGTCAAGTTCCCCGGCAACGACGGACAGATCATCACTCTTCGGGGCGATCAAGCAGCCGCACGTGATCTTCTCGTGGCCGAGGTGAAAAACCAAAAGTCGACCTCGCACGTCAACACAGTCGCCCCGCCATCACATAAGCTTCATCCTTCTCACGAGGAGGCTCTTGAAGTGTCCATCGACAGCAACGATCACTCCAAAACAGTCCGAATTGGCGCGCACCTTCCTGACGAGACGAAAGACAAGATCGTTTCGTTTCTCAGAGACAATGCATCGACGTTCGCTTGGTTTGCTGCTGACAAGAAGGGGATCGACCCCAGCATCACCACACATCAGCTCAACGTCGATCCAACCTTCAAACCGGTTTGTCAAAAAAGACGCAAGCTCGGACCCGACCGTTCAAAAGCCGTTAATGAAGAGGTCGACCGTTTGCTTGCCGCTGGGTCAATCGCAGAGGTGAAATATCCCGAATGGCTGGCTAATCCAGTCGTTGTTAAGAAAAAGAATGGCAAGTGGAGAATCTGCGTTGATTTCACTGACCTCAACAAAGCTTGCCCAAAGGATAGCTTCCCCCTTCCTCATATCGATCGATTGGTCGAATCAACTGCAGGCAACGAGCTGTTGACATTCATGGACGCTTTCTCCGGTTACAACCAGATATTGATGCATCCACATGATCGCGAGAAGACAGCCTTCATCACGGACCGCAGAATACATTTCTACAAGGTAATGCCCTTCGGCCTCAAGAACGCTGGCGCGACCTATCAACGCCTCGTCAACCGAATGTTCGCCGAGCAACTGGGAGTCACCATGGAGGTCTACATCGATGATATGTTGGTGAAATCCCAACAAGCAGCCGACCACATCGACCATCTCAAAGATTGTTTCTACGTCTTGAACAAGTACGGCATGAAACTCAATCCAACAAAATGCACTTTCGAGTCACGCCCGCTAATTTCTACATAGTTACTCAAAGGGGGATCGAAGCGAACCCGAAGCAGATATCTGCCATCCTCGACCTCCCTAGCCCCAAGAACAGCCGAGAAGTGCAATGGTTGACAGGCCGTATCGCCGCCCTCAATCGATTCATCTCGCGATCGACCGATAAATGCCTACCTTTTTATGATCTATTACGTGGCAACAAGAAGTTCATATGGGACGAGCGTTGCGAGGAAGCATTCAACCAGCTCAAACATTACCTTACAACACCACCTGTGTTGGCCAAACCTGACAAAGGCGATACATTGTATCTTTACATTGCGATCTCCAGCGCAGCTGTGAGTAGCGTGCTCGTCAAAGAAGATTGAGGCGAACAATGCCCGATATTCTACACCAGCCAATGCATGACTGGCGCAGAAACACGGTACTCAACGCTCGAGAAGATGGCGCTCGCTGTTGTAACTTCGGCGCAGAAACTCAGACCTTATTTCCAATCTCATTCGATCGTCATACTGACTAACCTACCGTTGCGCACCGTCTTGCAGAATACCAATAACTCAGGCAGACTTTCGAAGTGGGCTATCCAGCTCAGCGAGTACGACATCACTTTTCAAAATAAGCCGGCTGCAAAGTCCCAAGTACTGGCCGATTTCCTCATCGAGCTAACGCCAGACCTCGAGCAAGATCTGCAGCTGCCAAACGAAACCTGGATTCTGCACGTCGATGGGTCGTCCTCCAACAAAGGCTTCGGAATTGGCGTCCACCTCCAATCCCCGACCGGTGAACTGCTCCAACAGTCTTTCTGACTCGGTTTCAAAGCCTCCAACAATGAAGCCGAATATGAATCTCTCATTGCTGGATTGCGCCTTGCGCGAGCAGTCCAAGCGAAAAGCATCCATGCATACTGCGACTCAATTGGTCGCTAACCAATTCAGCCGAGACTATGACGCCAAGAACGACCGAATGGATGCCTACCTAAAAGTCGTCCAGGACCTTGCCAAAGAGTTCGAATCGTTCCAGCTTACGAAGATTCCCCGTGGTGAAAACGTTTGTGCAGACGCTCTGGCAGCACTCGGGAGCAGTCCACGAGATCAAGTCAAACGAACAATTCCAATTCACCAGATTGACAAACCGAGCATCACTCTCCCAAACGAGGAAGGCGAGCGTGTGATGGCTATCGCCGCAGCAGACACGATGGATACAGGTGAATTGAACGATCGGCCCGATGAGACACCACCCGACTGGCGAATCCCATTCATCGCGTACCTCTCCAACGGATCCCTCCCCGCAAACAAATGGGAAGCCCGTCGTCTGAAGACCAAAAGCGCACACTACGTGCACATCGATGGGAGGCTACATCGCTGGACATCTGCTAAAGTTCTGTTAACGTGTCTTGGTGCAGAAGAGGCATCTTTGGCCATGGCTGAAACTCACGAAGGCGCCGCAGGGAACCATTCCGGTGGCCGAGCGTTGGCTCTCAAGGTGAAATGCCTTGGGTTCTACTGGCCAACCATGATCCTAGACTGTGATACGTATTCACGCAAGTGCGACAAGTGCCAACGGCATGCGCCAAACATCCACAGTCCGACCGAATTACTGCACACTATGACGGCTCCGTACCCGTTCATGCGATGGGCGATGGATCTTATCGGACCGATGCCAAGTTCCCGCCAGCGCAAATACGTTCTGATCATGACAGACTACTTCACCAAATGGGTCGAAGCAAAAGCACTCATCCACATCACTGACAAAGACGTCCAGAATTTCGTATGGAAGAACATCATATGCAGACACGGCCTCCCCTACGAAATTGTCAAGGACAACGGGGCTCAATTCATTTCGAACGATTTTCGCGGTTTCTTGGAACGATGGAAAATTCATTTGAACACTTCGACGCCTCGCTATCAGCAAAGCAATGGTCAAGCCGAAGCCACCAACAAAACTATCATCGACGGCATCAAGAAATATCTTGACCTCAAGAAAGGTCATTGGGCCGACGAGTTGGATAGAGTACTCTGGTCGCACCGCACAACTCTACCTAGCGCAACCGGTCAAACGCCCTTCTCTACGGCATATGGAGTCGAAGTAATAACATGGGGTTGATATCTTGTTGAAATAGCAAAATTGAACTGTTTTTAGTTGCTTTGTCAACAGTATAGCATTTTATGAGCAAGGATGCCACATAACGAAGACCTCAACAAAGAAATGTTGCTCGATGCCCTCGATGCGATTGAAGAACGAAGAGATCAGGCGCTCCTCCGAATCCAGAATTACCAACATCTCGCCGAATCCTACTACAACAAGAAGGTGCGCGCTCGCCCGCTGGAACTCAACGATCTAGTTCTTCGCAAAGTGTTTGAAAACACCAAGGATTGGAGGGCCGGCAAGTTGGGAGCGAACTGGGAAGGACCTTACAAGATAGTCGAAGTAGTCAAACCCGGCGTCTATCGATTGGAAACCTCAGCCGGCGAACCAGTGCCACGAGCTTGGAACGCCGCCAATCTTCGCAAGTATTATGATTAACTATCCGTTTTCGGATAGCAAAAAGACCTGACCATCACTTTCACCGACTTGCCAAACGAATGACACCACGTCACTTTCATCCGGCCTCAGGCAGATGACCCCGCATCACTTCTGCCCAAACACCAAATGAGCACGTTTATGTCACTTTTGTCCTATCCAAGGGAAACGACTTAACCGCCATTTGGTCAAATCGAACTACGATTGGCTTGATCCCCTTATGAGGGTACGTAGGCAGCCTGCTACCAGGTCCAGCCATAACCCAAAAAAAAATATGTAAACCTACATCCCCATCATGTGGGACGTAGTACTTACTATGGCACCATGCGAACGCTTGTATGTCACTTTCAGTCGGATAAGAATGACTACACGTCGCGCGGCCCAGGTCTGACCGACAGTCTCTACACCGAATGTCAGCCAAACGACGAATCATGTCGCAGAAAGAATCATGTCAACACACGTACATCACTTTCAATTCACCCCGAATGGCTACGCATCACATGATTCAAGCGCGAGCAAGTGCTTCACTCCCGTTCTATCGACCAGCAAAAGACTGATCGACAGCATGGCTTTCCATCAACAAGTGATCGATCGGTCGACGGTCACGCGTCACACAGCTCAATCGATCGCCAAAGCGCCCCCTCCACTAAAGAGCAAAGGACTCCAATCCAACTACAACACTGCGACCGATCGATCGATAGCATGGCTTTTTAACAACAATCAATCGATCGATCGATAATCACGCTTCACCCGGCTCAATCGATCACCAAAATGCCGAAGTCTATGTGTCTCGTTCTCGGCGACTTGACATCCTCCGTCGAACACTCAACCGATCGATCGATAGCTTGGACTCCCTCTATCGAAACGATCGTTTGATCGACCTCAGTCGACGCAAGCTTTCGCGCAACAGTACAAAGAGCTTGAAGAATACAAACAAAAAAAAGTCTAAAATATCCAATAAACGGTCGTAACGGCCTAGCAACCGAAGTACCAACAAAAGAGGGCTGCGCAAAGCAATAAAAAACAACAACAAAGGGTCCAAAGGAGATTTCCAAAGGAAAGTAGCAGTGAGACATAAGTAATAAAACAACAACATGCAGCCAGCCAGACACCAGCGATCAATCTTCAGCGATTGGATCCGAAGAAGGAGCGCCAGACGTCCCGTCGTTTCCTACTCCCTCTTGGTTTCCGATCGGGGCTTCTTGAGCTGCGGGAAGCTCCCCAATCGGACCATCGAGGAACAGGCGCAGCAGTCGGGTCGGCATCTCCCAAGCTCGAGTTGGCCCGGTTTAAACTCAGGCATGCCTCAAGACCAGGAAAGCGGGGGAGAACAAGGTCCTGCTCGGAGATAGCCTCGACAGTTACTTCCTCCATCTCTTTCCTGAAATTCGCCTCATTAGCAGCTAAGGTATCGATCAGCTCCGTTGGGATGGGCATACCCAAGTATTTCAGTACATCCATTGATTCAGTCCCGAAAGCCGCGCTATGTAAAATAAGCTTCTCTTTGCGTTTGTCCCGGTCGGCCATGTACCTCCTGAACTTGTCAAAGCGGTCTGTCGCTGCAGCCGAAATACAACTCGTCTGGGATACGAGATCGCGATGATGAGCCTGTCTCATGAAGTCCCTCGTCTTTTTTGCTTTCTCGGCCTCCGCCTCCAACCGAGCGACCTTACTACAAGCATTCTCCAGCTCCTCCTCAAGATCGTCAGCAGTCTGTTTGGCTTGCTTGCGCCGCAAAATAACGAAGTTCGCTCATTGATGATCTCCTTGGACTTTTCGAGCGGCCTTCTTGAGCTTCTCGATCTCCGCGTCCTTGGTCTCCGATCATGGCCCGGCCCTGGCGTAATCTGAAGCCATCCCCCGCAGTGCCACCTCGTAATCCGATATGAGTTGGTTCCTACGGCAAACGGCCTGCGAAATGAACACACAGCTGAGAAAGGAGGAACACAATAATAGATCGTGCGCATGAGAAACGCTCTAGAGGAAATGAAGCAAACTTATTAAGTAAAAACATACCTCAATATCAGCTCGAGCGGACTCAACAAAACTGTCCGGGAACGCAAGCTTAGGGATTTCCGGCATCAAATGCATACCGCCACAAATCTGGCGCATCAACTCAGCACACACACCACGATCGCTAACGAGCGGTACGTCCTTGTCGTGATGAAAGATCCAACGCTCGGATGCAGCTAGCGCGAGCCTATCGGATGGAGGCTCCGATCCGCCCCAAGGCAGCAAGTAGGAAGCTGGCAAAGTTATCTCTTCAGAAGAACGAGAACAGCTATCGTGAGACCTCTTTGGTCTCTTCTCACCAATATCAAGGGAACTTCCGTCGGTCAGTTTTTCCTTTTAGCGACTGAGCAAAGCGGCCCGACCATCCTCAGCTGAGTCTCTAGGACCCTTCACCCCGTCAACTGAACGGTTGCCCATCTCTTGGTCCTTCTCAGCCAAGGCTGCTCCGCCCCCGGTTTCTGTCACTGCTTTTTTCGAAGATTTACCCTTTTTCTTCTTCTTCTTCTTGGATGGGTTGGCATCAATTGTGATAGCTTGCATATTTACATGTTTTTAGCATCCATATCTTATGCATTTTGATCATTATAAGTTAGGCATTAGGCATGTTTGGGTCCATTTTGCATTCATTTGTCCTTATCAGGTGTTGGAGTATGCTTTGGTGTTATTTGAGGTGTTTGGAAGCCTTATGGCCTCAAAAGAGATGAAGAATCAAGTTTGGCCATGAAAAGAGAAGTCAAATCCATGATCTGGTCAAGACAAAGATGAGCATGGAAAGAGGCCTTAGAGATGTCTCCTGCTGCTAATATTTTGTGGAGACACAGAAAATTTGAGTTAGCTTTCCAATGGAAGTTGTTTCAATGAATTTGGACCTATATTGGAGAAGTTATGATCAATTCACTTGAAGCATGGCAGGATGGCCGGGTAGAGACGGCGGGTTCAAGCAGCCGGCCGGAAAAGAGCAGATGGATGGAAGTGGTCCAGTCCGGGATGACTGAGCCTGGAAGAAGCATCCGGTCGTTTGAGTGGTGCTGGAGGAGACCAGGAAGCGGGGAGAACAAGGTCCTGCTTTCGGAGATAGCCTCGACAGTTACTTCCTCCATCTCTTTCCTGAAATTAGCCTCATTAGCAGCTAAGGTATCGATCAGCTCCGTTGGGATGGGCATACCCAAGTATTTCAGTACATCCATTGATTCAGTCCCGAAAGCCGCGCTATGTAAAATAAGCTTCTCTTTGCGTTTGTCCCGGTCGGCCATGTACCTCCTGAACTTGTCAAAGCGGTCTGTCGCTGCAGCCGAAATACAACTCGTCTGGGATACGAGATCGCGATGATGAGCCTGTCTCATGAAGTCCCTCGTCTTTTTTGCTTTCTCGGCCTCCGCCTCCAACCGAGCGACCTTACTACAAGCATTCTCCAGCTCCTCCTCAAGATCGTCAGCAGTCTGTTTGGCTTGCTTGCGCTCGCGAAAATAACGAGTTCGCTCATTGATGATCTCCTTGGACTTTTCGAGAGCGGCCTTCTTGAGCTTCTCGATCTCCGCGTCCTTGGTCTCGATCATGGCTTCGGCCCTGGCGTAATCTGAAGCCATCCCCCGCAGTGCCACCTCGTAATCCGATATGAGTTGGTTCCTACGGCAAACGGCCTGCGAAATGAACACACAGCTGAGAAAGGAGGAACACAATAATAGATCGTGCGCATGAGAAACGCTCTAGAGGAAATGAAGCAAACTTATTAAGTAAAAACATACCTCAATATCAGCTCGAGCGGACTCAACAAAACTGTCCGGGAACGCAAGCTTAGGGATTTCCGGCATCAAATGCATACCGCCACAAATCTGGCGCATCAACTCAGCACACACACCACGATCGCTACTTGGCGATGCGTCCTTATCGTGATGAAAGATCCAACGCTTCGGATGCAGCTAGCGCGAGCCTATCGGATGGAGGCTCCGATCCGCCCCAAGGCAGCAAGTAGGAAGCTGGCAAAGTTATCTCTTCAGAAGAACGAGAACAGCTATCGTGAGACCTCTTTGGTCTCTTCTCACCAATATCAAGGGAACTTCCGTCGGTCAGTTTTTTCCTTTTCGCACTGAGCAAAGCGGCCCGACCATCCTCAGCTGAGTCTCTAGGACCCTTCACCCCGTCAACTGAACGGTTGCCCATCTCTTGGTCCTTCTCAGCCAAGGCTGCTCCGCCCCCGGTTTCTGTCACTGCTTTTTTCGAAGATTTACCCTTTTTCTTCTTCTTCTTCTTGGATGGGTTGGCATCAATTGTGATAGCTTGCATATTTACATGTTTTTAGCATCCATATCTTATGCATTTTGATCGTATAAGTTAGGCATTAGGCATGTTTGGGTCCATTTTGCATTCATTTGTCCTTATCAGGTGTTGGAGTATGCTTTGGTGTTATTTGAGGTGTTTGGAAGCCTTATGGCCTCAAAAGAGATGAAGAATCAAGTTTGGCCATGAAAAGAGAAGTCAAATCCATGATCTGGTCAAGACAAAGATGAGCATGGAAAGAGGCCTTAGAGATGTCTCCTGCTGCTAATATTTTGTGGAGACACAGAAAATTTGAGTTAGCTTTCCAATGGAAGTTGTTTCAATGAATTTGGACCTATATTGGAGAAGTTATGATCAATTCACTTGAAGCATGGCAGGATGGCCGGGTAGAGACGGCCGGGTTCAAGCAGCCGGCCGGGAAAAGAGCAGATGGATGGAAGTGGTCCAGTCCGGGATGACTGAGCCTGGAAGAAGCATCCGGTCGTTTGAGTGGTGCTGGAGGAGACCAGACCGGGGTGGCCAGTCCGGGAAGGGACACCCAGTCGTGAAAGAAGCCAGCAGGACGGACGGCCGGGGATCATGGTCCGGCTTCACCAACCCGGACGATGAAGAGCATGCACTGGACCGGGGAGCACAGACCGGTTTGATGACCCCGTTCGGGAGAAGGAGCACACAAGCAGGAATAGGCTGGCCGGGTAGAGACGTCCGGGTGCAAGCAGCCGGCCGGCTTGGGCACGGCCAGAACTGGACGGCCGGGGAGCACAGACCGGGTTGGATGGTGTTGATCTTCCCCTGACCGAATTTTAAGCTTCATTCTCATTGGCTGAGACCAATTTGGCTCAAGGAAATTTTAGTAATTTTGTTTTATGTCTTCAAGGGCTTTCAAGCCACCTATAAATACTCTTGTAATCTCTTTTGTGAGATCTAACTTCTTTTCTCTCAAAAACATAATAAGATCTTGAAGAAAGTTTGGATCTTTGATCCTTTTTATCTCATTTCTTTTGTGTTTAATAGATTATCTTATTCTCTAATCATGTTTAGCCTTGAATCATCAATGATTTTGAGGTTTTCCATGGCTATTAGTGAGTAGATCTATCTAGGGTTCATGGGCTTGGGAGACTAAGGGTGATTAAGTGTAGATCCAAGGTGCTTAGTGTTAGATCTATCATCTCCTCGCATTGATTTGGTGTTCTTCATGCTATATTTGGGTTGGTCTCTCAAGCATAGAGCCATAGGCATTTCATGCCCGAAAGGTGTTCTATGAAATGCCTGAACCAACTCATCTATGTTTTTAGCTTGTTTTGCCTAAGAGATTAGTTGTCAAAGGAGCTAGGATTGCTATTAGACTCATTCTTTTTGCTTGCTTTGATCATTACAGCCAAAGAGATTTGGTGTACTTGGGTGATCATTGCAAAAGAGCATCCATCTAGAGATAGAGCTTGCTTAGTTTTGTTGTCTAGGCATAAGGATTTAGATTGATTGAAAAGTTGGCATCTTGGATTGAACCTTGATCACCCAAAGTCAATTCCCTTGTCCCAAGAACCCCCTTGCCTCATTGAGAAAGAAAGTTCAATCTTTTATTGCATTTTTAATATTGTCTTACTTTCATAATCATCCTCTCATTTGATTGCACTTAGATTAAGCATGAACTTGCATTCCCTTTGCATTAGAATCTCTTGGAATTGGATTGACATCTTGTATTCTACAACATTTGATTAGGACCTTAGAAAAGTCCTTTCATCAAATTGGCGCCGTTGCCGGGGACTAAGTTGATTTTGACATTGGGATTTAGTCATTTGCTTGAGACTAAGTCTTTTTTTTTTATCTTGTGATATTGGTTCTTGCCTCTTCTATCTTTGATTTTCAGGTGTATGATCACAAGAAGCAGAGGGACATCTAACTTGGTTCCTACTGTTGAAGAGATTGCTGCACTTGAGAGGGAGATAGCAAGACAAAGAAGAGAAGTAGAGCAACAGGCTCATCTACAAAGGTTGGGGTTTGAGATGGAGAATCTGCCTCAAGATGGTGATGCCCTAGGGGGCAATGGTCCAAGAGCTGACAACATAAGACCACAGCGCCAGCCACAACAGCCACAGCGCCAAGCTAGAGCCATTGGAGCCTATGATCAACCACACATTCATGGTCATAGGTTGGGGATAAGGGCACCAGCTGTGGAGAACAACAACTTTGAGATCAAATCAGGGCTGCTGCATTTGATTGAGAACAACAAGTTTCATGGCCTTGCTGTGGAGGATCCCCTTGATCACTTGGACACATTTGACAGCTACTGTAGCTTGTCCAAGATTAATGGAGTCTCTGAAGATGCTTTCAAGCTGAGGTTGTTTCCCTTCTCTTTGGGAGACAAGGCACATCTATGGGAGAAGGCTCTTCCAAATGACTCTATCATAACTTGGAATGAGTGCAAGAGGGCATTCCTAGCGAAATTCTTCTCTACCTCAAGAACAGCCAAGATCAGAAATGAGATCTCTAGCTTTCAGCAGAAGAACCTTGAGAGCTTTAGTGAAGCATGGGAGAGGTTCAAGGGCTATTGGTCTCAATGCCCACATCATGGCTTCACCAAGGAGAGTTTGCTTAGTACCTTCTACAGAGGTGCTCTACCAGAGTTCAGGAGCAGATTGGACACAGCCAGCAATGGGTTCTTCTTGGGCAGAACTGAGCAGGATGCTGAGGAGCTGGTGGAGAACATGGCCAAGAGTAACTCAGTCTACAGTGAGGAGCATGATGGGGCCAACAGAGGCACTGATGAAGATGATCCGCACACAAGAAAGGCCCTGAAATCTCTCCAAGAAAAGTTGGACAAGCTTCTTGTAGAAAAGGCTAAGCAAGAGCAGCTTAACTCCATTGGGAACCAGCAACAGAAAATGCCTGCTAGGACTACTGAAGTTCATGGTGTAGAAGGTCAAGAGGAGCTGTGCTTCATCAATGCTAATGGCACATGGTATAGGAAAGAGCCCAACTTCCAATACCAAAACAACTACCAGCAAAGACCTTACTACAACAATCAACAAGGAGGTTACCAAGAAAACCAGCCTACTCAGCCCCAAGGAAGCTCTTCTCCAGCTCAGGTTCCAAGTTTAAATTTGGAGTCCATGTTCAAGCAACTCTTAGAAGCTCAAGAGAAGAATGCTAGGAGCATTGGAGATGAGTTCAAGAATATCCATGCCAACATTGATGGAACTTATTCTGATCTCAACAACAAGTACATGCAACTTGCCTCTCATCTCAAAGCTTTGGAGAGCCAGGTTGCTTCTATGTCTTCATCCTCCAAGAGCCCAATGGGATCTCCACCAGGAAAACCAGAGAAGAACCCTAAGGAGACTTGCAATGTTATCCTCTCCACTTCTTCAAGGATTAAGTTGAGTGATCATAAAAATGATGTTGATGAGATTGAGAAGCTAGTGCTTGGACATCAGATTGAAAATGATAAGAGACTGGTTGTGGCCACAGCTGAAGCTAGAGTTGTGAAGAGAGCTGATAAGAAGGTTCAAGGAAAGATTCTGAAGATTGATGAGCCTAAGGTTGAGACACAAGTGGAGAAGAGTGCTACCCTCAAGCTGAAAGAAGTGAAGGAAGAGGACAATGAGATTGAGCTATCACCCTATGATAAGCTCCCTTTCCCTCAAAGGTTCCTCACCAAAGCTCAGAAAAAAGTGGTCTCCAAATTCAGAAAAGACCTCAGTAATATTGGAGTCAAGCTTCCAGAGATCACCAATATGCAGGCTGCTCATGTCCAAATGATGCTCATAAAGGACATTCTCACCCACCAAGCTGAAGTTGCTGAACTTTTGGACATCTCACTTCTGAAGATTGATCCACCAATCCCTCCAAAGTCTCTCCCTAAGCTTGAGTCTCAAGGGAAGTTCAACTTGTCTTGCTCTCTTGGTAAACTAACTATGGATGATGCTCTTGTTGATAGTGGAGCTAGTGTGAATGTCATCTCCTTGGATATGGTGCAGAGTATTGGGATTGAAAGCATGGAAACAGATACTCCTCCTCTCACCTTTGGGGATTCCTCTTCTACAACCCCACTTGGCATAATCAAGGACTTTCCCTTGAAGATTGGATCCTGCACCATACCTATTGACCTCACTGTTTTGAAGATGGAATCTGAAGAGAGAGTCCCTTTGATCCTTGGCACTCCTTTCCTCACAACAGTTGGAGCTTGCATTGACTTTCCCAACAAGAAAGTCACCCTCATGCATGTCAACAAAGCTGTCTCCTACCCCCTCCAACCTCCAATGGAATCAGACTATTGTGGGACAATCACTTGTGATGCACAAGGTGTTGAGAAGCCCCAAGATGAAGAGGTTGTTGGTAAGAAAGAAGGTCTTGATGGAGAGTGTTCTAAGGAGTTGTGTGTTGAGCACTTGGAAAGTGCTAAAAGAGAGGGGATGGGTGGAGCCTCAAAGGCCACTCATGGCAAGAAGAAGATAGTGAAAGAGCCTCATCCTCCACCTCTTGATTTGCTCTCACACACTCTCACTCTCCATCCAAAGAAGCTCAGAGATGGTGTCCTTGAGTACAAGATCAAGCATAAGGGCAGGTCCACACCATTCTCAAGTGCTAGAGCCATCATCACTCCTCAGCTCCAAGATGACCCAATCAAGCTTCAAGAACTTCTCTCTCAGGTCCTCACCATCACACTTGAAGGTGGGAAGGATCCTCCTTCTCACTAGTTCAAGAGACAAGGTAGTCAAGCTAAGTGACTCAAAACAAGCTCACTTGGGAGGAAGTCCCATGGTTATCCTTGTACATAGCTTTGCAATTTTAATTTTTCTTAAAAGTGGTTGAGGTTTTCAGTTTGAGCCAAGCACTAGAGGAGAGAAGAAAGGTGATTAATCACCTGAGCCCTATGATTTCCATGTAGCAGCCTCTTCTAGTTGCTATGAACCAAGCCAGCTCCTAGCCCTGGCACCAAACACCACACCCAAACACCCTTCTTAGGTATCACTCCAACCCTTCTTGTCTATACATTTGTTTTTGTCTTGTTGGGGTATCTCTTTCTCTCTTACTCACACAGAGACTGTGTGATTTAAGTGTGGGGGAGGTACCAAGTATTTGATCATGTTTGCTTTGTGATTTTGAGTCTCATGCATTGCATTGTACATTCATATTTGCTTAGAAAATCAAAAAAAAAAAAAAAATTGAATCATGTAGATTGCATCACTTGCATTTTAAGATTGAGTCTAGAGCATATAGGTTGCATTCATTTGCATATGGAGCATTGCCTAGTAAAGAACACTTGTTTACACTGAATTTGGCACCCTAGTTAAACATATCTAGTAGCTTAAGCATCTTTTGAAAGGCTTGCATGCTTTGAGCCTTGAAAGCTCTTCTTGAAACTTGCTTGCTTGCTTGCTTGCTTGATGGCATTATTCTTAAGACCAGCTCCATCCTGAACTCAGACTTGAATGAGCTTAATCTCTCTTGCAAATGGGCATTTGCATACTTATTCATGGATCTCATACGCATTTGGGTTATCTTTCTCCATTGTACCACCCTTTGTTAACCCAAATGGCACTACCTTACCCTTGAACCCTATCCATTCTTTGAAGCCTACATTGATTTGCTTGAGTGAGGCCTCTTTTGATAGCTTGTCATGTGCAAAATCTTGAGAGTATTGGAAGCGACATGGATTTGTTCTCATCTCTTGCTAGCATAGGGTCATCATTTGAGCTAGCTTCTAGGATGGTGAGTGAAGTTTTTGTTCCCTAATGGTTTACATTTTGGGTTTGGGATATGATAATTTTGAGATTGATGAACAAAGAAAGTTGTGAGAAAGAAAAAACCCTAGGGACCTAGAAATGAAAAATGAAAAGCTCTTGATTGAAGTTTTTAACCTTCCCCCTCATGTATATATAAAATATAAAATAAAATTAAAAAAAGAAAAAAAAAAAGAAGAAAGAAAAGAAAAAAAAAGGAAAAGAAAAAGAAAAAGAAAGATTCAATAAGATTGTGGGGAAGGAAAAACTTAAGAGTTAGAGTTTAGAATGTGAATAGAGGTCCTTAGAGGTCGAATCATGAGAAAGAAAATGTTCATTGGGTGAGTGATGTGAGAATGTTTTCATTTTCGGTTATGGGATGAATAAAGGGGAGTAGATCTTGTAATCACTTAGGAATTGGGTAGAATGATGAGGATGGATCCATGTATGCATGACTTGCTCCTAGTCTTAGATAAATTTTGCATAATGATCAAGCTCCTTGATTTTGAGTGATTGCCACCTTGAAATGATGCATTGAACCCCCATTATCATCTATATTAGACCATTTGATCACCTAGCCAAATGATTGAGATCATGTGCCCATATGTGAGACTTCACCTTGTGTGTGTGTGTGAATCAATGTGAGGGCTGGTTAAGATAACTTGTTGGTTGATAAGCATTGCATCTTGTGTAGAGGCATAAGAGTCATTGATAGGCCTTGTGAAGCTAGAGCATAATAGGAAGTTTTGCTCATGCTATTTGCTATGTTTCTTTAGGATGACAAGTTGAGTGCTATGAGTGTTTCTTTTGGCTTTGCTTCCATCTCTATGTCTCTCCTCCTTGTGTTTTGAAAAGATTACTTGAGGACAAGTAAAGGTCTAGTGTGGGGGAGTTGATAGTTTGCATATTTACATGTTTTTAGCATCCATATCTTATGCATTTTGATCATATAAGTTAGGCATTAGGCATGTTTAGGTCCATTTTGCATTCATTTGTCCTTATTAGGTGTTGTAGTATGCTTTGGTGTGATTTGAGGTGTTTGGAAGCCTTATGGCCCCAAAAGAGATGAAGAATCAAGTTTGGACATGAAAAGAGAAGTCAAATCCATGATCTGGTCAAGAAAAAGATGAGCATGGAAAGAGGCCTTAGAGATGTCTCCTGCTGCTAATATTTTGTGGAGACACAGAAAATTGAGTTAGCTTTCCAATGGAAGTGGTTTCAATGCATTTGGATCTATATTGGAGAAGTTATGATCAATTCACTTGAAGCATGTTAGGATGGCCGGGTAGAGACGGCCGGGTTCAAGCAGCCGGCCGGGAAAAGAACAGATGGATGGAAGTGGTCCAGTCCGGGATGACTGAGCCTGGGACAGGTACCCGGTCGTTTGACTTGTGCTGGAGGGGACCAGACCGGGTAGATCAGTCCGGGAAAGGACACCCGGTCGGCAGAGACGGATCAAGGATCACCCGGACGGCCGGGATGGATGAACCAGGGAACAGAACCCGGACGGGCTGGACAGAGGCCAAGGCAAGCCTGGACCGGGGTGGCCAGACCGGGTTGGGACAGGCTGAGTCTCCCCTGACCGAATTTTAAGCTTCATTCTCATTGGCTGAGACCCATTTGGCTCAAGGACATTTTAGTAATTTTGTTTTATGTTTTCAAGGGCTTTCAAGCCACCTATAAATACTCTTGTAATCTCTTTTGTGAGATCTAACTTCTTTTCTCTCAAAAACATAATAAGATCTTGAAGAAAGTTTGGATCTTTGATCCTTTTTATCTCATTTCTTTTGTTTTTAATAGATTATCTTATTCTCTAATCATGTTTAGCCTTGAATCATCATTGATTTTGAGGTTTTCCATGGCTATTAGTGAGTAGATCTATCTAGGGTTCATGGGCTTGGGAGACTAAGGGTGATTAAGTGTAGATCCAAGGTGCTTAGTGTTAGATCTATCATCTCCTTGCATTGATTTGGTGTTCTTCATGCTATATTTGGGTTGGCCTCTCAAGCATAGAGCCATAGGCATTTCATGCCCGAAAGGTGTTCTATGAAATGCCTGAACCAAATCATCTATGCTTTTAGCTTGCTTTGCCTAAGAGATTAGTTGTCAAAGGAGCTAGGATTGCTATTAGACTCATTCTTTTTGCTTGCTTTGATCATTACAGCCAAAGAGATTTGGTGTACTTGGGTGATCATTGCAAAAGAGCATCCATCTAGAGATAGAGCTTGCTTAGTTTTGTTGTCTAGGCATAAGGATTTAGATTGATTGAAAAGCTGGCATCTTGGATTGAACCTTGATCACCCAAAGTCAATTCCCTTGTCCCAAAAACCCCCTTGCCTCATTGAGAAAGAAAGTTCAATCTTTTATTGCATTTTTAATATTGTCTTAGTTTCATAATCATCCTCTCATCTTGATTGCACTTAGATTAAGCATGAACTTGCATTCCCTTTGCATTAGAATCTCTTAGAATTGGATTGACATCTTGTATTCTACAACATTTGATTAGGACCTTAGAAATGTCCTTTCATCAAATTGTCGGATCACCCGACCCCTTCATCGAAAGATCGGCGGTCTCGACGTCTACCTCCTCGATTGGCGACCCCTGCGCCTCAGCATCCCTCTCGTCGACCTTAGCCATCTCAGGCGGGGAAATCCGAGCTTCGACATCCTTACCCTCGGGCGCTGAGAAGGAGCTGAAGCTCCCACCGCCAAGCTGAGCACAAAGAATATCGCTATAGCTGGAATATGCCTTTGGGATTTTACCCATGAGTGGAAGTCCCAGTCTCTTTCCCTTCCTCTCTACAAAGGGTTCGTTCGACATCCAATCAACTGGAATATAAAAAAAAATATATATATATACTCAGTATAAAGGAAGTCTTTCAAAAAAGGTGGCATTCGTTCGATCAAGCAGCGAAGTACCTTTAGCGATTCGCTCTCGCTGACGTCTGATTCTGTCAAAGTAGAAATCTCCCCACTTCTGCTGGTCAAGCACCACGATCTTCGGAATGTCTCTCCAGAAAGTATCTGACGGTCCGATGTTGTTGGGAGAACCAACTGCAAAATCAGTAAATAACCATCAGTATCAACAACAAAAGAACATCACTCGGCTCAAGTTATCTACCAATACAATCGCTCCACAAAATCCGGTACTCGTCGCCCGGTGGCTCCTCAAACGCCGCTTCATCGGCCTTGATATAAAAGTAGAAGCGTTGCCAACGTTTTGGTCCCGCAGGATGACCAGTCAAGATATGGAGCCCCGACGATCTGTACCGTAAGAAGACCGCTCGCCTAGGTTGAATCTGGGTTAACTCTTCAAAAGTACGAACAGACATCGAAACATCTATCTCAGCCGCCATCACCATCAAAGCCACCGCGATTATGACTGCGCCGACCAACAACTGCGTCATAGCCACATTACGACGGGCACAATAAGAAGTGATCAATCGAGGGATAGGGAACCACAACCTAGACTCCCGTCCGAAGAAAGATTCGTACACGCAATGATAGCCAACCGGAGGTGTCCACGGTCGCTGGTCAGGACTCGGGATTATGAAGGTAACACCATGCGCCGACACTCCTCAACAATGCAGTAACAGTCCCAACCGATGACTGAGTGGAGAGAACGCCACCTCAATCCTGCCCTTCCATCGACGGCGGCGAACAAGCTCGGCGCAAGATCAAGGAGCTGCTCGATCTTCCCCTCGGCGGCAGCAAAATGGGACACAGCGGCGGGTCGCTGCGGATCCGCCAGATCGACCCTTAGCACTACTTTGGCTGCCGATCCGACTACCCTGCGTCGGCGAAGCATTATCTTCCCCATCGGTCGGCTCGCGAAAACCAGCCCTATCACTCGACGCTCCTACAACAGCACGGTCTCGGCGGTCGACTCGATCGGCGCATCTCGGTGAGCTCTAATTGCCAAACCCAATAGCCGACGACGGACCGTTCGAAGCACATCGATTCACCCAGAGACTCGAGAACTTGAATCGATCTGAAGCCCCTTCCCTTTCGAATCCGTAGATCTCTTCTGACCAGATGCCATCGATCACCCAAAGTCAATTCCCTTGTCCCAAAACCCCTTGCCTCATTGAGAAAGAAAGTTCAATCTTTTATTGCATTTTTAATATTGTCTTAGTTTCATAATCATCCTCTCATCTTGATTGCACTTAGATTAAGCATGAACTTGCATTCCCTTTGCATTAGAATCTCTTAGAATTGGATTGACATCTTGTATTCTACAACATTTGATTAGGACCTTAGAAATGTCCTTTCATCAAATTGTCGGATCACCGACCCTTCATCGAAAGATCGTGGTCTCGGCGTCTACCTCCTCGATTGGCGACCTGGCGCCTCAGCATCCCTCTCGTCGACCTTAGCCATCTCAGGCGGAAATCCGAGCCGACATCCTTACCCTCGAGCTGAGAAGGAGCTGAAGCTCCCACCGCCAAGCTGAGCACAAAGAATATCGCTATAGCTGGAATATGCCTTTGGGATTTTACCCATGAGTGGAAGTCCCGTCTCTTTCCCTTCCTCT
Source organism: Brassica carinata (assembly GCA_016771965.1). Lineage (NCBI taxonomy): Eukaryota > Viridiplantae > Streptophyta > Magnoliopsida > Brassicales > Brassicaceae > Brassica > Brassica carinata. The sequence continues at coordinate 14,947,456 of CM028687.1, read as the reverse complement.
CTACAAAGGGTTCGTTCGACATCCAATCAACTGGAATATAAAAAAATATATATATATACTCAGTATAAAGGAAGTCTTTCAAAAAGGTGGCATTAGTTCGATCAAGCAGCGAAGTACCTTTAGCGATTAAGCTCGCTGGCGTCTGATTCTGTCAAAGTAGAAATCTCCCCACTTCTGCTGGTCAAGCACCACGATCTTCGGAATGTCTCTCCAGAAAGTATCTGACGGTCCGATGTTGTTGGGAGAACCAACTGCAAAATCAGTAAATAACCATCAGTATCAACAACAAAGAACATCACTTTCGGCTCGAGTTATCTACCAATACAATCGCTCCACAAAATCCGTACTTTCACGCCGGTGGTTCTCAAACGCCGCTTCATCGGCCTTGATATAAAAGTAGAAGCGTTGCCAACGTTTTGGTCCCGCAGGATGACCAGTCAAGATATGGAGCCCCGATCGCATCTGTACCGTAAGAAGACCGTTCGGCCTAGGTTGAATCTGGGTTAACTCTTCAAAAGTACGAACAGACATCGAAACATCTATCTCAGCCGCCATCACCATCAAAGCCACCGCGATTATGACTGCGCCGACCAACAACTGCGTCATAGCCACATTACGACGGGCACAATAAGAAGTGATCAATCGAGGGATAGGGAACCACAACCTAGACTCCCGTCCGAAGAAAGATTCATTACCGCAATGATAGCCAACCGAGGTGTCCACGGTCGCTGGTCAGGACTCGATTATGAAGGTAACACCATGCGCTCGACACTCCCTCAACAATGCAGTAACAGTCCCAACCGATGACTGAGTGGAGAGAACGTCACCTCAATCCTGCCCTTCCATCGACGACGAGCGAACAAGCTCGGGCGCAAGATCAAGGAGCTGCTCGATCTTCCCCCCTCGACGGCAGCAAAATGGGACACAGCGACGGGTCGCCTTTACGGATCCGCCAGATCGACCCTTAGCACTACTTTCGGCTGCCGATCCGACTACCCCTGCGTCGGCCGAAGCATTATCTTCCCCATCGGTCGGCTCGCGAAAACCAGCCCTATCACTCTCGATCGCTCCTACAACAGCACGGTCTCGGGCGGTCGACTCGATCGACGCATCTCGGTGAGCTCTAATTGCCAAACCCAATAGCTTCGACGACGGACCGTTCGAAGCACATCGATTCACCCAGAGACTCGGAGAACTTGAATCGATCTGAAGCCCCTTCCCCTTTTCGGAATCCGTAGATCTCTTCTGACCAGATGCCATCGATCACATCAATCGACTAGATCGCCGGAGAAAAGAGCAGGTCCACGGCGGTGGTTGGGGAGCTCGGCCAAGAAAAAAAAAAGGGGGAGAGAAGAGAAGAGAAAGAGAGAGAGAGATATACCTTTTGGGCACAAGAAGAGGAGTAATAAAAAAAATCAAGAGAGGGTGCTCCTATTTTTAGCAAAGGAACACGGGTCCTGAGGGAAGGAACACCGTTAGATCCACCGGATAAAAGATGGTGCCCGGTTTATAAAGCAATCAGTGTACCGATCGAGTGTTGTTCAAGATTTGCTTGATACATTCTCGAGTGTTGACCGATCGATCGATCGACCAGTCACAGACCAATCATAGGACAATCACCGCGAGTGTCCATAACGACCGATCGATCGTCTAGCACTGAGTTACATAAGGATTGATCGAGCACAACCCCCATTGTTCTCAGAACCGACTCTTGCAATCCAACTGCGAAGAACTTCGAGTCTCCGTACATGGACTGCGGGGGGGCTTACTGTTGGAGAGGAATTTGGCATTCCTCCTCAAGGCCCATCGAACAACGGTGCCAGGCCCGACAGCATCAACAACTCAGTCATGTTTGACCTGCAGGCGGATCGATCGACTGAAACGAGCAATCAATCGGCTTAATTCGTCAGTCGACCGAGCCACTTAAATCAAGCGCCGAATCAACAAAGAGCTCATTCGGCTCGAAAGCCCATTTAACATAGAATTGGGCCGAGTTCCTAGGGCGAACGAGCTCTAGGGCGAACAAACGTATGAAACGAGCCAAGGCTATAAAAGGAGGGCGGAGGGGAAAGAGAATGGGATCCGAAAATTGAGACAATAAGACTGATGGCCAGATCTAGGGTTTAGAACCGATCAAGTCTCTTACTCTCTTCGTCGGTGCTTAACAAGCTCCGACGTTCGCTTTCTTTTCCGAAATCTCTTTGTAATCACCTTCGTTTCATACACTGCTAATCAAACGTCTTTGTGAGACCCACTAAACCGAGTTTATTTTACTATAATTCGATCAACCAAACTCGTATTCAACAAGATCTACACTAAAACACCCTAGATCTAGCCTAATCACCCCTTAGTCTCCCTAACCCATGAATCCAAAGAGGACTACTCACTAATCACCATGATTACTCTTAAATCCATGAGGATTCCAAGCTTAATCATGAAGAGAAAGAAAGGGGATGAAATCAAGCCATCAAGAACACAAAGATGAGATGAGATTATGATTCAAAGATAAAACTTTACTCAAAGGTTTGTGTTCTTAGAGAGAAAATAACATAAGTCCCAAATTAGGGATAACAAGAGTATTTATACTTGGCTTAAAAGCCCTAGAAACATAAAACAAAATGACTAAAACGTCCTTGAAAGACTAATGATCTCAGCCAATCAAATGGCTTCAAAAGGAAGAAGCTCGGATACCCTGGGCGGATGAGACTCAACCAGGCCGGGTATGGCTACCCGGGTATGAGGGCTCGTCCAGTGTTCTCAAGCCGTGCGGTTTGTCCTGTCCGAGTGCTGAGGCCAGGTGTTGTCTCTCGTCGGGTGAGTCGAGGTCGGGTGAGGATGCTACGCGGGTGAGGGAGGTAGGGTGGATGAGTCCGCGTATGAAGACCGTGCGGGCTGTCTAGGCCGGGTGCTCAAGGCCGCGTCCTGAGCTCGTCTCTTCAGTCCAACCCGTGCGGGTGCTGTGATAGCTTGCATATTTACATGTTTTTAGCATCCATATCTTATGCATTTTGATCATATAAGTTAGGCATTAGGCATGTTTAGGTCCATTTTGCATTCATTTGTCCTTATCAGGTGTTGGAGTATGCTTTGGTGTGATTTGAGGTGTTTGGAAGCCTTATGGCCCCAAAAGAGATGAAGAATCAAGTTTGGCCATGAAAAGAGAAGTCAAATCCATGATCTGGTCAAGACAAAGATGAGCATGGACAGAGGTCTTAGAGATGTTTCCTGCTTCTAAGATTTTGTTGAGACACAGAAAATTGAGTTAGCTTTCCAATGGAAGTGGTTTCAAGTCATTTGGACCTGTATTGGAAGAGTTATGATCAATTCACTTGAAGCATGTCAGGCTGGCCGGGTAGAGACGGCCGGGTTCAAGCAGCCGGCCGGGAAAAGAGCAGCTAGATGGAAGTGGTCCGGTCCGGGATGACTGAGCCTGGGAGAGGCACCCGGTCGTTTGAGTGGTTCTTGAGGAGACCAGTCCGGGAAGGGACACCCGGTCGGCAGAGATGGATCAAGGCATGTCCGGACGGCCGGGAAGGAGGAGCCGGGGTACTGAACCCGGACGGGCTGGACAACGACCAAGACAAGCATGGACCGGGTTGGCCAGACCGGGTTGGACTATGCTGGTTCAACCCTGACCGAATTTCTCCTCTTTTTCCCATTGGTTGAGACCAATTTAGCTCAAAGACTTTTTAGTAATTTCGTTTTATGTTTCTAGGGCTTTCAAGCCTTGTATAGATACTCTTATATCTCCCAATTTGAGACTTGTCTCTTTTTCTCTCAAAAAACACATTTGGATCTTGAATAAAGTTTGGATCTTGGATCCTTTTTCTTCTTTTATTCTTGTGTTCTTGAGCATCTGTTGCTCTCTAATCATGGTTAACCTTGAATTCTTCATGGGTTTAAGGGAAATCATGTATATTAGAGAGTAGATCATCTTAGGGTTCATGGGCTTGGGAGATTTATGGTGATTAAGTGTAGATCCAAGGTGCTTAGTGTTAGATCTATCCTTTCCTTGCATTGATTTGGTGTTCTTAATGTTATATTTGGGTTGGCCTCTCAAACATAGAGCCATAGGTATTTCATGCCCGAAAGGTGTTCTATGAAATGTCTGAACCAACTCATCTATGCTTTTAGCTTGCTTTGCCTAAGAGATTAGTTTTCAAAGAAGCTAGGATTGCTATTAGACTCATTCTTTATGTTTGCTTTGATCATTACAGCCAAAGAGATTTGGTGTACTTGGGTTATCATTGCAAAAGAGCATTCATCTAGAGATATAGCTTGCTTAGTTTTGTTGTCTAGGCATAAGGTTGATAGATTGAATGTTGCTGCCACCTTTAGATTGAAGCTTGATCACCCAAGGTCAATTCCCTTGCCCCATGAGTCCTATTGCTTCATATTGAAAGAGAGATCATTACTTTATTGCATTTTAGTTTAGTTTTAGTTCATTTCACTCCACTCTATTGATTGCACTAAGATTAAGCATAGACTTGCATTCCCTTTGCATTGAAATTACCTAGGATTGGATCGACAATCTTTTATACTACATCATTTGATTAGGACCTTAGAAAAGTCCTTTCATCATGCTGGTGGTCGGGTGGTCTTGTCCGGGTGTGTGGAGCCGTGCGGGGTTCTCATCCCGGGTGTGTGAGGCCGGGTACACTCCCTAGCGTCTAGCATCCATCAGGCCATCAGGCCGTGCGGGTTGGTCAGGCCGGGTGTCCTAAGGCCGCGTGCCTTGCTTGCCAGTTGGTCCATCAAGCCGTGCGGGTCCTTGTCCCCGGGTAGTCCAGGTCGGGTGTCTTGACATGCTTCCAATGAATAGATCATAACTTCTCCAATATGGCTCCAAATGACTTGAAACCACTTCCATTGGAAAGTTAACTCAAAATTCTGTGTCTCCACCAAATCTTAGCATCAGAAGATATCACTTAGGCATAGAAATATATGAGTTCATTAGGTTAAAAAACCCGTCGGGGTATTCTTGTAAAATGTGATATCTTGGGCTTCAAGTTCGGCAAGGTCCAACTTGTCTTTCAGCCGCCTCAGTATCGTCGATAGTACAAGGTGTACATCGATCGATTATGTCTCGATGTATCGTCCTTGGCTAATATTATCGATCGATTGCACAGAGTGTGCATCAATCGATGTGTAACTCGGCGTCGACCTCTGGTCTTGATCTCGGGTGAACTCTTCTTTAAGCTCCAAAAGGCACCTAAAACATCACTTTTCTCCAAAATGCTTGAACCTGAAAACATACCTAATAGACTCCAAAACATAGATAATAGTAGTAAAACACTCATATACCAGGGTAAAAGCGGGTAAAATCCATGTTATATCACTACCGGGTATGAGGGCTCGTCAAGTGTTCTCAAGCCGTGCGGGTTGTCCTGTCAGTGCTGAGGCGGGTGTTGTCTCGTCGGGTGAGTCGAGGTCGGGTGAGTATGCTACTGGTGAGGGAGGTAGGGTGGGCGAGGCGCGTATGAAGACCGTCGCGGGCTGTCTAGGCGGTGCTCAAGGCAGCGTCCTGAGCTCGTCTCTTCAGTCCAACCCGTGCGGGTGCTGGTGGTCGGGTGGTCTTGTCGGGTGTGTGGAGCCGTCGGGGTTCTCATCCGGGTGTGTGAGGCGGGTACACTCCCTGGCGTCCAGCATCCATCAGGCCATCAGGCCGTGCGGGTTGGTCAGGCCGGGTGTCCTAAGGCCGCGTGCCTTGCTTGCCAGTTGGTCCATCAAGCCGTGCGGGTCCTTGTCCCCGGGTAGTCCAGGTCGGGTGTCTTGACATGCTTCCAATGAATAGATCATAACTTCTCCAATATGGCTCCAAATGACTTGAAACCACTTCCATTGGAAAGTTAACTCAAAATTCTGTGTCTCCACCAAATCTTAGCATCAGAAGATATCACTTAGGCATAGAAATATATGAGTTCATTAGGTTAAAAAACCCGTCGGGGTATTCTTGTAAAATGTGATATCTTGGGCTTCAAGTTCGGCAAGGTCCAACTTGTCTTTCAGCCGCCTCAGTATCGATCGATAGTACAAGGTGTACATCGATCGATTATGTCTCGATGTATCGTCCTTCGGCTAATGTGTGTCGATCGATTGCACAGAGTGTGCATCAATCGATGTGTAACTCTGACGTCGACCTCTGGTCTTGATCTCGGGTGAACTCTTCTTTAAGCTCCAAAAAGGCACCTAAAACATCACTTTTCTCCAAAATGCTTCTGAACCTGAAAACATACCTAATAGACTCCAAAACATAGATAATAGTAGTAAAAACACTCATATACCAGGGGTAAAAGCGGGTAAAATCCATGTTATATCACTACCCGGGTATGAGGGCTCGTCAAGTGTTCTCAAGCCGTGCGGGTTGTCCTGTCCAGTGCTGAGGCGGGTGTTGTCTCGTCGGGTGAGTCGAGGTCGGGTGAGTATGCTACTGGTGAGGGAGGTAGGGTGGGCGAGGCGCGTATGAAGACCGTGCGGGCTGTCTAGGCCGGGTGCTCAAGGCCGCGTCCTGAGCTCGTCTCTTCAGTCCAACCCGTGCGGGTGCTGGTGGTCGGGTGGTCTTGTCCGGGTGTGTGGAGCCGTGCGGGGTTCTCATCCCGGGTGTGTGAGGCCGGGTACACTCCCTGGCGTCCAGCATCCATCAGGCCATCAGGCCGTGCGGGTTAGTCAGGCCGGTGTCCTAAGGCAGCGTGCCTTGCTTGCCAGTTGGTCCATCAAGCCGTGCGGGTCCTTGTCCCCGGGTAGTCCAGGTCGGGTGTCTTGACATGCTTCCAATGAATAGATCATAACTTCTCCAATATAGCTCCAAATAACTTGAAACCACTTCCATTGGAAAGCTAACTCAAAATTCCGTGTCTCCACCAAATCTTAGCATCAGATATATCTATAAGGCCTCCGTCCATGTTCATCTTTCACCCTCCTCTTTGAATCAAAGTACTCCCAAACACCTTCAATATCTCCAAAGTATACTCCAAAACCTGATAAAGACTTATGAATGCAAAATGAACCTAAAGATACCTAATGTCTAACTTATATGATCAAAATGCATGAGATATGGATGCTAAAAATATGTAAATATGCAAGACATGCAGCTCACCAACTCTCTGGAGCGGCCTGACACCGCCACGGATGACAGGAAGCAATAGGCGAGATCTATCAGCGGCGCCGAACCTGCTTCGCTGACAACTCGCCGATCACTGTAGCAATTCAGAAAGTAATCATCGCACACCCATAAGCCTCGCAACTAAACACCTATAAAAGAAGAAGAGAAGGTTACGAAGCAGCCAGGACAAGCAAGAGAGAGACTAGAGAGATAAATAGAAAGAGTCTTGTATTTATCTTTACGACGACGAGTTCTTCGTTCGTATCTCTTTTCGGCTTTTTGTAAACACTTTATTAACCGAAACCTTTGGCCTTTAATTAATCCCATTCACTTCTTTGTTAGCTTTAAATCCCCTGTAACCAGATTTAGGATTCAACAATTGGCGCCCACCATATTTAAAGGTTTCCAACGCACGAAGTAAAAACCACTTAAGAGCCGAAAGATGCCTTCCTTGCCAACATCATACAAATCAGACGACCCGACCGCTTCCAACACGGGCGTCATACGTCCCAAGCAGCCCAACATTCCCTCGATACCAGGAGTACCGATCCACGTGCCCCGAAACTCACCAACCGGGACCGGATACACCTCCCTAAACATGCTCTACTACCTACTGAGCAGGATTGACGAACTAAACCAGCAGGAAGGAGTAAGGGCCGCGGTAGTAAACGAAGCTCAGGCGGCGTGTCATAACCAAATAGACGAACTAGAATGCCTCGTCGCCAGACTACAAACCAGGTCGGAGGTTCAAGCCCTAAGAATTGAAGCTCGGACGGCGGATCCACCATCAGCGTCACGGACACCGACAAGAAATGATCGCAGCCACGGCGGACCAAGTCAAATCCTCGGAGACATCCTGGAGCAACTTCGCATTTCGAATGAATCGGCCACAGCGCTCGGCGCCACCACTGGTCTTGATCTCGGGTGAACTCTTCTTTAAGCTCCAAAAGGCACCTAAAACATCACTTTTCTCCAAAATGCTTGAACCTGAAAACATACCTAATAGACTCCAAAACATAGATAATAGTAGTAAAACACTCATATACCAGGGTAAGCGGGTAAAATCCATGTTATATCACTACCCGGGTATGAGGGCTCGTCAAGTGTTCTCAAGCCGTGCGGGTTGTCCTGTCCGAGTGCTGAGGCCGGGTGTTGTCTCTCGTCGGGTGAGTCGAGGTCGGGTGAGTATGCTACGCGGGTGAGGGAGGTAGGGTGGACGAGGCCGCGTATGAAGACCGTGCGGGCTGTCTAGGCCGAGTGCTCAAGGCAGCGTCCTGAGCTCGTCTCTTCAGTCCAACCCGTGCGGGTGCTGGTGGTGGTGGTCTTGTCGGGTGTGTGGAGCCGTGCGGGGTTCTCATCCCGGGTGTGTGAGGCCGGGTACACTCCCTGGCGTCCAGCATCCATCAGGCCATCAGGCCGTGCGGGTTGGTCAGGCCGGGTGTCCTAAGGCCGCGTGCCTTGCTTGCCAGTTGGTCCATCAAGCCGTGCGGGTCCTTGTCCCCGGGTAGTCCAGGTCGGGTGTCTTGACATGCTTCCAATGAATAGATCATAACTTCTCCAATATAGCTCCAAATAACTTGAAACCACTTCCATTGGAAAGCTAACTCAAAATTCCGTGTCTCCACCAAATCTTAGCATCAGATATATCTATAAGGCCTCCGTCCATGTTCATCTTTCACCCTCCTCTTTGAATCAAAGTACTCCCAAACACCTTCAATATCTCCAAAGTATACTCCAAAACCTGATAAAGACTTATGAATGCAAAATGAACCTAAAGATACCTAATGTCTAACTTATATGATCAAAATGCATGAGATATGGATGCTAAAAATATGTAAATATGCAAGACATGCAGCTCACCAACTCTCTGGAACGGCCTGACACACGCCACGGATGACAGGAAGCAATAGGCCGAGATCCCTATCGCGGCGCCGAACCTGCTCGCTGACAACTCGCCGATCACTGTAGCAATTCAGAAAGTAATCATCGCACACCCATAAGCCTCGCAGCTAAACACCTATAAAAGAAGAAGATTCTGAAGCAGCCAGGACAAGCAAGAGAGAGACTAGAGATAAATAGAAAGAGTCTTGTATTTATCTTTACGACGACGAAGTTCTTCGCTCAGATCTCTTTTCGCTTTTGTAAACACTTTATTAACGAAACCTTTGGCCTTTAATTAATCCCATTCACTTCTTTGTTAGCTTTAAATCCCCTGTAACCAGATTTAGGATTCAACAATTGGCGCCCACCATATTTAAAGGTTTCCAACGCACGAAGTAAAAACCACTTAAGAGCCGGAAGATGCCTTCCTTGCCAACATCATACAAATCAGACGACCGACCGCTTCCAACACGGAGACGCCATACGCCCCAAGCAGCCCAACATTCCCTCGATACCGAGTACCGATCCACGTGCCCGAAACTCACCAACGGGACGGATACACCTCCCTAAACATGCTCTACTACCTGCGGCAGGATTGGCGAACTAAACCAGCAGGAAGGAGTAAGGGCGGTAGTAAGCAAACTCGAAGCGTGTCATAACCAAATAGGCGAACTAGAATGCCTGCGTCGCCGGACTACAAACCAGGTCGGAGGTTCAAGCCCTAAGAATTGAAGCTCGGACGACGGATCCACCATCAACGTACGGACACCGACAAGAAATGATCGCAGCCACGGCGGACCAAGTCAAATCCTCGAGACATCCTGGAGCAACTACGCATTTCGAATGAATCGGCCGAAAGCGGCTTCGGCGCCACCACCGATGACCAAACTCAGGACGCCGAACGAACGAGCAGAAGACGGAACAATAGAAATTCGGAGAGGAGAAGCCGAGGAAACGGAGCAAGAATCCTGTATATCAGAGAAGGACCCTCGCCGAATGCCCCGACATTCGCACAACGACACTCATACTGCCACTACCATCAGCGCGCGGGCCATGAGACAGCCGAGTGCAGACAGCTGAAGGATGTGCTCTTCGCGAAATACCAGAAAGGCGAAATCTCGATCCAAAACTTTGCCTCGCCGGGACTCAGCACCCCGAACCTCTGGAACTTGAGGCGGCAGCATCACGAGGAATCCCGAGGCAAGCGAGCAGGGCAGAAAAAGAAACAGAGAATGCGAGCTAGACCTTCCGCCGTGCCTAAGGAGACGAATAAACGTGATCATGGGAGGACTCAACTCTTGTAACGATTCGGTGAGATCCATTCGCGCGCACCAGAGAAGAGGCGATATCACCAACCCGTGGAACGTTTGGAACCTAAGGGAGATAGAAACTTTTGGAACGCCGACCGCAAGCAACGACACAACAACTTTCACGGATGCCGACGCCGAGGGAGTAAACTTCCCACATAACGACCCCCTGGTCATCGATCATGGTCGCAGACTGTGAAGTATCTAGGGTTTTAGTCGACAGCGGAAGCTCTGTGATCTTAATTTTTCAAGAGACCCTGCAGAAGATGGAACTCCGGGGATACAGGCACAAACCTAACACCCGACCCCTAACAAGCTTCGCCGGGGAAACCACGCTGTCCGTAGGAACGATAAAGCTGCCCGTTCATACAGGCGGGGTAACCAAAATCACGACGTTCACCATAATAGATAAGCCCGTGGTCTACAACATCACCTTGGGAACGCCGTGGCTGCATGACATGGAGGCGGTACCCTCTTTGTATCACCAGTGCTTGAAATTCCCAACGGTGGCGGGAACATACATACTAAAAGGAAGCCAAGGAATCGTACGAGCATGCTCCATCATGGGACTCGACGAGATGAGAATCTGGAGAGCATGCAACACCGTCATTAGCGAATCCCCCGCAGGAGGGCCACCGAGAGAAGCTGTCGAAGAGGTCGTCATCGACGACGAAAACCCGGAACATCGCGTTGGGTTAGGAAGCGAATGGAGCCCGCACATACGCGCCGAACTGATCGACTTCCTTAAGGAGAACGTTTCAACTTTTGCATGGAAAACGGCGGATATGATCGGAATCGATCCCAGCATCATCTGCCACGAACTAAACGTCGATCCCAATTATAAACCGGTCAAACAAAAAAGAAGAAAGCTGGGACCAGAACGCGCAGCAGCAGTCAACGCAGAAGTAGAACGCCTGATGAACGTCGGTTCTATAAGAGAGGTCAAGTACCCAGAATGGCTAGCAAATCCGGTGATCGTCAAGAAAAAGAACGGATCTTGGAGAGTCTGTGTGGATTTCACCGACCTCAATAAAGCATGCCCGAAAGACAGCTTCCCGCTCCCGCATATAGACCGTATCGTAGAAGCCACAGCAGGAAATGAGTTACTCTCCTTCATGGGCGCTTAGCGGTTACAACCAAATCTTAATGCATCCAGAGGACCAGGAAAAAACCTCATTCATCACTGAGAGGGGAACCTACTGCTACAACGTCATGCCGTTTGGACTCAAAAATGCCGGAGCCACCTATCAGCGACTAGTCAACAAAATGTTCTCGGATCAGCTAGGGAACACGATGGAGGTGTACATCGACGACATGCTGGTAAAATCATTCAGAACAGACAGCCACGTCGACAACCTGCGGAAGTGCTTCGCTAGCTCAACGAGTACGAGATGAAGCTAAATCCGGAAAAATGTACCTTCGTCGTAACGTCCGTAGAATTCCTTGGATACATCATGACCAAAAGGGGCATCGAAGCCAACCCGCGAAAGATAGCCGCCATTATGGAACTCCCGTCACCAAAAAACACGAGAGAGGTCCAGCGATTAACAGATCGTATTGCGGCGCTCAACCGATTCATCTCCCGATCAACAGACAAATGTCTCCCTTTTTATCAGCTCTCCGAGCAAACAAGCATTTCGAATGGAACGAAGATTGAGAAAAGACCTTCGCCGAACTCAAACAATACCTGACGACGCCGCCAGTTTTATCCAAGCCCGAAGAAGGAGAAACTCTGTACCTATACGTATCAATCACAGGGTCGGCTATTAGCGGAGTTCAGGTAAGAGAAGAACAAGGCGAGCAAAGGCCCATCTTCTACGTCAGCAAGACACTAGACGACGCCGAATCACGATATCCGACACTGGAGAAATTGGCACTCGCAGTCGTCACCGCGGCTAGAAAGCTACGCCCGTACTTTCAATCACATTCCACCGCAGTAATGACGACTCAACCGCTGCGAAACATGCTTCACGGCCCAAGCCATTCGGGAAGAATGGCCAGATGGGCTATCGAACTCAGCGAATACGACATAGAGTACAAGAACAGGACTTGCGCCAAATCACAGGTACTCGCCGATTTTCTCATCAGGATGCCGGAAAGCGTCTATACCAAACCCAGAAACCGCATGGACCCTTCCGCGTCGATGGATCGTCGTCACGACACGGGAGTGGAATTGGCATACGCCTTGAATCACGAACGAAAGAAGTCTTAGAGCAATCCTTTCGACTCGCGTTCCCGGCATCCAATAACGAGGCAGAATACGAGGCTCTGATAGCAGGCCTCAGATTGGCAAAGGCGATTGGAGAAAAGAGAATAGATGCCTTCTACGACTCACAACTGGTCGCCATGCAATTCTCGGGGGACTACAAAGCGAAAAATGACCGGATGGACGCCTACCTCAAAATCGTCCAGAAAGTGGCAAAAGACTTCTCAAGCTTCACGTTGAATAAGATACCGAGGCGACAACACCTCGGCAGAGCGTATGGCGCGGCATCAACTCAGACCAACACGAAGCGTAATACGTGGAAAGCATCGAAAAACCTAGCATCGATGTGATGCCGAATTTAAATCTGATCAACGACCAAATCCCAATCGTGAACGACGAGGGCGAAGAGGCAGAGGATGAACCGCTAGATGAAGACGAGCCACACGTCGATTGGAGAACCGAAATCCTCCTCTACGTAAAAGACAGAGAGCTCCCGGACGACAAATGGGCAGCAAGGCGCCTCAAAACCCGATGCACGAATTACATGCATCTAGACGGGAATTTATTCAGGAGAAGCCCGACGGGAGCATGGCTGAACTGTATCGACGGTGCTGAAGTCAACAACGTGATGAGAGAAACTCCAGCGAGGCAATCACACCGGTGACCCAACCCTAAAATCAAGAAACTCGGCTTTTACTGGCCGACAATAGAGACGGAGTGCCAAAAACACGCGGCGAGATGTGAAAAATGCCAGGGACACGCGCCGATGATACACGCCCCCACTGAACTCCTGAAGGCAACCGCGCCGCCATAGCCATTCATGCGATGGGCGATTGACATAGTGGGACCCTTGCCCAGGTTAAGACAACGAAGGTTCCTGCTCGTCATGACTGATTACTTCACCAAATGGGTAGAGGCCGAAGCATACCCATCCATAAAAGACGAGCAAGTCAGGAAGTTCGTTTGGAAGAATATCATCTGCCGCCCGCACGCCTTCCGAATGCGTCGAAAGCGGCTCCCAATTCATCTCCAATAACTTCGAAGATTTCTGCGCAAGTTGGAAAATCAGGTTAAGTAAGTTAACCCCGCAATTTCCACAAGGAAACGGGCAGGCCGAAGCAACAAACAAAACTATCATTGACGGATTGAAGAAACGGCTGGAGGCCAAAAAGGGGCTATGGGCCGACGAATTGGACGGAGTATTATGGTCGCACAGAACCACTCCCAGACGAGCAACCGGCAGGACCCCCTTTTCACTATGTCACGGGGTGGAAGCAATGGCACCAGAAGAAGCTGCAGTGACCTCCGTAAGACATATGATCATGCCCGAAGACGAGGAGCTAAACAATGAGAGATCTGCGATCACAACGATCTCGCCGAGGAAGACCGCGATCAATTCTTGATTCGCATCCAAAACTACCAACACCAAGCAGCCAAGTATTACAACAAAAGGGTGAAAGAAAGACGCTTCGAGGAAGGAGACTTAGTGCTCAGAAAATCATTCGAAAACAAGGAAGAATGGAAGGCAGGAAAACTCGGCGCCAACTTGGAAGGGCCGTATCTGATCTGAAAAATAGTCAGACCCGGCGTCTACCAACTCACGGAGATGGACGGCACAGCGATTCCCCGCTCATGGAACGCCGTGAATCTGAAGAAGTACTACTACTGAAACCCCTCCTTCTATCGCCAAAAAAAAAATCATCAAATCATTAAGGAACTACGAATGACTTGATCCCCACGGGGTACATAGGCATCTCGTTTACGAGTCCATTCATAACTCCAAAAAAAAAATCCAAGAAGAGCTTGCGAACAAGCATAATTGACATCGTCACCCTGGCCAGGTGTTCGATAAAACGCGTTCCACACGGATGCAGTGGTGAAATAAACCACACTCCTTAACTTCGACTTAAAAACCCGGACTAGGGGGATAAAGCCGGGTCCAGGCCCGCACCATCGGTGGTTTGATACTCGGTGAATAAGCCGAGCTTCTCTCGCACGAGTATTATCAACCCCGATTAGACGACGCCGCAAGCTCCTCCAGCAAAGTCTCAGCATCAGAGTTCAGGCCGTCAACGTTCACCTCCAAATCCCTGACACGAGCATCGCACGACTCCTTCTCGGCGAAAAAACTCTCCAGCTTGGCCCGAACTCTCTTGAGATCCTTCTCGTAAAGACCCTGGGAATTGGACTGCAACCAAGAAAAGGACGTAAGCAAAAATATCAAAAGGCCGACCACATCTCGAAATATATATGTACCTGAGCATCAGAACGAGCCAAGTCCTTGAACTCCTGAGGATGAGCCAAATCGTCGACGTCCAGGATATCCGTGACGGCGCTCTTGGAAGACAAAAATACTCGGCGCAAGCATACTCATCGTTTACGAGAGGGGTGTCTTTGTTGTAACGAAACACCCGCGTATAAGGATCCCGTCAGGACCTTTTCTCTTCGGGAGCACCCTCAACCGGAACGCCCTCAGACGGACGCTTAAGGGACCCCGACTTCCGAACGGCTGAGCGAAAAGCATCAGCCATAAAACCACCAGACGGGGCTACAACGGAAGCCCCCTTTTCAGCAACAACCGACTCTCCACCTCCCGGAGCAGTCGGACCCACTTCACTAGATTCACCAAACGCCCTTTCGGGCTCCAGATCGTGATTCAAGGGGATGGACTTGGCCACTCCCCTGTTTCCTTCCCGCAAGGAAGGACTCGTCACCTCGTCATTCATGACGCTCGAGTACAGAGGAATATCGCGACAAACTCCCCCGGTATGCACTGAAGGAGAACGGGCAGCTCTACGTAACAACGCAGGAGAGGAAGGACGCGACGGAGTTCGGCCGCGACAACACATTTGACCACCTGAAGAAGCCTCCCAGACAGCTGAAAGAAAAGAAACCAAATTTGAGAAAAACAGAATGCCGAAAACAATCACCCGCAGAAAGGAACAAAACATACTGGCAGAGATGCGCGGGACTTGGCGGAAGATGCGATCATGGTCGAAATCCGACCACTGCTGCACCCCTAACTCATGAATTCTCTCCACCTCTCGAAGAAAGCCCGTTGGTGGGGGAAATGAAATTGGATGACGCTCTGAAAAACCCCAAAGAGCGCAAAGATAAATTCACACGCAAACCATGACGAAGAAAGAGATAAAATAAGAGACTCACTAGGCGAGGAATTCCAGCCCCCTCTTAGGACCGCATCAGGATCCGCCACAGACGCCGAGTCAATCCGAACAAAGAAGTAGCGTTGAAACAACTCGTGCACCTTATTCACCCTCCCCCTAAAAATGCCATGGCGCGACTTAATATTTATATAGAAAGTATTAGGGGTCCCCGGGTTCCTACTGATGTTAGCCAGCTCCTCGAAAAAGCGAAGGTCAACGTCAACGCCGACCTCAGCCCCCAAGATCAAAGCAGCAACCACATTTCGCATGGCGGCGGGAGTGAATTGGGTCAAAGCAATATCCCGAGCGGCAGCATATGACGTCATGAGACGAGGGAGAGGAAACCAAAGACGAGAGTGGGTGAAAAACGCCTCATACAGACACATCCACCCGGGAGGCGGCGTCCACGGCCTCTCATCAGCAGTAGGCGCCCACATCTCCAACTGTCTGGGAAAACGGCAGGTCCTCGCGATAACGTCGAGTGCCGCATGCGACAGAATAGAAGGAAGTCCCGCCAGAAGAACGTCCTCCGCCGGCGCATCAGCCACGCCTTCTTCGTCATCTTCGAGGTCGACGATGTCTTCATCAATGAGTTGAGGAATGCGACCAGGGCTCCGCTCCGGTGTCGTCCGGATATTCCGGCGAAGCGAACTCCCCCCACCACGATGAAAAAGAGGGCGATAAGCGATCGGAATGTTGTCGTCGGTGGATTCCGAGTCCTTTTCCCTCACTGGAGATGGGGGAGGAGACGGTGGGGAGTCCATGCGATCCCCTAGGGAAGCGGAAGAAAGGCTGGAATCAATTCTCATGATGAAATGCAAGAAGAAAACTTCGCCCGGGAAGTTGAAGAAAAATGACAGTAAAGAAAGTGGTAAAAAGGCAGTTGGGAAGAAAAAAAAGGGGAAGCCAATTTATAGAGAAAGAAGAAGCACAACTTCCGAGACCAAAAAGCAACGGCAACATCACTATGCCAAGAGACGCGACTCTTCGCTGACGCCCCTCGCGATGCACGAGAACAATGTCAGTCCAATCCAGCAACGCCACGTCTTCACAACGAACGGACGACAGGCCGAGTTACCTCCTACCTATGACGTTTCATCATGCCATTCGGGAAATCCCGAATGAACACTCCAGGGGGGGTTATTGTTGGATATGGGCCTCACTCATAAGGATTAAGGCCCAGGAGTAAACTCGGCCCGACAAACTGAACAAGGTCCAAGGAGCGGCGAGGCCCGAAGAGGAACCGAGGCCCGGACTGAGCGTCATCATCACCTCGAGATGAGCAGCTCACCAACTCTTTGGAACGGCCTGACACACGCCACCGGATGACAGGAAGCAATAGGCCGAGACCTATGTCGCGGCGCCGAACCTGCTCGCTGACAATTCGCCGATCACTGTAGCAAGTCAAAAAGTAATCATCGCACACCCATAAGCCACGCAAGTAAACGTCTATAAAAGAAGAAGAGAAGGTTACAAAGGAACCAGGACAAGCAAGAGAGAGACTAGAGAGATAAATAGAAAGAGTCTTGTATTTATCTTTACGATGACGAGTTCTTCGTTCGTATCTTTTTCGGCTTTTTGTAAACACTTCATTAAACAAAACCTTTGACCCTTAATTAATCCCATTCACTTTTTTGTTAGTCTTTAAATTTTTTGTTACCTGATTTAGGATTCAACAATAAGACTGAAATTCATAAACCTACAAATCAAATGAATCGAAACCGACATTCGATTGAAACCCCGATTGGGAACCTAGTTGCTCAGCTCTAGACTCGTTCTCGAATGATCAATAAAATTTAATTTGTCCCAAAAAAGTGTGAAAAGGGAAATAAATCTCCCGCGCATCACACTCTCAGATTCGCGCCGAATCTAAAAGAAAGACGGATAAAAGAAAACCCTAACACCACCAACCAGATATACAACTGATGAAGTCAAGAACGCTTAAACTCCGTGAAGCCCATAAAGTCGGCGGGAGCGCCGCCGCGTTTTGCTCTATCCTCTGGGACCACAAAGCGGAACACTTTGTCACTTCATCTTCTTCGGATCCATCCATCTCCGTCCACGATGGACAATCCCCTTCCTCTTCGCCTCCGACGATTCTCCGACATCACCAAGACGGCGTCACCGCCTTGGCTCTTAGCCAGGACTCTTCTTTCCTCGCCTCTGGATCTATAGATCATTGCGTCAAGCTCTACAAATTCCCAAGTAATTTTCTTAGCGACATTTGTTGTTGTGAAGCTATTGTTTGTATGGTTAACTGATCTAACAAGTTCCCTTTTTAATCAGGTGGAGAATTTCAGACGAACATAACAAGATTCACGCTTCCGATCCGCGTGCTTGCGTTTAATGGCTCAGGGAGTTTATTGGCAGCTGCTGGAGACGATGAAGGAATCAAACTCATCAACACGATTGATGGCTCCATTGTTCGAGTTCTAAAAGGCCATAAAGGACCTGTGACTGGATTAGATTTCAACCCTAATGGTGAGCTCTTGGCTTCGCTTGACTCAAATGGGACTGTGCTATGCTGGGAACTCCAGAGTGGAATCGTTTCATACACCCTTAAAGGTGTTGCTCCCGACACAGGTTTCAGCACTTCCGTTGTGAATATTCTTAGATGGAGCCCCGATGGTCGAATCCTCGCGGTGCCTGGTTTGAGAAACGACGTGGTGATGTATGATAGATTCACCGGGGAGAAGCTTTTTGCCTTAAGAGGGGACCATCTCGAGTCTATATGCTACATAACGTGGGCTCCTAATGGGAAGTATATAGCTACATCTGGTTTGGATAAACAAGTGCTTCTCTGGGATCTTGATAAGAAACAAGACATAGATAGGCAAAAATTCGAGGAGAGGATATGTTGTATGGCGTGGAAACCAAATTCTAATGCTTTGTCTGTGATTGATGTCAGGGGAAAATATGGAATTTGGGAATCTTTGGTTCCATCATCAATGGTAGCTCCTACTGTTGGTATTCCAGACATACTACCAAAGAGGAGGAATGAGATTTTAACTTTTGATGAGGAACTGGAGGAAGAACTATCTGCAAGTTTAAATGAAGATGATGATGATGATGGAGAATCTCATCAACCTAGCAGGAAAAGAATCAGGAGAAAAACCGTTATTGATGATGATGTTGATCTAGATGAGGAATTTTATGATGAGGGTAGCAGCTTACCTGGCCACAAGAAAAAATCATACAAAGAAAAGCACGGTGTGAGAAGTGGGCTTCCCAGAAGCGTTGCACAATCAACCAAGTTCAAAATGCAAAAACCTTTTCAACCTGGTGCAACACCCCCGGAACAAGGAAAGAGGACATTCTTGTGTTACAATATGTTGGGATGCATAACTACAATTGAACACGAGGGGAACTACCGTATTGAGGTGCTTGGGTCTTACCTTTGTTATGCTTCTAAATAATATCTAATGTCTACAGTTTCTAACATTCTTCGGTGTAATTTTTGGATGCTTTTCTTCTTGTCACTCTAAATGCAGACAGATTTTCATGATACTGGAAGAGGTCCGCAAGTTTCATCAATGATCGACATCTATGGCTTCACTATGGCATCAATAAATGAAAGTGGTTGTGTCTTTGCAAACCCCAGCAAGGGAGAAAAGAACATGAGTGTTCTTATGTATCGACCATTCAGAAGCTGGGCCAGTAATAGTGAGGTTAGAATCCCTACATCCCTACTTACAGACCAGCATAGAAAATTATTGACTTGCTTATTTTTTTTATTGGCCCATGAAGTGGACAATGAGGTTTGAAGGTGAAGAGGTGAAGGTTGTCGCTAACGGTTCTGGTTGGGTAGCTGCGATTACAAGCCTCAATTTGCTTCACATATTTAGCGAGGGTGGTTTACAGGTCTCTTCTTTTGCTTTCTGTGGCTTATCATGTGTCACCATTGACGTAAGCTGATAGTCTACACAACTGATTGATTGTTGTTTACCATAAAGAGTTGTAAATCGTTTTTATCTACTGAACTCGGTGTTATGTCATGTTTCCTGCTTGTCTCTTACTGGTGTATACTGTATTGTCAGATGAAAAGATTATGTTGACTGTTTGTTTCATCTTGTAGTTACAATGAGAATCTGCAGCTCTCGAAAAACTAACTTGAACTGAATGCTAGGGAATGACTGATTTAGTTTGTATTTCGACTCCCACGGATTCTAACTAAATTAGGGGGTGCAAGGGTGTAATGTGTACCTCAGTAGTAAAATACTTTGATTATTTGATCTGATAAGAACTGTTCATTTCCTGCAGAAACATGTTATTTCCCTTGATGGCCCCGTTGTCACTGCAACTGGATGCAAGGATCAACTTGCTGTGGTAACTCATGTTTCAGACTGTCTTCCTTCAAATGAACAGGTAGGCAGAGCTTTGTTTTTCTTGTTTTATTTAAAGAGTAAATAGTGGGAGAGAACATTTTCATTCATTTTTGGATACTGATCCAACTTCTTAAGTTCTATCTTATTGTTGTGGTTTCATTGTATGAAACTTCGATTTCTAAAAGAACTCTGAACGTGAACTAAATACTGCAGAGACCGAAAATAACCTCCACGAAATTGGCATCAGTATAGTTTCCATATGTCCAGAATTATTTGTTGGACATTTCATGTATCTACCAATACGACAAACAAACATACACTCAGGTTGTTATATACAGTAATCCTCGCCTCATCCTTGTGTTGACAATATGCAGGTGATGGAATTTAGAGTCTTGAACACATGCAAAATGACTCAACAGTTGAACGGCCGTGTTGCCTTAACCCCTGGCTCGCGTCTAACATGGATAGGATTCAGTGAGGAAGGTTCTTTCAGCTCATTCGATTCTGAGGTTTGTTTGGCTGGCTCATTTGCTATGTCTTTGGTACTCATTTCACAAAATATGGATTATTACAACAACATTTTTATTGCAGGGTGTGCTGAGGGTTTTTACTAGTCAATATGGTGGCTCGTGGATCCCTGTCTTCAGGTTTGTTAACGTTACAATTTCTGACAAGTTCCCTATTATTTTTTCTCATTGTATTTGTACATACTAAATTCATTGTCATTTTCAGTACCACTAAAGTGAAGAAACAAGAAGAAAACTACTGGGTGGTTGGTTTGAATACAACCAGTTTATACTGTATAGCTTGTAAACACCCAGAACTTTTCCCTCAGGTAAATATAATATTATAGTTGCCGAGACTATGGCGTTTACTCTATCTGCAAACAGATGGGTTGCCTCACCATTCTTCTTCCTTCCATTTCAGGTGACACCAAAACCAATCCTTAGCATTCTGGATTTCTCCCTCCCGCTTGCATCTTCAGATTTAGGAGCAGCATCTCTAGAAAATGAGTTCATTCTTAAGCAGCTGCGTTTATACGAGGTTTTTCTCTATCCTTTTTACACCATTGATATTTGCTATTATATCTCCTTCCCTGTTCATTTTTCGTATGAAGTTTTATCTGAGTTGTTTGTGACTGGAATGTGTGAAACTGTCATAGTATTTTAGGTAACAAACAGGGGATAAATACACCAGGATAATTCATGTTCTTCCAAAACCTTCGTTGCCCTACTTTCATTTGTGTAAATCTAGTTTTCTGTAACCAAATTAGTGACATTCTCATTAGGAAATGTGCGCAGAATAATATCAAATATCTATATATCTTGAGCCAATTCCAGTATATATTTTCCTCCTGATCTCAGACTCAAAGAAGGGTGGACGATATGGCTTTTGCCGAGGTGGACACGACAGCACTTGAAGATGAGGCTTTCGACCTGGAAGTTTCTCAAGATAGATGCATTCTAAAGCTCATCAGCTCATGTTGTAGCAGTAAGTCAATTTTTGTACATGTGTTGTTAGTACACGCGTGTGTGAGTTCACATACTTGGAACATGTCGAATTCTATGTGAAGTTAATTTCCAGATTTTGACTGCAAAACATTTTGAAGTCCACGTGAAGTTATTTTCCAGATTTCGACAACAATTTTCTTTCTTCCTAATAGGTGACAAGTTTGTAAGGGCCGGTGAACTTATGAGGTTACTATCTCTAGAAAAATCAATGAGAGCCGCAATAACACTGGTTACCAAACTCAAGCTTCCATTCTTGGCAGAGAAATTCTGTAGCATACTCGAGGTACTCCTTTGCAAGACCTTTAGCAATTCTTATATTCTGCACAAAAGAAGGAAAGTTCGACCACAGTTTCTCATTCTCATGATGCTAACTTATGGTTTTTCACTAACAGGAAAAGTTGCTCGAAGAAGCTAACGAGGCGACCCCAAATCACCCGCAAAATCCAAGCAGAGAAGTGGTTAAATCCAAGGTCCAGAATTCTCCAGCTCCGGTTCAGACAAGCGAAAACACTGAGGCAATTCTGAAAGCTTCTGCACCTAAACCGTCTGCTACTACACTTATTAGGAAAGCAAAAGTTTCAGAAGGTCTCAAGCTGGGAAAAGAACAAATAAAGAGAGAAGAAACTGACGATGTGAAGAAAAGAGAGGTAAACAAATTGAACTTGATAAAGAATCCTGTGAACAGTGTTAACAATGAGGACAAGGGTCTGAGAAAGGAAGGGAATCAAGAAGAGGCACGACCTTCTTCAAACCCGTTCCTGAAATCAATTGTTTAATGATTTTAGTTGGTGGTTGTTATATTTAACAAGAGTATGATGAATACATTTGTTTAACTTTATTTAAGATTATGTTCTTATGGCTGCTTTTAAATTCATGATTAGTTTTTTTTTTTAACGATACAACAAAAGCATTTAACCCCTCATAAGATGCTGAAGAAGCTGTCTAAGTAGAAGAAGAAAGCTCAGGAAGTCATGATCAAGATATTATGTAAGAAGAATCTGTTCAAAGTAGAGCAGGAAATGGATCAATACAAGAGTCTACTATAATGTAAATGATGTAGCTCACCCAATTCAAGACTTCCTGAGCTTTGTTTATATCGTTCGGCCTATTTTCTTTCCATTTGCTTTTTCGAGGTGTCGCCGTGCATGAAACAGGAACATACAAGTTTGACATGTTGGACCACAAAGTATCGCTGCGCATGCAACCGACATGTAGGAGGCGGTGTATCACGACGCATGCACTCCAGCCATGTGACAAGCCATCTGGACGTGGGTGTGTCTCTCTGCATATGACTGAGTCATGCAGAAAGACATGTGTGCGCCCGTGTGTCAGCCCACATGTTTCCGGTTGCATGCGGGCTGTCGCCCGTGTGTCGCCTCGCATGCAACCGGAAGCATGCGGGCTGACACACAGTCGCTCGGATGACTCGATATTTCTGGTCGATGATTTCTATAAATACCGCTTGCCTCCTTTCAGTTTTCACTCATCCAGAACACACCAAAGCAAGAACACACCAAAGCAAGTTAAAAACTAATGTGTTTTTTACACATTACCCCACTGAACATCAAGTATTTATAAGCACTTTGGATGAAGTTCAAATACTGTTCTATAAAGAAGCTATGGAACAAATGGTCCGGAGAGACTCAGCGAGTGATGAGACAAAATGCAATGGTGAAAAATGATACGTGGTATGAAAGTGAATTACCTAAAAGAAAGAATGCAGTGAGTCAGTGACAAATAAATGGATCTTCACTAGTATTTTGCAAATGGAAAGATTGAAAGACAAGTCAAGATTGGTAGCACTAGAGTATTGTAATGAATTAACTAGGGTAAATCCGCGTTTCGCGCGGAAAATTTGTTCTATTTATTGTATAACAATTGTATTTCTCTAAATAATTATGTTTTATGTTATGTTTAAATCATTATTTTTATAGTTGATTCTTACCTTTTTATGTTAACTTTGTTTGTCGTAAAAATCGTCTTCCATTACAGTTAACTAAATTTTTGATATGATTATTTAAATAGTTTGTTTGTTTTTTCAAGTCAACTATTCTTAGTTAACCATTATAATATTTAATTTGAACAAAATTGTATTAATAGTTTAGCTAAATATAAAATACATTTGCATATATTAACTGGTTATGGAAAACTGTTAAAATATATTTAGTTAACTATATATTGAAAGTTAGACTATATTAACTGTTTTTAAATACTTGTTTAAAATAATAAGCCAGTTTAATTCTTTAAAAAATATGATGCAAATTCCATTATTTTCTACTTTAATTTACTCAAAATTGTAACAAACTATTCATGAATTGACATTTTTTATGAATCGCTCTGATTTATTCTTAAAATTAATATTTTTTATTGCATTGTCTATTTTTGAATTACATTATGTATATATATTGCGTATCTGCGTAACATACAACAGTATTTTTCACCTAAAATATTGTAGTAAAGTAATTTAACAAACGGTTTAACATATGAAATTCATCGTAATTGGAGATTATATTTCATATTAGCTATGCTTTTTTGGAACGCTTAGTATTATTATCTTTGCTAACTTCTCAAATTTGTGATGGTTAGCTCCAACGTTTACAATCAAAACCAAGGCTACGGAACACAAGAAACAATCTTATATTGAAAGTCTTGAATATATTTGAAGTTAATTGGTCGATCCAACATTAGATCCATTGTTTTGTATTTATTTTGTTTTCTTGTTCTTATTTTTGAGATTGGTAAATTTTGGTTTGGAGTACATTGGTGAGTAACACTATCATATTCTCAGTCAGTTATTATAATTTGTTAGCAAGTAGAGAGCCTTTTTGTAGAAGTGTTCTTCAACATCCTGTTTCATGTTAAGATAGTTCAAGAGATAAATTAATTCAGAATCTAAGAAGATTAATTTGACAATTAAGTCTCAGTAACACATATAATACAAAGGTTATCACTACATCTTCTTCCTCAATAGCATTCTTCTCAATGTTTGAACGCTTGCTTCTGCTCCATATGGACTCTACATATCTTAACTTGATTTTTTTTTGTTTTACCTAAAAAATTGCATTTTTCCAAATGCTTTTCCAAATGCCCAAACACCATCAGCCGTTATGGTTTTTGTCTTGCTCTCCGAAGTAAAGCTTCTCATTCCGCATCTACCGTTTCAACTGCGCTTCTCTCAATAATTTAGTAAAGATCTATACTTTTATTATTTGCTCGTAGCCAAAAGAAAAAAGTCATCACTACAACTCAAGAACACTTCTTTCAAGAATCCTTTTCTTTCTACAAACACACATGATTAAGAAAATTTGAGATGCATATAAGAATATGCAAACCCATAAACAAATTAGCATATATCTAACCACAGCCCATGCAAAGTAGTTGATTAATTAAACCGTGGTACATATTACTGAAAATAGGAAATAAAATGCAAGATCAGAAAATTCTATCCTAATGTATCAACATCCCACGGAAAAATCATATTTTTCTGAATAACCGATTTTAAAAACAGATCAGTTCAGAAAATATTCACACCTTGAAGCAACATTTTCATCTAATCCACCTCACCAATGGGAGCCATTGATCTTTCTCCCTGACAGAATGTCATCGGTGTATGTTGCTGTTGCGTTCAGTGAGCAACCACTATGATGAAACGATATTGGAGGAGGTGAATCTACAGGTGTAAGGTGTGTAAAGTGTCACAGATAAGGTGGAGACGTTCACTCAGTCATATGACAGAAGCGGTGGCCGTGGAAACTTTTGTTCAGATCCATGTGCTCTTCTTATCTGAGCTACTACGAATAATTAAAAAAAAAAATCAGAGATCTCGTAGTCTTAAAAATCATAAGTTTACAAAAAGAAGCCTTTGATTCATAAAGTAAACAACTTTCTTATGTATAGAACCAAAAAGAGTAGAGAGTTGAGCAACATTACCAACATCATCGAGAGTAGGAGGTAACACCAACTTCTCCCAAGTTCTCCGGTGAAGAACAAACTTTTAAGTTGAGTATTTTGAAACGTTGAGCTACAAACGTGAAACCTCGCAGTCGGAACACAAATGAAAAAAAAGAAGCCAAGGAAAGGATTTGCATGTGCTTTCTTACGAACCAAGAGGAACTGTAACAGTCAGTCAGTGATGATCCCGATGACCCAGTTCCACAAATTCTTGGATCAATTTAGATAGACTCTTGAGCCAATCGAGATGCCATTTGCCAACCAGGCTGGAGTTTAGAAGATTGATCTGACAGGAACTCCAATCGTTATACTATAAGAGAGATTGGAGAGATGAAGAGAGTACGAATTTTGGAAGGCAAATACATACATATTTATACACAAAGCACACCGCCTCACCGATTCGATCCACGAATTGAATACATCATCCTGGGCATCTGAATTAATGAGAGTGAACACGAAGATACCATAACGCACACCGTGTCAGAAATCACAAAGGAGCTCAACCATCACCGGCGCCGTACAACAACCCATTGGAGAGAAGAACTTTCGCGTCTTAGCGTCGCCAAATTAGGGTTAACACTCAATGGTTCGTGGACCAAACAACACATCTGGACGAAAGCCTAATAATATTAACACACGCATATCAATTATGAAGCCCAGCATATTTGATGAAGTGTTGCAAAAGCCCAACAGACCTCCACTTAATGAAGGGATGCATTTTAATGTTTGAGACACGTGTCGTCACCACGGCGCACGAATTTGTGATCTGGAATCTGATGTGGCTCTCTCAGGACAGAAAGAACCCTCTTTATAATAATAGATAGATAGATGGTTTGGTTTATTTTTAATTATTTCTTTGCTACCAAACAATTCTTAAACCAATTATGGTTTAATTTTTAATTTAAACTAGGTGTTTGCCCGCGATCTCACGGAGAGTGGTATTATAAAAAAAATTATGTTATTATGTTATAATTGTTGAATAATAATTATAAGTATTAATTTTTAACTTTTAGCTACAAATAATTTGATAATCAAAAATTTCGACATGTATTTTTAGAAAAGTTGTGAGATTTAAGATAGTTAAACAACATAAATCTAAGTCACTAAACATCTTTTTCGTACATGAAAGCAATATTAATTAGTTCAGGTTACTCATTATAGAATTAACTTTTATTTAATTTATTATGTGATAAACGTATATACTCTAGCCTTCAGAGCGAAAAAGTGTTTTCTTGTGTAGCTCCAAGATTATGGTTAGAGGCTTCTATGATCGGATTTGCTGATTTGTTTTACTTATGCTTTTTTATTTGTTTGATTATTTTCAATTTATTTTAAAATCTAACAAAAAGATTGTTCTTTTATGTGTTTTTTCAAAATATTTGTCAAAAAAAGTTTTTTGGGTATGATTGAGAATAATAACATTTTATTTTTAGATATGAATAAGGTATTCAAATCTCAAAGGTGTAGATAATTGATTGTACAATTACTTTTCATTTTAGGACTGACAAAATTAAATAAAAATCTAAAATCATGAAATATTTAAATTATAAATTTTTTAAGATTTCACTTATGAATGTACTAAAAATCTCTTAAATAACTTCTTTTTAATATAAAACAAAAGTGTGATATAATAATGTATGATTTATAAATATTTATATATATACATTTATACAATTATATATATATATATATTCAACCATTACAATTTATAATTTTTATAACTTTTTGTGGTTCACATTGTTTACAACTATTTACTTACATATATTAATAATAATATAATAAATCATTTAAAGGAAAAGATTTTGTATTTTAATCTAAATGTTGAAGATAGTTGATGTTAGAAATGATAAAAATAAATCTAATCAAAAATACCATCAAGATTATAGCAATCTTTAAGATTTCACTTATAATTGTAGTAACCAAAAGTCACTTAAATGACTAATGTTTAATATATAATAAGAAGAGTGAAATAATTATTTATGATTTATGTAACTTTATAAATAATTATAAATAACCACTTATACAATAATAAATAGATTTAGAAGCATTTACAATTGATTTTATAACATTTTATGTCTTATAAATGAATTTATAAACGTTTATAAATGATTTAATAAAAGTCTTATAAATGATATATAAACTCAATAAAATGACTTTGTAAGCTAGAATAAAAAATGTTCTTAAATACTTACAAAATATTAATAAATGTGTGGGCTATAAAAACATAAAAATTTCTACTAATTCCTTACATAGAAATATAATTATTTTATAAGAATATACAACTATCTTGATGACCAAAAGAATAATATATAACCATTATAATCATTTATATAAAAATATTTTATATAATTATAAATAAATAATTGATAAAAATAAACAAATTAATTAAACATTATATATTCTTTCTATAATTCTACAGTTAGTTACCATAAATTGTCATATTACTTGTTTTATTTGGAAACTTGTATTAATGATATCTAGAGTTATCTTTTATTTTTAGATCTACTTTAAATAAATAATTAATAAAAGTCATCGATCAATCAAATTATAATCATTTTTAAAAAGTTTACCGATGACCGACACATAAGCAAAAGACACTTAAGTCACTTCTCATAATAATACACTTAAGTCAGCTTTGGTTCCTTCAAATTTTACTTGTTATCTAACCACTCCTTAGCACCACTCTTAAACTTACTATTTGCATATGGTACTAGAGATACTAAAGTGGATCCCTGTCAGCTATGACCACACTTGCTAAGAATGTTTGAAGGAACCAAAGTGACCTCAACCTAATCTGACTATTATTGCTTGTCTTGGGGCTTGGTACACATTGGATCAAGTTCCTCCTGCAAGTGTGAAAGGTAAAAAGCATGTGTTTCTGGTTCTCTCTCTCTCTCTCTCTCTCTCTCTCTCTCTCTCTCTCTCTCTCTCTCTCTCTCTCTCTCTCTCTCTCTCTCTCTCTCTTAGTCTCTCTAGTGGGAGTGTGGATGGATGTGAATGAGATGGATCAGTTGGACCACCAGGCGGGAGCGAAATGGTCGCGGTCTGACTTGTGTCCATTGCCCAAACATGTGTTCATTCAGTCATGCATTAACAACCCTTCACCCAAGCATTCAAACCCTTAGCCATAACTGCCCAATCAAACTCTACCCCACTAAACACCTTGGCTAAGACCTAACCTAGCCTAACTACTCTAACCTGAGCCACCCTAGTCTAGCGCCGAACCACCTGACCAGAACCACTGGTCCTGGCGGACCGATCCCAACTACCTCACTACCAACCTCACCGCCTCAGTTGGTCGAGCTTGCCGAGTTAGCCATCGAGCTGGCCGAGTTGGCGTCTAGTTGGCGAGTTGGCTGCCGAGCTGGTTGAGCTGGCGACCTAGTTGGGTCGAGCTGACCTAATGTTTAATATATAATAAGAAGAGTGAAATAATTATTTATGATTTATGTAACTTTATAAATAATTATAAATAACCACTTATACAATAATAAATAGATTTAGAAGCATTTACAATTGATTTTATAACATTTTATGTCTTATAAATGAATTTATAAACGTTTATAAATGATTTAATAAAAGTCTTATAAATGATATATAAACTCAATAAAATGACTTTGTAAGCTAGAATAAAAAATGTTCTTAAATACTTACAAAATATTAATAAATGTGTGGGCTATAAAACATAAAAATTTCTACTAATTCCTTACATAGAAATATAATTATTTTATAAGAATATACAACTATCTTGATGACCAAAAGAATAATATATAACCATTATAATCATTTATATAAAAATATTTTATATAATTATAAATAAATAATTGATAAAAATAAACAAATTAATTAAACATTATATATTCTTTCTATAATTCTACAGTTAGTTACCATAAATTGTCATATTACTTGTTTTATTTGGAAACTTGTATTAATGATATCTAGAGTTATCTTTTATTTTTAGATCTACTTTAAATAAATAATTAATAAAAGTCATCGATCAATCAAATTATAATCATTTTTAAAAAGTTTACCGATGACCGACACATAAGCAAAAGACACTTAAGTCACTTCTCATAATAATACACTTAAGTCAGCTTTGGTTCCTTCAAATTTTTACTTGTTATCTAACCACTCCTTAGCACCACTCTTAAACTTACTGACTGCATATGGTACTAGAGATACTAAAGTGGATCACCTGTCAGCTATGACCACACTTGCTAAGAATGTTTGAAGGAACCAAAGCTGACCTCCAACCTAATCTGACTATTATTGCTTGTCTTGGGGCTTGGTACACATTGGATCAAGTTCCTCACTTAATGTGAAGGTAAAAGCATGTGTTTCTGGTTCTCTCTCTCTCTCTCTCTCTCTCTCTCTCTCTCTCTCTCTCTCTCTCTCTCTCTCTCTCTCTCTCTCTCTCTCTCTCTCTCTCTCTCTCTCTCTCTCTCTCTCTCTCTCTCTCTCTCTCTCTCTCTCTCTCTCTCTCTCTCTCTCTCTCTCTCTCTCTCTCTCTCTCTCTCTCTCTCTCTCTCTCTCTCTCTCTCTCTCTCTCTATCTCTCTCTCTCTCTCTCTCTCTCTCTCTCTGGTTTTCGAAAATAGAACTTATGCCAAAGAAGGAAGTGGAGATGGGTATGTATAGGCAAGGGGAAATAGTCGGTGGGACACCATTGGCCAAGGGCCGAAATGGTGCGAGTCTGACTTGTGTCCATTTGCCCAAACATTGTGTTCATTCAGTCATGCATTAACAACCCTTCACCCAAGCATTCAAACCCCTTCGCCATAACTGCCCAATCGAAACTCTACCCCACTAAACACCTTGGCTAAGACCTAACCTAGCCTAACTACTCTAACCTGAGCCACCCTAGTCTAACTGCCGAACCACCTGACCAGAACCACTGGTCCTGGCCGGACCGATCCCAACTACCTCACTACCAACCTCACCGCCTCAGTTGGTCGAGCTTGCCGAGTTAGCCATCGAGCTGGCCGAGTTGGCCGTCTAGTTGGCCGAGTTGGCTGCCGAGCTGGTTGAGCTGGCGACCTAGTTGGGTCGAGCTGACCTAACTGTACTGAGCTAACCTCAGCTGCCTACACTAGTCCTAAGTTGACTACACTATCATGAGCTAAATGGAAACTTGTATTTTGGTCAAGGAAATTACCTAAGCTTCCGACCCGACCTCTTGACAACGCCTATTGAGTATCCAGGTTGATGTTTCATATGAACCTCGACTACGCTTGTCCATAGGACGTCCATCTGGTTCTATACAGGACCGAGGGTGTTACAGTGTGTTTCTTTAGGATTAGAGTGTACGATGTCTTATACTCACATATCCTCATAAACCATCGAGTGTCAACGAAGAGACATGTTTGGAATCTCGTATAATGATACTATTTGTGATAACCCGCCCAAATGGGTAAAATGGTCGAGATCAACAAAATCAGAATCTAGAGACGAGCTTTTGGGAACCAAAACATAAGGAGATATGTTGAGTTTACATCATGAAACATTTGACATGGTTCAGAGAAAATAGAAGATTGGTCGAGCATCAACATGTGGTCGAACAGCGGGCAGCAAGGGTTGATCGAAATTTTTTGAAGAACTGGGTGGTTGAAGAATTGATCATGGAGGAACCTTAAGCTGCTCAAACCTGTTAGAGAAGGTGTTAGATTGATCAGGCGGATCTTTTGGAAGAATAAAAATTTTGGAAGCACAACGTTTTAGAAGCACGACGTTTTTAAAGCCGACGTTTCTTCACCGCGAAGTTTTCCCGGAAAATTTTGTATTACTAAAGTATGATTCTGGAAGTGGGAAGCAGGACGGGAATTTAAGCAGGACGGGAAATTAAGCAGGACGGGAAGCAATCACGACGGGAATCGAAGCAAGACGGGAAAACCCGAAATTGGCAAAAATCGCTAATTTCGGTATTATGGATATTTTTGAGGAAGCGGGAGGCTCGGGAAAATTTTTTCTCCAAGATCAGAATTCTTTTGGGATTTTATTAAAAAAATTCAGATCATCAGAACGGGAGCGGAAAATTATTCAGGATTGATCGCGGGACGAAAATTCACTAGAAGGGCCGAAATAGCGCAAATCGACCTAGAAGCTCGAGGTGGCTTGATCTAAGGGGTCAGGACGTGATGTATATCCCCAAACCAGATGAGTGTCAACACAAGGAGGAGGTGTAGACGTGAATGGAAGAAGCACATGCAGCTTGACACACCAAAAGCACGAGATGTCGCCGTATCTGCGATCGAAGCATGCTGATCGACATGTGGAGATGGTGTGTCGCCTTGCATGCACTCCAGTCATGCAGCAAACCATCTTGTCGTCCTGGCAGGATAGAGGTGTCACTTTTCATGAGTCCTGACCATGCTGAAGGACATGTGGAGCAAGAGGTGTCGCGACACATGCGTCCGGAGCCATGCGAAGCGACACAGGGCTGCCACCAACTTCGATCTGATTCGCTGCTGTCTACTATAAATAGCCCACGACCCCTTCACATTTAATTCATCCAGACCTTTCAAAAGCAAGTTAGAAACGTGGGTTAGAAAGAGAGAGAGAAGTAGAAAAAGAAAGTAAGAGGTTCTGAGCTATTCGGAGAGTTTTAGAGAGTTTTCGAGATCAGTTTCTCTACTGATTTCAAGTAAGCACCTAGGGAAGGTTCTGTCCAACTGAAGATCAATCAAGTGAAGATCAATTCAGATTGGAACAATTTCAACGTGGCTAGAGAGAGAGAGAGAGAGTCATTTTGAAGGTATAGTCTTTTCTAAACCCCGATATTCCACCAAGAAGCGAAGTTATGTCCAATCGAAGAATTTCTGCAATTGTTATGCGGAAGCTCTGCCCAAATCAATCCGTCCTCTCTATTCATATTCTTTCATGATCAAGTGGAGGTGCTGTCCAAGACCATTTCAGTTTTAAGGGTTCAGTTCAGTCGAGGTCATGGTTCGATACCCTGCTCAGAATTCCAAAGGAATCGTCCAGCAGCTAGGGAAGGTTCGGCACGAGTTGATTTCAGTCCAGACCAGTATCAAGGGAGGTTCTGTCCAAGTCAAGATCAGTCCAGTCCTGTCAATTCAAGACGTCCAGGTTGGGTTTGGTTAAGTCCTCTTCGATCAACCAGCTGCTTATCGGCAAAGAACACTGTGAGTGGGCTTGTTTGAATTCCGTTTGGAAGTTAGGATAGATAGGTTAGTGAGTTGGTTTGTTTGAGTTCCACTTGGAACTTAGGTTAGATCGAGTTGCATATAGAGTAATTATCTCATACTGATGCTTGATAGAGTCCTAGGGTTATTTTAATTATGAATTGGACTCAGTTTAGCAAGGGCTAAGTTGAGAGGAAATGGAATTAAGACTGAGTTAATAACCTGACTAGGACTAGGGCTAGGTTGCATCATGTTTTCTATTCCTGTGTGTTAATTTGATTGAGTGCAGGTTTCTGTTATGTTTAAAGATAGTTTCATATCAGGAGGCTGAACTATCTGGGTAACGGTTTGATTGACTTGATTGCTTGTTGATTAATTAATCGTGTTGTTTAGTTGATTAGAGTACTAAGGGTCTTAGGTCATATAGGCCGGACTACTGGTACTTTGATTTGATTGTTGAGTCGAGTGTCTAGTTAGAGTCTAGAACTTTATTTTTAGGTTATGTTCTAGATTGTGTTTGTGTTGTGTGAATGTGCCGACAGTATGTGCGTAACCCGCCCATACTAGGCTTGTGTAGGGGTGATTAGATTTTCCTTCAATCCTCGTACCTGGCGGGTTTAAGGAAACCCCTTATTCGCTGGATCGGGAAGACTCAGAGAGACGGGGTCATGGCCTAGGGCTGAGTATTACATGACGGTGTAATGTGGCAGTGATCCGAAGGACTGTGGGCTGTCACGTGTGACCAATGACTGTGGGCATGATCGGTTGAAAGTTCCTTCTTCTGGCCTTTGTGGTAGGGAGATAGGATATTGCCGATATTGAGGAGGACCACAAAGTCACCAGGGCCCAGGTTAGAGTGTCATGTTGTGTTAGTGTGTCGTAGAGGGTTATGGAACCCTAGAGAAAGTGTAACACTGATATACGGTGTTACGAGTTAGATTGAGTCGTAATTAATTAGTATTTTGTTATTGTTGTTTGTGGTTGATTGATTTTCTTGCAGGTTCCTGTTACTTGAAGTTGGATCATGGCAGGAGGCCAATCTAACTTAGTAACCGGTTTGATTATTTAGTAGTATTGATAGATGACTGGATATTAGATATTGGTGGTTGTCTTGTTTTCATGCAGTGTCCCGTTACTTGAAGTTAGATAACGGCAGGAGGCCGGATCTAACTTAGTAACGGTTTGTTTATATAATATTGGTTTTGATTGATTGCATGATAGGATAAATTTCTTGTTGTTTTGGGTTGTCTGGGTTAGTGAGATAGGTTGCGGGTAGAGGCCGCCAGCTCACTGAGTGACATTAGGTTACTCACCCAACTCTCGTTGTCCTTTTTGCAGGTAGCTTTAATAGGATTGATCGGATAGCTTGGTGCTGGACGTTAGGACCGCCGGTGTAGATTTTCATGCCTTTTGTTAATGGTATTTTGGATTTACATTATTTGACTCGATTTGGCATTAGGCCGGGCCCAGTCTTGTTTATGTCAATGTATGGATATTTCTTAAATCAATAAATTTATCTGTTTTATATGCGCAACATGAGTACTCTGATATTTGACTAGTCCGGTCTGACACAACGTTAAGTCTTGGTACGGGTTGAAAAGCCTTAGGCCTCGATCTAACGGAAACCGTTAAGTCTTGGTACGGGTTGCAAAGCCTTATGCCTTGATTTAGCGGGACGAGTTAGTGAATGAACTGGTCTAAGTTGCGGAGTAAATTCTGAGACATTGACCGGATTGTTCCTAACCCGTCATGTAGCGCTTCCGGATCAGGGTGTTGGGTTGGACGGACAGTCATGTTCTTGTTTGATTGTTGGCTGGCCGGTTGGCCTTTCATCTCCAACCTTTGGTGTTGGTAGCTCCGTCGGTCATGTTCTTTTTTTATTGTTAGCCAGTGGTTCGACCTATATCTAGGACGGTCCGGGGGTGTTACAGTGATGGTATCAGAGCATGGTTTCGTCTATGCTTCCGGAACTCATGATTTAATCGGTTTTAAAATATTTTTATCAAGTCAAAATGAGTCACAAAAGGCATTAGGGAAACCGGTCACGTTCGGCTTTAGGATTTGTGGTTTTAGGAATTAGGTAGTGGAATCTATAATTGTTAGGTTGCTTGGTTAGAATTGCTAGGTTTCTGGTTAGAATTGTTAGGTTATTTGGTTAGAGTTGCGATTAGGTTGCTTGGTTAGTTTTTGTTGGGTTAGTTGTTGACTAACTTGCGTGCAAAGTGTTCTTTTAGTTGCAGCTTGTAAGTGTGTTCGTTGATCGGAACTTTAAGGATAAAAACCTGAAATTAAAGAGAGTTCAAGGCCAAAACCCAAAGCCGAAGAGAAAGAGTGACGATAGATTCAGAGGGACTGGACAGTGGTATGGACTGTACAAATGGGAACAAGACTACTTTGGGAAAAGACTTCATCAGCATATGGGAAAGGAGAGATCGAGGAAATGGTTGAAGTAATCAGAGGCGCAGATGGACAAGATCGTTTCATGGGAAAAGAGTGTCATCGCAGAGTAAAAGCAAGAAGACGACTCAGTGATCATTCAAGTGAGTAAGATATGAAGATGATTGTGGCGACATTAAGGAGGGCGCTCAAGGGACATTGGTGGACAGAGTAAAGAGTTATGGAGATGGGTTGAAAATGAGTGAAGCATGGGAAATCAAGAAGTGAAGAAAAGAAAGGATTCAAGACCGAGGGAAATGTTTGGGAAGGCATCCAGATAGAGCGAGTTGAGAATCAAGAGTCTGAATGAAGACCGAAGAAATCTAAAGAAGACATCAAAGGCGAACCGGCAAAGAAGCACATCAAGTGATCAAAACCGCAAGACGAAGTGATCCAAGGAGAAATTATTATCAAGTGGGTTCATGTCGTGGAGCTGAGCAATTGCACACATCAGAATTCGAGGACGAATTCTATTAAGGGGGGGGGGGGAGAATGTGATAACCCGCCCAAAGGGGTAAAATGGTCGAGATCAACAAAATCAGAATCTGGAGACGAGCTTTTGGGAACCAAAACATAAGGAGATATGTTGAGTTTCCATCACGAAACATTTGACATGGTCCAGAAAAAATAGAAGATTGGTCGAGCATCAACATGTGGTCGAACCGCGGGCAGCAAGAGTTGATCGAAATTTTTTGAAGAACTGGGTGGCTGAAGAATTGATCGTGGAGGAACCTTAAGCTTCTCAACCCTGTTAGAGAAGGTGTTAGATTGATCAGGCGTATCTTTTGGAAGAATAAAATTTTGGAAGCACGACGTTTTAGAAGCACGACGTTTTTGAAGCCGACGTTTTTGAAGCCGACGTTTCTTCACCGCGAAGTTTTCCCGGAAAAATTTCGTATCACTACAGTATGATTCTGGAAGTCGGAAGCAGGATGGGAATTTAAGCAGAATGGAAAATTAAGCAGGACGGGAAGCAAGCACGACGGGAAAACCCGAAATTGGCAAAAATCGCTAATTTCGGTATTATGGATATTTTTGAGGAAACGGGAGGCTCGGGAAATATTTTTCTCCAAGATCAGAATTCTTTTTGGAGTTTATTAAAAATATTCAGATCATCAGAACGGGAGTGGAAAATTATTCAGGATTGATCGCGGGATGAAAATTCACTAGAAGGGCCGAAATAGCGCAAATCGACCGAGAAGCTCGAGGTGGCTTGATCTAAGGGGTCAGGACGTGATGTATATCCCCAAAACATCTGAGTGTCAACACAAGGAGGAGGTGTAGACGTGAATGGAAGAAGCACATGCAGCTTGACACACCAGAAGCACGAGATGTCGCCGTATCTGCGATCGAAGCATGCTGATCGACATGTGGAGATGGTGTGTCGCCTTGCATGCACTCCAGTCATGCAACAAGCCATCTGGTCGTACAGGCAGGATAGAGGTGTCACTTTGCATGAGTCCTGGCCATGCTGAAGGACATGTGGAGCACGAGGTGTCGCGACGCATGCGTCCGGAGCCATGCGAAGCGACACACGGGCTGCCACCAACTTCGATCTGATTCGATGCTGTCTACTATAAATAGCCCACGACCCCTTCACATTTCATTCATCCAGTCCTTTCAAAATAAAGTTAAAAACGTGGGTTAGAAAGAGAGAGAGAAGTAGAAAAAGAACGTAAGATGTTCTGAGCTATTTCGAGAGTTTTATAGAGTTTGCGAGATCAGTTTCTCTACTGATTTCAAGTAAGCGTGATGTCTTGCATATTTACATGTTTTTAGCTATCATATCTTATGCATTTTTTCTCATTTAGATTAGGCATTAGGCATCTTTAGGCTCATTTTGCATTCATAAGTCCCTCTTAGGTGTTGGAGCACACTTTGGAGATATTGAAGATGTTTGGGAGTTTTGTGATGAAAAGAAGGGTTTAAAGATGAACATGGACACAGGCCTTAGGAATACCTTCTGATGCTAATATTTGGTGGAGACATGGCATTCTGAGTTAGCTTTCCAATGGAAGTGGTTTCAAGACATTTGGAGCCATATTGGAGGAGTTGTGATCAATTGAGTGGAAGCATGTCAAGCCACCCGGGTGAGCACACCCGAGGCCAACCATCAAACCTCGCCTGGACAAGCTCAGGACGCGGCCAGGACGACCCGGGGACAAGCACCCGCACGTCCTGATTGTGCTGAACGCCTAGAACGGACGCGGTCCATACCACCCTAGCACAAGGACCCGCACGGGACGGACGGACTGGACGCGACCAAGGACGCACCCGACCTTGCCTCACCCGCGTACCAGCAGACACCCGACAGCACCTGCCCGACCTGGACGACCCGCACGTTCTGATGCTAGACGAGCTCCGGACGCGTCCAGCGCCACCCGGACCAGGACACTCGGACGTCCCACAGTTCCTCCTACCCGCGTACCAGCCTGCACACCCGACTAGTACCACCCGGCCACGCACACCCGCACGTCCTGCTAGCTGCTGGACACCCACCACGCGGCCGAACACACCCGGCCTAGAGAGGCCGCACGGCCTGGACGCCGGACGAGCAGGACATACCCGGCCTGGGCATACCCGGCCTGGATAGGCACTAGCTGACCCGGGTGGCTCAGTTTCTTCCTTTCTCTCTTTTCTCATTGGTCGAAAATCACTTGGCCAAGGGTTTTTTAGACTTTCTCCTTTATGTTTTTAAGGGTTTCCAAGCCCCATATAAATACTCTTGTATCCCCTTTGAGGGACTTGTCTCATTTTCTATCTAAGAACACATAAACCTCTTGAGTAAAGTTTCATCTTGATTCATAATCTCATCTTGTCTTTGTGTTCTTGATTGTTTGATTTCATATCCTTTCTTTCTCTATATGTTTAAGCTTGAATCTATCATGGGTTTAAGAGTAAGCATGTGGATTAGTGAGTAGATCCTTCTAAGATCCATGGGTTAGGGTGATAGAGAGTGATTAAGTTAGATCCAAGGTGTCTATTGTTAGATCTATCATTTCCTTGCATAGATTTGGTGTTTTTAAAGCTATATTTAAGTTGGCCTCTCAAGCATAGAGCTATAGGCATTTCATGCCCGGAAGGTGTTCTATGAAATGCCTGAACCAACTCATCTATGCTTTTAGCTTGCTTTGCCTAAGGGATTAGTTGTCAAAGGAGCTAGGATTGCTATTAGACTCATTCTCCATGTTTGCTTTGATCATTACAGCCAAAGGGATTTGGTGTACTTGGGTGATCATTGCAAAAGAGCATTCATCTAGGGATAGAGCTTGCTTAGTTTTGTTGTCTAGGCATAAGGATTAGATTGATTGAAAAGTTAGCATCTTGGATTGAAGCTTAATCATTTGATATCAAGTCCCTATACTCATGGGTCTCACTCTCCTCATAAGAAAGAAAGTTCAATCTTTTATTGCATTTTTAATATTGTCTTAGTTTCTCAATCATCCTCTCATCTTGATAGACTTAGATTAAGCATGAACTTGCATTCCCTTTGCATTAGAATCTCTTAGAATTGGATTGACATCTTGTATTCTACAACATTTGATTAGGACTTTGAAAAGGCCTGTCATCAAAGCGCCTAGGGAAGGTTCTGTCCAACTAAAGATCAATCAAGTGAAGATCAATTCAGATGGGAACCATGTCAACGTAGCTAGAGAGAGAGAGAGAGAGAGAGTCATTTTGAAGGTATAGTATTTTATAAACCCCGATATTCCACCAAGAAGCGAAGTTCTGTCCAATCGAAGAATTTCTGTAATTGTTATGCGGAAGCTCTGCCCAAATCAATCCGTCCTCTCTATTCATATTCTTTCATGATTAAGTGGAGGTGCTGTCCAAGATAATTTCAGTTCTAAGGGTTCAGTTCAGTCGAGGTCATGGTTCGATACCTTGCTCAGAATTCCAAAGGAATCGTCCAGCAGCTAGGGAAGGTTCGGCACGAGTTGAGTTCAGTCCAGACCAGTATCAAGGGAGGTTCTGTCCAAGTCAAGATCAGTCCAGTCCTGTCCATTCAAGACGTCCAGGTTGGGTTTGGCTAAGTAATCTCCGATCAACCAGCTGCTTATCGGCAAAGAACACTGTGAGTTGGCTTGTTTGAATTCCGTTTGGAATTTAGGATAGATAGGTTAGTGAGTTGGTTTGTTTGAGTTCCACTTGGAACTTAGGTTAGATCTAGTTGCATATAGAGTAATTATCTTATACTGATGCTTGATAGAGTCCTAGGGTTATTTTAATTATGAATTGGACTCAGTTTAGCAAGGGCTAAGTTGAGAGGAAATGGAATTAAGACTGAGTTAATAACCTGACTAGGACTAGGGCTAGGGCTAGGTTGCATCATATTTTCTATTCCTGCGTGTTAATTTGATTGAGTGCAGGTTCCCGTTATCTTTAAAGATAGTTTCATATCAGGAGGCTGAACTATCTGGGTAACGGTTTGATTGACTTGATTGCTTGTTGATTAATTAATCGTGTTTTTTAGTTGATTAGAGTACTAAGGGTCTTAGGTCATATAGGCCGGACTACTGGTACTTTTGATTGTGTTGTTGAGTCGAGTGTCTAGTTAGAGTCTAGAACTTTATTTTTAGGTTATGTTCTAGATTGTGTTTGTGTTGTGTGAATGTGCCGACAGTATGTGCGTAACCCTACTAGGCTTGTGTAGGGGTGATTAGTGTTTCCTTCAGACCTCGTACCTGGCGGGTTTAAGGAAACCCCTTATTCGCTGGATCGGAAGACTTCGGAGAGCGGGGTCATGGCCTAGGGCTGAGTATTACACGATGGTGTAATGTGGCAGTGACCGAAGGACTGTGGGCTGTCGTAGCGGTGACCGAATGACTGTGGGCATGATGGGTTGAAAGTTCCTTCTTCTGGCCTTTGTGGTAGGGAGATAGGATATTGCCGATATTGAGGAGGAACACAAAGTCACCAGGGCCCAGGTTAGAGTGTCATGTTGTGTTAGTGTGTCGTAGAGGGTTATGGAACCCTAGAGAAAGTGTAACACTGATATACGGTGTTACGAGTTAGATTGAGTCGTAATTAATTAGTATTTTGTCATTGTTGTTTGTGGTTGATTGATTTTCTTGCAGGTTCCTGTTACTTGAAGTTGGATCATGGCAGGAGGCCGGCCAATCTAACTTAGTAACCGGTTTGATTATTTAGTAGTATTGATAGATGACTGGATATTAGATATTGGTGGTTGTCTTGTTTTCATGCAGTGTCCCGTTACTTGAAGTTAGATAACGGCAGGAGGCCGGATCTAACTTAGTAACGGTTTGTTTATATAATGTTGGTTTTGATTGATTGCATGATAGGATAAATTGCTTGTTTTTTTGGGTTGTCTGGGTTAGTTAGATAGGTTGCGGGTAGAGGCCGCCAGCTCACTGAGTGACATTAGGTTACTCACCCAACTCTCGTTGTCCTTTTTGCAGGTAGCTTTAGTAGGATTGATCGGATAGCTTGGTGCTGGACGTTAGGACCGCCGGTGTAGATTTTCATGCCTTTTGTTAATGGTATTTTGGATTTACATTATTTGACTCGATTTGGCATTAGGCCGGGCCCAGTCTTGTTTATGTCAATGTATAGATATTTCTTAAATCAATAGAGCTATCTGTTTTATATGCGCAACATGGGTACTCTGATATTTGACTAGTCCGGTCTAACACAACGTTAGGTCTTGGTATGGGTTGAAAAGCCTTAGGCCTCGATCTAACGGAAACCGTTAAGTCTTGGTATGGGTTGCAAAGCCTTATGCCTTGATTTAGCGGGACGAGTTAGTGAATGAACTGGTCTAAGTTGCAGAGTAAATTCTGAGACATTGACCGGATTGTTCCTAACCCGCCACGTAGCGCTTCCGGATCAGGGTGTTGGTTGGACGGACAGTCATGTTCTTGTTTGATTGTTGGCTGGCCGGTTGGCCTTTCATCTCCATCCCTTGGTGTTGGTCGCTCCGTCGGTCATGTTCTTGTTTGATTGTTGGCCGGTGGTTCGACCTATGTCTAGGACGGTCTGGGGGTGTTACACTATGCCTGTGAGATGTTCGAGACCAGTGTACTGGGGTAGGGGTAAGGCCTACGTTTACATTTTTGTCTGGAGTATGCGGGGTTGTCCCGACTTACTTGACTTGTTGCGATTTCAACCTGATTCCATACTCGACATTGATATATGTGGTAAGTTCTCGGCTTAAAGACTTTCTTCAACCGTGGAACTGACCACCTCTCCGAGATAAACCTAAAATATATTGACCAAAATGTGGATTTCTTTTGTAGTGCACTGTTAGTATCCTTGTGTCAAATTTTCGAGAACATAACCGAAGTACTTGTCTTTTCAACTTGACTTTTCGTGTGTATTTAATGTTGTGGTGATTGATTGTGGTTTTCCTAGATGAAACTTTTATCGAGAAAGTCGTTTATGTTTTGAACGTTGATTTTTGGATTTGTGCGATGTCTCGCATTTCAGAAAATGGGTTTTCTGTCACAAACATGAATTAACGTTTTGAGAACGTGTTTGGAAAAGTTTTTGAGTTGACATGAAGGTTGTATTTTTTCCTTGTATCAAGATACGATTTGGCTTGTTGCAAAAAGTTTGTATTAGCCTTCGCCGTTGAAATCGTTTTTTTTTTTTTTGTAAAACGGTGCGTTTTGAGGAGGGCGATTTTCAGGCGAAAGAAAAGGCGATTTGCGATCTCGTTTTGCTCGATGGATTCGGCTTCTCAGCCGGATCAATCGGATCCTCCGGAGGACGATATGGCGATTGTCGAGAGTGGTGACGAGGTTGTGGGTAAGGATGAATCGAATCAAGCGGTTGATATGGAGAATAAGGCGATTACGGAGAGGGGTGATATTGTCGGGGTCAACGGTGGTTCGAATCGAGAGGTTGGAAATGGGGTGTGATGAAACGGCAGGAAAGCTGGGCCTCGGTGGCTCAGGAAAAGCGATGTCTGAAGAAGTTTGAGGTGGAAGTCTCGACAAAGGAAGGGAGGCACACGGTGGAGATCCCCGAAGAGGTTCTCAAGGATACAACTCCGTTATGGGAAGATTTTATTGTGGGAAAATTTCTTGATCTTGCTCCTCACATTGCAAAGGTTCACATGGTGGTTAATAAAATCTGGCGCTATGGAGACACTTCAACGAAGGTAGATGTGTATGATGTTAATGCTACAACAATGAGGTTTCGAGTTTCAAATTTGAGAGCTAGAGAGAAGATCCTTCGTAGAGGCATGTGGAATATTGCTGGTGTGCCAATGGTTGTACAGAAATGGACACTAAAAATTGAGGAAGAAAATCAGGAAGAAGAAGCTATCCCTATGTGGGTTCACTTGAGGAATGTTACGCTTCACATATTTTCATGGGAGGCTCTGAGCTTTGTTATGAGTCCGGTGGGATTTCCTGTCACACTCCATCCAGAGACTTTAATGAGATTCTTGATGTGGAGGAAAGCTCGGGGGTTCTCTAGTTTGGGTAATCTTCCTAGTGGTATGAGGGAATTTCAAAGGACGGTTCTTCATTGCAAATTTTCAGACATGGGATATCAGGGTCCCTTGTTCACTTGGTGTAATAAAAGGGAAGAAGGAGTCATTTGTAAGAAGATAGATAGGGTGCTGATGAATGATGTGCCTCAGCAGATATTCTCTACTGCTTATTCAGTGTTTGAGGCTTGGGGCTGTTCTGATCATCTAATGTGTAAAGTTCATGTCTTGCCGCCTGAGGAGAAAATTGGGCGCCCATTCAAATATGTGAATGTTATTGGAAGGCTTCAACAATTTCTTCCTTTAGTTCAGGCGTACTGGGATTCTACTGAACGGTTGTATCATTCTACCTCAGCATTGTTTCGTTTTTCAAAGAAACTGAAACATCTAAAACCGGTCGTCAGGGAACTTGGAAAAGAGAAGCTTGGGAACCTTACTAAGAAAGCAAAAGAGGCGCATGATGATTTATGTGAGAAGCAGCAAAGGACTATGCACAATCCAAGTGATACTGCAGTTAGTGAGGAGGCAGAGGCGTATGAAAGATGGCTCCACATTGGCTAGATGTGGGAGACCAGAATAACATTACCTTTCATAATGCCATAAAATCTCGTCAGGCATAGAATAATATCAGAGAAATAAGATGCATGGATGGTAGTACTGCCACAAAGCAATCAGAAATAAAGCGAGAGGCGGAGAGGTTTTTCTCTGACTTCCTGAATTTTCATCCTGCAAACTATCATGGTGCGAAAGAAGAGGAGCTGGGGGATTTGATTGATTTTCGTTGCACTATAGCAGACTGCAATATGCTGGTGGATGATGTTTCAGAGGAGGAGATCAGGAAAGTTTTATTTGCAATGCCAGCTAATAAGTCTCCAGGGCCAAATGGTTACTCAAGTGAGTTCTTCAGAACAGCTTGGCCTATACTTGAGAATGATTTCATCGTGGCTGTTCAATCAGTATTCATGTTTGGATTTCTACCTAAAGGTATCAACTCCACAATCCTTGCTCTAATTCCCAAGAAAGAAGATTCTCTAGAGATGAAAGACTTTAGACCTATAGCCTGCTGCAATGACCTTTATAAAGTGGTTTCAAAGATCTTAGCCAACAGATTGAAGAAGATTCTTCCTCGTCTTGTGCTGGAGAATCAATCTGCGTTCATTAAGGGAAGGCTGTTAATGGAGAACGTGCTGCTGGCTTCGGAGTTAGTAAAAGACTATCATAAGGACACTATTTCGCCTCGAGGGGTGATGAAGATAGACATTTCAAAGGCTTTTGATTCAGTTCAGTGGGCTTTTGTTTTGAAGAGTTTAATGATTGGAGTGCC
Organism: Brassica carinata; assembly: GCA_016771965.1. Classification (NCBI taxonomy): domain Eukaryota; kingdom Viridiplantae; phylum Streptophyta; class Magnoliopsida; order Brassicales; family Brassicaceae; genus Brassica; species Brassica carinata. The sequence goes on along the minus strand of CM028687.1, from coordinate 14,903,652 downwards.
TGATAAATTCATCCACTGGATCAGATTGTGCATCACCTCTCCTTCTTTCTCGGTGCAAGTAAATGGAGAGTTAGTAGGGTATTTCCAAAGTGCTAGAGGATTGCGGCAGGGCTGTTTCCCTTTCCCCATATTTGTTTGTTTTGTGTATGAACATCCTGTCTCACAAAATTGACAAAGCTGCAAAGGAAAGGAAGTTTGATTTTCATCTTGGATGTCGGTCTTTGTCTCTCACACATATCTGTTTTGCCGACGACTTGATGGTCTTTGTTGAAGGCTCAAAAAAGTCTGTGGAAGGTGCTTTGGCTGTATTCGCAGAGTTCAAAATGTGGTCGGGGCTGCGCATAAGTCTAGAGAAATCTACTATATACATGGCTGGTGTATCTGAGGCGGAAAGAGCAGAATACTTACAAATTTCCCATTAGCAACAGGAGCTCTTCCTGTTCGATACTTGGGTCTTACTCTAATGACTGAGGGGATGAGAAGGCAAGATTATTTGCCGCTTGTGTAGAGAGTGAGAGGAAGGATTAATTCCTGGACATGTCGATACTTGTCATATGCGGGTCGACTGCAATTGATTAAAGCATTTTGGATGAGTATGGTTAACTTCTGGGCTGCAGTTTTTCGGCTTCCTAGTAGGTGTATGAAGGAAGTAGAACAGCTTTGTGCTCCTTTGGACAGGGCCTGATCTGAGAACTACTGGTGCTAAGGTTGCCTGGGGGGAGATTTGTAAAATGAAAAGTGAAGGAGGGTTGGGCATTAGGAGTCTGAAAGAAGTAAATCAGATTTATGGGCTAAAGCTCATATGGAGGATGCTGTCTGGTCAGTCCTTGTGGGGAAAATGGATAAAAGAAAATTTGCTCCGGAAGAAGAGTTTCTGGGAAATCAAACAGAATTCTCAAGCAGGTTCTTGGATGTGGAGGAAGATGTTGGAGTTAAGGGAGGTTGCTAAGTATTTTTATAGGAAAGAGATCGGGAATGGTCGCCATACATCTTTCTGGTTTGATCATTGGTCGGATAAAGGAGTTTTATTTGAGACATTGGGTGAACGAGGGTTCATTGACTTGGGAATTAGTAGAGAGGCTACTGTTGAGGATGTGGTGATGAGTTATAGGAGGAAGAGGAGACATCGTATGGTGGTTTTGAACAATATTGAAGCTGAGATTTTGGAGCTAAGAGAAAAGTTGAACAGAACTGAGGATATGAGTTTGTGGAGATGCAAATCGGGTTTCAAACAAAAGTTTTCAACTCAAAAAACTTGGATGCTAATTAGAGAAACTGGTATGCAATGCACTTGGGCTCCGGGGGTTTGGTTCTCTCATGCCACTCCAAATTTGCTTTTATGATATGGTTGGCAATACATGATAGGCTGTCTACAATGGACAGAATTTCTTTATGGAGCCGGGGAGTGGATCCAACTTGTGTCTTATGTAAGAATGCAGCTGAGTCTAGAGATCATCTCTTTTTCGAATGTACCTTCTTCTCACAGATTTGGGAACAGCTTGTTAAAGGGATTCTATGCAGCTCTTACACCACCAGTTGGAGCGACATAGTGGGACTGATTACAGGGAGAACCTTGGAGAAGAAGGCTCTGTTTTGTGTCAGATACACATTCCAGGCTACTCTCCATGCGATATGGCGGGAAAGTAACAAGATCACTCATGGAGATAGCCCTCTTCCTCTTGTGAGTTTGAAGAAGTTAATTGATAAGGGAGTAAGAAACAAGCTAAGTTTGATAGAAGGAAAGGAGTGAAAAACATGGAGGGAATTCTTCAATTTTAGTTTGACACAAGAATGTGAAAAATCTAGATTTAGTGATGCTTTGATGTTAAAAGGTGACACTTGATGTACAAAGGCTTTTTGATGAATAAAAATTTAACATTCATTCAAAAAAAAAAAATCATTTTGTCTGATATGAAAGCTTTTTTGGCTTGTGATCGAAGAAGTTGGACGGAGAAGTCGCGTAAGTTTTTTTTTGGGAATAGACATGTTTCTTAGCGGTGTTTCACAAGGAGTTGGCTTTCGAAATTGTTTAACTAGTTTTTCAGAAAAAAAAAATTATTTGTTTAGCTCGGGGAGCTTTTCTACGAGAAATTTCTTTGCAGGTCACATTTTTGTGCGAAACGTTGCAGGTTTGAAGTATTTCATGAAATTGACAAGCGTGTGTAATGTTTTCAACTGATGAGACAATCTGAACATATTTTTATGTGAGCCATTTGGGTGTAAGAAGTAGTTTTGTTTTGTGGACATGGTATGATTTCTGTTTGGGCTGTACGAAAGTTGTTGGTTATTGGTTTCAAGCAGAATAATAGATCATTATTTTTCCGTTGGGTGATTTGATGGAGAATTGGTTTGCTCAAGTTTGGTTTGCTCAAGTATTTTGAGACATAAGATTTTGCTTGACGTTTAAGTCGAAATCTGTTTTTCTTATTGCCAATTTTTTTTTAAAAAAAAAAAACATCGAGTACACATAATTGAAAATTTAAAATGCGGAGTATACCAGTGAGTATATACGTACCCACTCCACCCCTTTTGAGAGGAGGGAAGCTGAATCCATTTTTCAATACATTGCCTATGTAACCCTTTCGAGAGGATCAATCTGTCATGTAGTTCATTTGGTGTGACGGCTTTCCTAAGACAAAGTTTGCTAAACTATGATTGGTTCAACAGTTTTCCTAAGATAAAGTTTGCTAGACTAAGATTAACCATCGTCTAAGATAATGTTTGCTAGACTAACCATCCATATTATAAGTTCTCTAAATCTCACAGAAATATCCTAAACATTTTTTTTTGTCTCCCAAAGTACTTTCCTATAAAAGTCACAAGTCTGTTTAGAAGTTTCAAAGTCGGTCGTACCTTAATTTCCTTTAAGATTAAGGGTTTATCTATTCTCCATTCTATTTCTTCGTTTTATTTCTCTTCTCGTGTCTATTTTATCTTCTTTGGTAAGTAAACAAACCAATTCTTGTTGGGTTTCTCTAAGTTCTTGGCCCCTTTTGATGACTTATACCATTTTGTGGTTTATTTTATCAATTTCAATCTTCCAATTCGAGTTTTGGTTTTGATCTCTTTGTATCGTGTTTTACAAAAATTATTAAGTACAATTTGTCTTCCATTGAAATTTATTGGTGTTTAAAAATAGGTATTTTTGCCTCAATGTTGCGGAACTTCGTAAACATTGATTTTGTAGTACTCGTAAGTTTCAATTGTCAACGGTATTTAACGAGAAAATTAAAGCGAGGAAGTAAGAGAGAGAGAGAGAGAGAGAGAGAGAGAGAGAGAGAGAGAGAGAGAGAGAGAGAGAGAGAGAGAGAGAGAGAGAGAGAGAGAGAGAGAGAGAGAGAGAGAGAGAGAGAGAGACTTTGTTGGTATTCTTGTCTTCTTTCATCCACCGTTGATTGTTTCGTACGATCTTGTTTGATTTTAAAGGTTGTTTCACAAAATTTAAAGGTTCATTTAGTTTATGAGAGTTATTTCCAAAAAAAAAAGTTAGAGCTCTAGACTAAGTGGATTACAACCAAGACCCAATTACCTCGCGGTCAAATGGTTACTCAACAATCTCAAATCTTTAGAGCAAGTTACAACATGTGCGTCGTAGATATGCAGAGTAGTTCAAACGAGATGAGGAATATAAAAAACAAGCCAAGACCGTTATTTTATATGATTTTCGACTTGATCACTTGTTACTTAGAATACTCTTTTTGAGTTATATTTTCTTTGACTTTATTTTTTTTTTTTGTAATCGTCCTACGCATTGTCAATATTAAAATTCTGTTCGAACAAACTTTCTTAAAAATCAACTCACATATACTCTTTCTCACCAATTCCATTAACCTACATTTATTTTGTTAAATTCTTGATTGTGGCTTTTAATCCCACACTAGGGTTCCACAAGTTTGATCTTTTGTTGCTCAGACTATGACAGAGGGAGCATCTAGAGAGCACTTAAGGGATATGGTTGGAGGAAAACAGTACAAGTTTTATAAACTGGAAGCAGTGTTATTGTTTCATATAGGCTTGAGGATTATGAGAGCTGGAACTTGGCAAGCCTCTTGCAATTACCGGCAAACGCAAGAAAATGTATTGGAAGAAAAGAAGTTCATAAACGAGGAACTAGTTCTGCAGTACTGAATACACAATCTTTTTTTTTAATTGTCTGCCCAAAATTTTCAGACCATGACATTTTAAGATCAGAATACGGGTGCTAGCTGCATATGAGCAATTTGATTAATGGACTTGGAAATATGTTTTTGGAAACAAACCAATTATACAGCAATTCAAATGAGAAATAGGGCTAAGTTGTTATGGTGGATAAAGAGCTAAGACTAGCCAAATAAAGATAAGGGTAGTAAGAGTTTCTTACTACAGGCTACTCTCTACAATAGAACATTTAAGGTCGTGCTCTTTTGTTGCTACATGCAGGGCACTTGTACTGTTTGATATGCTCAGCTCTAGCTGGAGTTATCTTCACACACTTCCCGTGGAACCATACCTCACAAACGTCACAGCAGATCCAGAAATCATCAGTGCCAGTACCATCACCGTCTCCACAGGCACCACAAAGAGTTTCCCCGTGTTCATCCTCATCCTCATCCTCATTCTCTTCCTCTGATCCATCTTCCTCGTTGTTTGCCTGCATGCCCTTTAAGTTTTTGCCATCTGAAGATCTCTGCATTTCAAGACAAACAACATATATTAATCTACAGCTGAAATTTAAGATGAAACTCAAAACTAATCCAACCAACAAGGTAAAACTTAAAGTTGAGTTTCATTAAGCATTGTTGTCTTTATCCACTCTACGGAGAAGCTTACATGGTAGAGTTCCAAGAGCAAGATCTAGAATTAACTAAGATCCCCCCCCCTACCCAAAAAAGCTAGTAATTGACTTAGTGCTATTTGATACTCGACTATGCCAATCTTAGTTTCCCAAAACTAGAAAAACAAGAGGAAAACAAAGTAATAGTCTTTACCACTTTTGAATCCGACTTGGATAGATTGCCATTTCGATTAGCAGCAGAGGACTTTTCCTTTGTTTGCTTTTTCATATTTCCAGTGACTACTTCAAATATGGTAGGAACCCCATTGATCATATCAAACAAGCGCTTCCTAAATTAGACAAGTCATAAAAGTTAGCAATACAAAACATGTGTTTAAAACCATGACAACCATCTACCTATCAGCCTTGTCGAACGAGAATCTCGACCCGAAGTAAAAAGAGACCGAGAGCAACCAAGTGTCACTGTGGATAGCAACAAGAGAGAGCCATTCCTTCTCAGAAAGTCCATCTCTTGCAAAGTTAATGCCTAGAGCTGGCTCTGGAAGCTCTGGAGGCACTTCTTCAGCAGGTAAGTTAACTTCCCATTGTTCGTTTGGTAACCCATACAAGCAAAGATTCTCCTTCTCTATAAAAACGCATGATTATCATAGAAAAAGAAAACAATTCTGAGTCAAAGTACCACATAAGAGTAAGGAGTAAAGACAACTGGGAAAAAAATCGAGTAAAAGAGAAACCCTAACCAGGGTCGCATTGCTGGTAAAACTCTCCAACATCTGCAAAATTAAAAGGAAAAAAAAAGCGAATCAATTAGATCGAAGAAGAAAACATCATACAAACAGATCCAAACACGCTAGAAAACCCAAAAATTATATATATAAAAAGAAAATCAGATAAAATGGCGAATACCGGAGGTGAGAGCTTTGACAATGGCGGCTCTACGGCCTTTGAAATCCCTGAAAACTTCTTCGACAGTGCGAGGATTGTAGAGACCAGCTCCTCCTTCCATGCTCTCTCTCTCTCTCTCTCTTTCTGCGGTTTGGATCCTTTTTAAAAATTAAATCGAGGACGCCGTGGACTGTGCAGACCAGACCCGAACTTCTTACTTATTGACAAAAGTCTTTCGAGTCAGTTTTTGCTTTTAGTCAAAGTTGGGTTCGGGTCGGATCGTAGGTACAACCCGAAAGCCCAGGCTCGTTGGCTAATTATTGGACAATTGATATTTTTAAGCTATATATGTAGGGATGTTAATACGGGCAGCCCGGGCCCGTTTAGGTACTGCCTGTATAGTATCTGCCCGTTTAAAGTCCGTCAAGGTCATGCCCATTTAAAGTCCGTCAACGTCGTGCCCGTTTAGGTGCGTACCCATTTAACGTGAATGTGCTCGTTTAGGCCCGTGAGTCCATTTATTTTTTCTTCCATCTAGAGTTTCATTAATTTTTAAATACATATTTGTTATTGTGTTTTTTTCCATCTACAGCTATGCATCAGTTTCACGAGACACAGAAAAGCATCGTGACTATGAAATTTTTTAAAACAAACCACAATTCTACATATGATTATGGGTAAAGCTCCAAGAAAATTAGCAATAAAATTTTAAAACAATCCACAATAGAATTTCTACATACGTTATTATGCTGACAAGAGAGATGAGAAGTAGGAGACCTGGGATTGGTAGTGCCGAGAAGAAAGAGAATTAAGAAACTGGATGATGTCGTGTCCTTCACCGGAGGTGGCCGGTCGATGTCCATGGCTCTTATCAAAGCATCGTGCAACCCAGAATGAGAAGAAGCTAAATAGCGAGAACAGAAAATAACGAAAATATCGTGCAACCCAGAATCAGAACAAAAGCTAAATTTCATAGACAGAGTCACAGAGAGCTTAGAAGAGTGGAAGTGAAGAACCAACGGCAAGAGAGTCGTCTATTCTGAAAATCAAAAGGAACCCTAAGACTAAACGACGCCGTTTCGTCTGATCTGAAAAGAAAAGAAAAATTAAACGGGTACCCTTTTATTCACGGGTAAACTCGTTTAACAAACACTCTTAACGGTCCGACCCTGTATAAACTCGTTATGACTTTTATGTTAAATTAAACGGATACGTGCGCCGCCCGTTTAGAAATTACCCTTTAGGCCCGCGGGCAGCTGACCCATTTAAACATCCCTATATATATGGAGCTACTAGGCCGTTTCGACTTTGGTGGGTTGATAGATGTTTGGTTTTTGTTTCTTTTGAATTCCTTGTGAGAAGTGAAATCATGCATTTTGATCATATTTCTCAATTGGAACTAGGGGTGGAACGGATCGGGTATCCAAAGTATTTCGAGGTATCCGGATTCGGATCATTATCCGGCGGATCCATGATTTTACTATCCTTATCCGGATCCGGGATTCTCGGGTATCCGGGTGTCGGATATCCATCTAAAAATTATAATATCCGGCGGATATCCGGATCCGAATTTGGAACCTTAAAATAAATTAAAAATAATATTAAATTATATAAAATATTAACAATAATTTAAAAATAAAAATGTATATAATGTTTTTAATTATGTATGCTATTAAAAAATTATATAAAATTTATATATACTATTATAAAAATGAAAATATAATAAATAAAATTAGTTTTTATATATAGGTATTACTATTTTTTAAAAATTATTAAAAAAAATTACGGATCCGGATATCCGGACTAAAAATTTTAGATATCCGGATCCGGTTTGGACGGATCCAACATTTTACTATCCGGATCCGGATTCGGCCCCTCCAGATATCTGGATTTTCGGAGCAGATCCGGATCGGATCTCGGATCGAATCCAGATCTCGGATAATAAGTCCCAGACCTAATTGGAACCAGATCTTATCTTTTTACAAAAAGGAACGTTAATTTGTATGTATTTTATTTTGCAAATATATCACTTTGCCACATTTAAATAAAATTAAGTCTATGATATACGTTTACTATTGTATCCCTCTGATTATTGAGAAATATTCCACGAGATAACTAAAAAAAGATTTAGTTATAAATATAGCCTACAAAGATCAAAATGATCTAAATGTTTCATTAAATAGGCAAATATACACTTATACTTATAGGTTTAATTAATTTAAACTTAAGTTTTATTAAAACACAGAACCCTTTTTTGAGGTGTCCTTGGTTTTAAATTATTATTTATCATCCTATAATTGGTATATTCAACAAAATAACTTTTAATCTAAAAACTATTTAATGTTTAATTTATTTTCCCTTTTCAGCGTAATTAACTGAAATAAGGCAAAAAACTATTAATTTTAATTTCCTTTACCTTTTAACATTGGCTTACCAAATTATAATTTCTCTCATCGCAAAACACATTGATTTTAATTGCTTATATAGTAGATGGTATTATTTTTATATATATGAAATGTGACCATGATGCTCAATCAACTCTCACGTTTCAACATTAAATTCAGAAATCAATGTTTTTTTTTGGAAGCATGTGGGATCCATTGTCAATGTGAATACAATTATCTCTTCTATAATCATAACAATTTTTTTGACAAAATCCTATAATCATAATGATACATCCACGTTCTGTTATAAATTATATGGTGGACGGCCCATAACCACATGAGGAATGAAGAGACGGTTCATACTATGTTTTCCTTTTACTTATCTACTTTGTAGTTTTACATATTTGTATTTACCTTTTCCTAGTTCGACTAGAAATTGTTAGTTTTCCATTTATCTTATGACGGTCTATTTATGACAGTCTAAACTTGTATATAAAGAGCCTTTAGGCTATGAAATAATATAAGTTTTCTCACTGATTCATAACTCGTAAATTGTGTACTGCTTGTTCACAAGGGAAACTCATAGTAAAGCCATCACTTATTAAGGTGACAAAGGAAACTATTAATTTTCTGGAAAGAATACAAGGAGACATTTGTGGACCAATACACCCACATTATGGAACATTCAGATATTTTATGGTCCTTATTGATGCATCGACCAGATGGTCGAATGTCTGTCTCCTATCGACCCGCAACTTGGCATTTCCAAGATTGCTAGTTCAGATAATAAGATTACGAGCTCATTTTCCAGATTTTCCTTTGAAGACTATACGTCTTGATAATGCTAGTGAATTCACTTCTCGGTTTAATGATTATTGTATGTCCATGGGGTAATAGTGGAACACTCCGTGGCACATGTACATACACAAAATGGCTTAGCTGAATCATTTATAAAACGAATACAGCTGATTGCCCGACAATTACTCATGAGGTCGAGGCTGCCGGTTTCAGCATGGGGACATTCGGTCCTTCATGCAGCCGAGTTTATACGCATCAGGCCATCTAGTGAACACAAATATTCCCCATCCCAGTTACTAACGGGTCATGAGCCAGACGCCTCCCATCTAAAAACCTTTGGCTGTGCGGTTTATGTTCCTATTGCTCCACCACAGAGAACAAAGATGGGACCACAAAGACGGATGGGAATATATTTTGGATTTGACTCCCCCACAATTATAAAATACCTTGAGCCAACTACGGGTGATTTATTTAAGGCCAGGTATGGATTGTCATTTTAATGAATTCAACTTCCAAAGATTGGGGAGATAATAAGCTGGTAAAAGAAATATCATGGAATCAGACATCCATAAATTGGCAAGATCCTCGGATCCAAGTGTGTGATCTTGAGGTCCAGAAAATAATACATTTGAAGAAGCTAGCTAATCAATTGCCAGATTCCTTTGCTGACCCGAAAAGAGTGACTAAGTCACATGTACCAGCTATTAATGCACCAGTTCGGATTGATGTTCAAGAGGGACACAATCAAGTTGCTACAGATTCCAAAACACGCTTGAAACGTAGACCAATTGGTTCCATAGATAAGAAACCTCAAAAACAAAGAAAGGTGCTATATCCGAGGATGGAACCCGGACAAGGAAGTGGCCGATCTTACCCGAGATGAGAGCCATTATAAATCCATAGAAATGGATATTGGTCCGGATGTACCAAGCAGTGATCCTCGGGACGCTGGGGTTCATGGTACTGATGGTCCGGACAATAATGAGATCTCAATAAATTATGTCATATATGGAAAACAATGGAATAGAAAAGATGTCGACATCACATATATATTTGCTTATGAGGTAGCACTCGAACTAATGGATAATGAGGATCAAGAACCCACGTCTATATATGAATGCATGCAAAGAAAAGATTGGCTTAAGTGGAAAGAAGCCATAAACGTGGAGTTAAACTCTTTAAAGAAGAGAGGTGTTTTCGGTCCAATAATCCGAACACCAAATGATATAAAACCAGTGGGATACAAATGGGTCTTTGTGAGGAAGAGAAATGAGAATGGTGAAGTCGTGAGGTATAAAGCCCGACTTGTTCCACAAGGATTCTCACAGAGACCAGGAATCGATTATGAGTAAACATATTCCCCTGTGGTAGATGAAACCACTTTTAGATTCCTGATAAGTCTGGCCATAAGAGAAAATCTAGATATGAGATTGATGGATGTCGTTACAACATATCTATATGGCCCACTGGATAATGAAATCTATATGAAAATCCCAGATGGTATTGAACTGAAAAATAAAGAGAGCTCTCGTGAACAACACTGCATAAAGTTGAATAAATCACTTTATGGACTGAAACAATCTGGCCGGATGTGGTACAACAGATTAAGTGAGTACCTCATAAAAGAAGGATACATAAATGATCCTATCAGTCCATGCATTTTCATAAAGAAATTCGAAAATAAGGGCTTTGTGATTATAGCAGCGTATGTTGATGATTTAAACATCATTGGAACCTCTGGAGAGATTTCCCAAACAGTCGAATATCTAAAGAGAGAATTCGAAATGAAAGACCTAGGCAAAACAAAATTCTGTTTGGGATTACAGCTTGGGTACATAAATGATGGAATCCTTGTGCATCAAATGGCATATACAGAAAAAATACTCAAGAGATTTAATATGTCCGAGTCTCACCCTTTGTCCAGCCCTATGGTCGTGAGATCTCTGAACTTGGACACGGATCCATTTCGTCCCAAGGAGGACGGTGAGGATGTACTTGGTCCCGAAGTACCATATCTCAGTGCCATTGGAGCATTGATATATTTAGCAACTCACACACGGCCTGATATATGCTTTGCCGTGAACCTACTGTCTAGGTTTAGCTCCTGTCCGGCCAAAAGGCACTGGGACAGGATAAAACATGTTCTTCGTTACCTACAAGGAACGGAAGATTTAAGTTTTTTTTATACCAACAAAAACAAAGATGGTTTAGTTGGATTTGCTGATGCTGGATACCTTTCGGATCCACACAATTCTATATCTCAGACAGGCTATGTGTTTACACATGGTGGAACGGCAATTTCATGGCGTTCAATGAAGTAGACACTCGTGGCCACATCCTCAAATCATTCGGAAATATTGGCCATACATGAGGCCAGCCGTGAGTGTGTCTGGTTGAGGTCGATGACCCAACATATATGATCAGATTGTGGGATGACAGAAGACAAGGGTCCAACCGTGATGTATGAGGATAATGCAGCATGTATTGCTCAACTCAAAGATGGATACATCAAAGGGGACAGGACGAAACACATCCTGCCCAAATTCTTTTCTACACACGAGATGCAGAAGGCCGGTGTGGTCCAAGTGGTACAGGTCCGATCCAGTGACAATTCAGCCGACCTATTCACTAAGGCATTACCAACCGCGACGTTGAAGAAACTCATACATCAGCTTGGGATGCGTCGAATGAAAGACCTTCAGTGATGCATTCATCAGGGGGAGTAGTGTGTGTTGTACTCTTTTTCCTTCACCATGGTTTTGTCCCACTGGGTTTTCTTGGTAAGGTTTTAATGAGGCAACATTAAGCATACTACGAACCTTGAACGGTTATGGCGTCCAAGGAGGAGTGTTATAAATCATATGGTGGACGGCCATAACCACATGAGAAAGGAAGAGACGGGCCATACTATGTTTTTCTTTTACTTATCTACTTTGTACTTTTACATATTTGTATTTACCTTTTCCTAGTTAGACTAGGAATTGTTAGTTTTCCATTTATCTTATGACGGTCTATTTATGACGGTCTAAACTTGTATATAAAGAGCCTTTAGACTATGGAATAATATAAGTTTTCTCACTGATTCACAACACGTTCAATATAATACTAAATCCATTTCAGAGCCATGCCATTGATGTATACAGAACCATGCCATTGCATTTATATCAAAACAGAATTAATATAGTTTAAATACAGAAAAATCGGTAATGGAAATATTTAGTAACAAACAGGATGTTCTTAAATTAAAACATAATTAATATTATTTATTCAAATTAAAACAAAATATTCCCTATGGCGGCTCCTAGGGTTTTGGCGATAAAAAAGGCGATTTTAGTCCCCTTGCGATCCACCGTCAACTGTGATAGAACATAGATCCCCAGGCTCTATTGAGGCATAAAGGAGACTACAACACTCCTTGTCCCTCTATCCCTGCTCTGGATCCCGGGTTCTTTCCCTTTTTCTAGTTTTTGCTACGATAACTTTTCCCGCAAGTTTTTTCGGTTTAGACTGATCCTTTGACTCTGTTCTCCTGCTTCTAGCTATTGCTACATCTCTTATTGGAACCAAATCTATACTAGGACTTGTGAATCTTTCTGCTTGTCCAACAGGATGAGTAAAACCAATGATACTATGCAGAAGGGAGAAAACTCCTCCCAAGCGGTTCAAAGGATGGATCTGGAGAAGGAAATTATCAAGATACCTGAGTGCGATATGACGGTCATGGCGGAGCGCTTCAAACTGACTCTCATTGGTAGAGTGCTTCACCGTGGCAGTAGGAGTATTGAAGCTCTAATCACGCAACTACCCATGCCTCGCATATGGAACGTAGAAGGAAGAGTCCGGGGAAGAAACTTGGGTAATGGTCGCTTTCAATTTGATTTTGATAATGAAAAAGATTTGCAGGCGGTCCTGAACAGAAGGCCCTGCCATTTCAATCAATGGAGCTTCCCTCTCGAAAGATGGGAGCCGTTTACTCGAGATGATTTCCCTAACACTATCCCCTTTTGGGTGCAAGTTACTGGTGTCCCAGTTCACTTCTGGAATGATGGAACCTTTACTGAGATTGCAAAAGCGTTGGGTACAAAACTCGCTATTGATACAAAGAGTGCAAGGATCCAAATCTCTGTCAATATTGACATGCCCCTACAATTTGAAGGAACGGTTGGGTTCCCGAATGGAGATACTGGAAAGGTGACTTTCCTCTACGTGGGTTTGCATAGATACTGCTTCACATGCAAGATGATTTCTCATGATGAAAACAGCTGCCCGGAGTTAACGGAGGAACAAAGACAACAGAAACGCTTAGAGAGGTTGACTCAGAATACTGCAGATACTTATCGTCAGCTCCCTTATTTTGATGAACAGGGTCGTAAATCCACTGGAAAGAGGCCACGATCTCCTACTCTTGAGTACTCTAGGAAATCGCCTCAGTGAAAATTCCAAACTGGTGCTTCCCATGGAAGAAACAGAAGCTATGGCTCGGGTAATGTCCTAAGAGATAAGGTGATTAGCAATTCTGACTTCAATCTGTCGAAGCATGGGAACCATGGGAACTCGCAGTACCCCCATGACTCTTTCAAACAAAGAGTTACCCCTTACTCGCACAGAAGCTCTCCGACTCGACAAGCAGTTTGGAACCGCCTGGACAGGGCTCCACTCCCAGGACGTTCCCCAGGACATGCCTCCCAGATCTCACGCTCACATGTCTCACGGTCTGATCCAAGGAAACATGCCTATCATAATGGGAGCAATCGTGCTCGGGACTCGCAGAATCGGAACCGGGGTATTCCTGCTGGTTTCGAGAATCGCATTAGAAGACCTATGGAAACAAGTCAGCAGGAATGGCGCCCAAGATAGCATCGAAATGCCTTTAACGAACCAAGAGACACACGTGATAATCGGGTCGATGTGCCTAAGGAAAATTCACGGGAGCTACAAAGATCAGTTCGACAGGATCAAGAAAGGTCAGATTCGCAAAGGACGGTATCAGAACAATGTGGGAATATGAGAACGACGGGCGACCACGGAAGCGGCCTTCTGGTAGTCCACATAAATGAGACGGAGGAGGGAAGACGCAGGAGACTGAAAGGAAAAGCTATAATGACCTCAATTCCAGAGACTCCAACGTCAAAGGCCAAAGATGCAGCAAGTACGGCGCTCTTCATTGGGCGTAATACCATCATTATCAGAGAACCGTCTGCTCGGGATTCCCCGAAGTCAAACACACAAGCGAACAAAGAGAAGGATAACAACAGTACCAGGCCAGGACGGGTAGTAGAGTCTGAACGGAGGGAAGATATTTTGCCATCACATGGTATTTTTGAGGTTGGTGAAGATGGATTGTTGAATGAAGAGCAAGCAAATATGATTACTATGACAGCAGCTGAGGAAGCAGAAGGGGATAAGCTGGCCTCCGAGTTTGATGGAGTAATGATGGATGAAAATATGATGAAGAATGATGATCTCCTGGTAGATGAACCAGGTTATGGTGCTGAACAAATTGATGCCATTTCACAATTGTCTCCTATGATTATCCAGGAGGATAACAATGGTGAGGGTAGCGATACAGAACAACAGCCAGCAAACATGGAGAAGACGCAGGGACCCAAAGAGCTGGAGAGGAACATAATAGTTTTACAGCAGAAGCGAATGGAGTATCCTGCGGGGAGCCAACTTCCAGCCAGAGGCCTTATGAAAAGGAAACCTAGCTCGGACTCTGAGGTCAAGGGTACGCAAGCATCCAAGAAGCTGCAGTTGCATAAGGGATGGTCCCCCAAGAAGATTAAAGGAGCGGGTATGACCTTAAAGTCTACAACCCAAAAAATCCCTCGTCATGAGGTGTTTCCTTCTACTACTAGTAAGAATTCTTTATCTCTTTCAGGTTCGGTGGTATCCCAGAAACCATCCAGTAAGAAGATATGAACATCATCTCATGGAACTGTCAAGGGTCGGGCGCCTACTTGACAAAGCAACACTTGCGAGAGTTGCACCGTTATTTTGCTCCTTCTTTTTTATTTTTATGAGAAACAAAAAAACTCTTTTTCTTTTATGCAAGATTTTCAGACTTCTTTTGGTTATAATAAATTGTTCACCGTAGAACCTGAGGGAAGAAGCGGTGGACTAGCCTTGTTTTATATGGATTCTTTCAATGTCAGGATTCTCTATTCAGATAAGCGTTTGATTGACATAGAGGCGTCAATCGAAGGACGTAAAACATTCCTGACTTTTGTTTATGGTGATCCGGTCATTGAGTGCCGCGAATATGTATGGGAACGTTTTACCCGGAAAAGTTTAGGGCGTACGGGTGCTTTGTTCATGATAGGAGACTTCAACAAATTTACGAGGAATAATGAGAAGAAAGGAGGACGGAGAAGGCAGGAGTCCTCGTTTATCCTGTTCAGAACAATGATCGCTAATTGTGGCATGATCGAGTTCCCTTTTAAAGGGAACCCGATGTCTTGGGTGGGCTTCCGTAGTAACGGCAAGGTCCAATGCCGTTTGGATTGGGCTACAGGCAATGAAGAATGGCATCATCTTTTCTCCCACACAAATGTGGAGTATTTAAAGCTCTGGGATTCAGACCATCTACCAATATTAGCTAGAATACAATCTCGAGAGATCAGGGTACAACGTAGCTTTAAGTTTGATAAGAGATGGCTCGGTAAGGATGGACTGGAGGAGGCTATCAGGACAGGCTGGGGTCTTACTGCTGGTTGAAATCCCTGTGAACTACATTTCAAAATAAGTAATGTACGCAAAGCTATTTCGAGATGGAAGAAGGCAAATCCGTCTAATTCTGCAAAAAAGATAGAAGATATCAAGGCCCTCCTTGAAATCGCTCAGACTGAAGATGGAGCCTCCAGCGAGGAAATTCTAAATTTAAAATGGAATCTCTGATCTGCTTATAGAGAAGAAGAATTATATTGGAAGCAGAAGAGCAGAGTTCTTTGGCTCCAAGAGGGAGATCGCAACACCAAATTTTTCCACGCAGCCACAAAACAACGACGGGGGAGGAATAGGATTATCAAACTCAAGAATGCATCAGGAGCTTGGGTGGAGGACGAAGATGGAGTCGAGCGGGTCGTAACTACATATTTCCAGAATCTCTTTACTACATCTTCGCCGGGCAACCCGGAGGAGGTACTCCGGTATATTACCGAGCAGGTCACACCCGAGATCAATACATCGCTCACACGGCCGGTTCTAGATACAGAGATAAGAAAAGCAATAGGCGAGATTAACCCTGACAAAGCTCCGGGACCGGACGGTATGACAGGCTCTTTCTTTCAAGCGTTCAAGGGCATTGTTGCGGAAGATGTGATCCATTCGGTCAAGAGTTTCTTTGAATCTGGTACTTTCGACACACGGATGAATAAAACCAATATATGTTTGATACCCAAGACGGACCGGCCGAAAGAGATGACAGAATTTCGTCTTATCAGCTTATGTAATGTAAGTTATAAGATTATCTCTAAAATCATGTGTCGAAGATTAAAGAGATATCTCCCGAAGCTTGTTTCGGAGACTCAATCGGCCTTTGTGGCTAGACGCTTGATTTCCGATAATATCTTAGTTGCTCAAGAAATCTTCCATGCCTTGAGAACGAACCCGATATGCAAATCCAAATTTGTTGCTATCAAGACAGATATGAGCAAGGCATATGACCGGGTAGAATGGAACTTCCTCGAGGCGCTGATGCTAAAAATGGGTTTTGCAGCACAATGGGTTTCATGGATCAAATGGTGCATATCCTCGGTGTCCTATCAGGTGCTGGTGAATGGGGAGCCCAAGGGGAACATCAAACCTACAAGAGGACTACGTCAAGGTGATCCTTTATCTCCATTTCTATTCATCATCCTAACAGAAGCTCTTATCTCCCAGATAAAAGGAGCTGAAGCGGAAGGAAGATTAACGGGACTGAAAGTGGCCCAAGCCAGCCCAGCAGTCTCCCATCTCTTATTCGCAGATGATAGTTTATTTTTCTGCAAAGCGGATGTCCAGCAGTGTGCTGAGTTGATGAATATCATCAAGAATTATGGAATTGCGTCTGGCCAACAGCTTAATACCTCCAAATCATCTATTTCATTTGGAAGCAAAGTCCCAGCAAATCTAAAACAGGAGTTAAAAAATGCGGTGGGGATTAATAAGGAGGGAGGCATGGGCACTTACCTAGGGCTCCCGGAAAAGATATGCGGCTCTAAGAGACAGGTCTTTGCTTTCATCAGAGACCGGCTAAACAATCGTATCAACTCGTGGACTGCTAAATTCCTGTCGAAAGGAGGTAAGGAGATTCTTATCAAATCCGTCGCACAAGCTCTACCCACTTATGTTATGTCTTGTTTTTTACTACCCCAAGAGATCCTGAATAAACTTAAAAGTGCAATAGCTAAGTTTTGGTGGAGTACTAAGCAGAATAACAAGGGCCTACATTGGATGTCTTGGGATAAAGTTTGAAAATCTACAGAGAAAGGTGGCTTGGGTTTCAGAGATTTAAAAAATTTTAATCTCGCACTACTTGCGAAGCAACTTTGGCGACTACTACATCATCCCCAATCACTACTGGCGAGAGTACTAAAGGGCAGATATTTTAGATTTACGAACCCACTGGAGATTGCAAGTTCGAACTCACCCTCTTACGGGTGGAAGAGTATGCTAGCGGCTAGAGACCTTTTGAGAAGAGGCTTGCGGCGCACGATTGGATCAGGCTTCAATACGCGGGTGTGGTTCGACCACTGGCTACCAACACAAACGCCCAGGCTCACTAAAGATAACGGGGCATGGAGAGACCCGAAGCTTTATGTAAATCATCTTATCGACCATAGTACTAGGGAGTGGAAGAGGGAGCTTATTGAAGACATTTGTGATCCGGATGATGCGAAACTGATCCAAAGTATCAAACCTAGTCGACAATTCAAACCAGATGGTTTCTGTTGGGTTCATTCAAAGTCCGGCCTTTATACCGTTAAACAGGTTATGAGCTAGCGGAGACGCTACAGCAAGACAATGATCAGCGAGTTTTAGAGCCCAGTATAAATCCCTTACTAACTAAGGCGTGGAATCTAAAAGCTCCAAGGAAGATCAAACACTTTCTATGGCAATGTCTCACCGGTTGTGTGGCGGTATGTAGTAGACTGTCCGATCGACATTGTGGCACAGACCGCACGTGCACAAGATGTGGACATGATGAAGAGACGATTAATCATCTTCTTTTCGAGTGTCCTCCAGCTATGCAAACATGGGCTCTGTCGGATATTCCATCGGCCCCAGGACAGTTCCCTCGCTCCTCTGTTTATGATAATTTTGATTTTCTCTTGTTCAGGGCCCCGACAAGAGGAGTTGCGATGCAGAGACTGGAAAAATTCCCATGGATCATGTGGTACCTATGGAAAGCAAGGACTGACAAACTTTTCAATGGTGCTGAGAATTCGCCTATGGATACTCTTGAGAAGGCGGTACAAGAAGTCGAGGAGTGGAAGGTGGCACAACAGGCGTTAAAGTCAGGATTGACGAAGGAGCATACACAAGCGCATGACCAGGAGGAGACGAGCAGGCTGCACTTACCGAGATGTCAAGTGGATGCATCTTGGGCAGCCAATCAGTCAACTTTTGGAGGCGGCTTTGTCATGGAGTTGCAAGACGGAAGCACGAATTCCGATTCTATGGGGGGGAAACAAGTCCTCACCCCCCTCCACGCGGAGATGAACTCGCTACTTTGGGCGATGCGAAGTTCTCTTAAAATGAGGCAAGATACTATGCATTTCGAATCAGATTGCCTTCAAATGGTAAAGTTGATCGAAGAAGAAGAGTTTTGGCCAGCTTTGGCTTCAGAGTGGGAAGATTTCTTTCATACTCGGTCTTTGTTTACGGTTTTTACTTTGTCTTTTATTCCGCGTGAGTTAAATGCTAGAGCTGATTTCCTTGCAAAAGGAGCTCGTGCGAAAGCTTCTGAATTTTTCCATGTAAACATTTTGGTTCCATCGGGGTTAGCTTTCCAGCCTAACCCACTCGGACCGGTTTAATAAAGTATGGTGTTTGCAGTCAACAAAAAAAATATTCCCTTAATCTACTCCATGACATTAGACATTTTTTCTTTTGTCAAACAGAAAGAAAATAAAATTAGATCTTCGTTGGAAAGTGTATATAGTGAAAAATAATATGTCATGTTACCACTTTAGGTTATGAAAGAAATATTATGTTCATAAATTAATATGAAAAGGTGGATATACTGCAAAAAAGTTTGCCACATTATATAGCTATATACATATAAAAATATGACGTTCATTAGGCACGTACATCCCTTGAATATAACGAATGAAATCTGATATTTATGACATAAAAAAAATTTATTGAATCAATTTACAAATCATAAAAATATATTTATGAAGGAAAAAATATTTTAGACATACAATAATACAAAAAATAATATTATACGCTATTCTAAGGATAATAATAAGAATGATCATGTTTTAGTAATATAGATATTAAAACACCGATAAGAAAACTAATGAAACGTTACTCTTTGACATATTATCTGAAACTCAAAAACCAGTATTTTGAAATCCGACCTAAACACCCGGAAAACCTCCCAGCTTACTGGGTCACTGGATCAAACGTGGGTGAATCATGGGTTAATAAATAAATAAATTTTATTAAATAATAATAAATTAGCTATGAAAATAAAAAATATAGAAACTAAAGTTAAGTATTTTCTAAATGTTTTCTAAAACATAAAATAATAGTTTGAATATGTATATTTTATGTTTTAGAAAACACTATATTTTTATTTTCATTTGAAATAAAAAATATTAAAAAAAAGTTTAGACTATTCAATTTTTTTTAACAAATTAAGAACTAAGGAAGGCTTATTGAATTGAGGATTTTAGAATAATTTGAGGATTTCAGTATTGATGGAATTTAAAGATTTTTGTAGGTATTTTAAAATTCTGGTGGGGTTTCAAATCATATGGTTTTGCATAAACAATTTGAGTAAAATCAGTGTCTTTCAAGACAAAATATATTTAGTTATAAACATGTAAAACAAAAATGTAAAATAAACTCATGTGATTCACGTCAAATAATGGAAAACATAGTAGAACTTAGAACATGTAAAATGTAGTAAATGAGATTTATGATAAGCGAGAATTTAGAACATTGTAAAACATAACTTCTTAATTAAAATTAGAATAAAAAACAGATTCCAAAAACATAACTAAAAACTAAAAAAATTTAAAAGTTATTTATTGGTTCAGCCATCGGTTTAACCGGTAACCGAGTTTTGGGTTTTAGTGATTTTTGCAAGTTTTATTTGGGTTTTTAAATATTGGTTTTGTCACAAAACCTAAAAATAATTTATCTTTGGTCACCGAGTTTACCGGTTAAACCATGGTTCCGGATCAGGTTTCAAAACACTGCCCAAAACTGTACCCGAAAGAATAAAAATAAGAACTGAAATCGACCTAGGTTATAAAAAAACAAACGGTTTTTATTTCTCTAAAATCTAAAAACCGAAACCAAACCAAAAACAAACTGGTACCTGAATATTCGAAATGTAATAAAATATTAATTAGTTTTAAATTTATATATATTTATAATTTATAGATAAAAATATTCAAAATCACTGAATTACTCTAATTACCTAAATTTTGTGGTTTTCCGGATTTAAATATGGGTTTAAGCGGTTTTGGGATTTTTTTCCTTTAACACTGAATTAAACCCAAGCTAATACTAATTCGCTTCCACTACAAGTTTGTAAGAAAATAAAAAAAATGACTTAAATCCGACATTACCTGAATCGATTCAATCCAATAATGTCTGGTTCCTTAATGAGTCTTAAAATCCTGACTTGAGTAACCCAAAAACCGAATAACCCGAATCGAAAACACGAATGCCCAACATTATGAGCCGTCAAAATGATTACTCTCGATTATAGATGTTAAAACTTAAATATTAAAATTTAAACCAAAAATGATAGTAACTTTAAAATTGAAAAAATTAACCAAAATGTTATCCCACGCTTTCAAGGCGCGGGTAAAAATCTAGTAAATATCTTATAACTCAAAAGATTATATAGATTTTAACCTGACAACCAAGATATTTTAAAATTTGTTCTTAGTCCTTAAAAATAGTCCACTGGACCATTTTCTTAGTCGTCCTTAATTCTTTGTCTGTTTTTGTGTGTGTTGTGTTCATTTTAGTTATTACCTTTAATTTTATTGGTTTACATCCTAATAATTTGCTCTTTGCTAAATAATCTGACAATCTATGTGTGTTGTGCATGGATTAAACTCAAGATTAGAAGGGAAACATAAGAAGCAGCATGCTCTGTAGAAGCACCGGGCAGTATCCTTAAGAGCTGTTTATGGACTTCTAATCTTGGAGATTGATGCTCCACTCTACTTGCCAATGCTGGTTACTTGTATGAGAGGTAACCTTAGCCCTAATTAATTCATATATGTATATGCCAAGGATTGAGGATTAGTTTAATATTTTTCTCATTCATTATATATTGGAAACAGAATCATAAGGTGGATTGATGAAGAAGAAGACAAGGTAAAACATGAGGAGAAAACAGTTTACAATACGTTAACTATACGTCCGCTAATTACATATGTTGATTTTCTTCAACACTATAGAGTTGTCTTTGATCAAGGCTTACTTTGTGTGTGTGTGTGTGTGTTGAGCAAAACAGCTATCGCTAATAGTAACACGAATGGTATTAGCATGATGGAGGAAATATGGTTTTCTGTTGTCAAAACACAATGAACGATGATGGCTAATCCATAACAAATGTATCTAAACCCCAAAACACAAAATATAAACCCTGAACGATGAATCTAACCCCTAAACCTATACCCTAATCTTTTTATTATTTAGTAGTTAATTAAAGTTCATTTACTCAGAAATCTTTTTAAAAGTTTATCATTACCAATAATGTAGGAATTTCTTTGTTATTGTTTAGTAATTAAGTAATTAGTTCGTTTACTTGAAAATATTTTAAACATTTATCGTTACTAATATGTAGGAACTTCCTAAACACCAATAACTTATATACTAATTACTCCTACATATTTAATTAATATAATTTATTCAGATAAAAATATAATACTAAACGAATATTTTAGATAGAAATGTTTAATTGTATTATTAATAAATATCTATAAGAAATAAAGGAAACAAATTCCGCGATTTGAAAGAGCGGATCAAAACTAATCAATACTATTAAAAAGGAATGAGTCCTAAAAAATCTACCTATGAAAGTTTATTGGACCTATTAGTTATTAAGTTAAATCTATTATCTACAGTCATCGTATATACTTTCTAATATAACGTTTATAATACTTTCTTTAACCGTGAGTTCAAACCGGATTGTATTATATACATTAGTCAAAACAATAATAAATTTATGCACAAACGGTTATTCACAGCTTGCACAACACTACATGTATATAATATACAACTAACCATTTTTTAATACACACCTAATATTAGTCTCATACTATTATTTAATTAGCACAATCGATCATTTGTTGTTCATTTGCAACATAATCTGGAGTAAAAGGATGGGAAAATAAATATTTATGAAAAGTAGCTCATAAAGGGAATGAAAATATTTTCATGCTAAAGTGTGTTTTTGTTAAAATAAATATTAAAAAACTATTAAATCTCATATACCATTATTATTTGAAACTCTTAGTTATAATATAAATTGATGTCAAACTAATACCTATACCATAAATCCTAATTCATATACTACTAACCGGTTATTTAAACGACAATATTATCAAATCTAATTGATATATATATATATATATATTTTTTTTTTGAATCGGTTATATACTGATTTAGTTACCGAACAGCTTTTAGATAATAATTTAATCTTTATATGGTATCTAAAATTCAAATTCAACGACATTAAGATAGGATTCTTCCTGATTTATAACTTTAACAAAAATAGTATTTGCCAAAAATACTCATACTTTTCAAACTGATCAATAAAATTTATTAATGACATTTAAGTCTTTTGGTTTTAGGCCTAATCTAATATAAATATGATAAATTTAAATATTGAAACCTACATATATTATGAACCTACATATGATATATATATATACTATAAGTTTAAATATCAAACCTACATATATTACTTTGTCATTTTATACATAAAATTGATATGAAAATAATGATTGTTTAAGAGTATTTTTAAAAGTATCACAAAACTAAATTTTAAGTATAAAATAAAGTATAAACTTATGAAAGGTTATTAATAATAAAAATAAACTAATAGTATCATATCAATAAGTTTTTTATATTATCATTCTTATTTGAATGACATGATTAAAATTTCATCAAAATCTAAAGAATCACAAGTTTATACAATATTAAAAATTATACGAGATGTTCAGTTTTAAAAATAAAAATATTATCAGATATTTTGTTTTTTTCGGATCAGTGGTATCAGATCGCGGGTTAATAGTGAATTTTTGAGTTTTACCATATTTTTAATTAATGAATATTTCGTTAAATCCGAACCAGATTATATATGAAATCACTTATTAGATTCAAACATTGTTATAGAACAATTTTTAAATTATTTTTATTAATACATGAAAAAATAAATCACGTAATCACGTGCTTGAAGCTTTAAATTTTCATGCAAATAAATCCATCAAGCCATCCAAAATAACAGATACAAACTTGACCAAAACCTAAAACAACTCTATAATGACCATCAATGAAAACGTTATCAATCGATCTACCTAGATCCAAATTCTAAATCCTAATTTAGATCAAAAATATTAGGCTAAATCGATCTCCACCTAGTGATTGCTTTTGCTTTTCACTGCTGATGGTTTTTTGGTTCAAATCTCCTAACAATAACCCACGATCTTTGTGGAGAATTTTTGGTAAGTAAAACAATAAATTTAATAATTAGGTAAAGGAATATTAAGGTGTAACATCCCGGTTTGTGCTATATGGAAATGTTTAAGAGAATTTATTTGACTATCTATATCATCCAAATGCATTTACCTTTTAAGGTATACATCCGTTTAGAACTCCATAGTTAACTGTGTTTAGGCTGGATTATTGAAAGGATGGATGACTCATCGGGAAGTTATTCGCGATACCGTGCAAATGAGGCCAAAGCACGGGAAAAGTTCATGTGGTGATTGCAGGGTCAGTAAACAAAACTTTCGAGCCTTCAAAAAATTAGCGCACCACCCGTTGCACGGGATGGGCCTGCAGGCCGAGAGAGCGGGCGTGGGAGACCCATTAGCAATGGACGGTCGGGCCGTTACAAGTGGTATCAAAGCCAAACCCTTACAAGTATGGAGTCAGTGAGGGATCACACTAATATAGGTAACTATCTTGGAGCGCAACGAAGATGTTGCGTTCTTTGAAAGGGGGTGAATTAACATCTCAGTTTGTGGTATATGGAAAGGTTTAAAAGAACTGATTTAGCCACCTATGTCACCAAAGTAAACTTATCTTTTCGGGCACACATTCATAAAGAAACTTTAAGGGTACTTTAGCTGGAGTAGTGAAAAGATGGATGACCTATCGGGAAGCGGTTCGCGATACCTTGCAAGTGAGACCTAAACAAGGTCATGCGGTGATTGCAGGATTTGCAAACAAGACTTTCGAGCCTCCAAAAAATTAATGCACTGCCCATCGCACGGGATGGGGCCATGGGCCGAGAGAGCGGACGTGGGAGGCCCATTAACTGTGGACGGTGGCGGCGTTACATAAAGCTTTAACAGATGATAGATGAAAGTACTTTTTTGTTAAAAAATTTAAGATTCAGTACCTATATTTTCAGATTTTCTAAAGAAAATACTGGGAAACAAGAACCAAATAAAACATAAGCAAAACTAAACACAGACTCAATCCTAAGCAGAAACTGACTCAAAGCTGAGCATCTAAAAACAAAGGATACTTGAAAACCGGGACATCCGATTGCCGCAAAATCAAACCCGCAATGAAAACAAGAATTGAACCTAGTAGAAATCAGCTTGCCCGATCAGTTCTTTATGATCATGTTCTTCAAAAACAGCGTGCGACGACCTCTAAGTTTGCAGTCTTCACAGACACACACCTTCACCCAAGACCAAAAACACCCGCTCAGACAAAGACAAGCTTTATTTGGAGAATGATCAACCAGTAATCTCCACACACCATCAAACCTGCACCAAACGACAAAGAAAGCAAGCACCACCTTAAGACAAAATAGTTAGGAGGCAGCCCAAGATCAAGCCCCCTGAAACTTGCAGACCCAGTACACGCCACCACCGAGAAGAGCAACCGTGGTTGACAAATCCGATGACTCACCCCACCCCCACCCCCCACCCCCGGATAACCCGCAATGGACCAATGTAGATGGCAAATCCTGAAGATCCCCTGAGAGAAAGACTGGCTGGCTTAATAATATTAACAACGGAGACCACCAAAGAGGCAGAAAAAAACACCGCAACTCCACCATCCTGGGGGAACCGGAACCGTGTTCACCCAAGCGAGTCAACTCACCCACGCTGAGAAGAGCAAAAAAAAAGGAGACAGGGGAAGGAGAGAGAACCCGTTCCGGTATCCAGATCTAACACCAGATCTAAACCACCACCACGATTTACCAACAAGATTCGTACATCAACTCCTCCACCATAAGTTTTGGAGATCCGAAGTCCGACGACACTAGATCTAACCCACGGAAGCGTCGAGACATAGAGCACCAAGAAAGGAAATGATGGGGAAGGAGGGAGAGGAGAAGCTAGGATGAAGAGAAAAATAAGGAAGGCGTGGGACGACCAGCGGTGGAGGAGGGGGAAGAGGAGGAGAGGAAGTCGCCGACCACACTAGCTTAGATGAAAATTAGAGTTTTGGCTAGAAAAAATTTGAAGAGAGAGGTGAAAAGAGTTCCAATGAAAATACATTAGATAAGAAGTTAAAGTAGAATCCATGTAAAAAGATACACATGAATAATTCATGTATTTCTGTTTTAATAGAAAAGTTATTTTAATATATTTTGTGTTGTAATAATAAAAGTCTAAAACTAAAATACAATATATATAAATAAAAAATATATTTTCCAAATATAGTGTTACTAAATTTAATCTAGTCACATATAAACAACTAGATATGAGCCCGTGTGCGTTGCAACGGGTTATGTTTGATGTTTTGATTTAATAAATAACGTAAAATGTCAAATCATTTTATTATAGTTTTATGATTGTTTTGTATATATTGTGTAAGATTTATTTAATAATTAAAAACTCTTTTTTCACACATAAGTTCCATTTAATATTTGTATTTTATAATTATGGTGCATAGATGAATTGTTATCAACTTTATACTTAGTGGTAGAGAAAACCTTTATTTCACTAACTAATCATTTCCATTCCTCTCTCCTCCTTTTCCTTCCTATCTCTCTCTACCCTCTTACTACAAAATTGATATTTCCCCCCGTTATAGTTATTGAGCAAATTAACCCTTAAAAGCACTCAGGTAATTTTTTTTTTTGTAAATAGTATAGTGTTTTCTGAAAGTGATATCAGGAAGCTTAAACCTAAATATAGATGTGAAATATTTGTAACTGTTTTTGGTATATAGTTTTTTCATAACATGCAATTATCTACTAAAAAGTAAAGTTAGTTATTTGTAAGAAAATAATAGGAGTAATTTTACAACTTTATTTTGTTGAGGATTTTTTTTTCTTAACGAAATGTTACTTATTTTTATAATTAGTTTTATTTTTTATTTTTATTAAATAACTTATGCTATTTGTAGGACTTTATTTTGGGCAGAGTACTTGTACAATTTTATAATTTATTCTGTTTAAGATATTATTTTAAAGTTACAATTTATTTTATAATTATCTTTAAAAAACAAAAATTATTACTTTTGAAAAAAGGAAAATTATTTTCAAATATATTTTTACAATTACTTTTTGCTTAAGATTTTTTTTTTAAATGAAAATTACTATCAAATATTTTTGAATAATAATTATGTATTTATTAAAAAAACAATTCACATGTCACAATCTTAAATTATATATTGTTATTTCTGAAAATTATGTTAATTAGAAAATTTAAAGTTATGAGATAATAATTTTCTTTTTCTAAAATCCTATTAAAATGATTTGTGAAATATTTTTTTAATTTTTAAATCCTAACCTAAATATAATTTGTTTCATTTTCTTTTTAAATTCTGATAAAGGAGAATTTTAAAAGTTTATTAAATAATTTTTTTTAAAGAATTTGATAATAAACATGATACTAAAACCTATTTAATTAACAAATACAATTTATAAAATAGTAGTGATATTAAAAACGAATTGTAAAAATACCAAGTTTTTTAAATTATTTAATATTAACTTAAAATAATTATTTGATAGCAATTTGTTTTCTAAATATCTAAACAAAATATAACTGTATAATATTATGTAATAGTAATTTTTCTTTTCTAAAATCCTAAAAAGAAACAGTAAACCAATAATAGTAATTTTCCTTTTCTAAAATCCTAAAAAAGAAACAGTAAACCAATATTTTTTTCTGATGATAATTTCCCTTTTCTAAAACTTTTTTAAATCTTAAACAAAAATTTTTTAAAATATTTTTGACAAATGTCGCAATCCTAAATTTTCGATTGACACATGTCGCGATCATGTTAATTAGTAACTTTGAAGAACCAAGCTTTATATAATAACCAAGCTTTATATAATAAGATATAAAATCACTAATTTGCAAAACAAAAAATTGTATTAAAAATTAGGATTAATTAATATATAAACTAATGGTCTATAATTACCTTGTAAATACTTGGCGTAAACTTAAAATAAACAAACACACATAATATGGTTTGCTAACATATAAAAAGTATTAACTATTCAAATTTAATCACATACTAGGTAACTGCCTTCACCTTGTGCGGCTGATATATATCCAACGATTTTAAATCTTAACATATGTTTTTGTAATTTTAATTTTTCATTAGGGTGATAATTAATTTAAAGTATTAATGTGTTATTCTTAAGTTTAACATTTGAAATTTGGAACTATTGCACTATCTTATGTTATATTCTTTAAGGGCATTTTATTATCATCTAATGTTGAGGGAAATTAATCCGAACAACAGATTCTTAAACGTTTATTTGGTTATAATGCAAAGAATAATTTATGCTATCTTAGTTTTTATTTAATTATTAGTTTTTGATTTTTGAGTGGCTCTTAATACAGTTTTGTTATTTAAAAGAGTGCAAAAGGTTTTGTTTTCTGATCCTATCATGGCCTTGTAGTATTCATAGCATAGAGTTTCTACTAATTAACTATATCATATTTATTGACGTATATTTGGTGTTAAATAGGAATTAACTTGTAAATTTGGAGTGATTTCTGGAATAATGAATGTAGCGGTAGTTTAGTCAATACTTGAAGGAATAAAAATACATAAGATTTAATATATAACTAAATAATTTGACCTGGTTGATACCTTTTATTTGACCATATTAAAAGTAAATCTATTAATATAAAGTACACCACTCCCTCCTCCTCATTCAGCAACGCCAGAAAATATCCTTACCAAAAGGCGACACGTGTCTAAACATGCAGACACGCTGCATTTCAGTAAAATGTGGTTTCGTGGGTTTTTATTTCAACTGGGCCTCAAATTTTTTAAAGTTGGCGAGCCCATCAATTAGTTTATGCAGGTGTAACGCGGTTCTGAGGGTCGTTTCGTATTAGGGTTTTCTGCTTAGGTTTCGTCTCCAAAAAATCGATGTCGACACAGAACCAGAGATACCTTCTCGCGCAGATGATGCTTCACCTTCTTCCTATCAGTTGCGAGATGAAACCTGTAACCGAAATTATGACATAAAGCCCTCCATCAATCGAATGCCCATGATCTATATTCAATGCGACTCCTAGGACTGGAAGTCGGTGACCGTTCTACTATAAATGGGTATGATTTCCTGCTTTTAGAATCAGCCTCTCCTTCGTTTTAATCTAAACAGTATAACAGTGTGAGTTATGGCTAACGCTTTGGTCTTCCTCTCTGATTTACAGAATGGCCGCTCTTCCTCCACCGTTCAAGTTCACCTGCTCCATTTCTGGGAGGCCAGGAATGACCCCGTGGTGGAGATCTCATGGGAGTCGACATGCTCCTTCTTGATTCTCAAGTTATCTATTTAACTCCGATTTTAGTTCATAGTTTGAATAATCTCGTCGGTGAAATTCTATACACGTCTCCGCCTTTTTGATTCTAGATTATAATTTTTCATTGTGTTTAGGAGTCTATGTTGTAGATTTTTAGTATATGATTTGATTAATATCTCCGTTTTTAATCTATAAACATCTCAGCCTTCTTGATTCCAGATTTTATTTCTCATTGTGTTTTGAGCTTCTGTCGTAGATTTTTTTGAGCTTCTGTCGTAGATTTTTTAGTTCATAGTTTGATTAATATCTCTGGTTAAAATCTATACACATCTCCACCTTCATGATCCCAGATTGTAGATTTTTGGCTTAGCCATTCCCCAAGTTCTTATGATTGCTATTTTTACAAAAAAAAATTGATGTTCACAGTTTGATATTTTTTTTATTGATGTTCATATTTTTTGAATGTTCATATTTTTGCTAAGAATCTCTCAAATTCGATGAATTGGTTGTTTATGGTTTCAGGCGACCATGATGCCAGCCACCATCAATGTCAACCGGCTGGCGACCTACCGGCCTAACCTGAGAGCGGGTTTGGTTTATTCCCTAACCGGGTTTGATCTTGCTCGGTGTAAACCAACTTATTGTCTATCAGACTCTTCCTTGCTAATCCGTTTAGTAACTCAAACTCCTTCAAAGAGGTTACCGATCCAGCTGTTCCAATCCCTCCTGAATCATTTCGCTTCCGTAACCATAGTGAGATGCTTGGTCTCGCCAACACTAACAATCAGCTTCCAGGTAATTCATACAATATCTATTCATCTTATTATCGGATTAGATAGATCATAATCTTCATTTGCAGACCTCATTGGTGAGATTACTGCTGTGAAGAGAACTGTTACTGAACCTCCTCAGGAAAAAAACCGTGTTATTGCAACCATCAAGATGGATAAGTAAGTCATTTATCCTTTATCATCTCTTCAGTTGTATTATATAATTACAGCGTTCATCTCACCGTTCTAATTTCTCATGTTATCAGTGACACATTAGTGACTATGAGCCTCTTCGACGCTCAGGCTGTTAATATTCATAATCAACTAGAAAAGATGAGAGGTGATCCAAGAGTTGTGGTTGCAACCAGCGTCAACCCGAAGATGGTGGAAAATAATCACCCAATTAAGAATTACATGATCAGTAGTATAATGGAGTCCATAACATAAACTCTTTTCCTCATGCAGGTCACCTATTTTTGAATGCCACTCCCGGCACATATATTTACTTCGACAAAGAGACATCAGCAGGAGAGATTTTCTTCAACGGGTACCATATTGATGATCCTTGGCGTTAAACAGTCACCGATTCTGATATCAAAATGTATACAATAAGTTTAACAATGTCGCATTCTAAAATGCAGGCTGGTTGAACAAGACACTGGAGTTACGCCAGCAGCTCTACTGCTAAGAGGCTATGCAAAGTTGGAAGCTGAGCATAGCTGAGCTCAATAATTTTTTCATAACCGCTCTTAGGTAAGCAGCCAGAGTTATATTGTTATCTTTTTCACAGCTAGATGTGTTAGTTTACCTGAGCAATCTGATTTCCAAACCATGTAGGACATTGATTTTATCTGTAACGGGAGAGTGACTGAAATCAAGATGGATAAGGATGGTGCTATGTTTCTTGCTCAAATTGTGCTAAGAAACTTCAACGCGATATTTTATGAATTTGCATGATTTTAGCCATTCATTCTTGTATTTAGTCATTTTAGGTGTCATTTTGCATACATGAGTCTTTATTAGGGGCTGGAGTGTGCTATGGAGTTCGTGGAGGTGTTTAGAGATATTTGTAGTGCAAAAGGGTGAAAGATGAACATGGTTTGGAAATCAGTAAATTGAGTTAGCTTTCCAATGGAAGTGATTTCAAGTCATTTGAAACTGTATTGGAGGAGTTATGATCGATTTACTAGAGGCATATCAACCCTGGATGGTCCAACCCGGGTTGGCCAACTCGGTTCCTTACCCAGGCATGAAGAAGAAGTTGGTCGACAGTCCAACTCGGCTGTCGCCCATGACTTCTATCCGGTCGCTTTTCCTTGCTCTATTTTAGACATTTTAAAGGGTTTTAGACTTTTAATGGAAGCCATTAGGTTTCCCAAGGACCATATAAATACTCTTGTTTTGGGGAAAAATACTCAGGTATTAGATTTCTCGGACCGGGCAGGACACCGCCTCCAAGTTCCTGCTAGAGATGGTACACGGATCCGACCCTGCATCGGTCCCTTCCCTCCGGGAAAATGGGAAACTTCGATTGGAAGAACCTTCCATATTTTCGGATATGGAAGATTTCCACCTACTCCAAATCGACTCCCAGCAGTCCACGAAGACTATATAAAGGGAATCCAAACTGTAAATCAAAAGATCGACACTTCAAGACTTAGAGACTAGGGTTAGGCGGCTAGAACTAGGGTTTATACACCAAACATTGTAGTTCCGGCTCTGTTCCCTAAAAAAAACGTCTTGTTCCTTCTAAATCTCTCAATACTTCTCACAAAATCTCTCAGACAATTCACAAATAGTACGAATACTCTAGCTTATCTGCCGTTCTGTGGTACTCACAAAGAACCTACACAAAAATCCCCTAACAGTTTGGCGCTAGAAGGAGGGGAGTAATCTAAACTATGTGACGATGGCGGTGGATGTGCATGACGAGTTACCGGGATCCACCCCGAGAGAAGTCGAGCTTCAGAGGCAGCTAGACAGCCTGCAAAGCCAAGTAACCGAGTTACAGAGAGCTCAGGAAAAAGCCGCTGAGAACCCCGAGATCCTCTCGGAAGTTCAGGGTTTAAAGAATCAGCTGGACGAGCATTCCAAGCGACTGGAACAAAGCGCGGAGAAGCTCAACCAACTCGAGGCCGAGAACATCTCTCTCCGAGATGAGAACCAAATCCTCAATATGGTCAGCAACAAGAAGCGTCGCTTCCGAATTCGAGACCGATCTATGTCCACTCCGGAACACATAATTCCGGAGGAGACGCAACTCATCAGCAAACGGCGCTCAACGAAGGAACACCCAGATCCACGACCTGGAAAGCGACTCCGAGCCAGAACCCGACAAAGATGCTCGAAGGACCGCCGCAGCAGGGTCCTCCATGACTTCCTACCTGGAGCAGATGTTCTCTAGTAAGTTCAACACCATCCGACTATGGTAGAAAGTCTTCTAGAGTGGCTCCTCCGATCCGAAGAGCGGTCCAGACTCTACGCGGATACTCCCTTCACGGACGAGATCGAGCTAATAGAGATGCCAAGGAAATTCTCCTTCCCAACATCAAGATGTACGACGGCAGGGAGACCCAATTGACCACATCGCGCAGTACAAGCAGAGTATGTTCGCTGTATCACTCCCTAGGGAATCGCGTGAAGCCACGATGTGCAAAGGATTCGTTCGACCCTTGTCCGACCCGCCTTACAGTGGTACATCAGCCTACCCACTGGGTTCATATCCTCTTTCGCAACCCTCAGCGACCAGTTCGTGGAGCAATTCGCGAGTAGCGGGAACCTGGCGAAAACCTTGGACTGCTTCTACGAGATTCATCAGCGCCGGACTATATCGCTGCGAAGCTTCATCGCGCGTTCAACCAAGAGAAGGTAGCAATCCCGGTGCAACATCCCTACGGCGATATCCGCCTTCAAGAGGCCTACTCTCGGGCGGGACATCAACAAAGAGCTGACTAAATATCAGTGCAAGACAATGGAAGACGTGCTATCGAGCCTAGGCTCAGGTTAAATGGGAAGAAGACGCCGCTGGCCACGCCGAGGCATTGCTAAAACAGGGCCAGAAAGTGACCAGGTAAGACAGGCCGGCGAGGCGAGACCTTCTCGAGATAAGCTAAGGACTCGGGACCAGGAATAGGGGCAAGTATCAATTCCGTAACCAAGAAGGCGAAGGAGTGGCAGTGTCCAAGTAGCCTGATATATCCCACCTCTCAATATCGAGGCCGAACTTATTAACGCCTGAGGCAGATGGGCCAACAGGTCAAGTGGCCTTAGAAGATGAAGGCACCCGACTCTTCGAATCCCGACCTTTGGTGCGACTTCCACAGTGATCGAGGTCACAAAGCGGAGGATTGCGTCGTGCTGAAGATCGAGGTCAATGAGTTACTCAAGAAGGGACACCTCCAGGAATTCCTCTCAGACAAGGCCAAGAGTCATCGAGCATGGGAACCTCCGGGAAGCCCACTGAAGCTGTCCCGGCCTCACCACCTCGGCAGGACCGAATGATCCACATCATATCTAGAGGCTCGGAGATAAGCGGTATAAGCCATGCAGCCGCCAAGAAGAGCACCTGTAGCCAAACACGGCCTGGATAAGTAAGTCATTTATCCTTTATCATCTCTTCAGTTGTATTATATAATTACAGCGTTCATCTCACCGTTCTAATTTCTCATGTTATCAGTGACACATTAGTGACTATGAGCCTCTTCGACGCTCAGGCTGTTAATATTCATAATCAACTAGAAAAGATGAGAGGTGATCCAAGAGTTGTGGTTGCAACCAGCGTCAACCCGAAGATGGTGGAAAATAATCACCCAATTAAGAATTACATGATCAGTAGTATAATGGAGTCCATAACATAAACTCTTTTCCTCATGCAGGTCACCTATTTTTGAATGCCACTCCCGGCACATATATTTACTTCGACAAAGAGACATCAGCAGGAGAGATTTTCTTCAACGGGTACCATATTGATGATCCTTGGCGTTAAACAGTCACCGATTCTGATATCAAAATGTATACAATAAGTTTAACAATGTCGCATTCTAAAATGCAGGCTGGTTGAACAAGACACTGGAGTTACGCCAGCAGCTCTACTGCTAAGAGGCTATGCAAAGTTGGAAGCGCTGAGCATAGCTGAGCTCAATAATTTTTTCATAACCGCTCTTAGGTAAGCAGCCAGAGTTATATTGTTATCTTTTTCACAGCTAGATGTGTTAGTTTACCTGAGCAATCTGATTTCCAAACCATGTAGGACATTGATTTTATCTGTAATGGGAGAGTGACTGAAATCAAGATGGATAAGGGGTGGTGCTATGTATCTTGCTCAAATTGTGCTAAGAAACTTCAACGCGATATTTTATGAATTTGCATGATTTTAGCCATTCATTCTTGTATTTAGTCATTTTTAGGTGTCATTTTGCATACATGAGTCTTTATTAGGGGCTGGAGTGTGCTATGGAGTTCGTGGAGGTGTTTAGAGATATTTGTAGTGCAAAAGGGTGAAAGATGAACATGGTTTGGAAATCAGTAAATTGAGTTAGCTTTCCAATGGAAGTGATTTCAAGTCATTTGAAACTGTATTGGAGGAGTTATGATCGATTTACTAGAGGCATATCAACCCCTGGATGGTCCAACCCGGGTTGGCCAACTCGGGTTCCCTTACCCAGGCGCATGAAGAAGAAGTTGGTCGACAGTCCAACTCGGGCTGTCGCCCATGACTTCTATCCGGGTCGCGTCTTTTCCTTGCTCTATTTTAGACATTTTTAAAGGGTTTTTAGACTTTTTAATGGAAGCCATTAGGTTTCCCAAGGACCATATAAATACTCTTGTTTTGGGGAAAAATACTCAGGTATTAGATTTCTCCAGACCCCGGGCAGGACACCGGCCTCCAAGTTCCTGCTAGAGATGGTACACGGATCCGACCCCTGCATCGGTCCCTTCCCTCCGGGGAAAATGGGAAACTTCCGATTGGAAGAACCTTCCATATTTTCGGATATGGAAGATTTCCACCTACTCCAAATCGACTCCCAGCAGTCCACGAAGACTATATAAAGGGAATCCAAACTGTAAATCAAAAGATCGACACTTCAAGACTTAGAGACTAGGGTTAGGCGGCTAGAACTAGGGTTTATACACCAAACATTGTAGTTCCGGCTCTGTTCCCTAAAAAAAACGTCTTGTTCCTTCTAAATCTCTCAATACTTCTCACAAAATCTCTCAGACAATTCACAAATAGTACGAATACTCTAGCTTATCTGCCGTTCTGTGGTACTCACAAAGAACCTACACAAAAATCCCCTAACAGTTTGGCGCTAGAAGGAGGGGAGTAATCTAAACTATGTGACGATGGCGGTGGATGTGCATGACGAGTTACCGGGATCCACCCCGAGAGAAGTCGAGCTTCAGAGGCAGCTAGACAGCCTGCAAAGCCAAGTAACCGAGTTACAGAGAGCTCAGGAAAAAGCGCTGAGAACCCGAGATCCTCGGAAGTTCAGGGTTTAAAGAATCAGCTGGGCGAGCATTCCAAGCGACTGGAACAAAGCGGAGCTCAACCAACTCGAGGCCGAGAACATCTCTCTCCGAGATGAGAACCAAATCCTCAATATGGTCAGCAACAAGAAGCGTCGCTTCCGAATTCGAGTCCGATCTATGTCCACTCCGGAACACATAATTCCGGAGGAGACGCAACTCATCAGCAAACGGCGCTCAACGAAGGAACACCCAGATCCACGACCTGGAAAGCGACTCCGAGCCAGAACCCGACAAAGATGCTCCCGAAGGGACCGCCGCAGCAGGGTCCTCCATGACTTCCTACCTGGAGCAGATGTTCTCTAGTAAGTTCAACACCATCCAGACTATGGTAGAAAGTCTTCTAGGAGTGGCTCCTCCGATCCGGAAGAGCGGTCCAGACTCCTACGCGGATACTCCCTTCACGGACGAGATCGAGCTAATAGAGATGCCAAGGAAATTCTCCTTCCCCAACATCAAGATGTACGACGGCACGGGAGACCCAGTTGACCACATCGCGCAGTACAAGCAGAGTATGTTCGCTGTATCACTCCCTAGGGAATCGCGTGAAGCCACGATGTGCAAAGGATTCGGTTCGACCCTTGTCCGACCCGCCTTACAGTGGTACATCAGCCTACCCACTGGGTTCATATCCTCTTTCGCAACCCTCAGCGACCAGTTCGTGGAGCAATTCGCGAGTAGCGGGAACCTGGCGAAAACCTTGGACTGCTTCTACGAGATTCATCAGCGCCGGACTATATCGCTGCGAAGCTTCATCGCACGTTTCAACCAAGAGAAGGTAGCAATCCCCGGGTGCAACATCCCTACGGCGATATCCGCCTTCAAGAGAGGCCTACTCTCAGACGGGGACATCAACAAAGAGCTGACTAAATATCAGTGCAAGACAATGGAAGACGTGCTATCCCGAGCCTAGGCTCAGGTTAAATGGGAAGAAGACGTCGCTGGCCACGCCGAGGCATTGCTAAAACAGGGCCAGAAAGTGACCAGGTAAGACAGGCACGAGCGAGACGAGAGACCTTCTCAGAGATAAGCTAAGGACTCCAGGACCAGGAATAGGGGCAAGTATCAATTCCGCCCAACCAAGAAGGCAGAAGGAGTGGCAGTGTCCAAGTAGCCTGATATATCCCACCTCTCAATATCGAGGCCGGAACTTATTAACGCTCTGAGGCAGATGGGCCAACAGGTCAAGTGGCCTTAGAAGATGAAGGCACCCGACTCCTTCTGGAATCCCGACCTTTGGTGCGACTTCCACAGTGATCGAGGTCACAAAACGGAGGATTGCGTCGTGCTGAAGATCGAGGTCAATGAGTTACTCAAGAAGGGACACCTCCAGGAATTCCTCTCAGACAAGGCCAAGAGTCATCGAGCATGGGAACCTCCGGAAGCCCAGAAGCTGTCCCGGCCTCACCACCTCGGCAGGACCGAATGATCCACATCATATCTAGAGGCTCGGAGATAAGCGGTATAAGCCATGCAGCCGCCAAGAAGAGCACCTGTAGCGCCAAACACGGCCTGGAAACCACCAAGCCTAAACGTCTATTCCTGGGAACCGACAAGATCAGTTTCACAGCCAAGAAGCAGAAGAGGGTCCTAGCCCCGCATCACGATGCTCTAGTCATATCGCTCACTGTAGCGAATTGCCTAGTAAAGAGGATACTAGTGGACAACGGAAGCTCCAGCAACATCATATTCCAGGCCGCCTACCAGGAACTGGGATTGGAAGAATGCCCCTGACGCGTAAAGCAACTCCACTCGTGGGGTTCAGCGGAGAGGTCAAACAGACCGCTGGAGAAGTCACTCTCCCAGTGTACGCTGAAGGAGTCAACATGGCGACCAAATTCATAATAGTCGACTGCCTATCCTCCTACAACATGATCCTCGGGCGACCCTAGATCTATGACATGGGGGCCGTCCCTTCAACGCTCCACCAGATGGTGAAGTTCTCCTACAACATGATCCTCGGGCATAAGGTCGATCATGGGTGACCAGGAGAACTCCCGGTTCTTCTATGAGACTACCCTGAAGGGGAAGACAAAGGTCTTATAGCAATTACAGAGCCAGCCTCCGGCTCAGAATACTGAGGAGCTCGAGGTTGAAGAAATGGACTAGGTGCCATTGGCCGAAGGGGACCAGATCCGACGCCTCAAGATAGGCTCTAGGCTACCTGAAGGCCTCAGAAGGAGGTTAATAGACTTCCTCATGTCCAACTTCGATTGCTTCGCTTGGTCCCACGTCGATATGCCTGGGATCGACCCGGAGATCATCATGCACAAATTGCAGGTGGACCCTAAGTACCAGCCAGTCAGGCAAAAGAGAAGGATGTTCGCTCCTGAGAGGGATGCGATCATCAAGGAGGAAATCAAGAACCTGCTCGATGCAGGATTCATCCGTGAGGTGCAGTACCCGGAGTGGCTAGCTAACGTGGTGGTAGTCAGGAAGAAGAACTGTAAGACCCGATCCCGGCCGACCAGGCCGCAGTCGATGCCTCACGTCGCTCGGTCCATACACTGACCGAACCTCTAAATTTTTTTGCACTTTATTTAAAACATCTCTCATAGGCGATGGCTAACTCAGATCTTAGCTCACGACTATCTTAGCCATTTCCTAGCTTAGATCAATTCAACTCATACACAGCGGAATAACATCTATCATCCATTGGTCTACAACCAATCTAGCACTTGTCCGGTCAAATCACCTTAGCCTCGGTTAGTATACACAACTACCACTAGCTCTCAAAGGTCGATCCTGAACCCAGACCAAGACATACAAATCCGAGGTTCCATTCCCCTAAGCAACATTGCTAGATCATACCTTTTCCACAACCACGGAGCTTGTTAGCTCTTTGTCTCCGCTGACTTAGCTAGCTCATCCAGCACCACGAGCTCACTCATTTGAGCTAGCTGCTCCAGCTTGAAGTAACTTCGCCCAGCTCCCCTTCCACTCGTCCAGCTCTCTTATACCTGCATAAACTCTTCCCTTGGGTACTTAGTCATTCAACCAACCATCCCCACAGACCAAGTAACCTTTGGGAAGTCTTCAATAGTAATTGGTAAGCATCTGGCCCATCTCAGCCCATGCATCAACCAATATCCTTACACTTTGTAAGATATAATACCAAGTCCTCTCATGGACTAGTAATGCCAAGTCCTCTCATGGACTAATAATGCCAAGTCCTCTCATGGACTAATAATGTCAAGTCCTCACAAAGACTAATAATGCCCATCAGATCCTAAGTCAATCAACCAACCACCCCACATGACTCAGAACTGATGAGTCATCACACTTACCCAACCGGCCATGGAACCATGTCCCAATGCACCCGATCAGTCTTGCTCTTACAACCGGTGCGTCCTTTGATCAATCAGAGAAGACACCTTGATCCATCATCCAAGGATCAGGTCATCCATCATTGCCCAAGATTAGATCACGCGAGGCCTTACTTGAATAATAACACCCAAGCTCAGTACTTATGGTCCACGCCACCAGGTACTAGCTATACTCTTCTTCATGGCTCTCAGACAATGCTTTCCACATAGATTACCAACACCAAGGTTGATAACTAACATTCCTTATGATCAATATCATAAGTGGCTAACATATCACAACACACAAGCATATGATCAGATAACCTAACACAAGGATCTGACATCAATATACTCTCAGGTGCAATTTCGACCTCAAGCAAACCTGCTCCCAAAATTAATTAAAATTCACTAAAAATCCTAATAAATCCCCACTAAGAGATTCCCATAGTCGAAATCCAATGGATCCACCCAGACCATATAGATTTCGACCATGATCAGTCCTGCCAAGGCCAAGGACATCCACTTCCTGAACCGGCCAAGGCCATGGTTCAGTGCCTCCATTTCTTATCAACAGTCTCAATCATAAACAGAAGAAATAATATGAAGAATAATATTAAACAGAGTAAGGTGCAACTGCAAGAACATATCGGCCCATACGACTATGTCTGATGGTCCGCAGTCCACACTTGTTACCTTATCAAGGGCTATCATGCTCCTCCACAGCGCACCTCCATCAGGTCTTATCACATACTTCCAGTATTGATAAGATCCATTCATGGGTCGCACCCATCATCCCTTCCATATAACTTCCATGAAACCAGTTTCTGCACTGCATCCGCCTACAAGGCTGTCTTGGCTATGGAGAGTGAAGTCCGGCCTTCTCCCTTCTCTCCTAACCATTTGCGTGTGTTTCCAAGGTGTAGATGAAGCCTAGGGTGTGTTCATAAATGATCAAAACCCACCCAAAGGTCGTGCATCACTTCCCCCTTTGTTGCCCATGAAACTGCTTCTCCATACACATCTGCCTTCAAGGCTGTCTCAGCCACTGGAAGTGAGATCCGGCCTCCTATCTTCTCTCCTGGATATTTGAGTGGATTGTATGGATTTATAGGAAGCCCATGGCGTGGCAAACAATAATCAAAACTCATTAGAGGGTCGTCCTCAACTCCCCTCTTGAATACTCTCAAAACTGCATCTTTGATGCCTTTGAATGCATCTCGGTCTTGGATTGTTGAATCCGACCATCTCTCTCTTTTTCTCTGTTTCAGAATGGTATTTTCCACAGAAAAACCCCCAAACATGAAGAAGAAGTCGATCATTAACTTCCCATAACCGCCTGAGAGGCAGTTACCAATCAATAAGCCCAAAAGGGACAATTTCCCCTTTTCTCAACCGCCCGTAACCGCCCCTTGGCGGTTTCTTCCCATTTTAAATTCACGTCCTGGGCCTTCCAAACCACCCTTGGACATGTCCAAAACAAGCCCAAAGTGATTTCCCACGCCCATGGTCCAACCACAAGAGCCCACCAGCCCATCGGTACACATGGGTCGTCCACATGGCCCAGTCACTGTGCGGACCCGGCCCAACTGTCCAAGACTTGAACACTCAGTCCAGCTGAGTTGAGCTGATCCCCAGCTGACCCAGCTGAGTCAGCTAGTAGTTCAGCTAGTGTGAGCTGACCAGTGAGTGTGGAGCTAACACACTCTACTTGAGCTCCAACCGAGCTTCGTCCAACTAGTTGAGCTTCTTCCTTGCATCTCCTAGCTGTCATACACTGCGTCCAGCTAGCTTCCTTCATCTTATTCAATCTTTCTAAGTACCTTGGTCCATTTCCAGACCTAGACTTAGTTTTCACATAATCCATTCTGATCATTCACTTCATTACAGCTTGTTCACGATCAATTTCCATGATCTGAACCAAAACAGTCCCGTTTCTGTTGAAACGTCTAGACCCTATGTCAAGTTTCAGGAACGGGGACATGACAAGAACGGCAAATGGAGAATCTGTATAGATTTCACAGACCTCAACAAGTCCTATCCAAAGGACCCATTTCCTCTACCTCACATCGACAAACTCTCGACGCCACAGCCGAGAACCAGCTGATGAGCTTCATGGATGCGTTCTCTGGCTACAACCAGATAATTATGAATCCAAACGACCAGGAGAAAACATCTTTCATGACCTCCCGGGGCATCTATTTCTACAAGGTCATGCCTTTTGGCCCAAAGAACACAGGATCCACCTATCAAAGGCTGGTGAGTATGATGTTCGCGGATCAGATCGGGCAGACCATGGAAGTCTATATCGACGACATGCTGGTGAAGTCCCCGGAAGCCGAAGATCATATCTCACACTTGCAGCAAGCCTTCTCTACCCTGCGGAAATACAGCATGAAGCTCAACCCAGCCAAATGCATATTTGGAGTGAGCTCCGAAAAGTTCCTGGGGTATATTGTGACCCACCGGGCATCAAAGCTAATCCC
This sequence comes from Brassica carinata, assembly GCA_016771965.1. Taxonomy (NCBI): domain Eukaryota; kingdom Viridiplantae; phylum Streptophyta; class Magnoliopsida; order Brassicales; family Brassicaceae; genus Brassica; species Brassica carinata. The sequence continues at coordinate 14,862,589 of CM028687.1, read as the reverse complement.
GAACAGATACGCGCTATCCAGTCCATTCCCTCACCGAGGAACGTCAAAGAGGTCCAGAGGCTAACAGGTAGGATGGCAGCTCTGAGCAGATTTATCTCCAGGCTATCTGACAAGTCTCACGCCTTCTTCGAAACACTGAAGAACCCGAAGGATTTCCATTGGACGGAGATATGCGAGTCCGCCTTGCACGAGCTCAAGGTATACCTCACCACTCCTCCTCTCCTGTCGAAGCCCTTGGCGGGCGAAGTAATACTACTGTACCTTGCAGTTTCGAAGCACGCCGTAAGCGCCGTCCTGGTACGCGAGGAAGGAAGCAGGCATCTCCCGATCTACTACGTGAGTAAAGCCCTCTTGGACGCAGAGACTCGCTACAGCCACCTCTTGCCCATAAGAGCTCCAAGCATACTCATTCTTGCAATGATTGCATTTAGCTTTCTCCTCGCCATTGGGCTTTCGAAACACACAAAAATCCCCCCAAAAATCTGACCTTTGCCTACTCTTCCTATCAGCATCCTCATCGTCCTCACCAAAATCAGCATCCACTTTAAGCTCCTCTTCTTGTTTTTTCTTCTTCTTTTGTGGCTGCACCGGGTTTGCCTCAGAAACTTTCTTTTTTCCATTTTTTGGAGGCGGCTTGGAACACCTTCTCCCTCCACGTATTGCAGCAGCAACCGATTTCTTTTTCCCTTGACTCGCCTTTGAAGACGATCCGGATATGTTTGAGAGACTCCCTGATCCGAAAGCAAATTGTTTGGAAGGCTGAGTGGGTTTTATTGGAGGAGGAGTCTCCTCAACATCACTATCGACCTCATCATCAGCTACCTCAATCACTCGTTTTCTTTGTTGCTTCTTTCCATCTGAAAAACCCATCTCAGTTTCATGACTCTCATCAGCAGCGGCAAGGGCTCCTAACAGGCGTTGAGTTTCAAAGTCACAGGTTTCCAAGTACTTGAAATTAGGATTCATCTCCTTTGTCGCCACTCTCAAGTTTCTCTCTTAGTATTTTTGTTTTCCTCACAAGTCGCAATAAGCTGTGAGAGACTTGTTTCCGTGAGGCGTGAGTTTAGGTTTGTTTTGTTAGGTTATTTTTTAATTTTTTTTAAAAAAAATTGATATTTGTAAAATTCAATAACATAACGACAAAACAGTGTTTCAAAAAAAAAGAACGAGAAAACATAACAAACAGAACAAACATCAAAGTGGGACAAGCAATTTCTCAAACATCAAAGTGGGACAAAGAGAGACAACACTCATATAACAACATGTTATTCTCAGCAAACCTAGCTACACAAGCAGAATTAATATAAACGGCACGACACAAATCACAATGAACTATCAAGCTACTCAGCTACTCAGCATGTTATTCTCAGCAAACCTAGCTACTCAGATACACAGTCTTACAGTTCCTCTTCAAACAAACAGAACATGAAGAGTACATAGAGACATAATGTTTCTTAGAGCTGGAATAAGCAGAAGATTCTCTGTTTTTGATCATACGCTTATGCATTCTATCTTCTCTGGTTTCATAAGACTCTTGGTTTCTTTTCTTCCCAAGCCTCGCAGATTAATCAAATTGGAACTTGAGTCATGACACTAAAACCCGGTGCCTGAATTCCCATGCTTCCATGAGGAGACATAGCAGAACTCTGAGAACAAAAAAATTAGAAAGAATAATATCTTATTATGATGGAAACGTTTTGGTTATCATTAATCATGTGATTGTTCCATAAAAATTTAGAGCAATCGTTCTCAAAGCCTGGTAAGTACACAACATACAACAAAATAAAATACGCTACCTGCTGTAAAAAAGGATTTTGCTGTTGTGAAGAAACTGCTTCTCGTTTCCTCCAAATAGAGAAGGCACGCCTAAGAGGTTCCCATGACCTTGTACTTGCTGTAACCGCTGTAAGAATTTCTCTCTTTGATCTGGTGCTATTTCAGTTCTTCCACGGACCTAAAGCCAAAAGAGAAATACATTTCAATGTTTAGTCATGAGACAAGCATGTTATTCAATCTTAATTAACAAACATATAAGAGAATGTAAATTTGTAATCTAAACAGTATAGAATGGCGAGTGATATGAACTACATGCACAGATTTATTTTGTGGTAATCTAAACAGTATATGAATAACCGGAGCTTCTCACCTTCATCGAGGATGAAAAGCTGAAGAATAAGAGAAGCTATGGTGGTAGATGGAAGAAGAGGTGACAGAGAGAAGCTACGGTGGTGGCTCGACGAAGGAGAGAAGCTCTGGTGGTGGCTCGACGAAGGTGAGAAGCTCCGGTTTGTGGAACAAACACGAAGAGAAGCTTCTGTGGTGGCTCGACGAAGGAGAGAAGCTCCTTTTGTGGAACGAAGGTGGTTCGACAAAGAAGAGAAGCTCCGGTGGTGGCCGGAGTCGTCGAGTGGAAGAGAAGCTCCAGAATCGCCTCCATAGTCACCATTTTCATCTTTCTTCGTTGGTGAGCAGAACTCCAAAAGTCAATGGTGAAGAAGACATGCGGGTCTCGAGTGTCCGCGTCAGTCCAGCCCGCTTTGGCCCAAACCGATTTTAACTAGCCCGCAAGACCCGCACTTTATCAGGCCTCAGTTCTTGAGGCCCAAACCCGCCCCGCCATGAGACTTAACGGGCCATGCCCGCGGGCCGCGGTCCAATTGCCATCCCTACCTATCTGCAATTTTTATCCATTCATCACTAAAATACAGAACAAAAATTAAATAATAAAAATGTATTGAACTGCTTTGCAGATCAATTGTAATGTAAAAAAGTGTTCCAGCAAACATAGCTGAAAACAAAGGTGTCGAAAAACAGGTGGCCAATGGGTGATTTTCTCTTTTCTTTTCTTTTTTTCTATAAATACTACCCCAACATTCTTTCTTTTATTATAAACCAGAATACTCTATTATACTTTTATAACCACTTATTATATACTTACTTGACATATTCGTAAATTTGACATAATTTTTGTAAAAAGTATTTAAACATTATTTTGTATTCTATAAAAAAGAATTCAAAAAATTCAAGGAGTAATTTTAGTTAGTTCATTAAATATATTATAAAATAAATTGAAAATATTATAAATGAAAAGCATATATATATATATATATTTAATTTAAATTCACAAAAAAAAATCATACATTATTTTAAAAAAAACTTTAATCATTATAATTTAAAAATAAAACAAAACAAGAATAATCTTTATAATTTTGATATTTGTAATGAATTTTCATATAATTTTAAATTTCACTATTAACATATTTTTGTTATTCTTGTCGACACGATATTTATTACTTTTTTCAACAACTGTATTTTTAGATAATTAATTTTCATTATATATTTAAAATGCATTTGTGTTGCTTGTTCTGTTTGATCTACATGATGTTCATTAAAATAATTTTTAAAAAGTAATTAATATTTTCATTTGAATTAGTTTCATAAATTTATGCATATACTTTCATATTTGATATTTCATATATTAATTGCATATAATTATAAATGTTAAAGGTTATTCATAATTACTTAATATCAAACATATATTTTTGTTCTTACGTATAGCATTTTTTATATTTTGAAATTTAAATGAAGATTTTGTTGATACAATAACATATATAAAAATTGAAAATGTTAGTTCTATAGTTGAAGCAAATGGTAATAAGAAAATCAAAAATCGAATAAAGATAACAAAAAGTAAGAGTAAAAAAAGAATACTCTTCATAACTCTTGTAACTGTTATGAATTTTCAAATAATTTTAAATTTCACTATATTTATTAAAATGATGATATTTAAAATCATTTTTCTAGACATGATATTTATTACTTATATAATAAGTTGTATTTGTTTAGATATTTAATTTTCATTAAAAATCAATATTTATTTAAATACAATAATTTATTAAATTTGCATGATCTGCATTTGTTCTATTTGATCTGCATGATCTGCATTTGTTCTGCTTGATCTGCATTTGTTCTGCTTGATCTGCATTTCAGTTTGATCTATATTTTTGATTTACGTTACCCATTCGAAGCCTAATAATATATTTTCTCAAATCTATACTAATGTTTCTTGCAAGCAAAAAAATATAACAAGTAACAACTTAACTCAATTTCAAAATTTTTCTTATTCTTTTATATTCGAAAACTGAATATATTTTTACACGATTTTCTTCCTTACATATGACCTCCCTATTAATCAACTTCCCATTTTAATATAATATATCTAATTAAATTTTTGCCTTTGAAAACAAAATGTTTAATATAATATAGATGGCAAAAAATAGTATATTATATCCACATGTTATATTGTAAACAAAATATATGTGTGTTTTGAAAACCATATATAAAACAAAATATAGTGCCACAAAGTAATATTTATAAAATTATATATTATAATCTCAGTAAAAATTATAAACATTTGTTCAGATAATATCTGCGCATAGCGCGGATTAATATCTAGTTTTAATTTAAATTACAATATCTGTGCATTGTACAGATCTAACTAGTTAAATGGCAGTGGTACACTAAAATCAAGTCGATGTTAAATTTTAATTTAATTGATTTATAAATGTAAAAAAAAATTGATAAAAACAAATCTATGAAAAAGTGATAGATGTTGGGGGTGGAAACACCTTTTTCTTTTTGCATCTATACTGTAAAAAAACTCAAAAAGAATTATTTATGAAAGCTTTAAACAAAAGTTATGTAATATATGTGTATTTTTAGGATTGTTAGGCAATATTTGTTTGCTCAAATCAAATAAATAATATTCTATTAAAGTTAAATAGCAGTTGTACACTTAAATCAAATCCATATTAAATTTTAATTGTATTGAATTTATAAATGAAAAAAAAAACATTGATAAAACAAATCTATGAAATATGATATATGTCGCCAAAAAAATCCCGAGAGCTGTGGTATACAAGGTCAAAAAACTTTTAAAACCCTGGCCGTAAGAAATTCTCCAAGAAAGTCTCTGGGATCTCAAGTTCTTTTCAATTAAAAAAAAAAGCAATCTTCAATTTAGGAAATAATAAAAAATCTATTTTTGGTAAGAGCAAGCCTAAACTTTGTCAGCTAACTCCCTCCCTCAAAGACGAGGAAAAATGTCTCCCTTTTTTTTTTTGAACCCTCAAAAAAAATGACCAAAGTTTTGAACAACAAACACAATCCAAGCAAAAAAAACTTTCATAGACGAAGAAGCATCACCACACATCATATTTGTGATCAGATTCTTCATAAAGAACAAAACAACAGCAGCTATATTTCTTTTTCCTTAACCCATGACTGCTGTTCAATTTTTCTGCCTCCTCCTCTGTTTCTCCTTCACCCCTTCTCTGCAACACGTCAGCGAGTCTGAGCCGCTCATGCGGTTCAAAAGTTCGGTGAATATAACGAAAGGGGATCTGAATTCATGGAGAACAGGAACCGATCCTTGCAATGGAAAATGGTTTGGTATCTACTGCCAAAAAGGCCAAACAGTCTCCGGTATTCACGTCACTAGGCTGGGTCTCTCTGGGATCATCCATATCGAGGATCTAAAAGATCTCCCAAACCTAAGAACAATCAGGCTCGACAATAACCTTCTTTCAGGCCCACTCCCTCCTTTCTTCAAGCTTCATGGTCTGAAATCCCTCTTGCTATCAAACAACAGCTTCTCTGAAGAGATAGCTGATGATTTCTTCAAGGATATGCCACAGCTCAAGCGAGTGTTTTTAGATAACAACCGTTTCACTGGGAAAATTCCTGCATCCGTGATGCAAATCGCAGGCCTTGAGGAGCTTCACTTGCAAGGCAACCAGTTCTCCGGTGAGATACCTTCGCTTACAGATGGCAACATGATTTTGAAATCTCTCGACCTCTCCAACAATAACCTGGAGGGAGAGATCCCAAAGAGCATTGCAGAAAGAAAGAATGTACAGATGAACTTCCAAGGGAACCAGAAACTTTGTGGAGAGCCGCTGAATATCAGATGTGATGATAAAACGTCATCGTCAGGGAAAGACCCAAACGAGGTCACAGGGAAACCCGTGCTAATGGTCATACTTTTTCTTTTGATATTCTTGATCTTGGTGGCAATTCTAACAAGATGGAAGAAGAAGAGGCAGTCCGAGTTCAGGATGCTCGGCAAAGACCATCTAAATGACCGTGAAAGCGTGGGAGTCGGTTTGCCAGAGTCGATAAAGAAGCCTGTTGAGTCAACTAAGAAGCGGAGTAACGCCGACGGCTCCTCTAAGAAAGGTTCAAGTCATCATGGGAAAGGTGCGCCTGGAGGAGGCGGCATGGGAGACATTATAATGGTGAACAGCGAGAAAGGCTCCTTCGGTTTACCTGATCTCATGAAGGCTGCAGCCGAGGTGCTGGGAAATGGTAGTCTTGGGTCGGCCTATAAGGCCGTAATGGCTAACGGGTTATCTGTGGTTGTAAAGAGGATTAGGGATATGAACAAGCTCGCACGTGACGCATTTGATGTCGAGCTGCAACGGTTTGGGAAACTACGACATCCTAACGTTCTTACCCCTTTAGCTTATCATTATCGTCGCGAAGAAAAGCTTGTCGTCTCGGAGTACATGCCTAAAAGCAGTCTACTCTACGTTCTGCACGGTACACATGCATGGCTAAGTCTCTGCCCCAAATTGTTATCCCTACTCACAACAAATTTTGAATGTCTTTTTTTTCTTTATTAATTTCAGGAGATCGAGGGATTTGTCATTCCGAGCTAAATTGGCCAACAAGGTTGAAGATCATACAAGGGGTCGCACGTGGGATGCAGTTCTTGCACGAAGAGTTTGCATCCTACGACCTTCCACATGGAAATCTTAAATCCAGTAACGTTCTATTAAGTGAAACCTATGAGCCACTGATCAGTGATTACGCATTCCTCCCGTTTCTCCAGCCTGAAAATGCCTCGCAGGCTTTATTCGCTTTTAAAGCCCCAGAGTTCGCTCAAAACCAGCAGGTTTCACCAAAATCAGACGTCTATTGCCTTGGAATTATCCTTCTAGAGGTCATGACGGGAAAATTCCCTTCACAGTACCTAAACAATGGTAAAGGCGGGACGGATATCATTGAATGGGTGCAATCTTCAGTTGCGCAGCATAAAGAAGAAGAACTTATTGATCCAGAGATAGCGAGTAATACTGATTCGTTGAAACTAATGGTGGAATTGCTGCGGATCGGGGCTGACTGTATTGCAAGTAATCCAGATGACAGAGAAAAAATGAAGGAAACTGTTGCAAGGATAGAAAGAATAACGATTTGACAAGGTTTTCAGAGAAAAAAAAAGCCCTGGGAATCTGTAGATAAACAAACACAAGAGGAAATGAATGTTACATGAATAGGAGTGAAGATACTAGCTGGTAACCGAAAAAATCATTTTCTGTGTTCATTAGGAAGATACGATGATAAAACCATATTTTTCTACCTTTTTTGTTTCATACATTTTCTCTCTTTTTATTTCCCATTTTTCTTTTGTCAATAGACTGTAAAATCTGTCTCATATAATAAGATGTTAATAGATTTGAATGTTATGACTTATGAGTACAATTACAAATTTTTTTTAAAAAACTCAATTTGTTGTTAAAACATCTTACATTTTTAAATACTAAAACCTTTCTAAAACATCGTATCATTATAAGAAAAACATATCACTACAAGAAAACAGCCAATTCTCGACAAAAAGAAAAAATCAGAAATCCCTTGAAATGAGTATTCCTGGCGAGTCCCTGACGAAGTCATCCGTCGAGACTAAGTTGTCGGGAAAAAAATAATCAGGAATTCTTCGGGACGTTCCGACGAATTCCCAACAGACGGTTTCTCGACGAACTACCAAAGGAAAGACTTTCCAAGTAGTCTTCTAAATCTTAAAATCAAATAACTAATCAAATAGCAACAAACATTTCATTAAACATAAGTCAATTTATAAAATGTTTAATATATACAAAAATAAACACATATATGTCAAAAAAAAAATTAATTAAGATGATAAAGTATAACCCTAAAATACAAACAATATTACCACATATGTTACCAAACTCTAAACCAAAGACAATCATGACTTACAACGTAAATTCACTCATTTATATTGAAATCAATTCAATTTTAGTAAATGTAAATTTACATCATTTAGAAATATTTATAATTACATGATTTTTTTTGATCAAATATTTTTTTATATAATATAAATTATTTTAAAAATCTACTACATGAGAAGACTTTGCGAGAGATCTTCTTAGAGTTTATTAACCACAGAAGACTTCACATAATTATATTCGCAAAAATGTATACAGGTTTTTTGATTAGTCATAAAGGATTGGTTATAATTTCACTAGTCTTTTGAGTTACTTTTGCATTCATTGAATTTATTGTACAGTTTTGCATTTAAAATCAAGTTTTAGATCATTTTGGCAATTTCCTCTTAGATAATTATAAGTAAAATTTATAATTATTTATAACATTTAGTATACTTTTTAAAATTTATAAATAATTTATATTTACTTTTGAATAATTTATAGAAAATTGTCAATTGTGACTCAAAACATGATTTCAAATACAATAGTAAACCCAAACTTGAATCAAATGCAAAAGTAACCTAAAAGGCTATTGAAATTACAACCAACCCCCTTGTGAACAAACAAAAAAACCGAATTTTTGTTACGCTTCTACCCCCACGTAAGTCGTCTGGACAGACGACTTTATACTAAGTCGTCTGGTTTTGTTGAGCTTAAAAATAATTTATAAATTAAAAAAATATATTTGGACAAGTGAAAAATAAAAATCATGTAATTATAAACAGTTTTAAATGATGTAAATTAACATATAATAAAAATGAATAGTTTTCAACATAGATGAGTGAAAGTAGTTAATCATGATATTCTTTGGTTTTGAGGGTTTAAAAACATATGTGGTAGTATTGTATGTATTCTTAGGGTTAGATTTTGGAAACCTTGGATATTTTTTAAATTTTTTTTTACTTATATGTCTTTATTTCTGTGTATAGTTAACACTTTTTAAGTTTAATTTGATTTTTTTAAGTGTCTAGTTAGTTAATTAAGTTTAGGGGCTATGTTTAGGGTCGAGACGACTTAATTATAAGTCGTCTGTTGAATAATTAAGCTAGATGACTTAAATTTAAGTCGTCCAAACCGGACCGAAGCTCGAAATTTAACAAAGTAATTTAAGCCTAACCGAATAATATACCGGACATATAAATACATTTTTTTCCCTTTTTCACAAATTTTGGAAACCCTAGCGCCGTTTCTCTCCTTAGGCGACAACGAAGGCGAAATCCATCTTCTCTGATTCTTCCCTTCTTCTTTTCTCGTCGATATTTGCAGATCTGTAACGCTGGTGTCGTTATCTTCTCCTACCGTAAGTCATTCATCCATCCATCTTGTAATAAGAGTCCTTAGAAGACTTCTGGAAGTCATCCGAAGACTTACGAAGTCTTCGGATGACTTCCAAGATTGTCGCGACTTAAGACTTAAGTAGAAGCGTCTTGAAGTCGTCGAGTAGTCTTCTCACTATATTTTACAAGTAGTATTTGTATTTAGAATAGTTTGCTTGTTCTGATGCTTGTATTTGATTGTATTTGATTGTTTTTCAAGGAAAAATGGATTTACCAGAACTCCCGCGGAGGATATATACGTTTGGGGAAGAGCCCACTGCAACGAAGAGCATTTCGTATCATACTGATAACTCGAAGTTGTTTGCTGCTCTAAGTGAAGGTCTAACAGCTGACGAATACGAGGAGCTGAAGGAGTCGAAGTTGGGAGTGTTCATCAAGTTCAATGAGCTGAATTTTTGTTTGGCTTCAAGGCTGGTGCATTATATACTCGGTTTCCAGCTTAAGATCAAGAAGAAATATGAGCTCTGGTCTCTCGTTGGTCCACAACCGATCAGGTTTTCACTGATAGAGTTTGAACACCTCACTGTTCTGAACTGCGCGGACATGAAGGACCTTGAAAATCCAAGGTGTGAGGTTACAAAGGAGATGGCTGCTTTCTGGGAGAAGATGGGTGTTGATATCGAGGCTGGGCCAAATGTTGATCAGATAATAGCAGCATTTAAGAGATGCCAAGAGTGGTCGCGGGAAGATCGCATACGGCTCGGATACCTTGCTATCTTAGCTGGATTCATTGAAGAGAAAAAGTTCTCAACCCCTATACGTGCTAGTCTTGCAAAGCTAGTGATGGATTTAGAAAAATTTGAGAATTATCCTTGGGGGAGAGTGGCGTTCAAGGTGCTGATAGATTCTGTGAAGGCAGCAAATTTGGAAGCAAATTCATACACTGTTGATGGCTTTATTCAAGTTCTTCAGGTGTGGGTGTACAACTTCCTGCCAAAATTGGGTGCAAATTTTGGAATCCCCAACCAAACAGGCCGACTCCACCGTTGCTGGCTTACAAAGGTGGCAAAAGACGCCGATGTTTTAAAGAGACCATCTTGAGCCAGGTATATAAACTTCAGTCCCTAATACTTCGCAGACGACTTAAATTTAAGTCGGCTGGAAAGTCGTCCAGAAAATGCTTCACAGACGACTTAAAATTAAGTCGTCTGGTTCGTGAAGTTTTTCGGGCGACTTTCGAACGACTTAATTTTAAGTCATCTGTGAAGTTTTAGGGACTGAAGTTTATGTATTTTTGCAGACTAACGTGATCAACTTTATTGAGAAGGACTTTGGTGAAATGTTTCCACGTTGGGAGTTTGATGCAGAGGACTCGGCCACGGATAACATAATCAAAGTTATGTTTAATTCGAATCCTAAATGGAAGTGGACCATGGATTGCTGGGAAGTCAATCAGATGAATGAAGTGATTGCAGCAGAGACTTTGAGTGGTTTGAAGGAAGATAGTGGAAGGCCTCGGAAAAAGCTCGTAAAGGGGTCTCAAGGAGGCTCTGTAGAGGCACCTAAAGATGAGATTGAAAAAGCTTGAACGCCTTAGCTGCAGCCATGAGGGATGGTTTTGAGATGTGCCTTAAGGAAATTAAGTTGCTGGGGGATAGGTTGGAAGCTGTAGAGAAGAAGGTGGGAATCACCAAAAACCGAACTTCTGGCTCGCCGAAACCACATGTGCACGAACAAGGGGTTAGTACCATAACCTCTCCCAAAATCACAGAGCAGAGAGTCACTAAGAGAGTCACTAGGCAAAGTGATAGGAATAAGAACTGATGTGCTTTGTTTGTTGTGTGTGCTTGGTTGAACCTTTGTTGATTTGTTTCTTTTTTTATGTATGTATGGATTTTGTTTGATTTGTATGTATGGATTTGGGTAATGATTTTTAAACCCGTCTTGTACATCCAAATTTCAGAGTGAAAGTGTGAATGGAGCGAACGAGTCAACCTGTTTTATATGCAGCATATGGATGCTTTTATTTATTTACTGAGGCAACGGTACCAAAACAATCCATCGCATTTCAGGAGTGACAGAATGTGCTTTCTTGACCATAACTTTGCTCAGCATTGGACCTACAAGTACCCGGAATTTAAGGCAGGCAAGCCCAATGTCAATGGTTTAGGAAGAAAACTTTCTGGTGGGGCGTGGAATTATTATGGAGGCAATTTACCATCATTTTGCAAATCTGGGAAGGTTTGGGGGACTGATGTGGATGATATTTATGCGCCACTCAACTACAAAAACAACCATTGGGCTGCTATGTGGATATCGATCCCAAAGAGGCACATAGTGGTGTGGGACAGCATTGTCGGACATATCAAAGATCGAGAACTTCGCGGTGTTAGTGGAGCCTTTTGTCAACATGATCCCTTATCTGCTTGCTGATGCGCTGCCTCGGATGAAGAACGTGTCAAGTTGTCTCCGGAGCCATACACATATGAGAGACCAACCGTTGGAGTACTTCAGTGCCGAGGTGGTGATTGTGGTGTGTTCACTCTCAAGTATATTGAATGTCATGCTCTTGGGTTTCAATTTCTTCCAGATTTGTTGTGTCATAAGAACTCAAAGCCGATCAGGGAGAAGATGGCGGTGGAGATATTTAAGGAGCTTCCTAATTTCCATTCTACAGAGAACGAAGACATTTTCCACTGTTGATGTTCGTGGATGATGATGTACTTGACTCAGGATAGGATGTAGTATTTTGTCAACTATCCAAACAATTATGCTTTTGTATAAGAAAACGTAACAGGGTCAGGATAGGAGGTAGTATTTTTTGTAACCTATCCTCCTACCAAACTAACAATGTAGGAAATTTAGTTTTGTATTGCAGTAACCTAATATAACCTATCCTTTATCATGCTTGTCCTTTTCATACCAAACATAACATAACATTTTTTTGGCATAACATAACATAACACATAAAGTCATAACATAAAGTTCATAGGACACATAACAGAAGGTCGTCTGGTCTCCTAGACGACTTAACAGAAGGTCGTATGGACTTCTGGATGACTTAACAGAAGGTCGTCTGGGCAGACGACTTTATACTAAGTCGTCTGGTTTTGTTGAGCTTAAAAATAATTTATAAATTAAAAAGAAAATATTTGGATAAGTGAAAAATAAAAATCATGTAATTATAAACAGTTTTAAATGATGTAAACTAACATATAATAAAAATGAATAGTTTTCAACATAGATGAGTGAAAGTAGTTAATCATGATATTCTTTGGTTTTGAGGGTTTGAAAACATATGTTGTAGTATTGTATGTATTCTTAGGGTTAGATTTTGGAAACCTTGGATATTTTTAAAATTTTTTTTTTTACTTATATGTCTTTATTTCTGTGTATAATTAACACTTTTTAAGTTTAATATGATTTTTTAAAGTGTCTAGTTAGTTAATTAAGTTTAGGGGTTATGTTTACGGTCGAGACGACTTAACTATTAGTTGTCTGTTGAATAATTAAGCTAGACGACTTAAATTTAAGTCGTCCAAACCGGACCGAAGCTCGAAATTTACAATGTCCTTTTAACCTAACCGGATTATTTACCGGACGTACATAATGTCTTTTTACTCACTTTTGGCGAATTCAGAAAAACCCAAGCGTCGTTTCTCTCAAAGGCGATTTCCGTCGATTCTCTCCAATCCATCGTTCTCACCGTCGATTCTCTCCAATCCATCGTTCTCACCGTCGATTCTCTCTAATCCGGCGTTATCACCATCGTTCTCAACACCGTTCTCACAGCCGCTTCCTCTATTTAAGTTCTGAGGAAACCCTAGTCACAAGATTCTCAGCCGTCTCGTTAAATTCGCCGTTAAGTTATACATAACCGCCGCTGTGTCGGCGAATATATCTTCTCAATTTTCAGGTCTGCTATAAAATGTTGTAATTTAGGGTCTAGGAAGACTTATAATTAAGTCGTGCGGAAAGTAATCCATCTATGGACGACTTTACGGACGACTTACTGGATGTTTGTGTGTTGGATGTTTGTGTGATTGACATTGTTGTCTTTGATTGTTTTGCAGAAAAAAATAGATTTACCAGAACTGCCGTATAGGATACATACATTAGGTCAAGAGCCCCTCCCAAAGAATAGCATTTCGTATCATCCAACCTGGAAGCTGCATACTGCTCTGCGTACTGCTCTTCATAATGACGAATATGAAGAGCTGAAGGAGTCGAAGTTGGGAGTTTTCATCAGGTTTGGAGAGCTGGAATTTGAATGGGCTTCAAGGCTGGTTCACTTCATGCTCAGTTTCCAGCTGGACATAAAGAAGAAGTATGAGCTTTGGAGTCTCGTTGGTCCAGAACCTGTGAGGTTTTCAGTGTTAGAGTTTGAAAACCTCACTAGACTAAACTGCGAGCACATTGAGGACCTTGAGAGACCTCAATGTGTTGTTACAGAGGAGATGACTTCTTTCTGGGGGTTGTTGGAAGTTCATGTCGAAGCTGGGCCAACTACTCAGCAGATAATAGAAGCACTTCAGAGATGCGAAGGGTGGTCTCCGGATGATCGCAAGCGGCTCGCGTACCTTGCCATCTTCACTGGATACATTGAAGGGAGAAAGTTTTCAACCCCTACACGGGTTAGTCTGGCAAGGCTAGTGATGGACCTAGAACGGTTCGAGAATTATCCATGGGGGAGAGTCGCGTTTAAGGTGTTGATGGACTCTGTGAAGGGCAGAGATATTCCAGGTTGTTACACAATTCATGGGTTTGCGGCAGCTCTCCAGGTCTGGGTGTACACAGCTCTGCCGGAATTGGGTGCTACTTATGGTCAACCTCTCCCAAACAATCCGTCTCCACCGATACTGGTTTTCAAGGGTGGCAAGGGACGCAGATTGTTTAAAGAGGCTAATCCTCAGACAGGTAAAAAACTTATAATTAAGTCGTCTAGAAAGTAATCCAGCTGGACGACTTAATTGACGACTTATAAGTAAGTCGTGTGGAAAACTTTCCAGACGACTTAATTATACGTCGTCTATTAAGTCATCCAGCTGGAATACTTTCCAGACGACTTAATTATAAGTCGTCTATTAAGTCGTCCAGCTGGATTACTTTCTAGACGACTTAATTATAAGTCTTCTGCGAATTTTTTTATTTATTTTTACATCTTTCTTAATCCATCTAACTTCATATCTTCTATTTACTGCAGACTAAGGTGATGAACTTTGTTCAGAAGGACACCGTTAAAGAAATGATTCCAAAATGGGAGTCTGATGCTGAGGATGTCACCGCGGACAACATTATTAAAATCATGTTTGTGAAGAAAAAGTGGAAGTGGACCAAGGATTGTTGGGAAGTCACTGGTACTCAAGGAAAGAGACAGCCAGCAAGGAAGAAAGATACCGTGAAGGATGACAGTCCAAGACCTCGGAAGAAAGCTAGACTAGAGGCACCTACAGAGGCTAGTGAAGAGGCACCTACAGAGGCTAGTGAAGAGGCAGCTAAAGAGGCGAGTGAAAACGGACCTGCAGAGGCGATTGAAGAGGCACCTGAAGAGGCTCGTTCAAAAGTGAATACGACTGTTGATGGGTTGACCAGAGAGGAAATTGAAGCCATGTTCAAGGACATAGTTGATTCCATGAGGGAAGGGTTTGGGACGTGCCTTGGAGAGATCAAGTATCTCTAGAAAAGGGTGGAAACTTTGGAGAAGAAGATTGGTCTCATCACAAAACGGAAAGGGACACCATCTCAAAAAACAGGGAGAGGGACAAAGGCACCAGATGTGCCTGGAGATGGTAGTTCCTTGCCGGAGGATAAAGGGCCTGAGGTGCCTACAGATGCTAGTTCCTTGCCGGAGGATAAAGGGCCTGAGGTGCCTACAGATGCTAGTTCCTTGCCGGAGGATAAAGGGCCTGAGGTGCCTACAGATGCTAGTTCCTTGCCAGAGGATAAAGGGCCTGATATGCATACAGATGGTAGTTCCTTGCGGAGGATAAAGGGCCGAGGTGCCTACAGATGCTAGTTCCTTGCGGAGGATAAAGGGCCTGATATGCATACAGATGGTAGTTCCTTGCGGAGGATAAAGGGCCTGATATGCATACAGATGGTAGTTCCTTGCGGAGGATAAAGGGCCTGAGGTGCCTACAGATGCTAGTTCCTTGCCGGAGGATAAAGGGCCTGAGGTGCCTACAGATGCTAGTTCCTTGCCGGAGGATAAAGGGCCTGAGGTGCCTACAGATGCTAGTTCCTTGCCGGAGGATAAAGGGCCTGATGTGCCTACAGATGGTAGTTCCTTGCGAGAGGAGAAAGGTCCTGATGTGCGTAGAGATGCTAGTTCCTTGCGGAGGATAAAGGGCCTGAGGTGCCTACAGATGCTAGTTCCTTGCGGAGGATAAAGGGCCTGAGGTGCCTACAGATGCTAGTTCCTTGCGGAGGATAAAGGGCCTGAGGTGCCTACAGATGCTAGTTCCTTGCCGGAGGATAAAGGGCCTGAGGTGCCTACAGATGCTAGTTCCTTGCCGGAGGATAAAGGGCCTGAGGTGCCTACAGATGCTAGTTCCTTGCCGGAGGATAAAGGGCCTGAGGTGCCTACAGATGCTAGTTCCTTGCGGAGGATAAAGGGCCTGAGGTGCCTACAGATGCTAGTTCCTTGCCAGAGGATAAAGGGCCTGATATGCATACAGATGGTAGTTCCTTGCGGAGGATAAAGGGCCTGATATGCATACAGATGGTAGTTCCTTGCGGAGGATAAAGGGCCTGAGGTGCCTACAGATGCTAGTTCCTTGCGGAGGATAAAGGGCCTGAGGTGCCTACAGATGCTAGTTCCTTGCCAGAGGATAAAGGGCCTGAGGTGCCTACAGATGCTAGTTCCTTGCGGAGGATAAAGGGCCTGAGGTGCCTACAGATGCTAGTTCCTTGCCAGAGGATAAAGGGCCTGAGGTGCCTACAGATGCTAGTTCCTTGCCAGAGGATAAAGGGCCTGATATGCATACAGATGGTAGTTCCTTGCGGAGGATAAAGGGCCTGAGGTGCCTACAGATGCTAGTTCCTTGCCAGAGGATAAAGGGCCTGAGGTGCCTACAGATGCTAGTTCCTTGCGGAGGATAAAGGGCCTGAGGTGCCTACAGATGCTAGTTCCTTGCGGAGGATAAAGGGCCTGAGGTGCCTACAGATGCTAGTTCCTTGCCAGAGGATAAAGGGCCTGAGGTGCCTACAGATGCTAGTTCCTTGCCAGAGGATAAAGGGCCTGAGGTGCCTACAGATGCTAGTTCCTTGCGGAGGATAAAGGGCCTGAGGTGCCTACAGATGCTAGTTCCTTGCCGGAGGATAAAGGGCCTGAGGTGCCTACAGATGCTAGTTCCTTGCCAGAGGATAAAGGGCCTGAGGTGCCTACAGATGCTAGTTCCTTGCGGAGGATAAAGGGCCTGAGGTGCCTACAGATGCTAGTTCCTTGCGGAGGATAAAGGGCCTGAGGTGCCTACAGATGCTAGTTCCTTGCCAGAGGATAAAGGGCCTGATATGCATACAGATGGTAGTTCCTTGCGGAGGATAAAGGGCCTGAGGTGCCTACAGATGCTAGTTCCTTGCCAGAGGATAAAGGGCCTGAGGTGCCTACAGATGCTAGTTCCTTGCCAGAGGATAAAGGGCCTGATATGCATACAGATGGTAGTTCCTTGCGGAGGATAAAGGGCCTGAGGTGCCTACAGATGCTAGTTCCTTGCCAGAGGATAAAGGGCCTGAGGTGCCTACAGATGCTAGTTCCTTGCCAGAGGATAAAGGGCCTGATATGCATACAGATGGTAGTTCCTTGCGGAGGATAAAGGGCCTGAGGTGCCTACAGATGCTAGTTCCTTGCGGAGGATAAAGGGCCTGAGGTGCCTACAGATGCTAGTTCCTTGCCGGAGGATAAAGGGCCTGATATGCATACAGATGGTAGTTCCTTGCGGAGGATAAAGGGCCTGATATGCATACAGATGGTAGTTCCTTGCGGAGGATAAAGGGCCTGAGGTGCCTACAGATGCTAGTTCCTTGCGGAGGATAAAGGGCCTGATATGCATACAGATGGTAGTTCCTTGCGGAGGATAAAGGGCCTGATATGCATACAGATGGTAGTTCCTTGCGGAGGATAAAGGGCCTGATATGCATACAGATGGTAGTTCCTTGCGGAGGATAAAGGGCCTGAGGTGCCTACGGATGCTAGTTCCTTGCCAGAGGATAAAGGGCCTGATATGCATACAGATGGTAGTTCCTTGCGGAGGATAAAGGGCCTGAGGTGCCTACAGATGCTAGTTCCTTGCCAGAGGATAAAGGGCCTGAGGTGCCTACAGATGCTAGTTCCTTGCCAGAGGATAAAGGGCCTGAGGTGCCTACAGATGCTAGTTCCTTGCGGAGGATAAAGGGCCTGAGGTGCCTACAGATGCTAGTTCCTTGCCAGAGGATAAAGGGCCTGAGGTGCCTACAGATGCTAGTTCCTTGCGGAGGATAAAGGGCCTGATATGCATACAGATGGTAGTTCCTTGCGGAGGATAAAGGGCCTGAGGTGCCTACAGATGCTAGTTCCTTGCGGAGGATAAAGGGCCTGAGGTGCCTACAGATGCTAGTTCCTTGCCAGAGGATAAAGGGCCTGAGGTGCCTACAGATGCTAGTTCCTTGCGGAGGATAAAGGGCCTGATATGCATACAGATGGTAGTTCCTTGCGGAGGATAAAGGGCCTGATATGCATACAGATGGTAGTTCCTTGCGGAGGATAAAGGGCCTGATATGCATACAGATGGTAGTTCCTTGCGGAGGATAAAGGGCCTGATATGCATACAGATGGTAGTTCCTTGCGGAGGATAAAGGGCCTGATATGCATACAGATGGTAGTTCCTTGCGGAGGATAAAGGGCCTGATATGCATACAGATGACTTACCAATAAGTCGTCTGATAAGTCGTCTGGTTCGTAGATGACTGTCCAGACGACTTACCCTTAAGTCGTCTGGTTCGTAGATGACTGTCCAGACGACTTACCCTTAAGTCGTCTGGTTCGTAGATGACTTTCATTACTAACTTACAGTTACTAACTAAGTCGTCTGATATCTTATATGCAGCATATTGATGCTTGGATAAATGTGCTGAGGAAGAGGTACACGGATAACCCACATCATTTCAGGAGCGACAAGTTATGCTTCCTTGATCATCTCTTTGCTCATCATTAGAGTTTTAACTACAAGGAGTTTAAGGATTCCGAGCCCGATAGGAATGGTTTAGGAAGAAGACTACCTGGTGGGGCGTTTAATTATTATAGCGGCACTGTACCATCATTTTGCAGTTCAAACAGGATTTGGGGCGTTGATATCACAGATGTCTATCGCCCGATGAACCACAAGGACAGTCATTGGATTGCTATGTGGATCCAAATCCCTAAGAGGCACATTGTCGTCTTTGACAGCATCATTTCAAGTATCTCCCCAGAAACACTCGATGTGGTAATGGAGCCTTTTCTCCACATGATCCCTTATATGCTTGTTGAGTGTGCTCCCAATGACGTGGTACGTGCCGAATACAGCCTGGAGCCATTCACTTATGAGAGACTAAAGGATTTACCTCAGGCCAGATCTGGTGATTGTGGTGTGTACGCTCTAAAGTACATTGAATGTCATGCTCTTGGAATGCCATTTAATAAAAAAGACTTTGCTAGGAGCAAGGGGAAGGCTATTAGGGATAAGATGGCGGTGGATATATTTTAAGAGTTTCCTGACGTGCATCTGTGGGAAAACAGGGATGGTGATGAAAACTATGGTGCGTATGGTGATGACAGATAGATCAGGCTATAACCTTTTGTATTTGTAACCTTTTGTATATAAACTTGATATTTTGTGCAGTAGTATTTGTAACCTTTTGTAATCTTATGTGCAGTTCCCTTTTGTTATCATTTGTTTCATTTCTCGTCTGTTTAATCCACAACCATCTCAACTAATTTTTTTTTTTTGGACAACCATCTCAACTAATATAAAACACTAATAATAGACTTTTTTGACACATAAGTTCATTACATGAAGGTCTTCTTGAATAAAAAACTCTGGACGACTAAATGGACGACCTTCGGGACGACTTAAATGAAGGTCGTCTGAAAGACTAAACACTGGACGACTAACTTGAAGGTCTTCTTGAATAAAAAACTCTGGACGACTAAATGGATGACCTTCGGAACGACTTAAATGAAGGTCGTCTGGAAGACTAAACACTGGACGACTAACTTGAAGGTCTTCTTGAATAAAAAACTCTGGACGACTTAATGGACGACTTAATGGACGACTTAAATGAAGGTCATCGAAGACTAAACACCGACGACTAACTTGAAGGTCTTCTTGAATAAAAACTCGACGACTAAATGGACGACCTTCGACGACTTAAATGAAGGTCATCGAAGACTAAACACTGGACGACTAACTTGAAGGTCTTCTTGAATAAAAACTCGGGCGACTTAAATGAAGGTCATCGAAGACTAAACACTGGACGACTAACTTGAAGGTCTTCTTGAATAAAAAACTCTGGACGACTAAATGGACGACCTTCGAGACGACTTAAATGAAGGTCATCTGAAGACTAAACCTCGTCATTCTTACATTGTGGTTTCGTATGGCCAGGTTCCTTGCACACAGAGCATCTATAAGCTCTGTGTTGCTTCCTGGGTTTGCGTCCTCTCATCCTGGATAGCTCCAACCAGGATTGCCATCTTGATTTCGTCTTTCTTCCCCGACCACGCTTTACTTCCGGAGGAAAGCATGTGCGTTCCTCAACTTGTTGTCCATTACAAGGATATATATTCTCTGAGTATCCTGCAAACAGAAAATCCTTTGAGTACACTGGAGATACAAGTGTGTTGATATGCAAACCAACAGAATCTCCAGCAGCTATAGCATGAGAGCAAGGTATTTTCTCCATTGCATAGACACCACAATCACACTTTCCATGTTCCAAATCAACCACACAGTCCATTTTGCCACCTTTCACAAAGAATTGCCATCCGCCAATTGGTTGTACCGTCATCATATCAGCTATCTCCGATCGAACAGCAAGCAAGTACTCAACACCCCGACTATGTTGAGTAGTGAGACTCAAAGCATCTTCTCTCCTTTTCCAAAACCACTTTCCTAGCTTCTCCCTTATGAACTCTAACAGGAAATGAATCGGAAATCCTCTAGCTCGCTTCAGTGCGGAATTAATAGATTCAGCGATGTTGCTTGTTTTTATGTTGTACTTGTCCCCCTGGCAATAAACCCTTGACCATAGGCTGACGTCGGCATCCTCCAAATACGTTGCAAGATCCGGATTTGCACTCCGTATCTCAGCCATGTACCGGTCAAAATCTGAAACCGTATGAGCATAAACAGCACCTTTCACCAAGTACAAGAGATGTTTCCCTTTAAATTTTTTGACAATGTTTTCTTGAAGGTGATAATAACATATTCCTCGGGTTGCCCAAGGAAACACCTTATCACATGCACTTTTAATGGCCAAGTGCTGGTCGGAGACTATCATTAGAGGCTGGTCATCATATACACAACTAGCCAATTTTGTGAAAAACCATTCCACAGAATGTGCATCTTCAGCATCTACGATCCCAAAAGCCAATGGAAATATCTGAAAATTCCCATCTTGTGCGGCTGCAACTAGCATAACACCTCCATACTTCCCACTTAGGTGAGTCCCATCCACCATAATGACCCTTCTCTGATATCTAAAACCTTTGATAGAAGCTCCAAAAGAGAGAAATAGATACTTAAATCTATTCATAGAATCAAGTTCTATAGCCGTGATAGAATCGGGATTTGCTAAGGAGATTTGCTCGAGATATGATGGCAGACGCGAATACCCATCTTCTGCTGTTCCTCTCACCAATGTTTGTGCATATAAAAGTGCTCTGTATGAAGTGGTGTAATCCAGAGTCATGCCAAACATGTTCTTCATTGCAACAGTGATATGTTGCGGATTCAACCCATCAATGATTCCAACACGATCAATGAAAAGCCTACCAACATACTTAGGAGTACAGTGTCTCCGCTGAGCGTTTCGGTCTCCCACTGAGCATGTATGTTTTTCCACATACTTTGTTACCCAAAACGTTTTTGTCCCATGTTTCACACTTGCTCTGACCTTCCATTCACAACCACTAACCGGACATGTTGTCACAAGGAGAGTTTTCGTTGACTTGTATATTCTGAAGGTGAACTTAAGCCTCACTGCTGTCAACCGCAGCTCTGAAAGCAGTGCATCCTTGCTACCAAAACTCTGGTTGACATAGATATTGTTACCATTCGATCTTCCACCTTCAATCTGTTTTAATTCTTCAAAACATATATCATCATCTTCTTCATCCTCATCTTCAACCTTTCCATAAACACTGTAATCCTCACCATTCTCGTCCGCTTCAGCAACAATAGAGATATCAGCATCCTCCTCCCCATCATCCTCCCCATCATCCTCCTCCCCATCATGATTTTCATCTTCAACCAAATTATCATCATCCTCTTCAAAACATTCATCAGCTTCATCATCTGAAACCGTTTGCACCTTGCTACGGCTTGATACACAAAGCCGTACACCATGCGTTTTGGTTATCTCGAGCAAGTTTCTAACTTGTCTATCACTTGTAACATGAATAGGAAGGGTGTCTGGAGCCATCATCATTTCTGCTGGTAATGAGTAGGTTATCTCCACAGATTTTGTGCTCATGTCTAGGTTATAATCTTCTAGAGCCATTGCAAGAAGTTCCGCATGCGTCGAACCTTCACTCAAAAAAAACTCTCTCGCTCCTTTGGCATTATCAACCACAAAATCCCAACAGCAATCTTTTAACAACCATTCCCCATACACTGCATGTAACTGACGCATCATCTGCAAAAATTCAAAATAAAACACATTAGTAAACATAGAGAAAATGAAATTTTACTAAACATTAAGGCAGACGACATACTAGGAAGTCGTCTAGACGACTAAACAGTAAGTCGTCCAAACATGTCATTTTTGCAATTGAATTTTAATTAGGACGACTTACCATTAAGTCGTCCGGCTTGTTTGTCAAGGAAGTCGTCTAGGATAAACGGGTTAGTTTTGCATTTGACCTAATTGTGTCTGATATTTGACTTTTCCTGGACGACTTACGGGGAAGTCGTCTCTGGGTAAACAAAAATTACAATATTTAATTGAAGCTAGACGACTTATTTGTAGGTCTTCTAAGGTTAGTTTGCAATTTGAAAAACAAACTTAATTATTTAACTTATCTCAGACGACTTACGGGGAAGTCGTCCAGGAAGATGACTTAGGAGAAAGTCGTCCAAGATAAGCAAGGTTTGACCATAATCTATGAAGTAAATCTGGGCGACTTTGCTTATCTTGGAAGACTTTCAACTAAGTCGTCTTCTGGGCGACTTCCCGTAAGTCGCCTCGAGATAAGTTGAATATTTAAGTTTTATTTTCCAATTGCAAAAGTAACCCGAGACGACGCATGATAAGTCGCCTAGATTTAATAAAATTTGAAATTTTTGTTTTCTTGGGACGACTTACCATTAAGTCGTCCGTTGGACCGAAGACTTACGGATAAGTCTTCTACGCGAACGATTCGGAAAAAATCAATTTCCTACCTTAAACTAGTGAGATGACTTTCTTAGCACACAGAGTCTTCTCCAACCACCCAGAACCTCAAACGAAAGTAACCCACGATGAATTGTATGCTTCAATAGCTCTATCAACCATAAAAAATTTTGAATCAAAAGCTTGAGTTTTTGGATGAATATTGAGGCAAAGTGAGAGAAGTTGTTTTAGTTCATAACAATTGAGAAAGAGAGTGTAAATCGTCGAGGTGCATTAAGAGTTCCAAATTGGTAGTTCGTTGTGGTTGGTGTATTGATGGCAATGGCAATCTTGTAAATTTGTGAAGGTGATGAGGTTGAGAGAGTAAAAGAGCCATTTTCGAAAAAAAAATACAAAAATTAATGTTATTTTTGTGAATAATGTGAACAAGTGGAGGTGAATAGAGCTAATGATTGTGCTTCATGAAGGAGAGGTTAGTTTTGTGGTTGACTTTGAGTTGTGAGTTACTTTTACAACAACCCCTTTTATAAATTATCAAATTTTTAAATAAAATAAGTGTCATGTATTGCATTAAATAATAGTAAAATTTTGGTAATTTATATTTTTCCTATTAATATAAAGTATTTAATTAATATAAAATAATTATTTTATATTTACATTACATATCTCATATGTTTTATTTTAAACAACATACATCCAAAAACTTACAGCTATATCCAATATAACTATATCAAAAATTTCTACAAAAAATACAACTAAATTTTTACAACTATAGTCAAACCAAGCATCTACTTGTAGTATATTGAGCAAGAATACAACCTTGTTATTTTTCTCAAATTAGTATTGAACTATCGTTTTTTTTCAAGTATTGAACTATCGTTTTTTCAAGTATTGAACTATCGTTTTTTCAAGTATTGAACTATCGTTTTTTCAAGTATTGAACTATCGTTTTTTCAAGTATTGAACTATCGTTTTTTTTCAAGTATTGAACTATTGATGATATAAATAGAAAAAAAAATAATGGCGAAAGTTGCGGAGAGGCCAAGAAAGATCTTTGTTTTTCAAAGAAAATCAGTGAAATTATAAAATCTAAAATAAGATTTTTTTTAAAAAAAAAAAAGAAATTAAATTGTAAATTTCGTTGATCCGTTACTTGAAATCTCTCTCGTCATCATCCAAAACAAAACAAAAAGTCCTCGAAAAAGAATAAAATCGTCCAGAGCTGCTAAATCCGTTTGTATGGCGTTTCCTCTTTGTGTCTAAGAGTGCTTCATTTCCATTTCCTCTTCTGGTAATTTGTACATTCTTACGTAACTAGCATGAATAGTTATAGAGAATCAACGATGATTTATTTTGATTCTGTCTTGTTAACGATTTTGATTGATGTATTTCTATTTTTTTTTCATGCGCTTGATGTGGTTTTGATTCCCTGCTTATATATGGTTAGAATGTTGGAATTGCAGGAAAGTTACAGAAATGCATATGATGTTTTGTGAGATTGATCTAAGGTTACAAATTTATTTAGGATCAAATAAATTTTGTGTTAATTTTCTTGGGCATTTGTGTTCCAGAGTTCATGTTTATTGAGGTCAGATCGAATAATGCACAATTTGTTTATGTTTTTTCTTTTTTTGAACAATCCGCAATTTGTTTATGTAAACATGATACATCTTACGCATTGATTCAAGAAAAGGAATCGTACATTGCGTTAAATCTATGGGCATATGCAGATATTTGCAAATAGCATATGTTTTGGGTGGCTTATGTCCTATAAACAAATAGCACCTTGCTAGGTTATTTATAATATACGTTATTTGATTGATTTTACCACCGTGTCTTATAAGTGATATACCGTTATTTAGGCCTGGGCATTTTAACCTAGACCCGAAAACCCGAATCGGAACCAATCCGAAAATACCCGATTCGAAATCGAACCGAAAATTTACAAGTACCTATTGGGTCCAAAATTCTTACTCGAATAGACCCGGACCCGAAAAGAACCGACCCGAATAGACTCGGACCCGAAAAGAACCCAACCCGAATAGACCAGACCCGATAAGAACAGATTCAAACCCCACTTAAAAACTTTAAAATATTTTTTATTAATAATCTTTGTCATTATTTTGTAATATTTTTTAAGTAACATGAAATTTGAAATGTAAAATATAGAATTAAAAATGTTCTATTTTAACTATTAATAATTTATTTTAAGTTAATTTGTAAAATTTTAGATATATATGATAAATTTTGATTAAATTCGATGGAATTTGAGTATTTCATTTCCTTTTTATATCCTAAATACCAGAACCCGACCCGGATCCGATCCGAATCTGAAAATTATAGGTATTTTAATTATAGAACAGAACCGACCCGAACCCGACAAGACCCGATCCGGAACCTGACCCGAAAAATTATGAGTACCTAAATTGGTCTAAATTTCCAGAACCCAAAGGACCAGGACCCGACAAGACCCGACACGAACCCGACCCGTGGACCCGGATGCCGAGGCCTACCGTTATTTGATTGATTTTACCACCGTGTCTTATAAGTGCCAAAATTAGACTACCTCATAGACTCAAGCTTTATCAAACCTATAGTCGGATTGATTTCGAAAAAATATTAACTTGGTTGATCTTAAGCAATGCAATATTAAGCAAAACCATGAAACATGTTTTTTCCTTTCATTTTTAAAATTTTATGCGGCATTCTAAATTGCAGCTTTCCTGGGAAGATCTTATATATCCTTAACAAATGAGGAAAATGGAGGAAAACAACGCAGCAAAGTTAACCGGGATCAAGCAGATTGTGAGGCTAAAGGAGATTCTGCAAAAATGGCAAACTGTCACAATAGGTTCAAAGTCAGATGATACCGAGTTGGGAGCAAAAAAGCACACAGCCATAATTTCACCGGTTATCAACCAGAGGCTATTGGATATGAAGACATGTGATTCGGATGAGGAAATTAGCCAAAGTCCTGAGCCACCGCCTGATGTCCCTGAAGGGTATTTGGCGGTCTATGTTGGCCCCGAGCTCCGGAGATTTATAATTCCTACCAACTTTCTGAGCCACTCTCTGTTCAAGGTCTTGCTCGAGAAAGCTGAGGAAGAATACGGATTTGATCATAGCGGCGCCTTAACCATACCTTGCGAGGTCGAGACTTTCAAGTACTTACTTAACTGCATTGAGAACCATCCTAAAGATGACACCTCAGGTAATAAGCTCTTCTTCTTCTTTTTCCTCCTTTTTTTAATTACCCACACCTTTCTTTCTTATACTACTATGTACATTCTTTCTTTGAAAATCAAAATATCAAAACAAAAAAAAAAAATTAGCATTTTAGCGTCGGCCGAACATTACTTGTTAGCTTTAACTTTTACAACCAAAAAAAAAACACATGTTGGTCCGAGAACGAGAATGAATCTTGAATGTAATTTCAAATCATTTGGAGAGACCAGAGAAGGTCTTACAGGATTATTTTCTTGGTTTTTTTGCAGCTGGAGGAGATTCAGTGGAAAAGGAAGAGTAAACAACAAGTAACATATAAAATTCTTCCTTTTATCTTTTATAAACTAATCAACTTGTATTAGTGCTAATGACTCTCATATCCGACTGGTAATTGTCAAATCAGTCTTTGTATTTTCCTGATAATTTGTTTCTTCTACTCTCCATTGTTTTTTTCTCAAAAATGAAGAGTAGAGATATGTTAAAAATGCATTATACTCATTACACAAATCGTTTCTTTTTTCTTTTCTTTCCCTTCTATCTCAATCAAGGAATCAATGTGATATAGATTGTTTTATTGCCAAACTATCATGGTATCACTTAGTTCTAAGGTCTATGCAGTTGAGAAATAGATCAAACATTTATTGCCAATACAAAACATGAATAGCTGAAAAGCAAATGCTGAAGCAAAACCAGAAAAGAAATAAATTTCATGAGTGAAATAACAGAATCTGTCGACACGAAAACGCTCTGTAATGCTCGCGCACACAGAATGAAAGATATATTTATTCTTTGAAATACCAAAAACAAACACCTTCATACCGAACTTTTACTCTTCCGGGGCTGGGGAAGCACAAAAGTTACATATCTTACTCGGTTATTTATTTTTTCAGTCGGTTTTTCAAATATTAAGTAAAATGCCCATGCTTAATAAGTAGAATGAAAAGAAGAAAAACAAGAAAGACTTCATTGCAAAACTCGTGAAATGTCAGAGGAGGCATCGATCATTTGGGATTTCCAAAGCAATTAAAAGTACAAACAAAAGAAGAAACGTGATGCTAAGGGACAAGCAAGCCATTAGAGGACTTCTGAGACTTCTTCCTGTAGTTAGAGACGCTACAGTTTGGGCATACATATTCCAGTCCATCCGTTTTCGCATAATCCTGTCATGTCACAACAGTATGAGCATCGATCAGTACGCATACACTCAAGCCATTGATGCTAGTTACGAGTGCATTGGTGTTTGTTAGGGTTACCTTGAAGGCGCCGAGGCCTGGCCTTCTGTCACAGCCGAAGTGAGCCCACTCTCCACACGATCCACAGTTCACCCAGTCACCTGCAGTGCTACTGTTTCAACCAAAAACAAAAGCAAGAAGAATTGTTAAACATGTATTCTTCTGATGTGTGAGAGAGAAGGATGGTTGGTTCTTAAATGTACCTTCGACATATTAAACAACACTCTCCATCTACATCATCATGAGCATACTCATACTCCAGTAGATACGTCTCATAGTGTCTTTTCAGAGTATTGCCAACACCCTGCCAAATAATAAATCCAAAAGCTAGTCTCTAAAGACCAAATTCATGATTTTTAAGAATAAATCAAGTGATGAGATTAGAAATCAGATCATTTACAGTCATTCTGTTAGTGAGTGTGTGGTTCCGCATCTTCGAGAAAACTTGTCCCTTCCAGTTGATCCCATTCCCTACGTGGAACCCTCCACGTGATACAACCTGCCAAAAGAACTCCAATTACCTAACCAAATCTAAATAATGCTGTCTGGGTTTGATTGAAACCACAAATCATTGTGTAAACTACCTCTCGGTACAGGTTGAACAGATCAAGACGTTTTGAGTTGAGAACAGCATCTGGAAACTCCGCTAGACCCCCAGGAGGAACAAGCCGGCTATGTCCTCGTATTACCAGAAACTGCATCACATCCCTTAGAAATTCCTCCTGAACAGAGACAGAACCCATATAAGATCCAATCATATCAAATGGATTTAAGTTAAAATCTAACAATCACAGGAAAAATGGTGCAAACCTCTGAGCAAATCTGAATATGCGCTCTTCCACACTCGTGTTTCTTGAGAGGCAGAGGGTTCAGTGATATGATTTGCTTCCTCTGGTACGAACCAGAAAAAGCTTTACGGTGAGTTACCGGAGTACCACCTGATGCACCATGCTTTGGAGGCATAGGTAAGCTTCCTTTGGTGTGGTCACCATCAAACTTTCCAATTTCCGAGTAACCAGAGAAAGGTATCATCTTATGTCGACGGGTATGAGGTATTGGTCTCAGAGCAGCCACGTTGATTTTCTTCGATGTAAGTCGTCCGTTTTCCATTTCCTGGATGTGATTTCCAGAGAAAGGATGTAATCAGTAAGATACATATATGTTCCAAGAAAATGGCCACAAAACTTCACCCAAATTAGAGTTGAAATCAACGAATCTAGCTCGTAAAACACAAAGAAGGTCTAAATCAAACATTCTGTATTGGAGGTTTCAACCTGCGACATCCTAAACAGTACCTTATTTTCTCTGCATGGCTCGGATCTTTTTCTGCTTGGCAACGGAGGCGTTAACCAGTTAGGAATTTGGGATAGAAGAGCATCATGATTTGATGTATCAGTGTCACTGATCTGTTTTCCGCAAAAGAAAAGTAGACGTTCTGCATCATCTTTTTCAAAGGAAGCAACAGGCAACCCCTGAATGCTGGCTACTCCAAGGACAACCAAACTGCGGTATGACACATCAGGCGCCAGCTGTCTTAAGACCTGTCGAAAAGCAAAGCAAACATTTTCTTAGCTAACCATCACCAAATAAAAACACATGAAGCCCACAATTTCGTCAGAAGCGGCAGAGAATGTGAGTCACTCTAAATGTAAAAATCATCATATAATAAAAAAAAATCATCATATATATGGTTGAAAGCAATAACGTAGGTAAAATGGTCCTAAGATATCCCAAAGCTTATGTAAAAAATATCGGGAAGTTGAATTGTCACTAATCTAACTGACTAAATATTGTTGAGAAACTTGGAAAGAATGGTGTATCAGATAAATGACAATATCTATAACAAATCTAATTCGAGCAAAAAATGAGACAACTAACCTGCAGAGCCCATGTTGGAACTTGCATCGAAACTTCACACACACTAGCCCCACAAGCTATTGAGGCAGATTTACGGGGCTCAGAGAAAACCTGCTTTGCTTCTTCTGAGTTCACCTCTGAGTGAACTAGTTGGATCTTCTCGACCACGTCATGCTTTATGTGATTTTCCAAAAGCTAAGATTTAAAAATAAAAAATTCATAAATCACAATTTACATGTATGCAAAAAAGCAGAGCTTTTAACAGATTTAGTCCCTTGCCTGATCACTGAAACATGTCTGCGCATTTCCCGACACCAGCATTGATATGTGTGCTGAAGAACAGGTCGAGATATCACAACGCATGGTGACTACACCACGAGTAAATGTTCCTGCTTGAAGAGGAGGTGCTGGAGCACTGCAGTTTTAATTCCGAAAAGCAAGAATATGAAAAGTAACAAAGTCTGTCTTTGACTAAATCCTCAGGCGCAAATTCACAGAACGGTTGTTTGGGCAAATAAACACATACCTAGAACGGTTATGAAGTTTACATCCTCGCATCTGGTACAACGAAATAATGAAGTTACATATTGGAAGGACTAAATACATGTTCATGCACGCATTTTAGTATGCCCACTGGTGATGAAGAAGGAAAACTATAAAAGAACGAGCTACACTCACTTCTATTCTCAAGAGAGCATTGAGTCCATCCACCAAAGATCCCAGTAAGAGCGTATCCTGAAATAGCAAAAAGCTTTGGGACTGAGGATTTCACAAAGAAGTACTTAGATTTGCTCAAATAAGCAAGCATCATAAAATATGCGAGAAGGTCAACAACACCCACCACTGTGCATGGTGGCCCACACAAAAGAAATCTCACGGTTACATCTTCATCATATATATTAATTGATGGCAGACTCTCTAATGAATTTTCCTCTTCTAGTTCATCGGCTCCCGGTGAAATCACATCAATCTTTGGAGGGTCTCCAAGCAGGCAGGGACAAGGTCCCATCTCATAATTCATTATACGGTCGTTGTCAGAAGAAAGGGCGACATTGTTACTCGTACAATAGAGCCGGAAAGATGCTTCTGCAACCTGGAACGCATCCCATGTATAGCTGCTGGAACTGCATTGCCGAAACACATCATTGACAGCTAAATATATAGACTATGGGGACAAATATAGGTTAGACTAAAATAAAGGCTTGTTTCGTATTCTGATGTTTGAGTAAATAATTACCTATGTATGACTGAAAACAGAGCATGGCGGAAATGACAGGCTGCGTATTTGGAGAACACATTTTTCCAATAAATAACATATTGAACTCCCTGCAAAAAAAAGGCATAATATCAAGGGAGAAACTGATAAGAAAGAACTAAACAAAATAATCAGCTCAAAATTTCTCCATAGAACTACGACCAAATTATACCTCGAACATAATGTATGATCGAATCTAGCAATTAGGTGACCATCAAGGAAAAAACTGTCATGCCAACGGTCCTTTACATTTAAATCATTCTTTTCCTAGACTTCTAACATAACCATTGGGTTAAACGGATAGCGACAAAGAGGTCATAAAGAACAACAGCAAAGGAAAAGAAAAGAAAAGCAAAACAGAGCTAGATGCATATCAAGAATGGTGTACCTTGGAGTAGAGTGCTTGAGCTAATTCTTCACCATTGGGGAGCTCGAGGTAAACCTGGGACAACAATATGAAACCAAAGCCTATTAATATCCCACGGAAGGACCATTACAAACAGAAACTTAACCAGGTAACAAGAACCTAATGATATTTACTGGTTAAATAAACTCCACTGAGCCTTTTAACGCATCATCAAGAGGGTTAACATCAAATTAAAAAAAAAAAAAAGATCTTAGCGGCATCAACCTAGCTTCAGCTGGTAAAAAAAGGAACTCCATATCTACAACTGAGCAATGTAAACAACGAATGTACCCACCGTTGTTGGTATGGAGGAACCAAAAAGAGTACACAAGGCATCAGGAGTAGAATAATCAGTACATCCCAACAGTAATTGACCAACTTCATCAGTATCTCCACTCTGCTCCCCTTGCAAGTACACAATATCCGGTGGTGAAGAGTTAATTGCAACTTGGAACTCCTCTGTAGTAGGGTTATTCAACACCTGAAACTATAAGATGACAGAAGCATAAAGCAAGAACCAAAAATTTTCCCTACCAATTTGCGAAAACAAGTATCATTTTCAACTAACGATTCTATAACCACAACCAAATTAGCTACACACTGCAAAAAAACTTAGTTAAAGTTCCAAAATTTAAGCCAAATTAGTTATGAGTTACCTTAAGTCGCCCTGAAGAAGAGAGATCCGGAAAAGGGTATCTGGGCTGATGAGCTTCAGCTTTTTGGTTGTCGCAAACCTCTCCAGAGACAAGAGCCAAAACATTACAGCGGGTTTGAGAATGAAACATCATTCAAAGCATTAACAAACTTTCTGTCTCTATGAAACTCGCGGAATAAAACGAAATCAACCGAATCGAAACCCTAGAGAAATTGAACGAATAAACCCTAATTTGTAACTCGTAGAGGAAGAAGAAGAAGAAGAAGAAGAAGAAGAAGAAGAAGAAGGGAGAAATCGAGGAGACCTAGAAAAGAAGAAGGCTGAGGCATATATGATTTTTATTGGAATAAAGAAAACCTAAACGAAGAGGCCCATCATTCACAAAGGATATTGACCGTCAAAAAGGAACCAACTCGATGATTAGTAAGATCACACACACAGATCAAAGTTAGAAATCTCAAGAACAAAATAAATAAAAAATTTATATATTTTTAAAGAGCTAGTTAGTGTACAGTGTTTCTGTTTCTTATCGAAACCCCAAATTCAAAGCACAATTAAACAATTAATCAGTTGGGCACGCGATAATTCTAATAACAATTCAGGTTATTTCTCAGGCAGATACAGTTTTGTTTTGGTCTTTTTGCCTTTTTCACATGGTTTTAATCCTCCGGTAATTAAAGCATTCACTCACACAAGCAGCAAAAACCAAACAACATCATGTGATCTACTACTTTTGTGTCTCTAAAGTCTAAACCCAAAAGACTTATAATGATATTGATCTTTTATCAAATTTCCAAATTCGTTAATTTGTTTACATGTCTTCATGTAACTTTCAAGTTTTAAGTAGGGTGGACATTTTACCCGTTAAATTTGATTCGATTCGTTATTCGTTTCGATTCGATCCGAAAAATCCGAATATCCGTAAGTCTTCGAAGCAAAGCAAATACTAAAATTCAATATCCGTTAAAAACGAAGCAAATCACAAATACTAAAATTTTTAAAGGCGAATATCCGATCCATTCCGGTTTTTATACAAATAAATGAATATCTACAATTAAATATGTATAAATTTTTACTTTAACATATATTTGTGTTATTTAAAAAATATATAATGTATTAAATTAAGGAAAGAATATAAAATCTTTCTAAAAACTACAATTTTCTAAAATTATGTGTTTTCTCAAGAAAGATTATTTTATTATAAAAAAGTATAGAACATATAATTCAACTAATTTTCATTTTTGGTTTAATATTATGTAAGAATATTTTTTTTAAAAAAAACAAAAACATGTATAATTTTTGTTAGATTTACATGTATAAAACATGGTGTATGAGATATCCATAAACATCCGTAAATATTCTCAAATATTTAAAAAAGTTTCGAATATCCGGAAAATCGAATATCCGTATTTCTCAGAAGCAAAGCAAATCGGAAAATCAGTTATTCGTAAGAAACGAAACAAATCGCAAATACCAAAAAATATGGTACTATCCGATCCGTGTCCACCCCTAGTTTTAAGAAAGACTTCTTTACTGAGTATGCAATCAACACTATAATCAATCTTAAATATGTTTAACTCTAGTTTTTATAGATTTGTGACCGAAATGATAAGTTCATTCTAATGACATAAATAGTTTAAAGAGGTAAAAATTGACGGGCACTTAAAATAGTCTCTTAATTTACGTATATAATTCGAATGAAACCTCTCTCTAGAGAAAATAAAATCTGGTTTTGATGATGTCGATTCTAATGGTTCTCACAGTACCGGAGTCGAGTTTCCTTATCGTTTTCTTTTGTGGTTTTTTTTTTCTGTCTGGCTGTTCCCCAGAGGTGGGGTGAGGTTACGGCTTGATTAGTGGAGGTGAAGACTCCAGATTGGAGAAGAGTGGGGGCCCGTGGTGAGTGATACGTGCTTAAATTATCTTAGGAACAACTTTACTTTCATCAAAAGAGGTCAAGTTGTAGTATTTAGAGATCGAATCCACAAAGAATTAGAGCACACACTAGATCCTAATCAGCAGTGATTAAGCTAGGTTAATTATTTGTAAATTAAACAACAAAGTGAACAAAGTAGTTGTTCAAGTAACTGGAATGAAGTTGTAAACAAATATGAAAAAGAGTTAGACTTAGGGTTTCTATTCAGATGATCAGGATTATAATGATATAGAGACTAACTGTTGCTTGCAAGATATTATAGAACTCAACTGGGAGTACAATCTAACAACTTTTGTATGTATAGATTGTCTAATATCTAGATCTTGGATCTCAACTTTCGTTTATTGATCACAAGAGAGTGTCAATCGATTATTCTATATGAATATCAATCAATACACATTTCACAATATCGATCGATCAATCTATATGATTGTCGATCGATATCGCTTCTAGCAAGCTTTAAGATCAGGTTGAATGAATGTTCACTAGGCTTCCTAGATCAACTGTCTTTTGTTTCTAGCAATCATAGCTCAACAAGATTGGTTTCAGATAGAAGACCAAGCTTTCGCTTGTACCTAATGTTTCTAAGATCAGGGTTCTAGTTAGCTGCTCTAGAAGACAAGCAATAAGAACAACCTATTGATGAATATCACAACTTAGAAATTCTATATTTGGGACTTAATCCTTCGTAACCTATTTAAACCCTAAACCTAACAGGTGAATTACTTAGACATCGCTAAGCAAAACATAGCAATAAACATAAAATACTCCATATATAGATTATAGGTATAAAACTGGAGTTCCAATGACAAGCTCTAAAGGAGTCTTAGATCTTCTCCTCAAATTTACTAAAAACCCTAAAAACCTTTTGATGTGTAAATCATAAGAGTAAAGAAAGTGTGTGTTGTCTAATACAATGGCAGAGCATATAAATATTAGATCTAAACTCGGCAGGGGTAATCTTGTAATTAAGTGGGACTAAGGCTTTAAGTCGGCTGGGAACCAAGTCGGGTCTTGCGCGCTTGCATCGATCGATTATTGACTCTGAATGTCGACCTCTTGTCTGGTTTGATGGTCAGCTCGGGTGATTTCTCTTTTATGCTCCAAAATGCTCCAAAAAACACCACTTTCTTCCAAAACACTCCTTAACCTGTAAATATGCTAATTTGACTCCAAAACAGAATTTTTATATCTTAAAACACTTATATACCATGACTAAAAATGGGTAAAATCCATGGTATATCAACTCCCCCAGACTTACCCTTTTGCTTGTCCTCAAGTAAAACAAGAGTAGTCTTTCTGAAAGAGGTTTGAAAACAGCAGGGACTCACACAAATTTTTAAACTAAGAATCATCACGTCTACAATGTTGCAAGCCACATCAAATATTTTCTAACTTCAGAAGTACTTTATATACCATATCCTAGCTTAGCAACCAAATTCATCTGGCCAGCAACTTAGCAAATCCTGTCTGACTAACCCCTCTACTAACCTCATTTCTTGCATAAAAGTAAATGTGTAGGCTTTACCTTGGGAATATCAATCAAGGGACACATGGCCTCAACTCAAACAAGTATCTGGACTAACTGGTAGCTTTCCCTGATCCCTTTCTTCCCTCTTTCTCTCTTCTCTGAATCTTTTTGTTTTCTCTCTTTTCTTACTTCAATGCCAATGGACATTTTTGTTAATCTTATTGATTCTTTCTTTTGACAAAGTGTAGGCGAATAATGGGGTCACATGTAATTTACCTATCCTTCGCTTCCAACAATGTGTGTAGGCGAATAATGGGGTCACATGTAATTTATCCCTCTGCATCTTCCAGGAAATCATCTCAATCTTTTAATTTTAAAGATGCTTGAAGAGAGAGAGAGAGAGAGAGAGAGAGAGAGAGAGAGAGAGAGAGAGAGAGAGAGAGAGAGAGAGAGAGAGAGAGAGAGAGAGAGAGAGAGAGAGAGAGAGAGAGAGGAACCAGAAACACATGCTTTTTACCTTTCGGACTTGCAGGAAGAACCCGATCCAATGTGTACCAAGCCCCAAGACAAGCAGTAATAGTCAGATTAGGTTGGAGGTCAGCTTTGGTTCCTTCAAACATTCTTAGCAAGTGTGGTCATAGCTGACAGGTGATCCACTTTAGTATCTCTAGTACCATATGCAGTCAGTAAGTTCAAGAGTGGTGCTAAGGAGTGGTTAGATAACAAGTAAAAATTTGAAAAAGTTCATTATCCCTTTCTTGACTCAATAAAAACTTTTGAAACCAGTAAATAAGACTCAAAACATAAAGTAATGTTAGTAAATCTCCCCCAAACTTAATTATACACTGTCCTCAATGTATATCCAGTCGGAGTTATGGTGAGAACATAAATCAAAAGTACTCAATTTAACAAGTTAGAACGATATACCTCGCCGAAGTCCGTGTCGATCGATGGCATGAAGTGTCCGTCGATCATTGAAGCTGTTGCAGTATCGATCGATGTCGACCTGGTTTCGTCGGTCGATTTTCTTGGGCAATTGTCTACTCAGATCTTTTTTGACCTGCAATTAAATTGAAAAACGAAAATCAGTAAAAGTATGAAATAAACTAAGTTAGATTACCTAATATTAGGTTGCCTCCCACTCAGCGCTTTGTTATAGTCATTTAACTTGACTTTAGAGGTGTTTTGGCTAATATGGATGAAAGTGACTACTTGTTGGGAAACAAATGTCTACTTCTTCTTTGCTCTTCTGGAACCATGTATCCATGAACGGCTCGTGCATGTCCATGCTCGTCTCTTTAAACACCATATTCATCTCTTCTTTCCCAGTTGAACCTCCTTTTCTCGTTCTGATCATAAGCTCTGCATCCAAACTCGATTCGCGCGTCGATCGATGGTCGATATTGCCTGTCAATCGATGGTGGAACATCTGCTCGTTGCTGATGGAATAGGTTGTCTGCTCCATTGGCCATTACAAGAATGTCTTACAATATTTTCCCTTGAGACGTGTAGAAGTCGTCCATCTGTATCTCGTACTTGGCCTTTTGGATCCCTAAAAATACTAAACTCATGCGGTGTTATACATCCATAATCTGAATGATTGTACTCTTACCTCGGATACTGGTGCGTGACGAATGTTGATCTGTGCCTGTTTGTCTGCTCTGTAGACACAGTTGAAACAAACTCCTTCTCCACAGGCTACTGCAAAAAGTCAATCAGTTTCTGCTCTTGCTTGATCTACTGGATTAAGGACACGGAAATTATGCTCGATGATTTCTTCCTTTCTGTAATCCCCATCATACTCATCATCTCAGTTCTCTAGTATTGCAGTCTCCGCTGCAAAAGTTGGCTGATAGTAATCATTCTCCCAACTGTTGATTAAATAGATATCTTCTGGAAAATCATCTATGTCATTCGCAGGGTCACTAATTATCGATTCTTCTTTTTTGTTGTTGATCACGTTTTGATGATCATGATCGATCGATGGCGGATGTTGAGTATCGATCGATCCTTCAGCTTCTGAATCGTGCTCTGCTCTAGAATAGCATGCTAATATGAATCCTGGATCATCTCCAATTTCTATGTAGGGCATTTGTGTCTTGACAACTCGAACTGGATAATAGTAGACGTTTGGATTGATGAGTGTCAGGCACAACTGGTTAGTCTGCATGTTGCAAACTGCTCCTACAGTAGCCATGAAAACTCTCCCAATAAGTAGAGAAGTATTCCAATTCAGCTTGATATCCAGGACATGAAAGTCTAATAGAACTAGGGAATTACCAATCTGCACCTCAAGGTCTCTGATGATTCCTCCTAAGCTTCTCTGAGAACAATCCACAAAAGTGAATGAATCATTTGAAGGCTCTATCTTCAAACCTAGATGGTCTGCCATCACCTTAGGTAGAACCCTGACTGAAGCTCCTCTGTCGCACAGCGCATGTGGAAACTCAATGCCTTGTACCAAGCAGGGTACTACGAATTTTCCAGGATCACTCTTCTTCTTCAATATGATTGATATCTTTCATATTTATACGTTTTTAGCAATCATATCTTGTGCACTTTAATCATGTAGATTAGGAATTAGGCATCTTTAGGGTCCATATTGCATTCATGAGTCTTTATCAGGTGTTGGAGTGTACTTTGGAGTTATTAGAGGTGTTTGGGAGTATTGTGATCAAAAAGGGGGTGAAAGATGAACATGGACGGAGGCCTTAGAGAAGTCTTATGTTGCTAAGGTTTTGTGGAGACACAGAAAATTGAGTTAGCTTTCCAATGGAAGTGGTTTCAAGTCATTTGGAGCAATATTGGAGGAGTTAAGATCGATTTACTAGAGGCATATCAACTCACCCTGGTTGGTTCACCCGGGGTAGACTACCCGCTCGTTTTGGACGACCTTGGGAGATGGAGGAAGATACCCGGGTCAGTCCACCCCAGGGTGGAAACCCCGCTCGTGTGGGCGAGCTTGGGTCGCCAAAGGAGGACATCCGGGTTGGTTCACCCAGGGTAGACTACCCGTTCGTGTGGGCTAGGAGAGGTCGAAGGTCATACCCGGGTTGGACCACCCGGGTTGGACGAGTTTGCTTCTTCCCGGGTAGAACTCCTATTGGTCAAAATCTATGTTTATCCAGGGACATTTTGGTCATTTTCTTTGATGTTTTAAGGGTTTTCTAAGCTTCATATAAATACTCTTGTAAGCCACAACTTTAGATCTAAGTTTTATTCTCTCTTGAGTCACAAAACACTTTGTAGAAACTTTGATCTTTGAATCTTATATCTCATCTTGTTCTTGTGTTCTTGGGTGTTTTAATTCTTCTTCTTCCTTTTTCCAAATGATTAAGCTTGAGTCCTTCACGGGTTTAAGAGGAATCATGAGGATTAGTGAGTAATCCACTTTTGGATTCATGGGATAGGGAGACTAAGGGTGATTAAGCTAGATCTAAGGTGTTTTAGTGTAGATCTATCTTGTTCCTTGCTAGTAGAGTGTTTTTAATGCTACTTTAGAGTTGGCATCTCTAAAGTTGAGCTCTAGGCATTTCATGTCTGAAAGGTGTTTGATGAAATGCCTGAACCAACTCTCCTAAGCTTTTAACATTCTTTACCAAAGAGATTTGTTGTTAAAGGTGTTAAGATGGCTATTAGACTTGATATTAATGATTGCTAAGATAATATTCAACCAAAGAGATTTGATGCTTGAGTTATCTTTGTGAATGAACATTCATCTAGAGATAGAGCTTGTTTAGAATTGTGTTCTAGGCCTAAGGTTGATAGATTGTTTGAAAGCTGCCACCTTTAGTTCAAAACTTGATTACCCAAGGTCCATTCCCTAGTCACATGAATTCTCTCATCTCACTTGAAAGAAAGCCTTTACCTTTATTGCATTTCTAGCTTATTGATTGCACTTAGGTAAAGCATGAACTTGTATTCCTTTTGCATTGAGGTCTCATAGAATTGGTTCGACATCTTTCTATACTACAATCATTTGATTAGGAGCCTTGAAAACTCCTAACATCAAATTGGCGTCGTTGCCTAGTTCTAAGTTGATTTTGACATTGGGATTAAGTCACTTGCTTGAGACTAAGTCATTTTTCTTTTATTGGGTTATTGATTCTCTTTCTTCTTCTCCCTTTGCATTTCAGGTGTATGATCACAAGAAGCAGATGTGCATCAAACTTGGTTCCCACTGTTGAAGAGATTGTTGCACTTGAGAGGGAGATAGCAAGAAAGAGAAGAGAAGAAGAGCAACATGCTCACTTACAGAGATTGGGGTTTGAAATGGAGCATCACCAACATCAACCTCATAATGGAGTTGCCCAAGGAGCTGCAAACTTTAGGGCACATCACCAGCCTCAAGATGGCAATGCTCCAGAAGCTGACAACCCTAGACCAAGACATCCACAGCGCCAAGCTAGAGGCATTGGGGCCTATGGCCAAACTCACATTCATGGTCATAGGTTAGGGATCAGAGCACCAGCTGTGGAGAACAACAACTTCGAGATCAAGTCAGGACTGCTAAGTGTGATAGAGAACAACAAGTTTCATGGCCTGGCTGTTGAGGATCCTCTGGATCACCTGGATCACTTTGACAAGTACTGTGGCTTGTGTTGGGGTCAAAAACGGTTATCTCGAAATCGGAGGCTAAGATTATTTCCTATTCGCGGATTCTCCACAAAACATTTGTTGAAAGAAAAATTGGAAGTAGACGAACGAGCGAAACCCGTACAAAGGCACTTCGCCGGCAAGCTCAGCCCGGCGGTGTGCTTTCGCCCGGCGAGTATGACCGTCATGCAGGTCAGCTCGCCGGGCGAAGCTCGACCAGCACGCTGGTCAGCTCGCCGGGCGAAGCTCGACCAGCACGCTGGTCAGCTCGCCGGGCGAAGCTCGACCAGCACGCTGGTCAGCTCGCCGGGCGAAGCTCGACCAGCACGCTGGTCAGCTCGCCGGGCGAAGCTCGACCAGCAGCGGGTCAGCTTCGCCCGGCGAGCTCGACCAGCACGCTGGTCAGCTCGCCGGGCGAAGCTCGACCAGCAGCGGGTCAGCTTCGCCCGGCGAGCTCGACCAGCAGCGGGTCAGCTTCGCCCGGCGAGCTCGACCAGCACGCTGGTCAGCTCGCCGGGCGAAGCTCGACCAGCAGCGGGTCAGCTTCGCCCGGCGAGCTCGACCAGCACGCTGGTCAGCTCGCCGGGCGAAGCTCGACCAGCAGCGGGTCAGCTTCGCCCGGCGAGCTCAACCCCATAATGGGTGTACTTTCGCCAGGCGAGCTCGACCAGCACGCTGGTCAGCTCGCCGGGCGAAGCTCGACCAGCACGCTGGTCAGCTCGCCGGGCGAAGCTCGACCAGCAGCGGGTCAGCTTCGCCCGGCGAGCTCGACCAGCACGCTGGTCAGCTCGCCGGGCGAAGCTCGACCAGCAGCGGGTCAGCTTCGCCCGGCGAGCTCAGCCCGGCGGTGTGCTCGCCGGGCGAAGCTCGACCAGCAGCGGGTCAGCTTCGCCCGGCGAGCTCGACCAGCAGCGGGTCAGCTTCGCCCGGCGAGCTCAGCCCGGCGGTGTGCTTTCGCCGGCGAGCTCGACCAGCACGCTGGTCAGCTCGCCGGCGAGCTCAACCCCGGCGCAGGTGTTCGCCGGGCGAAGCTCGACCAGCAGCGGTCAGCTTCGCCCGGCGAGCTCAACCCCGGCGTGGGTGTGCATGCCGGCGAGCTCGACCAGCAGCGGGTCAGCTTCGCCAGCGAGCTCAACCCCATAATGGGTGTACTTTCGCCAGGCGAGCTCGACCAGCACGCTGGTCAGCTCGCCGGCGAGCTCAACCCCAGCATGGCTGTGCTCGCAGGGCGAAGCTCGACCAGCAGCGGGTCAGCTTCGCCCGGCGAGCTCGACCAGCAGCGGGTCAGCTTCGCCCGGCGAGCTCGACCAGCAGCGGGTCAGCTCGCCGGCGAGCTAAACCCGGCGCAGGTGTGCTTTCGCCGGCGAGCTTCGACCAGCAGCGGGTCAGCTTCGCCCGGCGAGCTCAACCTCGGCGCAGGTGTGCTTTCGCCGGCGAGCTCGACCAGCACGCTGGTCAGCTTCGCCAGCGAGCTCAACCCCGGCGCAGGTGTGCTTTCGCCGGGCGAAGCTCGACCAGCACGCTGGTCAGCTCGCCGGCGAGCTCGACCAGCAGCGGTCAGCTTCGCCATCGAGCTCAACCCCGGCGCAGGTGTGCTCGCCGGGCGAGCTCGACCAGCACGCGGCTCAGGTGGCCGGCGAGCTCAACCTCGGCGCAGGTGTGCTCGCCGAGCGAGCTCGACCAGCACGCGGGTCAGCTCGCCGGTGAGCTCAAACTCGGCGCGGGTGTGATTGCCAGGCGAGCTCGACAAGCACGCGGGTCAGCTCGCCGGTGAGCTCAAACTTCGGCGGGTGTGATTGCCAGCGAGCTCGACCAGCACGCTGGTCAGCTCGCCAGCGAGCTCAACCCGGCATGGGTGTGCTCGCCGGCGAGCTCGACCAGCAGCGGGTCAGCTTCGCCGGCGAGCTCAACCCGGCATGGGTGTGCTCGCTGGGCGAGTTGGACCAGCACGCGGGTCAGCTCACCGGCGAGCTCAACCCCGGCGCGGGTGTCCTCGCCAGGCGAGCTCAACCAGCACGCGGGTCAGCTCCCCGGCGAGCTCAACCTCGGCATGGGTGTGCTTTCGCCGGGCGAGCTCGACCAGCACGCGGGTCAGCTCGCCGGCGAGCTCAACCCCGGCGCGGGTGTGCTCGCCGGGCGAGCTCTACCAGCACGCGGGTCAGCTCGCCATCGAGCTCAACCCCGGCGCAGGTGTGCTCGCCGGGCGAGCTCGACCAGCACGCGGGTCAGCTCGCCGGCGAGCTCAACCCCGGCGCGGGTGTGCTCGCCGGGCGAGCTCGACCAGCACGCGGGTCAGCTCGCCGGTGAGCTCAAACTTCGGCGGGTGTGATTGCCAGCGAGCTCGACAAGCACGCGGGTCAGCTCGCCGGTGAGCTCAACCTCGGCGCGGGTGTGCTCGCCGGCGAGCTCGACCAGCACGCGGGTCAGCTCGCCGGCGAGCTCAACCCCGGCATGGGTGTGCTCGCCGGGCGAGCTCGACCAGCACGCGGGTCAGCTCGCCGGCGAGCTCAACCCCGGCATGGGTGTGCTCGCTGGGCGAGTTGGACCAGCACGCGGGTCAGCTCACCGGCGAGCTCAACCCCGGCGCGGGTGTGCTCGCCGGGCGAGCTCAACCAGCACGCGGGTCAGCTCGCCGGCGAGCTCAACCTCGGCATGGGTGTGCTCGCCGGGCGAGCTCGACCAGCACGCGGGTCAGCTCGCCGGCGAGCTCAACCCCGGCGCGGGTGTGCTCGCCGGGCGAGCTCTACCAGCACGCAGGTCAGCTCTCCATCGAGCTCAACCCCGGCGCGGGTGTGCTCGCCGGGCAGGTCGCCGGCGAGCTCAACCCCGGCGCGGGTGTGCTCGCCGAGCGAGCTCGACCAGGACGCGGGTCAGCTCGCTGGCGAGCTCAACCCCGGCGTGGGTGTGCTCGCTGGGCGAGCTCGACCAGCACTCGGGTCAGCTCGCCAGCGAGCTCAAACCCGGCGCGGGTGTGCTTGCCAGGCGAGCTCGACCAGCACGCGGGTCAGCTAACCGGTGAGCTCAACCATGGCAATCAATCTACTCAAGCTCAAGGTAGCTCCTCCCAAACTAAAGCTCCAGATTCATTTATGGAAGCTATGTTCAAACAATTGTTGGAAGGTCAAGCTAGAGCAGCCAAAGACATTGGCCATGAGTTCAAGACTGTTCACTCCAAGATTGATAGCAGCTACACTGAGCTAAACAACAAGATTAGAGCTTTGGAGAATCAGTTTGCTTCTATGAACTCTCAGCCAAGTCGCCAACAAGGAACACTACCAGGAAAGGCTGAGCAAAACCCCAAGGAGCCAATGAAGGCAATTACTTTGAGAAGTGGTAGATAGCTACCTCCAAGAACTCTCCCCAAGGATGGTAAGACACTAAGTGGGGGGGGGGGGTGGCTATCAAATTGATGATGATGTTGTGATTGTAGATGAGAAAGTTGATGAGGAGATTCTAGAAAAGATTGTTGAAGCTAAGGGTAAAGGAAAGGTTGGAGAAGAGAAGAAAATACTAAAGCATGGTGAAGTTGCCACTCCAACAAAAGAGTCTTCTTTTGTTCCTCCTCCATATGAACCTAAGCTGCCATTTTCTGGAAGATTCAAGAAGCAACTTTTGGAGAAGTACAAAGCACTCTTTGAGAAGCAAATGAGTGAGGTTCAAGTCACAATGCCAATCATTGATGCCTTCATGCTTGTCCCTCAATATAGCAAGTTCTTGAAGGATGTTGTGGCTGCCAAGAAGAAGGAAATGGAAGGTATGATGGTTCTTACTCATGAGTGCAGTGCCATCATCCAGAGATTGATAATCCCTAAGAAGCTAGAGGATCCAGACTGTTTTACCCTACCTTGTGCCATTGGTCCTTTGATGTTTGAAAGATGTCTATGTGATTTGGGAGCTAGTGTCAGTCTCATGCCTCTATCTGTTGCCAAGAAGCTTGGGTTCAGCCAATACAAGAAGTGCAGACTCTCTTTGGTGCTTGCTGACGGCTCAGTCAAATTCCCCATTGGTATCCTTGAAGACCTCCCTGTAATGGTGGGAAATTGTGAAATTCCCACTGATTTTGTTGTTCTTGAGATGGATGAAGAAGCTAGAGACCCCTTGATCCTTGGAAGACCATTCTTAGCCAAAGCAGGAGTCCTTATCAATGTGAAGGAAGGCAAGATTGATCTTCATTTGGGGAAAGAGCACACTCTCCATTTTGATGTCAATGAGGTAATGAAGAGGTCAACTGTGCAAGGCCAAGTGTTTTACATAGAGGAGATGGAAGCTCTTGCTGATGAGCTCCTTGAGGAATTGGCACTAGGAGAGTTGACAATAGAGGATCCTTTGCAGCAAGCTTTGACAGTGGATAAAGAGGTCCAAGTGGTTGAGAACAAAGAGAGTGATGCTATTGCAGCCATGCTGGATTCTCGCAAGAAGATTGTTGATAAAGGCCAGTATGAGGAGCTCAAACAAGAGGTGCACCAAGCTGTTTCAGCCACTCAACAAGACCACACCAAACAAGATGATTGGAGTGAGCTCAAGGCACCAAAAGTGGAGCTAAAACCTCT
Source organism: Brassica carinata (assembly GCA_016771965.1). Taxonomy (NCBI): domain Eukaryota; kingdom Viridiplantae; phylum Streptophyta; class Magnoliopsida; order Brassicales; family Brassicaceae; genus Brassica; species Brassica carinata. The sequence goes on along the minus strand of CM028687.1, from coordinate 14,818,494 downwards.
TCCCCGTGGTGTAAGGTACGCATTTCTAGGCCCTAATGAGTCATATCCTGTCATTGTGAGTAGTGAACTTACTGAACTTGAGCTTTCTCAACTTTTAAATGCACTTAAAAAGTTTAGAAAGGCAATTGGATACTCACTAGATGATATTAAGGGGATATCACCTTCTTTGTGCATGCATAGGATACATCTAGAGGATGAATCAATGACTTCTATAGAGCATCAAAGAAGGTTGAATCCTAACCTTAAAGATGTTGTAAAGAAGGAGATTCTTAAGCTCTTAGATGCTGGTGTTATCTACCCTATTTCAGATTCTAAATGGGTATCTCCTGTGCATGTAGTTCCAAAGAAGGGTGGTATCACTGTGGTTAAAAATGACAAGGATGAATTGATACCAACTAGAACCATAACTGGCCATAGGATGTGTATTGATTATAGAAAGCTCAACTCTGCATCTAGAAAGGATCATTTTCCATTGCCATTCATTGATCAAATGCTTGAGAGGCTTGCAAACCATCCTTTCTATTGTTTTCTTGATGGGTATTCAGGGTTCTTCCAAATCCCCATACATCCCAATGATCAAGAGAAGACAACATTCACATGCCCCTATGGCACCTTTGCTTATCGAAGGATGCCATTTGGGTTATGTAATGCTCCAGGAACCTTTCAAAGGTGCATGATGTCTATCTTCTCGGATCTCATTGAGGATATAGTGGAGGTATTCATGGATGATTTCTCTGTCTACGGATCTTCGTTTTCTGCTTGTTTGTCCAACTTGTGCAGGGTCCTACAGAGATGTGAAGACACCAATCTAGTGCTGAATTGGGAGAAGTGTCATTTCATGGTCAAAGAGGGGATTGTGCTTGGACACAAGATTTCAGAAAAGGGCATTGAAGTGGACAAGGCTAAGATTGAGGTGATGGTCAGCTTGCCACCACCAAAGACACTGAAAGACATCAGGAGCTTCCTTGGCCATGCTGGGTTCTATAGAAGATTCATCAAGGACTTCTCAAAGATTGCTAGACCCATGACCAAGTTGCTGTGCAAGGAGGCCGCTTTCAGCTTTGATGAAGATTGTCTTGAGGCTTTCAAGAAGATAAAGGGTAACCTTGTTAGTGCTCCCATTGTCTAGCCACCTGATTGGGACCTCCCTTTTGAGATAATGTGTGATGCTAGTGATTTTTCTGTTGGGGCTGTCCTGGGGCAGAAGAAGGATGGCAAAACTCATGTGATTTATTATGCTAGCCAAACCCTGAATGATGCACAGATGAGGTATGCCACAACAGAGAAAGAGATGCTGGCCATTGTCTTTGCTTTTGAAAAATTCAGAAGCTACCTGGTGGGTTCTAAGGTCATTGTGTATACTGATCATGCAGCTTTGAGACACCTCCTAGCAAAGAAGGATGCCAAGCCAAGACTACTAAGGTGGATCCTTTTGCTTCAAGAGTTTGACTTGGAGATTAGAGATAAGCCAGGGATTGAGAATAGAGTTGCTGATCACTTGTCCAGGTTGAGGATTGAAGGTGGAATCCCTATTGATGAGGGATTCAGAGAAGAGCATGTCATGGCCATCATGTCAGTGGTGGCAGTCATTGAGACTGGAAAAAAGATTGAAGAGGTTAAGGCAGCTGAAGAGAACAACTTACCTTGGTATGCTGATTTGGTTAACTACTTAACCACTGGAATGGAACCATTAGGGCTTGCAGGGTATGAGAAGAAGAAGTTCTACAAAGACTTGAAGAGATACTATTGGGATGAACCATACCTCTACACCCTATGCAAAGATCAGATTTATAGAAGAGTGGTGGCTGAAGAAGAAGTTGAAGCAATCCTCTCACACTGCCATGGATCTTCTTATGGAGGCCATTTTGCTACATTCAAGACTGTCTCAAAGGTGCTACAAGCTGGATTTTGGTGGCCACACATGTTCAGGGACTCACAAGACTTCATTTCAAGATGTGACTCTTGCCAAATGAGTGGGAACATTACTAAGAGGAATGAGATGCCTCAAAACCCAATCCTTGAAGTGGAGGTGTTTGATGTTTGGGGGATTGACTTCATGGGACCCTTCCCTTCTTCTTATGGCAACAAATACATCTTGGTGGCTGTGGACTATGTATCAAAGTGGGTGGAAGCAATAGCAAGTCCTACAAATGATTCAAGAGTGGTGGTCAAAATGTTCAAGAGCAATATCTTCCCAAGGTTTGGAGTTCCAAGAGTGGTAATAAGTGATGGAGGTTCACATTTCATCAACAAGGTATTTGAGGGTCTTCTCAAGAAGAATGGAGTGAAACACAAGGTTGCAACACCCTATCACCCTCAAACAAGTGGCCAAGTGGAGGTCTCCAACAAGCAAATCAAGGGAATCTTGGAAAAGGTTGAGGAACCAAGATGAAGGATTGGTCAGCCAAGCTTGATGATGCTCTTTGGACATATAGAACAGCATTCAAGACTCCTCTAGGCACTACTCCTTTCAACATTGTCTATGGGAAGTCTTGCCATCTACCAGTTGAGCTTGAATACAAAGCATTGTGGGCTGTGAAGCTTCTAAACTTTGACATCAAGTGTGCAAAGGAGAAGAGACTTCTTCAACTAAATGAACTGGATGAGATAAGGATGGATGCCTTTGAGAACTCAAGGATCTACAAGGAAAAGACTAAGGCTTTCCATGACAGGCACATCCTCAAAAGAGAGTTCAAGGCAGGAGATCAAGTGCTTCTTTACAACTCTAGACTGAAGCTGTTTCCAGGAAAGCTAAAGTCAAGGTGGTCTGGTCCATTTGTGATCAAATAAGTGAGACCTTATGGAGCCATTGTGCTTTGGAACAAGGATGGTGGAGACTTCATAGTGAATGGCCAGAGACTCAAATAATACATGGCTACAGTACCAAAGGAGGATGGGACATCAACCCCACTCTCTGATGCTCCCCTTGCCTAACCTCAAAGGAGGCAAAGTCAAGCTAGTGACTTTAAACAAGCTCACTTGGGAGGAAGTCACATGGTTATCCTTGTAAATATGCATTAGGATTTGTTCTTTTTCAATTAAGTCACTTGGAGAATGGTGATAGCTTGGGAATGAGTGGATAAAGCTTTGAGAAGAGGTTGAATAAAAAAAATGGTTTGGAGGTTTGGAATGGGTAGGGTGGACCGGGGTCGCCTACCCGGACGGACGCGCAGCGTGCTGAACTATCGGACCGGGGTGCGGTGTCCGGGTGAAAGCACCCGGTCGTGGATGGACGGACAGACGAAAGGAACGCGTCCGGGTACATTCGTCCTGGGTGAGCTACCCGGCCGTGAAACAAGACGGATGGACCGGGGATGGGACGTCCGGGTAGAGGAACCCGGTCGTGATTTGGATGGACGGACGGACCGGGGTGCATCGTCCGGGTAACAGCACCCGGTCGTGGAGACAGCAGAACGGACCGGGAATGACCGTCCGGGGTAACCTACCCGGTCGTTCTCCGCATGATCAAGGTCCGCGAACAGCACGATGGAGCCCCACGACCCACGCATGACCCGACCGCGACCCAAGGTAAGTTTCTTCCCCCCCTAAACCGACCCAAACCCACCTAAACCGACCCGAGCACCCATCCACCCGACCCAGAAACATTTTAAAACCCTAAGCCACCCTCTCTCTCCTCATTTCATCTTCTTCCTCACATCACAATCCTCTCTAGCCTCCAAGAACATAAATCCCCATAACTTTGTCAAATCTCAACCAAATCACAAATTTCTTTTTCCCTCATCCAAGCCTTCCTTCCCTAGCTCTAGTTCCTTGAATCTTTTCATCTTTATCCTTCATCCAGAGCAAGGTATGGTATCTCTAAGTTCAAATTCGTAACCCTCATGAACCCTAAAAATTTGAACTTGAAATTTGAGCCTTTTCTTGCTAGATTCTTGTAATTTAGACTAGGGAAAGCTTATATATCATGCTGGGTAGTTGATTTCATGGTGGAATTGAGATTAATTTGAACTTTGAAAAATTAGGGTTCATGAGATTTGGGGGTTTTTCATAAAGTGCTTGTTTTAGGTTGTTCTTGGGTTAGATTGGATGCTAGGTTGATGGAGAACTTCAATTTAGGCCATTTTAAGCTTGATTGTGCTTAATTGAGTGGTTTTGATTCTTAGAGGTTCTTGTTAAAAAAAAAAAAAAATTGAGCATGAGAATTCTCTAGGATGTTCTAAACCCTTTTGTTTAAAAGTTTGTTTCTTGTGAGTAATTGATCATTGGAGTTGTAATTCTTATGTTTTTGATCATATTCCTCATATTGAAAGCTTTTTCCTTCTCAAGCTTACTCTTTTCCAAAGTCTAAAGTTTCAGGTACCAATGGGGCGAAAAAGTGAAGCTGATCTTGAAGTTGAGAAGCAAGAACGTGCAGCAAGACACACTGCTCAGTTTGGGAAATCTTTGGGTTCACAGCCTGGTTCAGAGGAGGAGCGCCGCCAGCAAGCCTTGGCACTGCTAAGGAAGAAATCACAAGCCAAGAAAGAAGGGAAGAGAGTTGTGGTTGATAAGAGTGTGGCTGAAAGTGCTCACAAGCAAGCCAAGAAAGATGGGAAGAAAGTTGTTGCTGATAAGAGTGTGGCTGATGGTGCTCACAAGCAAGCCAAAAGGGATGGAAAGAGATTAGCTGTTGGAGACAATGGGGCTGATGGTACTCACATGCAGGCTCCTCCAAAGAGAGCTAAGGCACCAAGAAATTCTAATGTGGGAGCTCTTGTGATTGAGAAGACAAGCAACATAGGTGATCATACCCTTGCTCACACTATGAGGGCTATGACTCCACCTAGGAGAGCACCAGACCCTGTGCAAGAAGTTGTAGAGAGCCTTAACCAGCACAACAAGGAAGAGAAGTTGGCAAGGGCTAGAGCAAAGAAGCAAGGCAAGAAACCAATGATTGCAGAAAATGAAGTTGAAGAGGATGAGATATCTTCTAATGATGAGCATGCTGATCCCAAATCAAAATATGACAAGAGGGATAGGTCCAAGACACCTACTGAAGATGAGTTGCTAGACTTTTTGAGGAATGGCATTGCTTGGGTCCCCACCAGATTTGTTCATATGATGATTTTGCAAGAGCTGTACCTTGATGATGATGTTAAAGAAATGCTTCAGCACATGAAGGTGGGCAGCCTCTACTCAGCAGCTTACCCCACTCACAAAGAAGTCTCTTGCCAATTCTTGGCTACACTAGAAGCAACTTTTCACACTTCCAAGCATGCACAGCAAGGATGGGGAGAGATCAAATTCAAGATTCAGGGTGAGGTGTACTCCATGTCTTTCAAAGAGATTAGTGAAGTTCTTGACCTTGAGGATCAGAAAAACTCTTCACTTCCAACACTCAACACAGCCCCTAAGGAGAGGACCATTGCTGAATCAATGTGGACCTTATTAACAGGACAAGGAAAAGGGGGCCACAAGAAGGAGAAGAATGGAGCTATTAGGCATCCCACTATGTGCTACCTCCACAGGTTGCTTAACCAGACCCTCTTCCAGAAGAAGGAAGTAGGGAATGTTGCTGGAGATGAGTTGAGATTCCTTCACCAAACCGCCCGACACTTTGTTTCCTCTCCTCAGCTCCCTAGTGTCCCGGATGATTTCTACTCAGATTTTGGTATGGTTGGCTTCCTTGTACAGCGCCTCACGCACTACAAGAGCTGGGCTTGGCAAACCGTGACTCCGGACCTCAGATTGGTATTGGTGGCTGGATAACCCCATTATTGGCTTACCAAGGGATTGATTTGGGTGATGATGGAGTAGGTCCTACTTTCTTGGATGGAGCTTACCTGAGGAAGGCTCAATTTCTAAGTGGACGGTTTAATGGGAGATGTGTCTACTCTTACTCAAGGGGTGGCAAGAAGGCTGAGCTGTTGCTTCCTAGACCACAACTCACTTCCTTGAGCACTTCAAGAGACATCAGCTTTGACATCAGTGAGGAACACCTCCTTAGGAGTCATGGACCCCTTTGCCCTGTGAACATTCCCAAAGGTGATAAGGATGCAAGCAAGCAGAATGCTTATGAAGAGGAGTACACCAGAAGCACCACTGCTCATCTTTTTGGCCCTCCTCGTTACAAGCTTGAGCATTTCACCAGTGTCCTGCCTCTTGGTCCCCTACGCCAGGCTCATGACCAAATTAAAATCCTCCAGAGGTGGAACAGGGCTCAAGATAGGACCATTTTCAAGCTCACCAACAAGTGCAAAGAGCTGAAAAGGACTGTGAAGAGGCAAGCTGAAGTTTCAGCCCGGTTATTGAAGAAAGTGGCTGATGTTCTAGCTAGGGGGGCTGTAACTGGCTGCAAGGCTGAGGACTTTGATCTTTATGCTCTCAATGCACCCCCTCCTCAGCCACTTATTGACTCCTCTGCACCACAATCCAGCAAGCAAGCTCTCCGCCGTTTGAGGAACCCTTACATCGCCCCATCCGAATCCGGAAACAAGTCACCGTCCCTAAACACCACTGCTGATGAAGATGACTCTGAGGGAGAGGCATCAACCTCATCCCATGCTCCATAGAGGTAACTATCATTGTATATACCATTCATCATTTCATTTAGTTTTATTTTTCTTTCTTTGGGCCTTTCTCCACATTTAACAAACACAGAGACTGTGTGATTTAAGTGTGGGGGAGGTGTCAAGTTGCTAATGGTCTTGTGTTTCATGTCATATGCATGCACTTGTAGATAGTTATTGCATAGAAAAAAAAACCAAAAAATTTGAAAAATTTGAAAAGCACAAAAAGAATCATGTAGTTGCATTAGGATTGAGTCTAGATCATTCACTTGCAAAAAAAAAGAAGAGAAAAATCATCATATAGGTTGCATCATGCATAAGGGGACAAGGATGATAGTTGCCTTGTAAAGATGCTCATGCTAAGTTCTTAAAGTGATAACCTTTATAAACATAGTAAGTAGCTTTAGCAATCTTAGGATAGCTTGTAAACTTTGTGCCTTGAAATCTCTTCCTAAAGCTTATTTGATTGATTGATGCTATCTCTTTGAAGTTTGTTCCTGTCATATTTAGACTCTAAGTCTCTTGCTCATGGTCCCTTGTGTACTAAGCCATGGATAGAACACTTCAGTTGTCCCTCCCATTCTTTGCCTATCTTTTTGGACAAACTCAAGTGGCACTCCACACCCTAAAACCCTTACCTCCTTTCAAGCCTTCATTATTTGTTGAGTGAGGCCTTCTTTGGAAAGCTTTACATGTGCATAATGTTGAGAGTATTGGGAACGACAATGCTTGGTCTCCATTTTAGCTAGATTAGACACTCATAATCTCTAGCTTCTAGGATGGGGGTGAGTGTTGTATGGTATGATCTTGGGAAAGTGAAAGGTTTATGAAAGAAAAGGTTGACTCATGGGACTCTAAAGTTATAAGTGATTAAGTCTACAAGGGATAAGAGAAATGAAAGATTGTAAGCTCTAAGTTAGTAAATAAGTCTTGGCCCCCATAAGTGATTAAGTCTACAAGGGATAAGGGTAGAACAATGGAGATTGAGCATTGTATGCATGAGTTGATCCCTTTCTTAGATATATTATGTGCAATGTCAAGGCTACTTGTTTTGACAGTGAACCACCTTTTGAAAGATCCCTTTGAACCTTCTGTTTCACTTGAATAAGACCTTCTTCCACCAAACCAAATGACTTGGACCATTTGACCATTTGCAAGAGATCTTCTGAGTTTGCTTAATGATTGTTAGAGGGAAAATGGAATTGTGGATTGTGGATTCATGATGAGTAAGTGTAGGGATCAAAGGAATTAAGATAGGCCTTGTTAAGTTAGAGTTGGATTGAGTTTTTGTTCTTGCTACTTGGTATGTTTATACAAGGTTATCAAGTTAAGAACTAAGAAGAGCATTCTTTTGGCTATGAGTCCCCTCCTTCAAACCTCTCCTCCTTAGTCCTTACTAGTTCACTTGTGGACAAGTAAAGGACTAGTGTGGGGGAGTTGATGTCTTGCATATTTTCATATATTTAGCCATCTTTTTATTGCATTCTTTTAGTTGTAGGCTAAAGTTTAAGCTTGTCTAGGATCATTTTGCATTCATTTGTCCCTATCAGGTGTTGGAGTATGCTTTGGTGAGATTTGAGGTGTTTGGAGACCTTATGACCCAAAAAGAAGAGAAGAATCAAGATTGGCTATAAGAAGAGAAGTAAAACCAAGAGAAGAGGATTAGACCGGGTAGCCTTGACCGGCTACACACACCCGGACGGACCAGGACGGACCAGCTCGTACGAATGACCGGGATGCTGCGTCCAAAATCGAGCACCCGGACCAAAAGAGCGGCTGGACGACCGAGCAGCGTCGAATGCGTACACCGGACAGAAGAACAAAGCGTCAAGCGAGGCGTCGAGGAGACACGTCCGGTAGGAGCACCGGACGATGAAGACTGATGGACGGCGGGGAGATGCGTCCGAATGCGTGCATCGGACGGGCGAACAAGACGCATCAAACTGAGGACGACCGGGTGGCCTGTCCGGCTAGGAGTACCGGTCGTGAAGAAGGTGCTGGTAACCGGGTGAGGCGACCGGGTGGCCTGTCCGGCTAGGAGTACCGGTCGTGAAGAAGGTGCTGGTAACCGGGTGAGGCGACCGGGTGGCCTGTCCGGCTAGGAGTACCGGTCGTGAAGAAGGTGCTGGTAACCGGGTGAGGCGACCGGGTGGCCTGTCCGGCTAGGAGTACCGGTCGTGAAGAAGGTGCTGGTAACCGGGTGAGGCGACCGGGTGGCCTGTCCGGCTAGGAGTACCGGTCGTGAAGAAGGTGCTGGTAACCGGGTGAGGCGACCGGGTGGCCTGTCCGGCTAGGAGTACCGGTCGTGAAGAAGGTGCTGGTAACCGGGTGAGGCGACCGGGTGGCCTGTCCGCTAGGAGTACCGGTCGTGAAGAAGGTGCTGGTAACCGGGTGAGGCGACCGGGTGGCCTGTCCGGCTAGGAGTACCGGTCGTGAAGAAGGTGCTGGTAACCGGGTGAGGCGACCGGGTGGCCTGTCCGGCTAGGAGTACCGGTCGTGAAGAAGGTGCTGGTAACCGGGTGAGGCGACCGGGTGGCCTGTCCGGCTAGGAGTACCGGTCGTGAAGAAGGTGCTGGTAACCGGGTGAGGCGACCGGGTGGCCTGTCCGGCTAGGAGTACCGGTCGTGAAGAAGGTGCTGGTAACCGGGTGAGGCGACCGGGTGGCCTGTCCGGCTAGGAGTACCGGTCGTGAAGAAGGTGCTGGTAACCGGGTGAGGCGACCGGGTGGCCTGTCCGCTAGGAGTACCGGTCGTGAAGAAGGTGCTGGTAACCGGGTGAGGCGACCGGGTGGCCTGTCCGGCTAGGAGTACCGGTCGTGAAGAAGGTGCTGGTAACCGGGTGAGGCGACCGGGTGGCCTGTCCGCTAGGAGTACCGGTCGTGAAGAAGGTGCTGGTAACCGGGTGAGGCGACCGGGTGGCCTGTCCGGCTAGGAGTACCGGTCGTGAAGAAGGTGCTGGTAACCGGGTGAGGCGACCGGGTGGCCTGTCCGGCTAGGAGTACCGGTCGTGAAGAAGGTGCTGGTAACCGGGTGAGGCGACCGGGTGGCCTGTCCGCTAGGAGTACCGGTCGTGAAGAAGGTGCTGGTAACCGGGTGAGGCGACCGGGTGGCCTGTCCGGCTAGGAGTACCGGTCGTGAAGAAGGTGCTGGTAACCGGGTGAGGCGACCGGGTGGCCTGTCCGGCTAGGAGTACCGGTCGTGAAGAAGGTGCTGGTAACCGGGTGAGGCGACCGGGTGGCCTGTCCGGCTAGGAGTACCGGTCGTGAAGAAGGTGCTGGTAACCGGGTGAGGCGACCGGGTGGCCTGTCCGGCTAGGAGTACCGGTCGTGAAGAAGGTGCTGGTAACCGGGTGAGGCGATCCATCTAAGATCCATGGGTTAGGGTGATAGAGAGTGATTAAGTTAGAAACAAGGTGTTTAGTGTTAGATCTATCATTTCCTTGCATTGATTTGGTGTTCTTAAAGTTATATTTGAGTTGGCCTCTCAAACATAGAGCTATAGGAATTTCTTGCCCGGAAGGTGTTCTATGAAATGTCTGAACCAACTCATCTATGCTTTTAGCTTGCTTTGCCTAAGGGATTAGTTGTCAAAGAAGTTAGGATTGCTATTAGACTCATTCTCCTTGTTTGCTTTGATCATTACAGCCAAAGGGATTTGGTGTACTTGGGTGATCATTGCAAAAGAGCATTCATCTAGGGATAGAGCTTGCTTAGTTTTGTTGTCTAGGCATAAGGTTTAGATTGATTGAAAAGTTAGCATCTTGGATTGAAGCTTAATCATTTGATATCAAGTCCCTATACCCATGAGTCTCACTCTCCTCATAAGAAAGAAAGTTTTACTTTTTGTTGCATTTTGCTTATTGTATTAGTTTAATCATCATCCTCTCTAATGATTGCATTTAGATTAAGCATAGACTTGCATTCCCTCTGTTTCATTGTCACTTAGGACTGGTTCGACAATCTTATATACTACTTCATTTGATTAGAACCTTAGAAAAGTTCTTTCATCAGAGCACATCCATGCCGGGGTTGAGCTCGCCGGCGAGCTGACCAGCGTGCTGGTCGAGCTTCGTCCAGCGAGCACACCAGCGCCGTGGTTGAGCTTCGCCGGCGAGCACACCAGCGCCGGGGCTGAGCTTCGCCGGCGAGCTGACCAGCGTGCTGGTCGAGCTTCGCCCGGCGAGCACACCAGCGCCGTGGTTGAGCTTCGCCCGGCGAGCTGACCAGCGTGCTGGTCGAGCTTCGCCCGGCGAGCACACCAGCGCCGGGGCTGAGCTTCGCCCGGCGAACTGACCAGCGTGCTGGTCGAGCTTCGTCCAGCGAGCACACCAGCGCCGGGGCTGAGCTTCGCCGGCGAGCTGACCAGCGTGCTGGTCGAGCTTCGTCCAGCGAGCACACCAGCGCCGGGGCTGAGCTTCGCCGGCGAGCTGACCAGCGTGCTGGTCGAGCTTCGCCCGGCGAGCACACCAGCGCCGGGGCTGAGCTTCGCCGGCGAGCTGACCAGCGTGCTGGTCGAGCTTCGCCCGGCGAGCACACCAGCGCCGGGGCTGAGCTTCGCCGGCGAGCTGACCAGCGTGCTGGTCGAGCTTCGCCGGCGAGCTGACCCGTGTGCTGGTCGAGCTTCGTCCAGCGAGCACACCAGCGCCAGGGTTGAGCTTCGCCGGCAAGCTGACCCGCATGCTGGTCGAGCTTCGCCGGCGAGCACACTTAAGCTGGGATTGAGCTCACCGGCGAGCACACTTAAGCTGGGATTGAGCTCACCGGCGAGCTGACCCGTGTGCTGGTCGAGCTTCGCCCGGCAAGATCAACAGCGTGCTGGTCGAGCTTCGCCGGCGAGCACACCAGCTAGGGTTGAGCTTCGCGGCGAGCTGACCGATGTGCTGGTCGAGCTTCGCTCGGTGAGCACACCAGCGCCAGGGTTGAGCTTCGCCCGGCGAACTGACCAGCGTGCTGGTCGAGCTTCGTCCAGCGAGCACACCAGCTAGGGTTGAGCTTCGCCGGCAAGCTGACCCGCATGCTGGTCGAGCTTCGCCCGGCAAGATCAACAGCGTGCTGGTCGAGCTTCGCCCGGCAAGATCAACAGCGTGCTGGTCGAGCTTCGCCGGCAAGCTGACCAGCGTGCTGGTCGAGCTCGCCGGCGAGCACACCCATGCGGGGTTGAGCTTCGCCGGCGAGCTGACCAGCGTGCTGGTCGAGCTTCGTCCAGCGAGCACACCAGCTGGGGTTGAGCTTCGCCGGCAAGCTGACCAGCGTGCTGGTCGAGCTTCGCTGGCGAGCACACCAGCGCCGGGGCTGAGCTTCGCCGGCAAGCTGACCAGCGTGCTGGTCGAGCTTCGCTGGCGAGCACACCAGCGCCAGGGTTGAGCTCGCCGGCGAGCTGACCAGCGTGCTGGTCGAGCTTCGCCCGACGAGCACACCAGCGCCGTGGTTGAGCTTCGCCCGGCAAGATCAACAGCGTGCTGGTCGAGCTTCGCTCGGTGAGCACACCAGCGCCAGGGTTGAGCTTCGCCCGGCGAACTGACCAGCGTGCTGGTCGAGCTTCGTCCAGCGAGCACACCAGCGCCGGGGTTGAGCTTCGCCGGCGAGCTGACCAGCGTGCTGGTCGAGCTTCGCCGGCGAGCACACCAGCTAGGGTTGAGCTTCGCCCGGCGAACTGACCAGCGTGCTGGTCGAGCTTCGCCGGCGAGCACACCAGCTGGGGTTGAGCTTCGCCCGGCAAGCTGACCAGCGTGCTGGTCGAGCTTCGCCAGGCGAGTAAACCTATTATGGGGTTGAGCTTCGCCGGCAAGCTGACCAGCGTGCTGGTCGAGCTTCGCCCGGCGAGCACACCAGCTGGGGTTGAGCTTCGCGGCGAGCTGACCGCATGCTGGTCGAGCTTCGCTCGGTGAGCACACCAGCGCCGGGGTTGAGCTCGCCGGCGAGCTGACCCGTGTGCTGGTCGAGCTTCGCTGGCGAGCTGACCAGCGTGCTGGTCGAGCTTCGCCCGGCGAGCTGACCAGCGTGCTGGTCGAGCTTCGTCCAGCGAGCACACCAGCGCCGGGGTTGAGCTTCGCGGCGAGCTGACCAGCGTGCTGGTCGAGCTTCGCCGGCGAGCACACCAGCTGGGGTTGAGCTTCGCCCGGCGAACTGACCAGCGTGCTGGTCGAGCTTCGCCCGGCGAGCACACCAGCTAGGGTTGAGCTTCGCCCGGCAAGCTGACCAGCGTGCTGGTCGAGCTCGCCAGGCGAGTAAACCTATTATGGGGTTGAGCTCGCCGGCAAGCTGACCCGCGTGCTGGTGGAGCTTCGCCGGCGAGCACACCAGCTGGGGTTGAGCTCGCCGGCGAGCTGACCCGTGTGCTGGTCGAGCTTCGCTCGGTGAGCACACCAGCGCCAGGGTTGAGCTCGCTGGCGAGCTGACCCGCGTGCTGGTAGAGCTCACCCGGCGAGCACACCCGCGCTAGGGTTGAGCTCGCCGGCGAGCTGACCTGCATGCTGGTCGAGATTGCCCGGCGAGCACACTTAAGCTGGGATTGAGCTCACCGGCGAGCTGACCCGCGTGCTGGTCGAGCTCGCCGGGCGAGTACACTCATTCTGGGGTTGAGCTCGCCGGCGAGCTGACCCGTGTGCTGGTCGAGCTCGCCCGGCGAGCACACCCGCGCCAGGGTTGAGCTCGCCGGCGAGCTGACCCGTGTGCTGGTCGAGCTCGCCCGGCGAGCACACCCGCGCCGGGGTTGAGCTCGCCGGCAAGCTGACCCGCATGCTGGTCGAGCTCGCCCGGCGAGCACACCCGCGCCAGGGTTGAGCTCGCCGGCGAGCTGACCCGCATGCTGGTCGAGCTCGCCCGGCGAGCACACCCATGCCGGGGTTGAGCTCGCCGGGGAGCTGACCTGCGTGCTTGATGAAAGGACTTTTCTAAGGTCCTAATCAAATGATGTAGTATATAAGATTGTCGAACCAGTCCTAAGTGACCATGAAACAGAGGGAATGCAAGTCTATGCTTAATCTAAATGCAATCATTAAAGAGGATGATGATTAAACTAAGACAATAAGCAAAATGCAACAAAAAGTAAAACTTTCTTTCTTATGAGGAGAGTGAGACCCATGGGTATAGGGACTTGATATCAAATGATTAAGATTCAATCCAAGATGCTAACTTTTCAATCAATCTAATTCCCTATGCCTAGACATCAGAACTAAGCAAGCTCTATCCCTAGATGAATGCTCTTTTGCAATGATCACCCATGTACACCAAATCCCTTTGGCTGTAATGATCAAAGCAAACATGGAGAATGAGTCTAATAGCAATCCTAGCTTCTTTGACAACTAATCCCTTAGGCAAAGCAAGCTAAAAGCATAGATGAGTTGGTTCAGGCATTTCATAGAACACCTTCCGGGCATGAAATGCCTATGACTCTATGTTTGAGAGGCTAACTCAAATATAGCTTTAAGAACACCAAATCAATGCAAGGAAAAGATAGATCTAACACTAAGCACCCTGGATCTACACTTAATCACTCTCTATCACCCTAACCCATGGATCTTAGATGGATCTACTCACTAATCCACATGCTTACTCTTAAACCCATGAGAGATTCAAACTTAAACATATAGAGAAAGAAAGGATATGAAATCAAACAATCAAGAACACAAAGATAAGATGAGATTATGAATCAAGATGAAACTTTACTCAAGAGGTTTATGTGTTCTTAGATAGAAAATGAGATAAGTCCCACATTAGGGATAACAAGGGTACTTATAGTTAGGCTTAAAAGCCCTAGAAATATAGATTAAGATTACTAAAAAGCCCTTAAGCTAAATGGGTCTAAACCAATAGGAAAGAGACACAAAACTTCGGTCAGGGTAGCAACAACACCATCCAACCCGGTCATACAATTCGTCCGTCCAGCTGGTCAGCTTCTATGTCTGGGCTCAGTTCCAAGTCATCCGCTTTTCACTCCCGCCGTTTCACCCGGTCATCAACACTTTCTTCGCGACCGGGTACTTCTAGCGGACAGGCCATCCGTCGCTTTTCGGAGCGACGCTGTTTCTTTAGCCGCTTCGTCCGATGTGCGTATTCGGACGCATCTCCCGGCCGTCCATCAGTTCTCATCGTTCGGTGCTCTACCCGACGCTGCCTCCTCGACGCCTTCGCCTGACGCTGCGTGTTTCTCCGTCGGGGTTATGCGTGCCGGACTCATCTCCCGGCGTTCATCAGCTTCTCATCGTCCGGGTGCTCCTACCCGGACGGCGTCTCGGTCATCCGTGCAGGCTCGCCGTTCTGATCCGTCGGTGTGTGTAGCCGGTCAAGGCTACCGGTCCAACTCCCTTCTCTTGGTTTTACTTCTCTTCTTATAGCCAATCTTGATTCTTCACTTCTTTTTGGGTCATAAGGTTTCCAAATACCTCAAATCTCACCAAAGCATACTCCAACACCTGATAAGGACAAATGAATGCAAAATGATCCTAGACAAGCCTAAACTTTAGCCTACAACTCAAAGAATGCAATAAAAAGATGGCTAAATATATGAAAATATGCAAGACATCAACTCCCCCACACTAGTCCTTTACTTGTCCACAAGTGAACTAGTAAGGACTAAGGAGGAGAGGTTTGAAGGAGGGACTCATAGCCAAAGAATGCTCTTCTTAGTTCTCAACTTGATAACCTTGTATAAACATACCAAGTAGCAAGAGCAAAAACTCAATCCAACTTTAACTTAACAAGGCCTATCTTAACTCTTTTGATCCCTACACTTACTCTTCATGAATCCACAAATGGTCCACGTCATTTGGTTTGGTGGAAGAAGGTTTTATGCAAGGAAAACAAGAGGTTCAAAGGGATCTTTCAAAGGGTGGTTCACTCTCAAAACAAGTAGCCTTGACATTGCACATAATATATCTAAGAAAGTGATCAACTCATGCATACAATGCTCAATCTCCATTGTTCTACCCTTTCCCTAAATACATAAGTTACATCCTTATTCCCAATGCCAAAATACCACTCACATCTCTCACCCAAAGATTCCTCCCAAATACTCAAGATATTTTCTCATTTGAAACTCTTTCTTAATGAAGTATACAAGGGATTTTTTTCACATTTTAAACTTTTTCAGCTCTTTCTAAACATTGCTAGCCCCCTTTTCATTATTTTTTTTCTCTTTATCTCTTTCTTTTTATTTATTTTTTTTTTATGGGGGCCAAGACTTATTTACTAACTTAGAGCTTACAATCTCTCATTTCTCTTATCCCTTCTAGACTTAATCACTTATAACTTTAGAGTCCCATGAGTCAACTTTTTCTTTCATAAACCTTTCACTTTCCCAAGATCACACCATACAACACTCACCCCCATCCTAGAAGCTAGACATTATGAGTGTCTAATCTAGCTAAAATGGAGACCAAGCATTGTCGTTCCCAATACTCTCAACATTATGCACATGTAAAGCTTTCCAAAGAAGGCATCACTCAACAAATAATGAAAGCTTGAAAGGAGGTAAGGGTTTTAGGGTGTGGAGTGCCACTTGAGTTTGTCCAAAAAGATAGGCAAAGAATGGGAGGGACAACTGAAGTGTTCTATCCATGACTTAGTACACAAGGGACCATGAGCAAGAGACTTAGAGTCTAAATATGACAGGAGCAAACTTCAAAGAGATAGCATCAATCAATCAAATAAGCTTTAGGAAGAGATTTCAAGGCACAAAGTTTACAAGCTATCCTAAGATTGCTCAAGCTACTTACTATGTTTATAAAGGTTATCACTTTAAGAACTTAGCATGAGCATCTTTACAAGGCAACTATCATCCTTGTCCCCTTATGCATGATGCAACCTAATATATTGATGACAGGCCTTTTTAAAGTCCTAATCAAATGTTGTAGAATACAAGATGTCAATCCAATTCTAAGAGATTCTAATGCAAAGGGAATGCAAGTTCATGCTTAATCTAAGTCTAATCAAGATGAGAGGATGATTTAGAAACTAAGACAATATTAAAATGCAATAAAAGATGGCTAAATATATGAAAATATGCAAGACATCATATATCTAATGCTCAATCTCCATTGTACATAATATATCTAAGAAAGGGATCAACTCATGCATACAATGCTCAATCTCCATTGTTCTACCCTTATCCCTTGTAGACTTAATCACTTATGGGGGCCAAGACTTATTTACTAACTTAGAGCTTACAATCTTTCATTTCTCTTATCCCTTGTAGACTTAATCACTTATAACTTTAGAGTCCCATGAGTCAACCTTTTCTTTCATAAACCTTTCACTTTCCCAAGATCATACCATACAACACTCACCCCATCCTAGAAGCTAGACATTATGAGTGTCTAATCTAGCTAAAATGGAGACCAAGCATTGTCGCTCCCAATACTCTCAACATTATGCACATGTAAAGCTTTCCAAAGAAGGCCTCACTCAACAAATAATGAAAGCTTGAAAGGAGGTAAGGGTTTTAGGGTGTGGAGTGCCACTTGAGTTTGTCCAAAAAGATAGGCAAAGAATGGGAGGGACAACTGAAGTGTTCTATCCATGACTTAGTACACAAGGGACCATGAGCAAGAGACTTAGAGTCTAAATATGACAGGAGCAAACTTCAAAGAGATAGCATCAATCAATCAAATAAGCTTTAGGAAGAGATTTCAAGGCACAAAGTTTACAAGCTATCCTAAGATTGCTCAAGCTACTTACTATGTTTATAAAGGTTATCACTTTAAGAACTTAGCATGAGCATCTTTACAAGGCAACTATCATCCTTGTCCCCTTATGCATGATGCAACCTATATGATGATTTTTCTCTTCTTTTTTTTTTTATGCAAGTGAATGATCTAGACTCAATCCTAATGCAACTACATGATTCTTTTTGTGCTTTTCAAATTTTTCAAATTTTTTTGGTTTTTTTCTATGCAATAACTATCTACAAGTGCATGCATATGACATAAAACACAAGACCATTAGCAACTTGACACCTCCCCACACTTAATTCACACAGTCTGTGGTTGTTAAATGTGGAGAAGGGCCCAAAGAAAGAAAAATAAAACTAAATGAAATGATGAATGGTATATACAATGATAGGGTGTTGGAGTACCTCTATGGAGCATGGGATGAGGCTGATGCCTCTCCCTCAGAGTCATCTTCATCAGCAGTGGTGTTTAGGGATGGTGACTTGTTTCGGACTCAGATGGGAAGATGTAAGGGTTCCTCAAACGGCGGAGAGCTTGCTTGCTGGTGTGGTGCGAGGGTAAAGTGATGGTATAGGAGGGAAAGTCAAGATCAAAGTCCTCAGCCTTGCAGCCAGCTACAGCATCAGCTGTAAATGGGCTGAAATGGGCTTTGCCTCTTCACAGTCCTTTTCAGCTCTTTGCACTTGTTGGTGAGCTTGAAAATGGTCTATCTTGAGCCTTGTTCCACCTCTGGAGGATTTTAATTTGGTCATGAGCCTGGCGTTAGGGGTCCAAGGGCAGGACATGCCTATAGCTCTATGCTTGAGAGGCCAACTCAAATATAGCTTTAAAAACACCAAATCTATGCAAGGAAATGATAGATCTAACAATAGACACCTTGGATCTAACTTAATCACTCTCTATCACCCTAACCCATGGATCTTAGAAGGATCTACTCACTAATCCACATGCTTACTCTTAAACCCATGATAGATTTAAGCTTAAACATATAGAAAGAAAGGATATGAAATCAAACAATCAAAACACAAGATGAGATGAGATTAAGAATCAAGATGAAACTTTACTCAAGAGGTTTAATGTGTTCTTTGATAGATAATGAGATAAGTCCCTCAAAGGGGATACAAGAGTATTTATATGGGGCTTGGAAACCCTTAGAAACATAAAATAAAAAATACTAAAAGGTCCTTGGCCAACTTGATTTTCAACCAATGAGAAGCTAGGAAGAAAGGAAGAAGCTGAGCCACCCTGGCAGGCTGGACTGGTCCATGGCCGGGTGTGACCAGCCGGTATGTCCTGCTCGTCCGGGCGCCCAGGCCGCGGCCTCTTTAGGCCGGGTGTGTTCGTCACAGTGGGCGTCCAGCTGGTGGCAGGACGCGGGTGGTGCTGGCCGGGTGATACTAGTCGGGTGTCTTCTGGTGCTGGGTGAGGCAAGGTCGGGTGCCCTGGGCCCAGTCCGGCCAGTCCCGCATGGCAGTGCAACCCGTGCCAGGCCGCAGGCGCTTGTGCATCCTTTCACGCAGGGCAGTGCAGCCCGCGCGGTGCCAGGCCGCATGCCAGTCCCTTGTTCCCGCGGCGGTGCTTGTCCTCGGTCGCCCTGGCCGCCCCTGAGCTTGTCCAGGCGAGGTTTGATGGTTGGACTCGGGTGTGCTCACCCGGGTTGCTTGACATGCTTCTACTCAATTATGCACATGTAAAGCTTTCCAAAGAAGGCCTCACTCAACAAATAATGAAAGCTTGAAAGGAGGTAAGGGTTTTAGGGTGTGGAGTGCCACTTGAGTTTGTCCAAAAGATAGGCAAAGAATGGGAGGGACAACTGAAGTGTTCTATCCATGACTTAGTACACAAGGGACCATGAGCAAGAGACTTAGAGTCTAAATATGACAGGAGCAAACTTCAAAGAGATAGCATCAATCAATCAAATAAGCTTTAGGAAGAGATTTCAAGGCACAAAGTTTACAAGCTATCCTAAGATTGCTCAAGCTACTTACTATGTTTATAAAGGTTATCACTTTAAGAACTTAGCATGAGCATCTTTACAAGGCAACTATCATCCTTGTCCCCTTATGCATGATGCAACCTAATATATTGATGACAGGCCTTTTAAAGTCCTAATCAAATGTTGTAGAATACAAGATGTCAATCAATTCTAAGAGATTCTAATGCAAAGGGAATGCAAGTTCATGCTTAATCTAAGTCTAATCAAGATGAGAGGATGATTTAGAAACTAAGACAATATTAAAATGCAATAAAGATTAAACTTTCTTTCTTATGAGGAGAGTGAGACCCATGGGTATAGGGACTTGATATCAAATGATTAAGCTTCAATCCAAGATGCTAACTTTTCAATCAATCTAATCCTTATGCCTGACAACAAAACTAAGCAAGCTCTATCCTAGATGAATGCTCTTTGCAATGATCACCCAAGTACACCAAATCCCTTTGGCTGTAATGATCAAAGCAAACATGGAGAATGAGTCTAATAGCAATCCTAGCTCCTTTGACAACTAATCCCTTAGGCAAAGCAAGCTAAAACATAGATGAGTTGGTTCGGGCATTTCATAGAACACCTTAGGGCATGAAATGCCTATAGCTCTATGCTTGAGGCCAACTCAAATATAGCTTTAAAAACACCAAATCTATGCAAGGAAATGATAGATCTAACAATAGACACCTTGGATCTAACTTAATCACTCTCTATCACCCTAACCCATGGATCTTAGAAGGATCACTCACTAATCCACATGCTTACTCTTAAACCCATGATAGATTTAAGCTTAAACATATAGAAAGAAAGGATATGAAATCAAACAATCAAAACACAAGATGAGATGAGATTAAGAATCAAGATGAAACTTTACTCAAGAGGTTTAATGTGTTCTTTGATAGATAATGAGATAAGTCCCTCAAAGGGGATACAAGAGTATTTATATGGGGCTTGGAAACCCTTAGAAACATAAAATAAAAAATACTAAAAGGTCCTTGGCCAACTTGATTTTCAACCAATGAGAAGCTAGGAAGAAAGGAAGAAGCTGAGCCACCCTGGCAGGCTGGACTGGTCCATGGCGGTGTGACCAGCCGGTATGTCCTGCTCGTCCGGCGTCCAGGCCGTCGCGGCCTCTTTAGGCGGGTGTGTTCGGCGTAGTGGGCGTCCAGCTGGTGGCAGGGCGTGCGGGTGGTGCTGGCGGGTGATACTAGTCGGTGTCTTCTGGTGCGGGTGAGGCAAGGTCGGTCGTCCTTGGGCGTCCAGTCCGTCAGTCCCGTCGCGGGCAGTGCAACCAGCGTGTGCCAGGCAGCGTCGCGTTTGTGCATCCTTCACGTGCGGGCAGTGCAGCCAGCGTGTGCCAGGCATATGCCAGTCCCTTGTTCCCGTCGCGGGTGCTTGTCCCGGGTCGTCCTGGCGTCCTGAGCTTGTCCAGGCGAGGTTTGATGGTTGGACTCGGGTGTGCTCACCCGGGTTGCTTGACATGCTTCTACTCAATTGATCATAACTCCTCCAATATGGCTCCAAATGTCTTGAAACCACTTCCATTGGAAAGCTAACTCATAATGCCATGTCTCCACCAAATATTAGCATCAGAAGGTATTCCTAAGGCCTCTGTCCATGTTCATCTTTAAACCCTTCTTTTTCATCACAAAACCCCCAAACATCTTCAATATCTCCAAAGTGTGCTCCAACACCTAATAGGGACTTATGAATGCAAAATGAGCCTAAAGATGCCTAATGCCTAATCTAAATGAGCAAAAATGCATAAGATATGATAGCTAAAAACATGTAAATATGCAAGACATCATATATCTAATGCTCAATCTCCATTGTACATAATATATCTAAGAAAGGGATCAACTCATGCATACAATGCTCAATCTCCATTGTTCTACCCTTATCCCTTGTAGACTTAATCACTTATGGGGGCCAAGACTTATTTACTAACTTAGAGCTTACAATCTTTCATTTCTCTTATCCCTTGTAGA
This sequence comes from Brassica carinata, assembly GCA_016771965.1. Taxonomy (NCBI): domain Eukaryota; kingdom Viridiplantae; phylum Streptophyta; class Magnoliopsida; order Brassicales; family Brassicaceae; genus Brassica; species Brassica carinata. Next base: position 14,797,345 of record CM028687.1, on the reverse strand, counting down.
CTTAATCACTTATAACTTTAGAGTCCCATGAGTCAACCTTTTCTTTCATAAACCTTTCACTTTCCCAAGATCATACCATACAACACTCACCCCCATCCTAGAAGCTAGACATTATGAGTGTCTAATCTAGCTAAAATGGAGACCAAGAATTGTCGTTCCCAATACTCTCAACATTATGCACATGTAAAGCTTTCCAAAGAAGGCCTCACTCAACAAATAATGAAAGCTTGAAAGGAGGTAAGGGTTTTAGGGTGTGGAGTGCCACTTGAGCTTGTCCAAAAAGATAGGCAAAGAATGGGAGGGACAACTGAAGTGTTCTATCCATGGCTTAGTACACAAGGGACCATGAGCAAGAGACTTAGAGTCTAAATATGACAGGAGCAAACTTCAAAGAGATAGCATCAATCAATCAAATAAGCTTTAGGAAGAGATTTCAAGGCACAAAGTTTACAAGCTATCTTAAGATTGCTCAAGCTACTTACTATGTTTATAAAGGTTATCACTTTAAGAACTTAGCATAAGCATCTTTACAAGGCAACTATCATCCTTGTCCCCTTATGCATGATGCAACCTATATGATGATTTTTCTCTTCTTTTTTTTTTTATGCAAGTGAATGATCTAGACTCAATCCTAATGCAACTACATGATTCTTTTTGTGCTTTTCAAATTTTTCAAATTTTTTTGGTTTTTTTCTATGCAATAACTATCTACAAGTGCATGCATATGACATAAAACACAAGACCATTAGCAACTTGACACCTCCCCCACACTTAATTCACACAGTCTCTGTGGTTGTTAAATGTGGAGAAGGGCCCAAAGAAAGAAAAATAAAACTAAATGAAATGATGAATGGTATATACAATGATAGGGTGTTGGAGTACCTCTATGGAGCATGGGATGAGGCTGATGCCTCTCCCTCAGAGTCATCTTCATCAGCAGTGGTGTTTAGGGATGGTGACTTGTTTCCGGACTCAGATGGGGCGATGTAAGGGTTCCTCAAACGGCGGAGAGCTTGCTTGCTGGACTGTGGTGCAGAGGGGTCAATAAGTGGTATAGGAGGGGGTGTATTGAAAGCATCAAGATCAAAGTCCTCAGCCTTGCAGCCAGCTACAGCCCCCCTAGCTAGTACATCAGCCACTTTCTTCAATAAATGGGCTGAAATTTCAGCTTGCCTCTTCACAGTCCTTTTCAGCTCTTTGCACTTGTTGGTGAGCTTGAAAATGGTCCTATCTTGAGCCTTGTTCCACCTCTGGAGGATTTTAATTTGGTCATGAGCCTGGCGTAGGGGTCCAAGGGGCAGGACACTGGTGCAATGCTCAAGCTTGTAACGAGGAGGGCCAAAAAGATGAGCAGTGGTGCTTCTGGTGTACTCCTCTTCATAAGCATTCTGCTTGCTTGCATCCTTATCACCTTTGGGAATGTTCACAGGGCAAAGGGGTCCATGACTCCTAAGGAGGTGTTCCTCACTGATGTCAAAGCTGATGTCTCTTGTAGTGCTTAAGGTAGTGAGTTGTGGGCTAGGAAGCAACAGCTCAGCCTTCTTGCCACCCCTTGAGTAAGAGTAGACACATCTCCCTTTAAATCGTCCACTTAGAAATTGAGCCTTCCTCAGGTAAGCTCCATCCAAGAAAGTAGGGCCTACTCCATCATCACCCAAATCTATCCCTTGGTAAGCCAATAATGGGGTTATCCAGCCACCAATACCAATCTGAGGTCAGTCACGGTTTGTCCAAGCCCAGCTCTTGTAGTGCGTGAGGCGCTGTACAAGGAAGCCAACCATACCAAAATCTGAGTAGAAATCATCCGGGACACTAGGGAGCCGAGGAGAGGAAACAAAGTGTCGGGCGGTTTGGTGAAGGAATCTCAACTCGTCTCCAGCAACATTCCCTACTTCCTTCTTCTGGAAGAGGGTGTGGTTAAGCAACCTGTGGAGGTAGCGCATAGTGGGATGCCTAATAGCTCCATTCTTCTCCTTCTTTTGGCCACCTTTTCCTTGTCCTGTTAATAAGGTCCACATTGATTCAGCAATGGTCCTCTCCTTAGGGGCTGTCTTGAGTGTTGGAAGTGAAGGGTTTTTCTGATCCTCAAGGTCAAGAACTTCACTGATCTCTTTGAAAGACATGGAGTACACCTCACCCTCAATCTTGAATTTGATCTCTCCCCATCCTTGCTGTGAATGCTTGGAAGTGTGAAAAGTTGCTTCTAGTGTAGCCAAGAATTGGCAAGAGACTTCTTTGTGAGTGGGGTAAGCTGCTGAGTAGAGGCTTCCCACCTTCATGTGCTGAAGCATTTCTTCAACATCATCATCAAGGTACAGCTCTTGCAAAATCATCTTATGAACAAATCTGGTGGGGACCCAAGTAATGCCATTCCTCAAAAAGTCGAGCAGCTCATCTTCAGTAGGTGTCTTGGACCTATCCCTCTTGTCATACTTTGATTTAGGATCAGCATGCTCATCATTAGAAGATATCTCATCCTCTTCACCTTCATTTTCTGCAATCATTGGTTTCTTGCCTTGCTTCTTTGCTCTAGCCTTTGCCAACTTCTCTTCCTTGTTGTGCTGGTTAAGGCTCTCTACAACTTCTTGCACAGGGTCTGGTGCTCTCCTAGGTGGAGTCATAGCCCTCATAGTGTGAGCAAGGGTATGATCACCTTTGTTGCTTGTCTTCTCAATCACAAGAGCCCCCATGCTAGAATTCCTTGGTGCCTTAGCTCTCTTTGGAGGAGCCTGCATGTGAGTACCATCAGCCACATTGTCTCCAACAGCTAATCTCTTTCCATCCCTTTTGGCTTGCTTGTGAGCACCATCAGCCACACTCTTATCAGCAACAACTTTCTTCCCATCATTCTTGGCTTGCTTTTGAGCACTTTCAGCCACACTCTTAGCAACCACAACTCTCTTCCCTTCTTTCTTGGCTTGTGCCTTCTTCCTTAGCAGTGCCAAGGCTTGCTGGTGGCGCTCCTCCTCTGAACCAGGCTGTGAACCCAAAGATTTCCCAAACTGAGCAGTGTGTCTTGCTGCACGCTCTTGCTTCTCAACTTCAAGATCAGCTTCACTCTTTCGCCCCATTGGTACCTGAAACTTTAGACCTTGGAAAAGAGTAAGCTTGAGAAGGGAAAAACTTTCAATATGAGGAATATGATCAAAAGCATAAGAATTACAACTCCAATGATCAATTGCTCACAAGAAACAAACTTTTAAGCAAAAGGCTTTAGAACATCTTAGAGAATTCTCATGCTCAATTTTTTTTTTTTTTTTATGAGAAACAAGAACCTCTAAGAATCAAAACCACTCAATTAAGCACAATCAAGCTTAAAATGGCCTAAATTGAAGTTCTCCATCAACCTAGCATCCAATCTAACCCAAGAACAACCTAAAACAAGTACTTTATGAAAAACCCCCAAATCTCATGAACCCTAATTTTTCAAAGTTCAAATTAATCTCAATTCCACCATGAAATAAACTACCCAGCATGATATATAAGCTTTCCCTAGTCTAATTTACAAGAATCTAGCAAGAAAAGACTCAAATTTCAAGTTCAAATTTTTAGGGTTCATGAGGGTTACGAATTTGAACTTAGAGATACCATACCTTGATTTGGATGAAGGATAAAGATGAAAAGATTCAAGGAATTAGAGCTAGGGAAGGAAGGAGTGGATGTGGGAAAAAGAAATTTGTGATTTGGTTGAGATTTGACAAAGTTATGGGGATTTATGTTCTTGGAGGCTAGAGAGGATTTTGATGTGAGGAAGAAGATGAAATGGGGGGAGAGAGGGTGGCTTAGTGATACACCCAAAACGGGATGAAGGCTTTGGCCGGGTGTTTGATATGAACCGAGAAGGCAATTGGCACTTCCGGATCTGGAATGGAATGAATGGATCGTCAAGAGATGCGGAATGGCTCTTGATATACCACGTCCTTAAGGCTAACCACCTAAGAAAGGATGATTGTGTGTTGGCTAACCACCAAGGAACACAAAAAGATGATTGGCTAACCACCAAATCAACAAGCCGGTTCAAACCGATGAACTAGTTAAGAACTCTCTCTCTCTCACTCAGAGAAAAGAAAACTAAAATAAAACCAAAAAAGAACTGTGTGATTTTATTCATAGATAGGACTACATATTTATAGTACTTTGTAGTCAAAGAAATAAATACATTTGTGAGGAAAACAATGCATAGGAAATTTAATCTTGACCAGATCTAAATTAATGAGTCAAATACTCAGCCTTCCATGCAGATTGGTCAAAGATGACTCTTCAAATAATGTCCAGGTTCAATATGGTCGTTCTGGCCTATCGAGTAAGGATCTGGACGTGGACCGATGATCCACACGGCCCAAATTCGCGAGGACTGAAGATCACATGATTTGTAAAATTCATAACTCCCACATCTGAACTCCGTTTGATCTGATTCTTCTTCGAGTGGGTCCGTAATTGAGTTGAGCACATTCTCCAAGTGATTTCATGCGTAGAATCCTCGTCTGAACCAGGCTGTGAACCCAAAGATTTCCCAAACTGAGCAGTGTGTCTTGCTGCAGCTCTTGCTTCTCAACTTCAAGATCAGCTTCACTCTTTAAGCCCCATTGGTACCTGAAACTTTAGACCTTGGAAAGAGTAAGCTTGAGAAGGAAAAACTTTCAATATGAGGAATATGATCAAAAGCATAAAATTACAACTCAATGATCAATTGCTCACAAGAGAAACTTTTAAGCAAAGGCTTTAGAACATCTTAGAGAATTCTCATGCTCAATTTTTTTTTTTTATGAGAAACAAGAACCTCTAAGAATCAAAACCACTCAATTAAGCACAATCAAGCTTAAAATGGCCTAAATTGAAGTTCTCCATCAACCTAGCATCCAATCTAACCCAAGAACAACCTAAAACAAGTACTTTATGAAAAACCCCCAAATCTCATGAACCCTAATTTTTCAAAGTTCAAATTAATCTCAATTCCACCATGAAATAAACTACCCAGCATGATATATAAGCTTTCCTAGTCTAATTTACAAGAATCTAGCAAGAAAAGACTCAAATTTCAAGTTCAAATTTTTAGGGTTCATGAGGGTTACGAATTTGAACTTAGAGATACCATACCTTGATTTGGATGAAGGATAAAGATGAAAAGATTCAAGGAATTAGAGCTAGGGAAGGAAGGAGTGGATGTGGGAAAAAGAAATTTGTGATTTGGTTGAGATTTGACAAAGTTATGGGGATTTATGTTCTTGGAGGCTAGAGAGGATTTTGATGTGAGGAAGAAGATGAAATGGGGGAGAGGGTGGCTTAGTGATACACCCAAAGCGGGATGAAGGCTTTGGCGGGTGTTTGATATGAACGAGAAGGCAATTGGCACTTCGGATCTGGAATGGAATGAATGGATGCGTCAAGAGATGCGGAATGGCTCTTGATATACCGTCCTTAAGGCTAACCACCTAAGAAAGGATGATTGTGTGTTGGCTAACCACCAAGGAACACAAAAGATGATTGGCTAACCACCAAATCAACAAGCGGTTCAAACCGATGAACTAGTTAAGAACTCTCTCTCTCTCACTCAGAGAAAAGAAAACTAAAATAAAACCAAAAAGAACTGTGTGATTTTATTCATAGATAGGACTACATATTTATAGTACTTTGTAGTCAAAGAAATAAATACATTTGTGAGGAAAACAATGCATAGGAAATTTAATCTTGACCAGATCTAAATTAATGAGTCAAATACTCAGCCTTCCATGCAGATTGGTCAAAGATGACTCTTCAAATAATGTCCAGGTTCAATCTGGTGGATTCTGGCCCTATCAGTAAGGATCTGGACGTGGACGGATGATCCACACGCCCAAATTCGCGAGGACTGAAGATCACATGATTTGTAAAATTCATAACTCCCACATCTGAACTCCGTTTGATCTGATTCTTCTTGAGTGGGTCCGTAATTGAGTTGAGCACATTCTCCAAGTGATTTCATGCGTAGAATCCTCGTGGTTTGGAAGATATGAGTCAAACAATGAACACGTATCATTACTGCTTCCTATGATCAAGTCATGCATGTCGGTTTTATCTGGTTAAGCTACTCAAGGGTGCGTCATTCCCTCCCTCTTCAAAAGATTTGTCCTCAAATCTGGAACATTAAAAGGAAAAGGGTTATAAGCAAAGGAATCATAATCAGAACATTGCTTACCTTGAGTTTGGTCCGACTCTTGAATGGAAGAAGACCCTTCTTGGTTTGCTTTCGATGCTCATGGAATTGTTCTTCATCTATCACCTCCATTGGCTCATGTGTGAAGTCATCGAAAATTGGCAATGGGACTGAAAGTTCTTCCTTTTCTGGCCCTGTTTCAACATTGTCATTCTCCAAAGTCACCAGCGGTTTCTGTTTTGACACTTGTTAGCATAATGACCGATCCTATGGCATTTGAAGCACCTGGTAGAAAGAGCTTTGCTTGTGGGTTTCACAGCTTTGCTTTTATCAAAAGAAGTCTCATTAGTTTTCAAATCAGAATTTGAAAGATAAGAAGACTTACATTGTTGTTTTGGTGCGAAGAAGTGTCGGTGTTTCCCTTCTTTTGAGTTGTCGGATAGCATGAATTGCCTTATACAACATCTTCTCCAAACATGCATAAGTCTGAAGCTCGTTCTGATCAAGCACATTACAGCTGCTTCTCTCGGATTTGGTGAAGGGCGATCACCACTTCTGACCCACTTCCGCCATCGTACATGTTTTGTCTCTTCCTTTGTTTCTGCACAACAGCAAATCCATTAGAAGCAAACTGGTTCTTATCAAAATCAATTGCTCCTTTTCAAAAGCAGTTTTAAAAGGAAAGTAGGCGTCTTGTTGTAGTGGTTTTGATTTCTTGAGAAGTCCAAACATCCTGAAAACACTTAACAAACGTTAGCAAATAAAAATCCTCACACTCTCAAAGTGTTTAGCTCACGAAGTTTTAGATTGTCACTCAGAGTTCTATCACTGGTTCAAAGGATGATAGGCAGACAAAATTCAGCAATCAAAACCCAAAACAAACTTTGTGGGAAAAAGAAAAGAAAGAAAGAAAGATGAAGAGAATTTTTTGTGTGGATCCGCCTTTAACTGTCCTAAGGCTGGGTTTCTCTTCAGCCAGCAGGTTTCTCTTCCACCACTCCTGGATTTCTCTTGAAGTGATTCAAGCCAAAATCGTTTACTCTTTTTTTTTGGATTTTTTTTTTTAAGATGGCGATCACAAGGGAGTAAAGGAACAGCCCAGATCCAATAAGAAAAGAAAAGAAAATGATGAAGAGATGAGAAGATGAAAAGAAGATAGAAAACAAACCAGCCAAAGTGGCTCTGATACCAAGTTGATACACCCAAAACGGGATGAAGACTTTGGCCGGGTGTTTGATATGAACCGAGAAGGCAATTGGCACTTCCGGAACTGGAATGGAATGAATGGATTCGTCAAGAGATGCGGAATGGCTCTTGATATACCACGTCCTTAAGGCTAACCACCTAAGAAAGGATGATTGTGTGTTGGCTAACCACCAAGGAACACAAAAAGATGATTGGCTAACCACCAAATCAACAAGCCGGTTCAAACCGATGAACTAGCTAAGAACTCTCTCTCTCTCACTCAGAGAAAAGAAAACTAAAATAAAACCAAAAAAGAACTGTGTGATTTTATTCATAGATAGGACTACATATTTATAGTACTTTGTAGTCAAAGAAATAAATACATTTGTGAGGAAAACAATGCATAGGAAATTTAATCTTGACCAGATCTAAATTAATGAGTCAAATACTCAGCCTTCCATGCAGATTGGTCAAAGATGACTCTTCAAATAATGTCCAGGTTCAATATGGTCGTTCTGGCCTATCGAAGTAAGGATCTGGGCGTGGACGGATGATCCACGGCCCAAATTCGCGAGGACTGAAGATCACATGATTTGTAAAATTCATAACTCCCACATCTGAACTCCGTTTGATCTGATTCTTCTTAGTGGATCCGTAGTGAGTTGAGCACATTCTCCAAGTGATTTCATGCGTAGAATCCTCGTGGTTTGGAAGATATGAGTCAAACAATGAACACGTATCATTACTGCTTCCTATGATCAAGTCATGCATGTCGGTTTTATCTGGTTCGCTACTCAAGGGTGCATCACTTAGGGTTTTAAAATGTTTCTGGGTCGGGTGGATGGGTGTTCGGGTCGGTTTAGGTGGGTTTGGGTCGGTTTAGGGGAAAGAAACTTACCTTAGGTGTGGCGGGGTGTAGTCGTGGGGCTCCATCGTGCTGTTCGCGGGCTTGGTCATGCGGAGAACGACCGGGTAAGTTACCCCGGGCGGTCGTCCCCGGTCTGTCCGTACGTCTCCACGACCGGGTGCTGTTACCCGGACGATGCACCCCGGTCCATCCGTTCAATCGCTCACGACCGGGTTCCTCTACCCGGACGTCCCGTCCCCGGTCCATCCGTCTTGTTTCACGGCCGGGAAGCTCATCCCGGACAAATGTACCCGGACGCGTTCCCTCCGTGCGTCCGTCCGCTTCGCGACCGGGTGCTTTCACCCGGACACCGTACCCCGGTCCGATAGTTCAGCACGCTGCGCATCCGTCCGGGTAGGCGACCCCGGTCCACCCTACCCGGTCCAACCTCCAAACCTTTTTATTCAACCTCTTCTCAAAGCTTTATGCACTCATCCCCAAACTATCACCATTCTCCAAGTTACTTAATTAAAAAAGAACAAATCCTAATGCATATTTACAAGGATAACCATGGGAGTTCCTCCCAAGTGAGCTTGTTTAAAGTCACTAGCTTGACTTTGCCTCCTTTGAAGTCTCCACCATCCTTGTTCCAAAGCACAATGGCTCCATAAGGTCTCACTTCTTTGATCACAAATGGACCAGACCACCTTGACTTTAGCTTTCCTGGAAACAGCTTCAGTCTAGAGTTGTAAAGAAGCACTTGATCTCCTGCCTTGAACTCTCTTTTGAGGATGTGCCTGTCATGGAAAGCCTTAGTCTTCTCCTTGTAGATCCTTGAGTTCTCAAAAGCATCCATCCTTATCTCATCCAGTTCATTTAGTTGAAGAAGTCTCTTCTCCTTTGCACACTTGATATCAAAGTTTAGAAGCTTCACAGCCCACAATGCTTTGTATTCAAGCTCAACTGGCAGATGGCAAGACTTCCCATAGACAATGTTGAAAGGAGTAGTGCCTAGATGAGTCTTGAATGCTGTTCTATATGTCCAAAGAGCATCATCAAGCTTGGCTGACCAATCCTGCCTCTTGGTTCGTACAACCTTTTCCAAGATTCCCTTGATTTGCTTGTTGGAGACTTCCACTTGGCCACTTGTTTGAGGGTGGTAGGGTGTTGCAACCTTGTGTTTCACTCCATTCTTCTTGAGAAGACCCTCAAATACCTTGTTGATGAAATGTGAACCTCAATCACTTATGACCACTCTTGGAACTCCAAACCTTGGGAAGATATTACTCTTGAACATTTTGACCACCACTCTTGAATCATTTGTAGGACTTGCTATTGCTTCCACCCATTTTGATACATAGTCCACAGCCACCAAAATGTATTTGTTGCCATAAGAAGAAGGGAAGGGTCCCATGAAGTCAATCCCCCAAACATCAAACACTTCCACTTCAAGGATTGGGTTTTGGGGCATCTCATTCCTCTTAGTAATGTTCCCACTCCTTTGGCAAGAATCACATCTTGAAATGAAGTCTTGTGAGTCCCTGAACATGTGTGGCCACCAAAATCCAGCTTGTAGCACCTTTGAGACAGTCTTGAATGTAGCAAAATGGCCCCCATAGGAAGATCCATGGCAGTGTGAGAGGATTCCTTCAATTTCTTCTTCAGCCACCACTCTTCTATAAATCTGATCTTTGCATAGGGTGTAGAGGTATGGTTCATCCCAATAGTATCTCTTCAAGTCTTTGTAGAACTTCTTCTTCTCATACCCTGCAAGCCCCAATGGTTCCTTTCCAGTGGCTAAGTAGTTAACCAAATCAGCATACCAAGGTAAGTTGTTCTCTTCAGCTGCCTTAACCTCTTCAATCTTTTTTCCAGTCTCAATGACTGCCACCACTGACATGATGGCCATAACATGCTCTTCTCTAAGTCCCTCATCAATAGGGATTCCACCTTCAATTCTCAACCTGGACAAGTGATCAGCAACTCCATTCTCAATCCCTGGCTTGTCTCTAATCTCCAAGTCAAACTCTTGAAGCAAAAGGATCCACCTTAGTAGTCTTGGCTTGGCATCCTTCTTTGCTAGGAGATGTCTCAAAGCTGCATGGTCAGTATACACAATGACCTTAGAACCCACCAGGTAGCTTCTGAATTTCTCAAAGGCGAAGAAAATGGCCAGCATCTCTTTCTCTGTTGTGGAATACTTCATCTGTGCATCATTCAAGGTTTGGCTAGCATAATAAATCACATGAGTTTTGCCATCCTTCTTCTGCCCCAGGACAGCCCCAACAGCAAAATCACTAGCATCAGACATTATCTCAAAGGGGAGGTCCCAATCAGGTGGCTGGACAATGGGAGCACTAACAAGGTCACCCTTTATCTTCTTGAAAGCCTTAAGACAGTCTTCATCAAAGCTGAAAGCGGCCTCCTTGCACAGCAACTTGGTCATGGGTCTAGCAATCTTTGAGAAGTCCTTGATGAATCTTCTATAGAACCCAGCCTGGTCAAGGAAGCTCCTGATGTCTTTCACTGTCTTTGGTGGTGGCAAGCTGACCATCACCTCAATCTTAACCTTGTCCACTTCAATGCCCTTTTCTGAAATCTTGTGTCCAAGCACAATCCCCTCTTTGACCATGAAATGACACTTCTCCCAATTCAGCACTAAGTTGGTGTCTTCACATCTCTGTAGGACCCTGCACAAGTTGGACAAACAAGCAGAAAACGAAGATCCGTAGACAGAGAAGTCATCCATGAATACCTCCACTATATCCTCAATGAGATCTGAGAAGATAGACATCATGCACCTTTGAAAGGTTGCTGGAGCATTACATAACCCAAATGGCATACTTTGATAAGCAAAGGTGCCATAGGGGCATGTGAATGTTGTCTTCTCTTGATCATTGGGATGTATGGGGATTTGGAAGAACCCTGAATACCCATCAAGAAAACAATAGAAAGGATGGTTTGCAAGCCTCTCAAGCATTTGATCAATGAATGGCAATGGAAAATGATCCTTTCTAGATGCAGAGTTGAGCTTTCTATAATCAATACACATCCTATGGCCAGTTATGGTTCTAGTTGGTATCAATTCATCCTTGTCATTTTTAACCACAGTGATACCACCTTTCTTTGGAACTACATGCACAGGAGATACCCATTTAGAATCTGAAATAGGGTAGATAACACCAGCATCTAAGAGCTTAAGAATCTCCTTCTTTACAACATCCTTTAGGTTAGGATTCAACCTTCTTTGATGCTCTATAGAAGTCATTGATTCATCCTCTAGATGTATCCTATGCATGCACAAAGAAGGTGATATCCCCTTAATATCATCTAATGAGTATCCAATTGCTTTTCTAAACCTTTTAAGTGCATTTAAAAGTTGAAAGCTCAAGTTCAATAAGTTCACTACTCACAATGACAGGATATGACTCATTAGGGCCTAGAAATCGTGCCTTACACCATGGGGAAGAGGTTTCAGCTCCACTTTTGGTGCCTTGAGCTCACTCCAATCATCTTGTTTGGTGTTCTCTTGTTGAGTGGCTGAAACAGCTTGGTGCACCTCTTGTTTGAGCTCCTCATACTGGCCTCTATCAACAATCTTCTTTCGAGAATCCAGCATGGCTGCAATAGCCTCACGCTCTTTGTTCTCAACCACTTGGACCTCTTTATCCACTGTCAAAGCATGCTGCAAAGGGTCCTCTATTGTCAACTCTCCAAGTGCCAATTCCTCAAGGAGTTCATCAGCAAGAGCTTCCATCTCCTCTATGTAAAACATTTGGCCTTGCACAGTTGACCTCTTCATTACCTCATTGACATCAAAATGGAGAGTGTGCTCTTTCCCCAAATGAAGATCAATCTTGCCTTCCTTCACATTGATAAGGGCTCTTGCTGTGGCTAAGAATGGTCTTCCAAGGATCAAGGGGTCTCTAGCTTCTTCATCCGTCACAAGAACAACAAAATCAGTGGGAATTTCACAATTTCCCACCATTACAGGGAGGTCTTCAAGGATACAAATGGGGAATTTGACTGAGCGGTCAGCAAGCACCAAAGAGAGTTTGCACTTCTTGTATTGGCTGAACCCAAGCTTCTCGGCAACAGATAGAGGCATGAGACTGACACTAGCTCCCAGATCACATAGACATCTCTTAAACATCAAAGGGCCAATGGCACAAGGTAGGGTAAAGCAGCCTGGATCCTCTAGCTTCTTAGGGATTGTCAATCTCTGGATGATGGCAGTGCACTCATGAGTAAGAACCATCATGCCTTCCATTTCCTTCTTCTTGGCAGACACAACATCCTTCAATAACTTGCTGTATTGAGGGACAAGCATGAAGGCATCAATGATTGGCATTGTGACTTGAACTTCACTCATTTGCTTCTCAAAGAGTGCTTTGTACTTCTCCAAAAGTTGCTTCTTGAATCTTCCAGGAAATGGCAGCTTAGGTTCATAGGGAAGAGGAACAAAAGAAGACTCTTTTGTTGGAGTGGCTACTTTACCATGCTTTGGTGTTTTCTTCTCTTCTCCAACCTTTCCTTTACCCTTAGCTTCAACAATCTTTTCTAGAATCTCCTCATCAACTTTCTCTTCCACAATCACAACATCATCATCAATGTTGATAGCCACCCCCCCCCCCCACTTAGTGTCTCACCATCCTTGGGGAGAGTTCTTGGAGGTCGCTCTCTACCACTTCTCAAAGTGATTGCCTTCATTGGTTCTTTGGGGTTTTGCTCAGCCTTTCCTGGTAATGTTCCTTGTTGGCGACTTGGCTGAGAGTTCATAGAAGCAAACTGATTCTCAAAACTCTAATCTTGTTGTTTAGCTCAGTGTAGCTGCTGTCATTCTTGGAGTGAACAGTCTTGAACTCATGGCCAATGTCTTTGGCTGCTCTAGCTTGACCTTCCAACAATTGTTTGAACATAGCTTCCATAGATGAATCTGGAACTTTAGCTTGGGAGGAGCTACCTTGAGCTTGAGTAGATTGATTGCCATGGTTTGCAAAACCAGGAGGAGGATTCTGCCTAGGCTGGTAGTTCCCTTGCTGAGTGTTTTGCTTTGGTTGATAGCCTCCTTGCTGGTTGTTGGGGTAAGACCTTTGCTGGTAGTTGTTGTACTGAAAGTTAGGCTCCTTCCTGTACCAAGAACCATTGTTGTTGATGAAGCAAAGCTCTTCTTGCCCTTCTAACCCTTCAACTTCATTAACCTTAGGAGGAGTTTCTTGATTTGGACCACCCACAAAGTGAATCTGCTCTGTTTGGCTTGGTTAGCAATCAGCAAGTCTATCTTCTCTTGCAAGGATTTGATTTCCTTCTTGGTCTGGTTGTCATCAGCTCTGGTTGTTCTATCAGCTCTGTCATGTTCTCCACTGTAAACTGAATCACTCTTGACCATGTTGTCCACCAGCTCCTCAGCATCTTCTTCAGACCTGCCGGGAAGAAACCATTGCTTGCTGTATCCAATCTTGCTCTAAACTCAGGAAGGGCACCTCTATAGAATGTTCTCAGCAAACTCTCCTTTGAGAAGCAATGGTGTGGGCACTTAGCTTGATACCCTTGAACCTTTCCCATGCTTCACTAAAGCTTTCCAAGTTCTTACGCTGAAAACTAGAGATCTCATTCCTCAGCTTGGCTGTCCTTGATGTGGAGAATAATTTCTCCAAGAAGGCCTTCTTACAATCATCCCAAGTAGTGATGGAGTCACTAGGTAGAATTTCTCCCATTGGCGTGCCTTGTCTCCTAGAGAGAATGGAAACAACTTGAGCTTGAAGGCATCTTGACACACCATTGGTCTTGGACAAGCCACAATAGCTATCAAACTTGTCCAAGTGATCAAATGGGTCTTCTACAGCCAAGCCATGGTACTTGTTGTTCTCAATCACACTCAACAAGCCTGACTAGATCTCAAAGTTGTTAGCTTCCACAGCTGGTCGCGGATGCCCGTCTGTTGCCATGAATGTGAGGGCGGTCATATGTGCCAATGGCTCTAGCTGGCGTTGTGGGTGTTGTTGTTGCTGGCTGTGGTCTAAGGTTGTCAGCTCCTTGACCATTGCCATCTTGGGGTTGATGCTGGTGATCATCCATCTCAAACCCCAACCTCTGAATGTGAGCCTGTTGCTCTTCTTCTCTTCTCCTTCTTGCTATTTCCCTCTCAAGTGTAGCTATCTCTTCAACAGTGGGAACCAGGTTAGTTGCACCCCTGCTTCTTGTGTTCATACACCTGAAAATCAAAGGAAGATGCAAAAGGAGAATCAATATCACAAGAAAAGAAAAATGATTTAGTCTCAAGCAAGTGACTAAATCCCAATGTCTAATCAACTTAGAATTTGGCAGCAGCCAATTTGATGAAAGAACTTTTCTAAGGTTCTAATCAAATGAAGTAGTATATAAGATTGTCGAACCAGTCCTAAGTGACAATGAAACAGAGGGAATGCAAGTCTATGCTTAATCTAAATGCAATTATTAGAGAGGATGATGATTAAACTAATACAATAAGCAAAATGCAACAAAAAGTAAAACTTTCTTTCTTATGAGGAGAGTGAGACCCATGGGTATAGGGACTTGATATCAAATGATTAAGCTTCAATCCAAGATGCTAACTTTTCAATCAATCTAAACCTTATGCCTAGACAACAAAACTAAGCAAGCTCTATCCCTAGATAAATGCTCTTTTGCAATGATCACCCAAGTACACCAAATCCCTTTGGCTGTAATGATCAAAGCAAACAAGGAGAATGAGTCTAATAGCAATCCTAGCTTCTTTGACAACTAATCCCTTAGGCAAAGCAAGCTAAAAGCATAGATGAGTTGGTTCAGGCATTTGATAGAACACCTTCCGGGCATGAAATGCCTATAGCTCTATGTTTGAGAGGCCAACTCAAATATAGCTTTAAGAACACCAAATCAATGCAAGGAAATGATAGATCTAACACTAAACACCTTGGATCTAGCAATCACTCTCTATCACCCTAACCCATGGATCTTAGAAGGATCTACTCACTAATCCACATGCTTACTCTTAAACCCATGAGAGATTCAAGCTTAAACATATAGAGAAAGAGAGGAGATGAAATCAAACAATCAAGAACACAAAGACAAGATGAGATTATGAATCAAGATGAAAGTTTACTCAAGAGGTTTATGTGTTCTTAGATAGAAAATGAGATAAGTCCACATTAGGGATAACAAGGGTACTTATAGTTAGGCTTAAAAGCCCTAGAAACATAGATTAAGATTACTAAAAGCCCTTAAGCTAAATGGGTCTAAACCAATAGGAAAGAGGCACAAAACTTCGGTCAGGGTAGCAACAACACCATCAACCGGTCCAAGTTACCCGGCCGTCCAAGCTGGCCGCGTTCTTTGCTCCGTCCGGGTTCCATGCCGTCCGTCTCACCCCGGTCGCCTCACCCCGGTCACCATCACCTTCTTCACGACCGGGTACTCCTAGCCGGACAGGCCACCCGGTCGTCCTCAGTTTGGATCGTCTTGTTAGCCCGTCGGATGCGTACCGGGCGCATCTCCCGGCCGTCCATCAGTCTTCATCGTCCGGTGCTCTACCGACGCGTCCCCTCGACGCCTCGGCTTGACGCCGCTTTTCGCCCGCCCGCGTAATGTTACCGACGCCGCCTCCTGGTCGTCTGTGCCTTATGGTCCGTACTGAAGTTTGGACACAGCATCGGTCATCCGTGCGAGCTGGTCCGTCCTGGTCCGCTCGGTCAAGGCTACCGGTCTAATCCTCTTCTCTTGGTTTTACTTTTCTTCTTATAGCCAATCTTGATTCTTCTGTTCTTTTTGGGTCATAAGGTCTCCAAACACCTCAAATCTCACCAAAGCATACTCCAACACCTGATAGGGACAAATGAATGCAAAATGATCCTAGACAAGCTTAAACTTTAGCCTACAACTAAAGAATGCAATAAAAGATGGCTAAATATATGAAAATATGCAAGACATCATGCTTTCGCCGGCGAGCTCAACCAGCATCTTGGGTCAGCTGGCCGGCGAGCTCTTGGCCGGGTGTGTGCTCACGGGTGAGCTCGACCAGCACGCGGGTCAGCTCGCCGGCTAGCTCAACCCTGGCGAGGGTGTGCTTGCCGGGCAAGCTCGACCAGCACGCGGGTCGGGTCGTCGGCGAGGTAAACCCCGGCGCAGGTGTGCTCGCCGGGCGAGCTCGACCAGCACGCGGGTCAGCTTCGCCCGGTGAGCTCAACCCTGGCGGTGTGCTTGCGGGCGAGCTCGACCAGCTGCGGGTCAGCTCGCCGGCTAGCTCAACCCTGGCGAGGTGTGCTTGCGGGCAAGCTCGACCAGCGGGTTAGAAGTGCGTCGGCGAGCTAAACCCGGCGCAGGTGTGCTTTCGCCCGGTGAGCTCGACCAGCAGCGGGTCAGCTTCGCCCGGTGAGCTCAACCCTGGCGGTGTGCTTGCGGGCGAGCTCGACCAGCAGCGGGTCAGCTTCGCCCGGTGAGCTCAACCCTGGCGGTGTGCTTGCGGGCAAGCTCGACCAGCAGCGGGTCAGCTGATGTCTTGCATATTTTCATGTATTTAGCCATCTTTTTATTGCATTCCTTTGTTCGTAGGCTTAAGTTTAGGCTTGTCTAGGATCATTTTGCATTCATTTGTCCATATCAGGTGTTGGAGCATGTTTGGTGAGATTTGAGGTGTTTGGGAACCTTATGACCCAAAAAGAAGTGAAGAATCAAGATTGGCTATAAGAAGAGAAGTAAAACCAAGAGAAGAGGGTTAGCCGGTAGCCTTGACCGCTACACGCACTGACGGATCAGGACGGACCAGCTCGCACGGATGACCGGATACCGCGCGCACTCGAGCAGCCGGACCATGAGGAGATGCAGGACGTCCGGGAAGACACGCCCGGGTAGAGCACCGGACGATGAATATTGCTGGACGCCCGGGTCATGTCCGGTACGCATACACCGGACGGAAGAACAAGGCGTCCAACGAGAGACGCCCGGAGTCAAAGTGGCACGCATACCCGACGGAAGAACAAGGCTGGCCCAAACGAGACGTCGGGGAGATGCGTCGGGTACATGCATCCGACGGGCGATCAAGACACTTCCAAGCTGAGGACTACCGAGTGGCATGTCCGCTAGGAGTACCCGGTCGTGAAGAAGGTACTGGTGACCGGGTGAGGCGACCGGGAGAGACGGATCATGAACCCGACGGAGCAAAGAGCTGCCAGCTTGGACGGCCGGTAACCCATACCGGGTTGGATGGTGTTCCTGCTACCCTGACCGAGTTTTGAGCCTCTTTCCTATTGGTTTAGACCCATCTAGCTTAAGGGCTTTTTAGTAATCTTAATCTATGTCTCTAGGGCTTTTAAGCCTAACTATAAGTACCCTTATTATCCCTAATGTGAGACTTATCTCATTTTCTATCTAAGAACACATAAACCTCTTGAGTAAAGTTTCATCTTGATTCATAATCTCATCTTGTATTTGTGTTCTTGATTGTTTTGATTTCATATCCTTTCTTTCTCTATATGTTTAAGCTTGAATCTCTCATGGGTTTAAGAATAAGCATGTGGATTAGTGAGTAGATCCTTCTAAGATCCATGGGTTAGGGTGATAGAGAGTGATTAAGTTAGATCCAAGGTGCTTAGTGTTAGATCTGTCATTTCCTTGCATAGATTTGGTGTTTCTAAAGCTATATTTGAGTTGGCCTCTCAAGCATAGAGCTATAGGCATTTCATGCCCGAAAGGTGTTATATGAAATGCCTGAACCAACTCATCTATGCTTTTAGCTTGCTTTGCCTAAGAGATTAGTTGTCAAAGAGGCTAGGATTGCTAATAGATTCATTCTCCTTGTTTGCTTTGATCATTACAGCCAAAGAGATTTGGTGTACTTGGGTGATCATTGCAAAGAGCATTCATCTAGGGATAGAGCTTGCTTAGTTTTGTTGTCTAGTCATAAGGTTTAGATTGATTGAAAAGTTAGCATCTTGGATTGATGCTTAATCATTTGATATCAAGTCCCTATACCCATGGGTCTCATTCTCCTCATAAGAAAGAAAGTTTTACTTTTATTGCATTCCTTTGTTCGTAGGCTTAAGTTTAGGCTTGTCTAGGATCATTTTGCATTCATTTGTCCATATCAGGTGTTGGAGCATGTTTTGGTGAGATTTGAGGTGTTTGGAGACTTTATGACCCAAAAAGAAGTGAAGAATCAAGATTGGCTATAAGAAGAGAAGTAAAACCAAGAGAAGAGGGTTAGCCGGTAGCCTTGACCGCTACACGCACTGACGGATCAGGACGGACCAGCTCGCACGGATGACCGGATACCGCTGCGCGACTCGAGCAGCCGGACCATGAGGAGATGCAGGACGTCCGGGGAAGACACGTCCGGGTAGGAGCACCCGGACGATGAATATTGCTGGACGTCCGGGGGGTCATGTCCGGGTACGTACACCCGGACGGAAGAACAAGGCCCCAACGACGCCCGAGTCATGCAGCGGCACGCACACCGGACGGAAGAACAAGGCTGGCCCAAACGAGACGCCGAGATGCGTCCGGGTACATGCATCCGGACGGGCGATCAAGACACTTCCAAGCTGAGGACTACCGGAGTGGCATGTCCGGCTAGGAGTACCCGGTCGTGAAGAAGGTACTGGTGACCGGGGTGAGGCGACCGGGGAGAGACGGACGAAGTGAACCCGGACGGAGCAAAGAGCTGCCAGCTTGGACGGCCGGTAACCCATACCGGGTTGGATGGTGTTCTGCTACCGACCGAAGTTTTGAGCCTCTTTCCTATTGGTTTAGACCCATCTAGCTTAAGGGCTTTTAGTAATCTTAATCTATGTCTCTAGGGCTTTTAAGCCTAACTATAAGTACCCTTATTATCCCTAATGTGAGACTTATCTCATTTTCTATCTAAGAACACATAAACCTCTTGAGTAAAGTTTCATCTTGATTCATAATCTCATCTTGTATTTGTGTTCTTGATTGTTTTGATTTCATATCCTTTCTTTCTCTATATGTTTAAGCTTGAATCTCTCATGGGTTTAAGAATAAGCATGTGGATTAGTGAGTAGATCCTTCTAAGATCCATGGGTTAGGGTGATAGAGAGTGATTAAGTTAGATCCAAGGTGTCTAGTGTTAGATCTGTCATTTCCTTGCATAGATTTGGTGTTTCTAAAGCTATATTTGAGTTGGCCTCTCAAGCATAGAGCTATAGGCATTTCATGCCCGAAAGGTGTTATATGAAATGCCTGAACCAACTCATCTATGCTTTTAGCTTGCTTTGCCTAAGAGATTAGTTGTCAAAGAGGCTAGGATTGCTAATAGATTCATTCTCCTTGTTTGCTTTGATCATTACAGCCAAAGAGATTTGGTGTACTTGGGTGATCATTGCAAAAGAGCATCCATCTAGAGATAGAGCTTGCTTAGTTTTGTTGTCTAGTCATAAGGTTTAGATTGATTGAAAAGTTAGCATCTTGGATTGATGCTTAATCATTTGATATCAAGTCCCTATACCCATGGGTCTCACTCTCCTCATAAGAAAGAAAGTTTTACCTTTGTTGCATTTTGCTTATTGTTTTAGTTTAATCATCATCCTCTCTAATGATTGCATTTAGATTGAGCATAGGCTTGCATTCCCTCTGTTTCATTGTCACTTAGGACTGGTTCGACAATCTTTTATACTACATCATTTGATTAGAACCCTGGAAAAGTTCTATCATCAAATTGGCGCCGTTGCAAAATTCTAAGTTGATTGTGACATTGGGATTTAGTCACTTGCTTGAGACTAAATCATTTTTCTTTTCTTGTGATATTGATTCTCGTTTTGCATCTTCCTTTGATTTTCAGGTGTATGAACACAAGAAGCAGGGGTGCAACTAACCTGGTTCCCACTGTTGAAGAGATAGCTACACTTGAGAGGGAAATAGCAAGAAGGAGAAGAGAAGAGGAGCAACAGGCTCACATTCAAAGGTTGGGGTTTGAGATGGATGATCACCAGCATCAACCCCAAGATGGCAATGGTCAAGGAGCTGACAACCTTAGACCACAGCCAGCAACAACAACACCCACAGCGCCAGCTAGAGCCATTGGCACGTATGACCGCCCTCACATTCATGGCAACAGGACGGCATCCGTGCACCAGCTGTGGAAGCTAACAACTTTGAGATCAAGTCAGGCTTGTTGAGTGTGATTGAGAACAACAAGTACCATGGCTTGGCTGTAGAAGACCCATTTGATCACTTGGACAAGTTTGATAGTTATTGTGGCTTGTCCAAGACCAATGGTGTGTCAGAAGATGCCTTCAAGCTCAAGTTGTTTCCATTCTCTCTAGGAGACAAGGCACGCCAATGGGAGAAATCTCTACCTAGTGACTTCATCACTACTTGGGATGATTGTAAGAAGGCCTTCTTGGAGAAATTCTTCTCCACATCAAGGACAGCCAAGCTGAGGAATGAGATCTCTAGTTTCCAGCAGAAGAACTTGGAAAGCTTTAGTGAAGCATGGGAAAGGTTCAAGGGATATCAAGCTAAGTGCCCACACCATGGCTTCTCAAAGGAGAGTTTGCTGAGCACATTCTATAGAGGTGCCCTTCCTGAGTTTAGAGCAAGATTGGATACAGCAAGCAATGGTTTCTTCCTGGGCAGGTCTGAAGAAGATGCTGAGGAGCTGGTGGACAACATGGTCAAGAGTGATTCAGTGTACAGTGGAGAACATGACAGGGCTGATAGAACAACCAGAGCTGATGACAACCAGACCAAGAAGGAAATCAAATCCTTGCAAGAGAAGATAGACTTGCTGATTGCTAACCAAGCCAAACAGGAGCAGATTCACTTTGTGGGTGGTCCAAATCAAGAAACTCCTCCTAAGGTTAATGAAGTTGAAGGGTTAGAAGGGCAAGAAGAGCTTTGCTTCATCAACAACAATGGTTCTTGGTACAGGAAGGAGCCTAACTTTCAGTACAACAACTACCAGCAAAGGTCTTACCCCAACAACCAGCAAGGAGGCTATCAACCAAAGCAAAACACTCAGCAAGGGAACTACCAGCCTAGGCAGAATCCTCCTCCTGGTTTTGCAAACCATGGCAATCAATCTACTCAAGCTCAAGGTAGCTCCTCCCAAGCTAAAGCTCCAGATTCATCTATGGAAGCTATGTTCAAACAACTATTGGAAGGTCAAGCTAGAGCAGCCAAAGACATTGGCCATGAGTTCAAGACTGTTCACCTAAGATTGACAGCAGCTACACTGAGCTAAACAAAAGATTAGAGCTTTGGAGAATCAGTTTGCTTCTATGAACTCTCAGCCAAGTCGCCAACAAGGAACTTTACCAGGAAAGCCAGAGCAAAACCCCAAAGAACCAATGAAGGCAATCACCTTGAGAAGTGGTAGAGAACTACCTCCAAGAACTCTCCCCAAGGATGGTGAGACACTAAGTGAGGGGGTGGCTATCAACATTGATGATGATGTTGTGATTGTGGATGAGAAAGTTGATGAGGAGATTCTAGAAAAGATTGTTGAAGCTAAGGGTAAAGGAAAGGTTGGAGAAGAGAAGAAAACACCAAAACATGGTGAAGTTGCCACTCCAACAAAAGAGTCTTCTTTTGTTCCTCCTCCCTATGAACCTAAGCTGCTATTTCCTGGAAGATTCAAGAGGCAACTTTTGGAGAAGTACAAAGCACTCTTTGAGAAGAAATTGAGTGAAGTTCAAGTTACAATGCCAATCATTGATGCTTTCATGCTTGTCCCTCAATACAGCAAGTTCTTGAAGGATGCTGTGGCTGCCAAGAAGAAGGAAATGGAAGGCATGATGGTTCTTACTCATGAGTGCAGTGCCATCATCCAGAGATTGACAATCCCTAAGAAGCTAGAGGATCCAGGCTGCTTTACTCTACCTTGTGCCATTGGTCCTTTGATGTTTGAGAGATGTCTATGTGATTTGGGAGCTAGTGTCAGTCTCATGCCTCTATCTGTTGCCAAGAAGCTTGGATTCAGCCAATACAAGAAGTGCAAACTCTCTTTGGTGCTTGCTGACCGCTCAGTCAAATTCTCCATTGGTATCCTTGAAGACCTCCCTGTAATGGTGGGAAATTGTGAAATCCCCACTGATTTTGTTGTTCTTGAGATGGATGAAGAAGCTAGAGACCCCTTGATCCTTGGAAGACCATTCTTAGCCACAGTAGGAGCCCTTATCAATGTGAAGGAAGGCAAGATTGATCTTCATTTGGGGAAAGAGCACACTCTCCATTTTGATGT
The DNA here is from genome assembly GCA_016771965.1 of Brassica carinata. NCBI lineage: Eukaryota > Viridiplantae > Streptophyta > Magnoliopsida > Brassicales > Brassicaceae > Brassica > Brassica carinata. The sequence continues at coordinate 14,774,965 of CM028687.1, read as the reverse complement.
CAACGAGGTAATGAAGAGGTCAACTGTGCAAGGCCAAGTGTTTTACATAGAGGAGATGGAAGCTCTTGCTGATGAGCTCCTTGAGGAATTGGCACTTGGAGAGTTGACAATAGAGGACCCTTTGCAGCATGATTTGACAGTGGATAAAGAGGTCCAAGTGGTTGAGAACAAAGAGAGTGAGGCTATTGCAGCCATGCTGGATTCTCGAAAGAAGATTGTTGATAGAGGCCAGTATGAGGAGCTCAAACAAGAGGTGCACCAAGCTGTTTCAGCCACTCAACAAGAGAACACCAAACAAGATGATTGGAGTGAGCTCAAGGCACCAAAAGTGGAGCTAAATCCTCTTCCCCACGGTGTAAGGTACGCATTTCTAGGCCCTAATGAATCATATCCTGTCATTGTGAGTAGTGAACTTACTGAACTTGAGCTTTCTCAACTTTTAAATGCACTTAAAAGGTTTAGAAAAACAATTGGATACTCACTAGATGATATTAAGGATATCACCTTCTTTGTGCATGCATAGGATACATCTAGAGGATGAATCAATGACTTCTATAGAGCATCAAAGGAGGTTGAATCCTAACCTTAAAGATGTTGTAAAGAAGGAGATTCTTAAGCTCTTAGATGCTGGTGTTATCTACCCTATTTCAGATTCTAAATGGGTATCTTCTGTGCATGTAGTTCCAAAGAAGGGTGGTATCACTGTGGTTAAAAATGACAAGGATGAATTGATACCAACTGAAGAGATCAGGCTACTCTACCTTGTGCCATTGGTCCTTTGATGTTTGAGAGATGTCTATGTGATTTGGGAGCTAGTGTCAGTCTCATGCCTCTATCTGTTGCCAAGAAGCTTGGATTCAGCCAATACAAGAAGTGCAAACTCTCTTTGGTGCTTGCTGACCGCTCAGTCAAATTCTCCATTGGTATCCTTGAAGACCTCCCTGTAATGGTGGGAAATTGTGAAATCCCCACTGATTTTGTTGTTCTTGAGATGGATGAAGAAGCTAGAGACCCCTTGATCCTTGGAAGACCATTCTTAGCCACAGTAGGAGCCCTTATCAATGTGAAGGAAGGCAAGATTGATCTTCATTTGGGAAAGAGCACACTCTCCATTTTGATGTCAACGAGGTAATGAAGAGGTCAACTGTGCAAGGCCAAGTGTTTTACATAGAGGAGATGGAAGCTCTTGCTGATGAGCTCCTTGAGGAATTGGCACTTGGAGAGTTGACAATAGAGGACCCTTTGCAGCATGATTTGACAGTGGATAAAGAGGTCCAAGTGGTTGAGAACAAAGAGAGTGAGGCTATTGCAGCCATGCTGGATTCGAAAGAAGATTGTTGATAGAGGCCAGTATGAGGAGCTCAAACAAGAGGTGCACCAAGCTGTTTCAGCCACTCAACAAGAGAACACCAAACAAGATGATTGGAGTGAGCTCAAGGCACCAAAAGTGGAGCTAAATCCTCTTCCCCACGTGTAAGGCACGATTTCTAGGCCCTAATGAATCATATCCTGTCATTGTGAGTAGTGAACTTACTGAACTTGAGCTTTCTCAACTTTTAAATGCACTTAAAAGGTTTAGAAAAACAATTGGATACTCACTAGATGATATTAAGGGGATATCACCTTCTTTGTGCATGCATAGGATACATCTAGAGGATGAATCAATGACTTCTATAGAGCATCAAAGGAGGTTGAATCCTAACCTTAAAGATGTTGTAAAGAAGGAGATTCTTAAGCTCTTAGATGCTGGTGTTATCTACCCTATTTCAGATTCTAAATGGGTATCTTCTGTGCATGTAGTTCCAAAGAAGGGTGGTATCACTGTGGTTAAAAATGACAAGGATGAATTGATACCAACTAGAACCATAACTGGCCATAGGATGTGTATTTATTATAGAAAGCTCAACTCAGCATTTAGAAAGGATCACTTTCCATTGCCATTCATTGATCAAATGCTTGAGAGACTTGCAAACCATCCTTTCTATTGCTTTCTTGATGGGTATTCAGGGTTCTTCCAAATCCCCATACATCCCAATGATCAAGAGAAGACAACATTCACATGCCCCTATGGCACCTTTGCTTATCGAAGGATGCCATTTGGGTTATGTAATGCTCCAGCAACCTTTCAAAGGTGCATGATGTCTATCTTCTCGGATCTCATTGAGGATATAGTGGAGGTATTCATGGATGATTTCTCTGTCTGGATCTTCGTTTTCTGCTTGTTTGTCCAACTTGTGCAGGGTCCTACAGAGATGTGAACACACCAACCTAGTGCTGAATTGGGAGAAGTGTCATTTCATGGTCAAAGAGGGGATTGTGCTTGGACACAAGATTTAAGAAAAGGGCATTGAAGTGGACAAGGCTAAGATTGAGGTGATGGTCAGCTTGCCACCATCAAAGCCAGTGAAAGACATCAGGAGCTTCCTTGGCCATGCTGGGTTCTATAGAAGATTCATCAAGGACTTCTCAAAGATTGCTAGACCAATGACCAAGTTGCTGTGCAAGGAGGCCGCTTTCAGCTTTGATGAAGACTGTCTTAAGGCTTTCAAGAAGATAAAGGGTGACCTTTGTTGGGGTCAAAATCGGTCAATGACGAAATCGTCACCCGAAAATCCTCGAAAGAAAAGCCAGCGGCGATCAAATCCAAGAAACGGTCGCCGCCGATAAAACTCACGGAAGGCTTGTCCACTCCCATCTGGCACCAACAGCGAGGGTCCTGGCATCCGATGCGATCATCTCATGATCTCGAACCTTGGCGGCATCTTGGTCCTTTGAAACCCATGTCTGGATTGTCCGAGATCTACGATGAGTCTTCCGTAGAGCCTTCCCGATTGTTTAGAAGATTCATCTTTTAACACATCTAAAACTCGGAGCCACATTGCTCGCATCCTCGGCGACGGAAAATCTGCAGATCCAAGTCCATCTCAAATCCGATACTGCGTGGAATCTCGTTGGATTAAGCGATTATCTCGAAATCTACAACTAGAGATCCTCCCAAACTCAAAAGATTTCCGCAAACAACTGACAAGGGAAAGATCGAACAACGAAAAACCTACGACGCGAAGACGCCTGGCACCGGGCGGCACCTCGGGCCAGGCAGCGCACGCTGGACGCTGGTCGCCTGGCGCCAGCGCACGCTGGACGCTGGTCGCCTGGCGCCAGCGCACGCTGGACGCTGGTCGCCTGGCGCCAGCGCACGCTGGACGCTGGTCGCCTGGCGCCAGCGCACGCTGGACGCTGGTCGCCTGGCGCCAGCGCACGCTGGACGCTGGTCGCCTGGCGCCAGCGCACGCTGGACGCTGGTCGCCTGGCGCCAGCGCACGCTGGACGCTGGTCGCCTGGCGCCAGCGCACGCTGGACGCTGGTCGCCTGGCGCCAGCGCACGCTGGACGCTGGTCGCCTGGCGCCAGCGCACGCTGGACGCTGGTCGCCTGGCGCCAGCGCACGCTGGACGCTGGTCGCCTGGCGCCAGCGCACGCTGGACGCTGGTCGCCTGGCGCCAGCGCACGCTGGACGCTGGTCGCCTGGCGCCAGCGCACGCTGGACGCTGGTCGCCTGGCGCCAGCGCACGCTGGACGCTGGTCGCCTGGCGCCAGCGCACGCTGGACGCTGGTCGCCTGGCGCCAGCGCACGCTGGACGCTGGTCGCCTGGCGCCAGCGCACGCTGGACGCTGGTCGCCTGGCGCCAGCGCACGCTGGACGCTGGTCGCCTGGCGCCAGCGCACGCTGGACGCTGGTCGCCTGGCGCCAGCGCACGCTGGACGCTGGTCGCCTGGCGCCAGCGCACGCTGGACGCTGGTCGCCTGGCGCCGGCGCACGCTGGACGCTGGTCGCCTGGCGCCAGCGCACGCTGGACGCTGGTCGCCTGGCGCCAGCGCACGCTGGACGCTGGTCGCCTGGCGCCGGCGGCACGCTGGACGCTGGTCGCCTGGCGCCAGCGCACGCTGGACGCTGGTCGCCTGGCGCCGGCGGTACCATCGCTGGTCGCCTGGCGCCGCCCGCCCTCGCCCCGTCTTGGTCCTATCATGCCCGGTTCGATCCCATCTTAGCTTGTTCGGATCAATCTACGCAAGTTTGGTATGATCACGGTTACTCTAGAACGCCACTTTCTCGACTAAACAAGGAATTGAGGTTCCTTCGGAAACACCGAAACCTTCAAAGACCGTCCTTTCGAAAAACCGTAAAAACGCCTAAACGGCCCAACGTGGCCAAAACAGCCCATTTACGATTTTCCGAAAAGGAAGGATAACTATGACGGTTTATCCTTATCCTCACATAAGAGATAAATGTCAAGTTTCCAGAAGATAAATATCAAGTTTCCAGAAGATTAATGTCAAGATTTTCGAAGATAAATGTCAAGTTTCCCGATAAACACGAAGATGGACGAAAATGGAAAAAGCCCGACTCAGCCCGCAAGAAGATATACCGTCTTAGGAGGAGTATATAAGGAGAGCTTTGAGCAAGAAGCAAACCAGATCACAAGCTTTCAAGCACTTAGCACTTAGAGCGATTTAGCATTCTTTTCTGTTTTCACTAGCGAGCTGCGACTCAACTAGGATAGACTTAGGCGACCAGACTAGCGGACTCCTCGACAGCCCTACGGCCGATTTCTTTTCTTGTTGTACACGCCAAACGAGAATTCAGAAATAAGATCTCTTTCGCTCAACTTTACGATTTCTATTTTCGCAACTTCTATTTTTATTGATTGTTTCGTAGCGCCCAGCAGATATCCGAACCTTCAAGGAAGATCGGTTAACTCGGTTTTCCTCCGTAAATCTTTATCGGAAATTGGCGGTCGTTGGTTCCAGGTTTGGCTAGAAGGAGGGGGTTACGGATCTATCTATCTCGCGAACTGCACACGCCGATCATGTCTACCGACATCACCAAGGATCAGCCAGCTAGGCGGGCATACGTCGGCCTAGCGCTGAAGACTCCAGCTGGAGATGCGCCCGCGAGTCACCGCTGATGCAAACACCGAGGCGCCAGCAGATGAAGGAACTGTTACCAGCGCTGGCGAACAACAGACAAGCTGATAACCTCGCCGCAAAACAGGTCGATACCTTAACTGCAAGGAGCAAGTTGCCGCTGATCCACCAAAGCACGCCAGCGCGAAGACTCGACTTTGGATCTCCGGCACGAAAAGATGCCCGAAGAGCCCACTCAGGAAGCGGCTCGAAAGGACAGCAAACGACCTCGCAGAACCTTCCACTCCTGCTGCGGGAAACAAGGAAAGCGACGCCGAAAGATCGATCTAGATATCAGCGACCGATCGGATCCTTCCGATGAAGACGCTGACATCCACCAGGGAGAACCGAAGCCAGTCCGCTCGGCGAGGCGGTATCCTTCGATAGGCCCATGACAGAAGAGGAAGAAGAACTCTACTGGATGGAGCAGGAAGAACTTCGCGGAAGATCAAACTTCGGATCTATCGCGACCAGCGCCGACAGGTTCGAGGAACGCCAGCAGCAACAGCGAGATCCATGATCTCCGCGAATCTCTCAAAAGACCGTGGCGAAGTGGCGGTAAAATCACAAATCCATCAGGCGACCAGTTCCGCCCGAGATCAATAGACTCCTCGAGGAAGCACGAGCGCCGTTCACCACTCGGATCACGGAAACACGATCTCAGACCCAGTGGAAGATCAAAATCCCGGCCTATGACGGTACGACGGATCCTAAGTCGCACCTGCAGTCCTTCCAGATCGCAATGGGTAGGTGAAAACTCCCGAGCCGAACGGACGCAGGTCATTGTCTTCTTCGCCGAGCACCTCAAAGGTGCTGCGCCGAAAGTGGTTCTCCGCTCAAAAGGAACTCCATCGGAAGCTTCCGCCAACTGGCCTCGGCGTTTCTCAAACAGTACTCCATGTTCATGGACAGAGAAACGTCCGACGTGGATCTATGGAGTCTAGCTCAGAAGGAAGACGAGTCACTCCGCGACTTCATCGCGAAGGTTCAAACTGGTGATGGCGAGTAACGGGCATCAGCGACAATGTCGCAATCGACGCCCTGAGGAAAACTCTCTGGTACAAGTCGAAGTTCCGAAAGTGGATACTACTGGAAAAGCCGCGGACAATCCAGGATACTCTCCACAAGGCAACAGACTTCATCATCATGGAAGAAGAGATGAAGCTTCTATCGCAGAAGCACGGACCGCAGAAAACAGCGCCCAAGAAGAAACCCTCTCGAACGACAAGTACGCCCATCAATGGCGGGAAGACGCTTCAAGGCAAGCATAACTACGCCATCAACTCGAGCAAGGCAAAACCTCCGAAACACCTGGACCAGGAACCAGTACAAGGACAACTCCTATGCGAGTTCCACGAGACCAGATGTCACTCCACTGCGAACTGCAAGGTTCTCGGCGCCCGGCTCGCCGCAAAACTCCTCACCGGCTAACTATCAAAGGTCAAGAGTATAAAGGACTTGCTCCTGGACTCCGACCGCCAAAGACTAACAAAACTGTCTCCGAGGACCGCTAATCGAAAACCAATCGGGGAAAAGCGGAAGAAGACAGACGACCAAAGGAACAACAGCAGCCGCCAGAGGGTAAACATGATCATCGGAGGATCACAGTTCTACCAAGACTCTGTCTCATCGATAAAAGCCTACGGGCGAAAAGCCGAGACCAGTTCCAACTGGTTCCCGGACAGCGATGTTCCTAACCACACAATCGCTGAGGAACACGAGACCGCCGAATCGACAAACCTCACTCGCGATCCTTTGGTAATCGACCTGGTCATCCAGGATCTCGAAGTCGGCCACATTCTCGTAGATACAGGAAGCACGATCAACGTCATCTTCCGCGACACCCTTTACAGAATGAAGATCCCACTTGGGGAAGTCGTCCCTGAGCCAAAACCTTTGACGGGGTTTTCGGGCGTCACTACCATGACCCTCGAAAGAATCAAACTCCCAGTCATGGCAAAGGAAGTTACAAAGATCGTCGAGTTTGCAGTAGTCGACAACCCGGCCATCTACAACGCCATCATGGGAACCCTTGGATCAACTCCATGAAGGCAGTACCATCCACATATCACCTCGGTATCAAGTTTCCGACTCGACCGAACCGCAGCCATCCGGGTAGTCAGAAACAATCAAGACTCGTACCTAGCCGAAGTTCAAGTTGCAAAAGATCGAACGCCTGCCAACCCAAACGAAAGCAAAGGAATCACACAACATTCCCGAAGACTCGAAGAAAGATGATCCAGAATCATCCGAACAGGCAACGACTCAAGACGGCGACAAAGCCTCTGAATCCACCGCCGTAAGAGCGGACAGCTCGACCCCCGCACAAACCACTGATCCGACCAGCACGATCGAACGGCGACGACGGGAGTAAAACGCCCGCTGCAACTATCAGAACTACGAGATGGCTTGATCCTCGAAAGAGGCGTAGGCAGCTTCGTCGAAACCCGGCGAGTTCAGCTATCCCCTCACCAAAAGGGGACTGCGCGATAATTCTATACTCCCACAAAAGCGAAAAATCCGCACATGTACTCTAACTTCTCGAAATTTTTAAATAAAATTCTTTCTATCTTTCATGCTCATTTAAACGCATCAACGCTTCCGAAAAACGAAAATCATATCTTCAAAAGAAATCACGAGGCGTCGCAACTTCTTAAAAGATAACAAAACTCGTGACCGTAAAAGACAGTCCACCTGCGATTTAAAATAACTCCGCCCGTCGATTGGCCCCGACGGACGACACAAGAAACGCTTCACTCAATACAAACTCGTAGTCAGACCTACAAGGTCCTCTTACATCCGACAAGGATATCATAGCGCGCTATACAAGAAATCCAAAATTTTGTTTTAGCGTCTGGATAAACTCGAAGATAGCTTCGATTCTTTTAACACAAGTCATATAAGCCGGCATTAGTCGCGGACTTTAAACGAAAAGAATCAGGAAGAAATCACTAACAGGCAAAGCGAAAGCCGATCAGTCATCGCACAGCCTCAAAGCTGAGAGTAAACCTAGGTCTTGCCGTAAACCCAGTTTTGCTGGATCTTGACATCTCACAGACATAGTATCGTGATAATGATCCCAAAACATGTCTCTTATCGCTACACCTAAAACGCCGCTAAAAGTAGCATACGGACCAGCGACAAAAAGAGTTAGGATCTGAAGTGACTACTCGCATCCTTCCCTCTACACTTGAAAGTATAAATCAAAACAAAAGAAGAAATCTCGCAAATTTTCATATTCATAAAAGCCGGAAAAACGGCGGGATTCAAAGCCACCAACGGCCAGTCCCAAAACATAAGAATGCAACCTCCAGCGGTCGCAGAATAAAATTATTAGAAACGCCACACACGCCAAAAATTCAGTTCACAAAGGAAGTCAACATTGAGAAATCGGATGCGAAATCCCAAAAGAACTAGCAGGCTGGTCCACTTCCTCATTCACGCCGAGCATTCCCACCATCCTCAGCGTTCTCATCGGCTCCGGCCTCCACCGTATCCTCGGAAACCTCGATAGGTTCCCATAGTCTCGGACTCTTTCTTCTACCGGAGGAACCAAGGACTCAGCATGAGCACACTCGCCATGAAATCCTTCATTTCAGCAATCTCGAATCGAAGAGAAACCGGTTCTGAGACTTGTAAAGGTTTACGACCAACCCCGCACTCAAGGAAATCACCAACGAACTCCTGAGCTTCTTTAAAACATTGAAACTCAGCAGCAAGCGATTCGCCCGTCTTGCCACCTCCTGCGACCATCCTTCTTCCTCTCCTTTCGCCCGAACAAGAGCCGAGCATGAAGCTCAGCTTGCTTCGCTGCTCGTGCCTTCACCTCTTGTCGGAACCGAAAAGCTCTCGCCCGCTTCTATGGTCTTGAAGTTAGCAATCCTGGATTTGCGGAATCTCGAGTCAAAGCTCATTAAACACTCTTAGTCCCTGCATAAAACTCAAGATCAGCAAGCATGCTTATATACAGATTGACGCAAGGTTAAGCAGTTTGAAGAGCCAAACCTCGTTGACGCGTTGGGAGCCCTCGGCAAAAACCCGTTGTTTCTCCTCATCCTCCAGCGACTTCGTCAGTAGTAAACTCGGGAGGAAGGCCATCAAAGAAGTTGTTAGGTGGAAAACGCTGGCTCCGCCTTTTCCGTTGGAGCAAAACTAGGTTTTCTCCCAACGGTGAAGGACTTTCGAGCCTTCCCCATCATCGACTTCCTTCCCTTACGAGACCTCTGTCTGCGCCTCCGGTAGGAGCAGCGGTGACGGGTTCGGCGTCAGATGACGGACAGGACCTCGACCGATAAAGCCTAACCGCGTCTCGGATCCGTTTGAGGGTGAAGGATTTCCAGAAAAACCGCCTTTGACGAAGAAGATCTCTCTTGACAAAGACGTCACCAGGCAAGTCGCGGTAGGGTTGTTCCTACAAAACGAAAAATTTCACTAAAACTTCGCGCGAAAGGTGAGATAGACAACGGGTTTTCGTCAGATACCTCGGTTGAAGTTCCATGCTCGCGGAAATAGATGGAGGCAGCTCTCCTCGACAGACTCGCCATCTATTTAAACGAAGAAGAAACGCTCCTGCCACGATTTGGGATTCGAAGTAGTCCCCTGAATCACGGCCATATCCTTCTTAGGCAGCATGGAGTAGTAACCGTCACTCCCGTCGGCCGAGTACCCTAAAGACCTTCAAATCATCGGGACCAAGATCAATCCGAGTTAAGTAGCTAGCGATCAATGCGCCAAGCCAACTCTCCAAGGCAGGAACGCTGAGTTGGTTGATCGAAGTTCGGCGGTGAAGCGCCGCGAACAATGGCACCAGGGATTGGGAACCACATCGGCGATGCGTAAAAGCTTCGTAACATGTAAAGAAACCTTGCAGAGGATTCCTTGCACTCTCGTTACCAACGGGAATCCGGAATTTGACTCTTTCAGGAACCTGGTAAAAATCTCGAAGAACCTTGAGATATTTACGAGAAACGAGCTTAGGCGAAGCGGAGCACCGGGCTGCCTCGAGACCTCCTGGAACAGGGATCTCTGGCAGTGTTGGGGCGAACCTACAAGGACTTCGGTATCGCATTCTTCTTTTCCTCCTCGACCGACTCCTCCTGCTTCACCGTCACATGGGCAGGAGAGTCATCCGAGGATGAATGGGAAGAAGAGTTTCTCTTTGAGGATCTTGAAGACATTGTTCTTAAAGAGAGAGAAAGGATTCTTGAGAGAGAGTAAAAACCTTGTGATGAAGTAAGAATGAGATTCCTTACTCCATATAAAGGAGGTAAAATCACTATTTACCCCGATTTTCGGCAAACGATTACGTCTCAACATCTTCCCACACGGCTATACCGCAAGCTAGGATCCGACAGGCTCTACGGTTCCTAGCTAGCTGGGGGGCTAACTGTTGGGGTCAAAATCGGTCAGTGACGAAATCGTCACCCGAAAATCCTCGAAAGAAAAGCCAAGCGACGATCAAATCCAAGAAACGGGTCGTCGCTCGATAAAACTCACGGAAGGCTCGTCCACTCCCATCTGGCACCAACAGCGAGGGTCCTGGCGCCCATCCGTGCGATCATCTCATGATCTCGGGCAACGGCGGCATCTTGGTCCTTTGAAACCCATGTCTGGATTGTCCGAGATCTACGATGAGTCTTCCGTAGAGCCTTCCCGATTGTTTAGAAGATTCATCGTTTATCACATCTAAAACTCGGAGCCACATTGCTCGCATCCTCGACGACGGAAAATCTGCAGATCCAAGTCCATCTCAAATCCCGATACTCGCGGAATCTCGTTGGATTAGAAACGATTATCTCGAAATCTACAACTAGAGATCCTCCCAAACTCAAAAGATTTCCCGCAAACAACTGACAAGGGAAAGATCGAACAACGAAAAACCCACAGACGGCAAGACGGCCTGGCACCGGCGGCACCCCGGCCTGGCGCCGGCGGCACCCGGCCTGGCGCCGGCGGCACGCGGGACGCGGGCTGGCCTGGCGCCGGCGGCACCCGGCCTGGCGCCGGCGGCACCCGGCCTGGCGCCGGCGGCACGCGGGACGCGGGCTGGCCTGGCGCCGGCGGCACGCGGGACGCGGGCTGGCCTGGCGCCGGCGGCACGCGGGACGCGGGCTGGCCTGGCGCCGGCGGCACCCGGCCTGGCGCCGGCGGCACGCTGGACGCTGGCTGGCCTGGCGCCGGCGGCACCCGGCCTTCGAAACCTTCAAAGACCGCCCTTCAAAACCGTAAAACACCTAACGGCCCAACGCGGGCCAAAACGCCCACGACGATTTTCCGAAAAGGAAGGATAACTATGACGGTTTATCCTTATCCTCACATAAGAGATAAATGTCAAGTTTCCAGAAGATAAATATCAAGTTTCCAGAAGATAAATGTCGAGATTTCCGAAGATAAATGTCAAGTTTCCCGATAAACACGAAGATGGACGAAAATGGAAAAAGCCCGACTCAGCCCGCAAGAAGATAGACCGTCTTAGGAGGAGTATATAAGGAGAGCTTTGAGCAAGAAGTAAACCAGATCACAAGCTTTCAAGCACTTAGCACTTAGAGCGATTTAGCATTCTTTTCTGTTTTCACTAGCGAGCTGCGACTCAACTAGGATAGACTTAGGCGACCAGACTAGCGGACTCCTCGACAGCCCTTACGGCCGATTTCTTTTCTTGTTGTACACGCTCAAACGAGAATTCAGAAATAAGATCTCTTTCGCTCAACTTTTAAGATTTCTATTTTCGCAACTTCTATTTTTATTGATTGTTTCGTGTGCGGCCCAGCAGATATCCGGGACCTTCAAGGAAGATTGGGTTAACTCGGTTTTCCTCCGTAAATCTTTATCGGAAATTGACGGTGCGAATTTCGGTTCCCACAACCTTGTTAGTGCTCCCATTGTTCAGCCACCTGATTGGGACCTCCCCTTTGAGATAATGTGCGATGCTAGTGATTTTGCTGTTGGGGCTGTCCTGGGGCAGAAGAAGGATGGCAAAACTCATGTGATTTATTATGCGAGCCAAACCTTGAATGATGCACAGATGAAGTATGCCACAACAGAGAAAGAGATGCTGGCCATTGTCTTCGCCTTTGAGAAATTCAGAAGCTACCTGGTGGGTTCTAAGGTCATTGTGTATACTGATCATGCAGCTTTGAGACACCTCCTAGCAAAGAAGGATGCCAAGCCAAGACTACTAAGGTGGATCCTTTTGCTTCAAGAGTTTGACTTGGAGATTAGAGACAAGCCAGGGATTGAGAATGGAGTTGCTGATCACTTGTCCAGGTTGAGAATTGAAGGTGGAATCCCTATTGATGAGGGCCTCAGAGAAGAGCATGTCTTGGCCATCATGTCAGTGGTAGCAGTCATTGAGACTGGAAAAAAGATTGAAGAGGTTAAGGCAGCTGAAGAGAAGGGACCTTGGTATGCTGATTTGGTTAACTACTTAGCCAGTGGAAAGGAACCATTGGGGCTTGCAGGGTATGAGAAGAAGAAGTTCTACAAAGACTTGAAGAGATACTATTGGGATGAACCATACCTCTACACCCTATGCAAGGATCAGATTTACAAAAGAGTGATGGATGAAGAAGAAGTTGAAGGAATCCTCTCACATTGCCATGGTGCCATGGATCTTCCTATGGAGGCCATTTTGCTCCATTCAAGACTGTCTCAAAGGTGTTACAAGCTGGATTTTGGTGGCCACACATGTTCAGGGACTCACAAGACTTCATTTCAAGATGTGACTCTTGCCAAAGGAGTGGGAACATTACTAAAAGGAATGAGATGCCTCAAAACCCAATCCTTGAAGTAGAGGTGTTTGATGTTTGGGGGATTGATTTCATGGGACCTTTTCCTTCTTCTTATGGAAACAAATACATCTTGGTGGCTGTGGACTATGTATCAAAGTGGGTGGAAGCAATAACAAGTCCTACAAATGATTCAAGAGTAGTGGTAAAAATGTTCAAGAGCACTATTTTCCCAAGGTTTGGAGTTCCAAGAGTGGTCATAAGTGATGGAGGTTCACACTTCATCAACAAGGTATTTGAGAGTCTTCTCAAGAGGAATGGAGTGAAGCACAAGGTTGCAACATCCTATCACCCTCAAACAAGTGGCCAAGTGGAGGTCTCCAACAAGCAAATCAAGGGGATCTTGGAGAAGGTTGTAGGAACCAAGAGGAAGGATTGGTCAACCAAGCTTGATGATGCCCTTTGGGCATATAGAACAGCATTCAAGACTCCTCTAGGCACCACTCCCTTCAACCTTGTCTATGGAAAGTCTTGCCACCTGCCAGTTGAGCTTGAATACAAGGCATTGTGGGCTGTGAAGCTTCTAAACTTTGACATCAAGTGTGCAAAGGAGAAGAGACTTCTTCAACTCAATGAGCTGGATGAGATAAGGATGGATGCCTTTGAGAACTCAAGGATCTACAAGGAAAAGACAAAGGCCTTCCATGACAGGCACATCCTCAAGAGAGAGTTCAAGGCAGGAGATCAAGTGCTTCTTTACAACTCTAGACTGAAGTTATTTCCAGGAAAGCTTAAGTCAAGATGGTCTGGTCCATTTGTGATCAAAGAAGTGAGGCCTTATGGAGCCATTGTGTTATGGGATAAGCAGGGTAATGAGTTCACAGTTAATGGCCAGAGACTCAAGGAATACATGGCCACAGTACCAAAGGAGGATGGGACATCAACCCCACTCTCTGATGCTCCCCTTGCCTAACCTCAAAGGAGGCAAAGTCAAGCTAGTGACTTTAAACAAGCTCACTTGGGAGGAAGTCCCATGGTTATCCTTGTAAATATTGCATTAGGATTTGTTCTTTTTCAGCAATAAATCATTTGGAGGATGGTGAGAGCTTGGGAATGGGTTGGATAAGGTCTTGAGATGGAGGAAGCATATATAAAAAAAAAAAAAAAGAGAGAAGGTGGAGCAGGACCGGGGTGGCCTGTCCGGGTAAGGGCACCCGGTCGGATTGCCGAAGGAGAATGGACCGGGGTGTGCTGTCCGGGTTGGAGCACCCGGTCGTGAAGCAGCAAGGTGGACGACCGGGGACAGGCGTCCGGGTTCACCATCCCGGTCGGCAGCATCCAGCAAGCAGGATCCGCGATGACCAGGCCAACCCATGGAGCACCAGACCCGTATCCGCGACCCAGGTAAGGTTTCTCTTCCTTTTTCAAGCCCAAACCCGACCTACCCTGACCCGAGCACCCATCCACCCGACCCAGAAACAATTAAAACCCTAAGCCACCCTCTCTCTCCTCATTTCATCTTCTTCCTCACATCATAATCCTCTCTAGCCTCCAAGAACACAAATTCACATAACTTTGCCAAATCTCAACCAAATCATAAACTTCTTTTTCCCACATCAAGACCTTCTTCCCCTAGACCTAATTCCTTGAACCTTTTCATCTTTATCCTTCATCCAAAGCAAGGTATGGTATCTCTAAGTTCAAATTCGTAACCCTCATGAACCCTAAAATTTGAACTTGAAATTTGAGCCTTTTCTTGCTAGATTCTTGTAAATTAGACTAGGGAATGCTTATATATCATGCTGGGTAGTTGATTTCATGGTGGAATTGAGATTAATTTGAACTTTGAAAAATTAGGGTTCATGAGATTTGGGGGTTTTTCATAAAGTGCTTGTTTTAGGTTGTTCTTGGGTTAGATTGGATGCTAGGTTGATGGAGAACTTCAATTTAGGCCATTTTAAGCTTGATTGTGCTTAATTGAGTGGTTTTGATTCTTAGAGGTTCTTTTGCTCATAAAAAAAAAAATTTTGAGCATGAGAATTCTCTAAGTTGTTCTAAAGCCTTTGCTTAAAAGTTGTTTCTTGTGAGCATTTGATCATTGGAGTTGTAATTCATATGCTTTTGATCATATTCCTCATATTGAAAGCTTTTTCCTTCTCAAGCTTACTCTTTCCAAGGTCTAAAGTTTCAGGTACCAATGGGGCGAAGAATGAAGCTGATCTTGAAGTTGAGAAGAAAGAGCTGCAGCAAGACACACTGCTCAGTTTGGGAAATCTTTGGGTTCACAGCCTGGTTCAGAGGAAGAGCGCCAGCAAGCCTTGGCTCTGCTAAGGAAGAAGGCACAATCCAAGAAAGAAGGGAAGAGAGTTGTGGTTGATAAGAGTGTGGCTGAAAGTGCTCACAAGCAAGCCAAGAAAGATGGGAAGAAAGTTGTTGCTGATAAGAGTGTGGCTGATGGTGCTCACAAGCAAGCCAAAAGGAATGGAAAGAGATTAGCTGTTGGAGACAATGGGGCTGATGGTACTCACATGCAGGCTCCTCCAAAGAGAGCTAAGGCACCAAGAAATTCTGGTGTGGGAGCTCTTGTGATTGAAAAGACAAGCAACAAAGGTGATCATACCCTTTCTCACACTATGAGGGTTATGACTCCAGCTAGGAGAACACCAGACCCTGTGCAAGAAGTTGTAGAGAGCCTTAACCAGCACAACAAGGAAGAGAAGTTGGCAAGGGCTAGAGAAAAGAAGCAAGGCAAGAAACCAATGATTGCAGAAAATGAAGGTGAAGAGGATGAGATATCTTCTAATGATGAGCAAGCTGATCCTAAATCAAGGTATGACAAGAGGGATAGGTCCAAGACACCTACTGAAGATGAGCTGCTAGACTTTTTGAGGAATGGCATTGCTTGGGTCCCCACCAGATTTGTTCATAAGATGATTTTGCAAGAGCTGTACCTTGATGATGATGTTGAAGAAATGCTTAAGCACATGAAGGTGGGCAGCCTCTATTCAGCAGCTTACCCCACTCACAAAGAAGTCTCTTGCCAATTCTTGGCTACACTAGAAGCAATTTTTCACACTTCCAAGCATACACAGCAAGGATGGGGAGAGATCAAATTCAAGATTGAGGGTGAGGTGTACTCCATGTCTTTCAAAGAGATTAGTGAAGTTCTTGACCTTGAGGATCAGAAAAACCCTTCACTTCCAACACTCAAGACAGCCCTGATGATAAGGCTTTTCTAAGTCCTAATCAAATGTTGTAGAATACAAGATGTCAATCCAATTCTAAGAGATTCTAATGCAAGGGGAATGCAAGTTCATGCTTAATCTAAGTCTATCAAGATGAGAGGATGATTGAGAAACTAAGACAATATTAAAAATGCAATAAAAGATTGAACTTTCTTTCTTATGAGGAGAGTGAGACCCATGGGTATAGGGACTTGATATCAAATGATTAAGCTTCAATCCAAGATGCTAACTTTTCAATCAATCTAATCCTTATGCCTAGACAACAAAACTAAGCAAGCTCTATCCCTAGATGAATGCTCTTTTGCAATGATCACCCAAGTACACCAAATCCCTTTGGCTGTAATGATCAAAGCAAACATGGAGAATGAGTCTAATAGCAATCCTAGCTCCTTTGACAACTAATCCCTTAGGCAAAGCAAGCTAAAAACATAGATGAGTTGGTTCAGGCATTTCATAGAACACCTTCCGGGCATGAAATGCCTATAGCTCTATGCTTGAGAGGCCAACTCAAATATAGCTTTAAAAACACCAAATCTATGCAAGGAAATGATAGATCTAACAATAGACACCTTGGATCTAACTTAATCACTCTCTATCACCCTAACCCATGGATCTTAGAAGGATCTACTCACTAATCCACATGCTTACTCTTAAACCCATGATAGATTCAAGCTTAAACATATAGAGAAAGAAATGATATGAAATCAAACAATCAAGAACACAAAGACAAAGATGAGATTATGAATCAAGATGAAACTTTACTCAAGAGGTTTATGTGTTCTTAGATAGAAAATGAGATAAGTCCCTCAAAGGGGATACAAGAGTATTTATATGGGGCTTGGAAACCCTTAAAAACATAAAGGAGAAAGTCTAAAAAGCCCTTGGCCAAGTGATTTTCGACCAATGAGAAAAGAGAGGCCAAAAACGCTCAGGGTCAGCTTGCCCATGTCCTGGCCGCGCGTCCTGACCCGAGCAGGTCGTCCCGTCCGAGAAATCCACCAGGCCGAGCGGGTCAGTCAAGCCGCCAAGACGCCTGGTCACAAGATCCGCCCTCGTCCATCCGTCCAATCAGCGGGTCATGCACCCGAGCTCCTCTGGCAGCGCAACCTGGCCCTTGTCCATCCGTCCAATCCCGCGCACTCTAGGCCGCGCATGAACTGTGTCCATTCCCTTCAGGCCGCGCGGGTATCTTGCTCCGCGCATGCTAGGCCGCGCACCGGCTCATGTCCTGGCTGCCGTCCCGCGCGGGTCATGTGTCCCGAGCAGTCTGGCCGCGCATCATGGTCCGTTCTTGCCTGTCCCTGGTGTGCTCCGCGCGGGTACTCTCACCCGAGCAGTCCAGGCCGCGCGTCCGGCCAACCTGACATGCTTCAAGTGAATTGATCATAACTTCTCCAATACAGGTCCAAATGACTTGAAACCACTTCCATTGGAAAGCTAACTCAATTTGCTGTGTCTCCACAAAATCTTAGCATCAGAAGAAATTTCTAAGGCCTCCGTCCATGTTCATCTTTAAACCCCTCTTTTTCATCACAAAACTTCCAAACATCTCCAAAATCTCCAAAGTATACTCCAACACCTGATAGAGACTTATGAATGCAAAATGAGCCTAAAGATGCCTAATGCCTAATCTAAATGAGCAAAAATGCACAAGATATGATAGCTAAAAACATGTAAATATGCAAGACATCAACTCCCCCACACTAGACCTTTGCTTGTCCTCAAGTAAACTTTTCAAACACAAGGGGGATGGATGGATGCAAGGATGGGAACAAAGCCAAAGGAAACACTCATAGCACTCAACCTGACATCCTAAAGAAACATAGCAAATAGCATGAGCAAACTCTCTTATTATGCTCTAGCTTCACAAGGCCTATCAATTACTCTTATGCCTCTACACAAGATGCAATGCCTATCAACTAACATGCTCTCTTAACCAGCCCTCACATTGATTCACACACACAAGGTGAAGTCTCACAAATGGGCACATGATCTCAATCATTTGGCTAGGTGATCAAATGGTCTAATAAGGATGAAAAGGAGGGTTCAATGCTTCATTTCAAGGTGGCAGTCACTCAAAAATCAAGGAGCTTGATCATTATGCAAAATTTATCTAAGACTAGGAGCAATTCATGCATACATGGATCCATCCTCATCATTCTACCCAATTCCTAAGTGATTACAAGATCTATACCCTTTTTATTCATCCCATAACCCAAAATGAAGACATACTCACATCACTCACCAAATGAACATTTTTTTTCTCATGATTCAACCTCTAAGGACCTCTATTCACATTCTAAACTCTAACTCTTAAGGTTTTCCTTCCCCACTATCTTATTGAATCTTTCTTTTTCTTTTTTTTTTTTTTTTTTTTTTTTTTATATATATACATGAGGGGGAAGGTCAAAAGCTTCAATCAAGAGCTTTTCATTTTTCATTTCTAGGTCCCTAGGGATTTTCCTTCTCAACACTTTCTTTGTTCATCAATCCCAACATTGACATATCCTCAAACCCAAGATCTAAATCATTAGGTAACAGACACTTCACTCACCATCCTAGAAGCTAGCTCAAATGATGACCCTATGCTAGCAAGAGATGAGAACAAATCCATGTCGCTCCCAATACTCTCAAGATTTTGCACATGACAAGCTATCAAAAGAGGCCTCACTCAAGCAAATCAATGTAGGTTTCAAAGAATGGATAGGGTTCAAGGGTAAGGGAGTGCCATTTGGGTTAACAAAGGGTGGTACAATGGAAAAAGATAACCCAAATGTGTATGAGATCCATGACTAAGTATGCAAATGCCCATATGCAAGAGAGATTAAGTTCATTCAAGTCTAAGTTCAGGATGGAGCTGGTCTTAAGAACAATGCCAATATCAAGCAAGCAAGCAAGCTTCAAGAAGAGTTTTCAAGGCTCAAAGCATGCAAGCTTTTTCAAAAGGTGCTCAAGCTACTTGATATGTTTAACTAGGGTGCCAAATTCAGTGCAAACAAGTGTTCTTTACAAGGCAATGCTCCACATGCAAATGAATGCAACCTATATGCTCTAGACTCAATCTTAAGGATGCAAGTGATGCAATCTACATGGTTCAAAAATTTAAAATTTTTTGGATTTTCTATGCACTTATGAATGTACAATGCAATGCATGAGACTCAAAATCACAAAGCAAACATGATCAAATATCCGGTACCTCCCCCACACTTAAATCACACAGTCTCCTGTGTGAGTAAGAGAGTAAGAGATACCCCAACAAGGCAAAATCAAATGTATATACAAGAAGGGTTGGAGTAATACCACACAAGGAGATTTGGGCATGGTGCTTGTGTCATGACTAGAAGCTGGCTTGGTTCATAGCAACTAGAGGAGGCTGCTACATGGATCATGGGGCTTAAGTGGTTCACCACCATTCTTCTCTCCTCTAGTGCTTTGCTCAACCTGAAAATCTTGACCACTTTTATTAAAAACTAAAAAGGAAATTGAAATTGCAAAGCTATATACAAGGATAACCATGGGACTTCCTCCCAAGTGAGCTTGTTTTGAGTCACTTAGCTTGACTACCTTTTCTCTTTGACTAGTGAGAAGGAGGATCCTTCCCACCTTCAAGTGTGATGGTTAGGACCTGAGAGAGAAGCTCTTGAAGCTTGATTGGGTCATCTTGGAGCTGAGGAGTGATGATGGCTCTAGCATTTGAGAATGGTGTGGACCTGCCCTTATGCTTGATCTTGTACTCAATGGCTCCATCCTTGAGCTTCTTTGGATGGAGAGTGAGAGTGTGTGAGAGCAAATCAAGAGGAGGCTCTTTCACTATCTTCTTCTTGCCATGAGTGGCCCTTAAGGCTCCAGCCATCCCCTCTCTTTTAGCACTTTCCAAGTGCTCAACACACAACTCCTTAGAACACTCTCCATCAAGACCCTCTTTCTTACCTTCAACCTCTTCATCTTGGGGCTTCTCAACAGCTTGTACATCACAAGTGATTGTCCCACAATAGTCTGATTCAGTGGAGGCTGGAGAGGATAGGAGACTGCTTTGTTGACATGCATGAGAGTGACCTTCTTGTTGGGAAAGTCAATGCAAGCTCCAACTGTTGTGAGGAAAGGAGTGCCAAGGATCAAAGGGACTCTTTCTTCAGATGTCATCTTCAAAACAGTGAGGTCAATAGGTATGGTGCAGGATCCAATCTTCAAGGGAAAGTCCTTGATTATGCCAAGTGGGGTGGTAGAAGAGGAATCCCCAAAGGTGAGAGGAGGAGTATCTGTTTCCATGCTTTCAATCCCAATACTCTGCACCATATCCAAGGAGATGACATTCACACTAGCTCCACTATCAACAAGAGCATCATCCATAGTTAGTTTACCAAGAGAGCAAGACAATGTGAACTTCCCTTGAGACTCAAGCTTAGGGAGGGACTTGGGAGGGATTGGTGGATCAATCTTCAGAAGTGAGATGTCCAAAAGTTCAGCCACTTCAGCTTGGTGGGTGAGAATGTCCTTTATGAGCATCATTTGGACATGAGCAGCATGCATATTGCTGATCTCTGGAAGCTTGACTCCAATATCACTGAGTTCTTTTCTGAATTTGGAGACCACTTTTTTCTGAGCTTTGGTGAGGAACCTTTGAGGGAAAGGGAGCTTATCATATGGTGATAGCTCAACCTCATTGTCTTCTTCCTTCACTTTTTTCAGCTTGGGGTTAGCATTCTTCTCAACTTGTGTCTCAACCTTAGGTTCATCAATCTTTCCTTGAACCTTCTTATCAGCTCTCTTCACAACTCTAGCTTCAGCTGTGGCCACAACCAGTCTCTTATCGTGTTCAATCTGATTTCCAAGCACTAGCCTCTCAATCTCATCAACATCTTTCTTATGATCACTCAATGCAATCCTTGAAGAAGTGGAGAGGATGACATTGCAAGTCTCCTTAGGGTTCGTCTCTGGTTTCCCTGGTAGAGATCCCATTGGATTCTTGGAGGAAGAAGACATGGATGCAACTTGGCTCTCCAAAGCTTTGAGGTGAGAGGCAAGTTGCATGTACTTGTTGTTGAGATCAGAATAAGTTCCATCAATCTTGGCGTGGATATTCTTGAACTCATCTCCAATACTCCTAGCATTCTTCTCTTGAGCTTCTAAGAGTTGTTTAAACATGGACTCCAAGTTTGAACTTGGAGCCTGAGCTGGAGAAGAGCTTCCTTGGGGCTGAGTAGGCTGGTTTGCTTGGTAACCTCCTTGGTGATTGTTGTAGTAAGGTCTTTGCTGGTAGTTGTTTTGGTATTGGAAGTTGGGCTCTTTCCTATACCATGTGCCATTAGAATTGATGAAACACAGCTCCTCTTGTCCTTCTACACCATGAACTTCAGTAGTTCTAGCAGGCTGTTTCTGTTGCTGGTTCCCAATGGAGTTAAGCTGCTCTTGCTTAGCCTTCTCTACAAGAAGCTTGTCCAACTTTTCTTGGAGAGATTTCAGGGCCTTTCTTGTGTGCAGATCATCTTCATCAGTGCATCTGTTGGCCCTATCATGCTCCTCACTGTAGACTGAATCACTCTTGGCCATGTTCTCCACCAGCTCCTCAGCATCCTGCTCAGTTCTGCCCAAGAAGAACCCATTGCTGGCTGTGTCCAATCTGCTCCTGAACTCTGGTAGAGCACCTCTGTAGAAGGTACTAAGCAAACTCTCCTTGGTGAAGCCATGATGTGGGCATTGAGACCAATAGCCCTTGAACCTCTCCCATGCTTCACTAAAGCTCTCAAGGTTCTTCTGCTGAAAGCTAGAGATCTCATTTCTGATCTTGGCTGTTCTTGAGGTAGAGAAGAATTTCTCTAGGAATGCTCTCTTGCACTCATTCCAAGTAGTGATAGAGTCACTTGGAACAGCCTTCTCCCATAGATGTGCCTTGTCTCCCAAAGAGAATGGAAACAACCTCAGCTTGAAAGCATCTTCAGAAACTCCATTAATCTTGGACAAGCTACAGTAGCTATCAAATGTGTCCAAGTGATCAAGGGATCCTCCACAGCAAGGCCATGGAACTTGTTGTTCTCAATCAAATGCAGCAGCCCTGATTTGATCTCAAAGTTGTTGTTCTCCACAGCTGGTGCTCTGATTCCCAACCTATGACCATGAATGTGAGGTTGGTCATAGGCTCCAATGGCTCTTGCTTGGCGTGGTTGGTGATGTGGCTGGCGTGGTGGTCTAGGATTGTCAGCTCTTGGACCATTGTCCCCGTGGACATTACCATCTTGAGGCAGATTCTCCATCTCAAACCCCAACCTTTCAAGATGAGCCTGTTGCTCTACTTCTCTTCTTTGTCTAGCTATCTCCCTCTCAAGTGCAGCAATCTCTTCAACAGTAGGAACCAAGTTGGATGCCCCTCTGCTTCTTGTGATCATACACCTGAAAGTCAAAGATAGAAGAGGCAAGAACCAATATCACAAGATACAATAAAAAGAAAAATGACTTAGTCTCAAGCAAATAACTAAATCCCAATGTCAAAATCAACTTAGAACTTGGCAACGGCGCCAATTTGATGATAAGGCTTTTCTAAGTCCTAATCAAATGTTGTAGAATACAAGATGTCAATCCAATTCTAAGAGATTCTAATGCAAGGGGAATGCAAGTTCATGCTTAATCTAAGTCTATCAAGATGAGAGGATGATTGAGAAACTAAGACAATATTAAAAATGCAATAAAAGATTGAACTTTCTTTCTTATGAGGAGAGGAGACCCATGGGTATAGGGACTTGATATCAAATGATTAAGCTTCAATCCAAGATGCTAACTTTTCAATCAATCTAATCCTTATGCCTAGACAACAAAACTAAGCAAGCTCTATCCCTAGATGAATGCTCTTTGCACTCATTCCAAGTAGTGATAGAGTCACTTGGAACAGCCTTCTCCCATAGATGTGCCTTGTCTCCCAAAGAGAATGGAAACAACCTCAGCTTGAAAGCATCTTCAGAAACTCCATTAATCTTGGACAAGCTACAGTAGCTATCAAATGTGTCCAAGTGATCAAGGGATCCTCCACAGCAAGGCCATGGAACTTGTTGTTCTCAATCAAATGCAGCAGCCCTGATTTGATCTCAAAGTTGTTGTTCTCCACAGCTGGTGCTCTGATTCCCAACCTATGACCATGAATGTGAGGTTGGTCATAGGCTCCAATGGCTCTTGCTTGGCGTGGTTGGTGATGTGGCTGGCGTGGTGGTCTAGGATTGTCAGCTCTTGGACCATTGTCCCGTGGACATTACCATCTTGAGGCAGATTCTCCATCTCAAACCCCAACCTTTGAAGATGAGCCTGTTGCTCTACTTCTCTTCTTTGTCTAGCTATCTCCCTCTCAAGTGCAGCAATCTCTTCAACAGTAGGAACCAAGTTGGATGCCCTCTGCTTCTTGTGATCATACACCTGAAAGTCAAAGATAGAAGAGGCAAGAACCAATATCACAAGATACAATAAAAGAAAAATGACTTAGTCTCAAGCAAATAACTAAATCCCAATGTCAAAATCAACTTAGAACTTGGCAACGGCGCCAATTTGATGATAAGGCTTTTCTAAGTCCTAATCAAATGTTGTAGAATACAAGATGTCAATCCAATTCTAAGAGATTCTAATGCAAGGGGAATGCAAGTTCATGCTTAATCTAAGTCTATCAAGATGAGAGGATGATTGAGAAACTAAGACAATATTAAAAATGCAATAAAAGATTGAACTTTCTTTCTTATGAGGAGAGTGAGACCCATGGGTATAGGGACTTGATATCAAATGATTAAGCTTCAATCCAAGATGCTAACTTTTCAATCAATCTAATCCTTATGCCTAGACAACAAAACTAAGCAAGCTCTATCCCTAGATGAATGCTCTTTGCAATGATCACCCAAGTACACCAAATCCCTTTGGCTGTAATGATCAAAGCAAACATGGAGAATGAGTCTAATAGCAATCCTAGCTCCTTTGACAACTAATCCCTTAGGCAAAGCAAGCTAAAACATAGATGAGTTGGTTCAGGCATTTCATAGAACACCTTCCGGGCATGAAATGCCTATAGCTCTATGCTTGAGAGGCCAACTCAAATATAGCTTTAAAAACACCAAATCTATGCAAGGAAATGATAGATCTAACAATAGACACCTTGGATCTAACTTAATCACTCTCTATCACCCTAACCCATGGATCTTAGAAGGATCTACTCACTAATCCACATGCTTACTCTTAAACCCATGATAGATTCAAGCTTAAACATATAGAGAAAGAAAGGATATGAAATCAAACAATCAAGAACACAAAGACAAAGATGAGATTATGAATCAAGATGAAACTTTACTCAAGAGGTTTATGTGTTCTTAGATAGAAAATGAGATAAGTCCCTCAAAGGGGATACAAGAGTATTTATATGGGGCTTGGAAATCCTTAAAACATAAAGGAGAAAGTCTAAAAGCCCTTGGCCAAGTGATTTTCGACCAATGAGAAAAGAAGCCAAAAGCGCTCAGGGTCAGCTTGCCCATGTCCTGGCCGCGCGTCCTGACCCGAGCAGGTCGTCCCGTCCGAGAAATCCACCAGGCCGCGCGGGTCAGTCAAGCCGCGCACGTCTGGCCGCGCATCCGGCCCTCGTCCATCCGTCCAATCCCGCGCGGGTCATGCACCCGAGCATCTCTGATCACAAGAACCTGGCCCTTGTCCATCCGTCCAATCCCACAAGACTCTAGGTCACAAGATGAATCAGGTCCATTCCCTTCAGGCCGCTGGTATCTTGTTCACAGATGCTAGGACGCCAGACCGCTCATGTCCTGGCTGCCTTCCCGCTGGTCATGTGTCCCGAGCAGTCTGGCAGCATCATGGTCCGTTCTTGCCTGTCCCTGGTGTGCTCGCGGGTACTCTCACCCGAGCAGTCCAGGCCAGCGTCCGGCCAACCTGACATGCTTCAAGTGAATTGATCATAACTTCTCCAATACAGGTCCAAATGACTTGAAACCACTTCCATTGGAAAGCTAACTCAATTTTCTGTGTCTCCACAAAATCTTAGCATCAGAAGACATTTCTAAGGCCTCCGTCCATGTTCATCTTTAAACCCTCTTTTTCATCACAAAACTTTTAAGTCCTAATCAAATGTTGTAGAATACAAGATGTCAATCCAATTCTAAGAGATTCTAATGCAAGGGAATGCAAGTTCATGCTTAATCTAAGTCTATCAAGATGAGAGGATGATTGAGAAACTAAGACAATATTAAAATGCAATAAAAGATTGAACTTTCTTTCTTATGAGGAGAGTGAGACCCATGGGTATAGGGACTTGATATCAAATGATTAAGCTTCAATCCAAGATGCTAACTTTTCAATCAATCTAATCCTTATGCCTAGACAACAAAACTAAGCAAGCTCTATCCCTAGATGAATGCTCTTTTGCAATCATCACCCAAGTACACCAAATCCCTTTGGCTGTAATGATCAAAGCAAACATGGAGAATGAGTCTAATAGCAATCCTAGCTCCTTTGACAACTAATCCCTTAGGCAAAGCAAGCTAAAACATAGATGAGTTGGTTCAGGCATTTCATAGAACACCTTCCGGGCATGAAATGCCTATAGCTCTATGCTTGAGAGGCCAACTCAAATATAGCTTTAAAAACACCAAATCTATGCAAGGAAATGATAGATCTAACAATAGACACCTTGGATCTAACTTAATCACTCTCTATCACCCTAACCCATGGATCTTAGAAGGATCTACTCACTAATCCACATGCTTACTCTTAAACCCATGATAGATTCAAGCTTAAACATATAGAGAAAGAAAGGATATGAAATCAAACAATCAAGAACACAAAGACAAAGATGAGATTATGAATCAAGATGAAACTTTACTCAAGAGGTTTATGTGTTCTTAGATAGAAAATGAGATAAGTCCCTCAAAGGGGATACAAGAGTATTTATATGGGGCTTGGAAACCCTTAAAACATAAAGGAGAAAGTCTAAAAGCCCTTGGCCAAGTGATTTTCGACCAATGAGAAAAGAGAGGCCAAAACGCCAGGGTCAGCTTGCCCATGTCCTGGCAGCGTCCTGACCCGAGCAGGTCGCCCCGTCCGAGAAATCCACCAGGCCGCTGGTCAGTCAAGCAGCGCCGCGTCTGGCAGCGCATCAACCCTCGTCCATCCGTCCAATCCGCGGGTCATGCACCCGAGCATCTCTGATCACAAGAACCTGGCCCTTGTCCATCCGTCCAATCCGGCGCCTCTAGGCGCAGCGAATCGTGTCCATTCCCTTCAGGCAGCTGCGGGTATCTTGCTCAGCGCGCTAGGGCACCGGCTCATGTCCTGGCTGCCTTCCCCGCTGGTCATGTGTCCCGAGCAGTCTGGCCGCGCATCATGGTCCGTTCTTGCCTGTCCCTGGTGTGCTCCGCGCGGGTACTCTCACCCGAGCAGTCCAGGCCGCGCGTCCGGCCAACCTGACATGCTTCAAGTGAATTGATCATAACTTCTCCAATACAGGTCCAAATGACTTGAAACCACTTCCATTGGAAAGCTA
Organism: Brassica carinata; assembly: GCA_016771965.1. Classification (NCBI taxonomy): domain Eukaryota; kingdom Viridiplantae; phylum Streptophyta; class Magnoliopsida; order Brassicales; family Brassicaceae; genus Brassica; species Brassica carinata. The sequence continues at coordinate 14,748,519 of CM028687.1, read as the reverse complement.
ACTCAATTTTCTGTGTCTCCACAAAAGCTTAGCATCAGAAGAAATTTCTAAGGCCTCCGTCCATGTTCATCTTTAAACCCCTCTTTTTCATCACAAAACTTCCAAACATCTCCAAAATCTCCAAAGTATACTCCAACACCTGATAGAGACTTATGAATGCAAAATGAGCCTAAAGATGCCTAATTCCTAATCTAAATGAGCAAAAATGCACAAGATATGATAGCTAAAAACATGTAAATATGCAAGACATCAAGCCCCTAAGGAGAAGACCATTGCTGAATCAATGTGGACCTTATTGACAGGACAATGAAAAGGGGGCCAAAAGAAGGAGAAGAATGGAGCTATTAGGCATCCCACTATGTGCTACCTCCACAGGTTGCTTAACCACACCCTCTTCCAGAAGAAAGAAGTAGGGAATGTTTCTGGAGACGAGTTGAGATTCCTTCACCAAACCGCCCGCCACTTTGTTTCCTCTCCTCAGCTCCCTAGTGTCCCGGATGATTTCTACTCAGAGTTTGGTATGGTTGGTTTCCTTGTACAGCGCCTCATGCACTACAAGAGCTGGGCTTGGACAAACCGTGACTCCGGACCTCAGATTGGTATTGGTGGCTGGATAACCCCATTAATAGCTTACCAAGGGATTGATTTGGGTGAAGATGGAATAAGTCCTACTTTCTTGGATGGAGCTTACCTATGGAAGGCTCAGTTTCTAAGTGGACGATTTAAAGGGAGATGTGTCTACTCTTACTCAAGGGGTGGCAAGAAGGCTGTGCTGTTGCTTCCTAGCCCACAACACACTTCCTTGAGCACTACAAGAGACATCAGCTTTGACATCAGTGAGGAACACCTACTTAGGAGTCATGGACCCCTTTTCCCTGTGAACATTCCCAAAGGTGATAAGGATGCAAGCAAGCAGAATGCTTATGAAGAGGAGTACACCAGAAGCACCACTGCTCATCTTTTTGGCCCTCCTCGTTACAAGCTTGAGCATTGCACCAGTGTCCTGCCCCTTGGACCCCTACGCCAGGCTCATGACCACATTAAAATCCTCCAGAGGTGGAACAAGGCTCAAGATAGGACCATTTTCAAGCTCACCAACAAGTGCAAAGAGCTGAAAAGGACTGTGAAGAGGCAAGCTGAAGTTTCAGCCCGCTTATTGAAGAAAGTGGCTGATGTTCTAGCTAGGGGGGCTGTAGCTGGCTGCAAGGCTGAGGACTTTGATCTTGATGCTCTCAATGCACCCCCTCCTCAGCCACTTATTGACTCCTCTGCACCTCAATCCAGCAAGCAAGCTCTCCGCCGTTTGAGGAACCCTTACATCGCCCCATCCGAAGTCCGAAACAAGTCACCATCCCTAAGCACCACTGCTGATGAAGATGACTCTGAGGGAGGGGCATCAGCCTCATCCCATGCTCTATAGAGGTACTCCAACACCCTATCATTGTATATACCATTCATCATTTCATTTAGTTTTATTTTTCTTTCTTTGGGCCCTTCTCAACATTTAACAAACACAGAGACTGTGTGAATTAAGTGTGGGGGAGGTGCCAAGTTGCTGATCATCTTGTGTTTTATGTCATAAGCATGCATTTGTAGATAGTTATTGCATAGAAAAGCCATAAAAATTTGAAAAATTTGAAAAGCACAAAAAGAATCATGTAGTTGCATTAGGATTGAGTCTAGATCATTCACTTGCATAAAAAAAAAGAGAAAAATCATCATATAGGTTACATCATGCATAAGGGGACAAGGATGATAGTTGCCTTGAAAAGATGCTCATGCTAAGTTCTTAAAGTGGTACCCTTTATAAGCATAGTAAGTAGCTTGAGCAATCTTAGGATAGCTTGTAAACTTTTTGCCTTGAAATCTCTTCCTAAAGCTTATTTGATTGATTGATGCTATCTCTTTGAAGTTTGCTCCTGTCATATTTAGACTCTAGTCTCTTGCTCATGGTCCCTTGTGTACTAAGCCATGGATAGAACACTTGAGTTGTCCCTCCCATCCTTTGCCTATCTTTTTGGACAAGATCAAGTGACACTCCACACCCTAAAACCCTTACCTCCTTTCAAGCTTTCATTATTTGTTGAGTGAGGCCTTCTTTGGAAAGCTTTACATGTGCATAATGTTGAGAGTATTGGGAGCGACAATGCTTGGTCTCCATTTTAGCTAGATTAGACACTCATAATGTCTAGCTTCTAGGATGGGGGTGAGTGTTGTATGGTATGATCTTGGGAAAGTGAAAGGTTTATGAAAGAAAAGGTTGACTCATGAGACTCTAATGTTATAAGTGATTAAGTCTAGAAGGGATAAGAGGAATGAAATATTGTAAGCTCCAAGTTGTTAAAAAGTCTTGGCCCCATAAAAAAAAAAGAAAAATCATCATATAGGTTACATCATGCATAAGGGGACAAGGATGATAGTTGCCTTGAAAAGATGCTCATGCTAAGTTCTTAAAGTGGTACCCTTTATAAGCATAGTAAGTAGCTTGAGCAATCTTAGGATAGCTTGTAAACTTTTTGCCTTGAAATCTCTTCCTAAAGCTTATTTGATTGATTGATGCTATCTCTTTGAAGTTTGCTCCTGTCATATTTAGACTCTAGTCTCTTGCTCATGGTCCCTTGTGTACTAAGCCATGGATAGAACACTTGAGTTGTCCCTCCCATCCTTTGCCTATCTTTTTGGACAAGATCAAGTGACACTCCACACCCTAAAACCCTTACCTCCTTTCAAGCTTTCATTATTTGTTGAGTGAGGCCTTCTTTGGAAAGCTTTACATGTGCATAATGTTGAGAGTATTGGGAACGACAATGCTTGGTCTCCATTTTAGCTAGATTAGACACTCATAATGTCTAGCTTCTAGGATGGGGGTGAGTGTTGTATGGTATGATCTTGGGAAAGTGAAAGGTTTATGAAAGAAAAGGTTGACTCATGAGACTCTAATGTTATAAGTGATTAAGTCTAGAAGGGATAAGAGGAATGAAATATTGTAAGCTCCAAGTTGTTAAAAAAGTCTTGGCCCCCATAAAAAAAAAAGAAGAAAAAAAAAATAATAATGAAAAGGGGGCTAGCAATATCTAGAAAGAGCTGAAAAGAGTTTAAAATATGAAAATTCTCTTGTAGACTTCATTAAGAAAGAGTTTCAAATGAGAAAATATCTTGAATATTTGGGGGAAATCTTTGGGTGAGAGATGTGAGTAGTATTTTGGCATTGGGAATAAGGATGTAATTTATGTATTTGGGAAAAGGGTAGAACAATGGAGATTGAGCATTGTATGCATGAGTTGATCCCTTTCTTAGATATATTATGTGCAATATCAAGGCTACTTGTTTTGAGAGTGAACCACCCCTTGAAAGATCCCTTTGAACCCCTTGTTTCACTTGAATAAAACCTTCTACCACCAAACCAAATGACTTGGACCATTTGACCATTTGCAAGAAGTCTTTTGAGTTTGCTTAATGATTGTTACAGGGCAAATGGAATTGTGGGTTGTGGATTCATGATGAGTAAGTGTAGGGATCAAAGGAGTTAAGATAGGCCTTGTTAAGTTAGAGTTGGATTTAGTTTTTGCTCCTGCTACTTGGTATGTTTATATAAGGTTATCAAGTTGAGAACTAAGAAGATCATTCTTTTGGCTATGAGTCCCCTCCTTCAAACCTCTCCTCCTTAGTCCTTACTAGTTCACTTGTGGACAAGTAAAGGACTAGTGTGGGGGAGTTGATGTCTTGCATATTTTCATGTATTTAGCCATCTTTTTATTGCATTCCTTTAGTTGTAGGCTTAAGTTTAGGCTTGTCTAGGATCATTTTGCATTCATTTGTCCCTATCAGGTGTTGGAGCATGTTTTGGTGAGATTTGAGGTGTTTGGAGACTTTATGACCCAAAAAGAAGTGAAGAATCAAGATTGGCTATAAGAAGAGAAGTAAAACCAAGAGAAGAGGGTTAGGCCGGGTAGCCTTGACCGGCTACACGCACCCGGACGGATCAGGACGAACCAGCTCGACGGATGACCGGATACCGCTGCGCAGACTCGAGCAGCCGGACCATGAGGAGATGCAGGCGTCCGGGAAGACACGTCCGGGTAGGAGCACCGGACGATGAAGATTGCTGGGCGTCGAGGAGTCATGTCGAATGCATACACCGGACGGAAGAACAAAGCGTCGAGCGAGAGCGTCAGGAGTCATGTCGAATGCATACACCGGACGGAAGAACAAGGAGCGTCCGAACGAGAGACGGCCGGGGAGATGCGTCCGGGTACATGCATCCGGACGGGCGATCAAGACACTTCCAAGCTGAGGACGACCGGGGTGGCCTGTACGGCTAGGAGTACCCGGTCGTGAAGAAGGTACTGGTGACCGGGGTGAGGCGACCGGGGAGAGACGGACGAAGTGAACCCGGACGGAGCAAAGAGCGCGGCCAGCTTGGACGGCGGGTAACCCAGACCGGGTTGGATGGTGTTCCTGCTACCCTGACCGAGTTTTGAGCCTCTTTCCTATTGGTTTAGACCCATCTAGCTTAAGGGCTTTTTAGTAATCTTAATCTATGTCTCTAGGGCTTTTAAGCCTAACTTTAAGTACCCTTTTTATCCCTAATGTGGGACTTATCTCATTTTCTATCTAAGAACACATAAACCTCTTGAGTAAAGTTTCATCTTGATTCATAATCTCATCTTGTATTTGTGTTCTTGATTGTTTTGATTTCATATCCTTTCTTTCTCTATATGTTTAAGCTTGAATCTCTCATGGGTTTAAGAGTAAGCATGTGGATTAGTGAGTAGATCCTTCTAAGATCCATGGGTTAGGGTGATAGAGAGTGATTAAGTTAGATCCAAGGTGTCTAGTGTTAGATCTGTCATTTCCTTGCATAGATTTGGTGTTTCTAAAGCTATATTTGAGTTGGCCTCTCAAGCATAGAGCTATAGGCATTTCATGCCCGAAAGGTGTTCTATGAAATGCCTGAACCAACTCATCTATGCTTTTAGCTTGCTTTGCCTAAGAGATTAGTTGTCAAAGAGGCTAGGATTGCTAATAGATTCATTCTCCTTGTTTGCTTTGATCATTACAGCCAAAGGGATTTGGTGTACTTGGGTGATCATTGCAAAAGAGCATTCATCTAGGGATAGAGCTTGCTTAGTGGGTCAGCTTGCCGGCGAGCTCAACCCCGGCGCGGGTGTGCTCGCCGGGCGAGCTCGACCAGCAAACGGGTAAGCTCGCCGGCGAGCTCAACCCCAGAATGGGTGTACTCGCCCGGCGAGCTCGACCTGCACGCGGGTCAGCTCGCCCGCGAGCTTAACCCCAGCATGGGTGTGCTCGCCGGGCGTGCTCCACCAGCACGCGGGTCAGCTCGCCGGCGAGCTCAACCCTGGTGCGGGTGTGCTCGCCGGGCGAGCTCGACAAGCACGCGGGTCAGCTACCCGGCGAGCTCAACCCCGGCGCGGGTGTGCTCGCCAGGCGAGCTCGACCAGCATGCGGGTCAGCTCGCCGGGCGAAGCTCAACCCGGCGCTGGTGTGCTCGCCGGGCGAAGCTCGACCAGCACGCTGGTCAGCTCGCCGGGCGAAGCTCAACCCCAGCATGGGTGTGCTCGCCGGGCGAAGCTCGACCAGCACGCTGGTCAGCTCGCCGGGCGAAGCTCAACCCCAGCATGGGTGTGCTCGCCGGGCGAAGCTCGACCAGCACGCAGGTCAGCTTGACCGACGAGCTGACTTAATCCCGGCCTGTCCGACTTTCTTCGACCCCCATACTTTCTGTATAGCTGTGGCGTCCGACATTCGGGACAAAATACTTCTCGCTTCGTTTCGATTGAAGTTATTCCTGAAGTTTTACGATTAAAATCGAGAAAATCGTATAAACGCTCGAAGGCTTAAAACGGTCCGCAAGGATCCAAACTTGTCTAGAAGTCCACCTACGATCTCAGAAGGTATCCAAGCCCATAGGAATTATGATGGTTTATCCTAACTTTCGGAAGCAGGATAAATGTCAAGTTTTCGAAAATAAATGTCAGGATTCGAGGATAATTACGAAGATTGACAGAAAATGGAAGATCGACCAGCACGCTGGTCAGCTCGCCGGGCGAAGCTCAACCCTGGCGCGGGTGTGCTCGCCGGGCGAGCTCGACCAGCACGCGGGTCAGGTCGCCGGCGAGCTCAACCCCGGCGCGGGTGTGCTCGCCGGGCGAGCTCGACCAGCACGCGGGTCAGCTCGCCGGGCGAGCTCAACCCCGGCGCTGGTGTGCTCGCCGGGCGAAGCTCGACCAGCACGCTGGTCAGCTCGCCGGGCGAAGCTCAACCCGGCATGAATGTGCTCGCCGGGCGAGCTCGACCAGCAAGTGACTAAATCCCAATGTCACAATCAACTTAGAATTTGGCAACGGCGCCAATTTGATGAAAGAACTTTTCTAAGGTTCTAATCAAATGAAGTAGTATATAAGATTGTCGAACCAGTCCTAAGTGACAATGAAACAGAGGGAATGCAAGTCTATGCTTAATCTAAATGCAATCATTAGAGAGGATGATGATTAAACTAATACAATAAGCAAAATGCAACAAAAAGTAAAACTTTCTTTCTTATGAGGAGAGTGAAACCCATGGGTATAGGGACTTGATATCAAATGATTAAGCTTCAATCCAAGATGCTAACTTTTCAATCAATCTAAACCTTATGCCTAGACAACAAAACTAAGCAAGCTCTATCCCTAGATGAATGCTCTTTTGCAATGATCACCCAAGTACACCAAATCCCTTTGGCTGTAATGATCAAAGCAAACAAGGAGAATGAGTCTAATAGCAATCCTAGCTTCTTTGACAACTAATCCCTTAGGCAAAGCAAGCTAAAAGCATAGATGAGTTGGTTCAGGCATTTCATAGAACACCTTCCGGGCATGAAAGGCCTATAGCTCTATGTTTGAGAGGCCAACTCAAATATAGCTTTAAGAACACCAAATCAATGCAAGGAAATGATAGATCTAACACTAAACACCTTGGATCTAACTTAATCACTCTCTATCACCCTAACCCATGGATCTTAGATGGATCTACTCACTAATCCACATGCTTACTCTTAAACCCATGAGAGATTCAAGCTTAAACATATAGAGAAAGAAAGGAGATGAAATCAAACAATCAAGAACACAAAGACAAGATGAGATTATGAATCAAGATGAAACTTTACTCAAGAGGTTTATGTGTTCTTAGATAGAAAATGAGATAAGTCCCACATTAGGGATAACAAGGGTACTTATAGTTAGGCTTAAAAGCCCTAGAAACATAGATTAAGATTACTAAAAAGCCCTTAAGCTAAATGAGTCTAAACCAATAGGAAAGAGGCACAAAACTTCGGTCGGGTAGCAACAACACCATCCAACCCGGTCCAAGTTACCCGGCCGTCCAAGCTGGCCGTGTTCTTTGCTCCGTCCGGGTTCCATGCCGTCCTTCTCACCCCGGTCGCCTCACCCCGGTCACCAGCACCTTCTTCACGACCGGGTACTCCTAGCCGGACAGGCCACCCCGGTCGTCCTCAGTTTGGATCGTCTTGTTTGCCCGTCCGGATGCGCGTACCGGACGCATCTCCCGGCCGTCCATCAGTCTTCATCGTCCGGGTGCTCTACCGGGCGTGTCTCCGGGCGTCTCGCGGGCGGCCTTGTTCTTCCGTCGGGTATGCGTGCCGGACTAGCGTCTCCCCGTTCGATCCAGCAGCTCCTTATGGTCGGGTGCTCGAGTTTGGGCCAGCATCGGTCATCCGTCTGAGCTGGTCGTCCTGGTCCGTCCTGGTCGTCGGTGTGTGTAGCGGTCAAGGCTACCGGTCTAATCCTCTTCTCTTGGTTTTACTTCTCTTCTTATAGCCAATCTTGATTCTTCTCTTCTTTTTGGGTCATAAGGTCTCCAAACACCTCAAATTTCACCAAAGCATACTCCAAAACCTGATAGGGACAAATGAATGCAAAATGATCCTAGACAAGCTTAAACTTTAGCCTACAACTAAAAGAATGCAATAAAAAGATGGCTAAATATATGAAAATATGCAAGACATCATGCTCGCCGGGCGAGTTCGACCAGCATCTTGGGTCAGCTCGCCCGGCGAGCTCAAGCTTCGGCGGGTGTGCTTCGCCCGGCGAACTTCGACCAGCAGCGGGTCAGCTTCGCCCGGCGAGCTCAAGCTTCGGCGGGTGTGCTTCGCCCGGCGAGCTCGACCAGCCCGCGGGTCAGCTTGCCGGCGAGCTCAACCCCAGCATGGGTGTGCTCGCCGGGCGAGCTCGACCAGCACGCGGGTCAGCTTCGCCCGGCGAGCTCAACCCGGCGGGTGTGCTCGCCGGGCGAAGCTCGACCAGCACGCGGGTCAGCTCGTCGGCGACCTCAAACCCGGCATGGGTGTTCTCGTCGAGGCGAGCTCGACCAGCACGCTGGTCAGCTTCGCCCGGCGAGCTCAACCCGGCGGGTGTGCTTCGCCCGGCGAGCTCGACCAGCAGCGGGTCAGCTTCGCCCGGCGAGCTCAACCCGGCGGGTGTGCTCGCCGGGCGAGCTCGACCAGCAGCGGGTCAGCTTGCGGCGAGCTCAACCCGGCGGGTGTGCTTTCGCCGGCGAGCTCGACCAGCAGCGGGTCAGCTTCGCCCGGCGAGCTCAACCCCAGCATGGGTGTACTTCGCCCGGCGAGCTCGACCAGCACGCTGGTCAGCTCGCCCGGCGAGCTCAACCCGGCGGGTGTGCTTCGCCCGGCGAGCTCAACCCGGCGGGTGTGCTTCGCCCGGCGAGCTCGACCAGCAGCGGGTCAGCTTCGCCCGGCGAGCTCAACCCGGCGGGTGTGCTTCGCCCGGCGAGCTCAAGCTTCGGCGGGTGTGCTCGCCGGGCGAGCTCGACCAGCATGCGGGTCAGCTCTCCGACGAGCTCAAGCTCGGCGCGGGTGTGCTCGCCGAGCGAGCTCGATCAGCACGCGGGTCAGCTTGCCGACGAGCTCAACCCCAGCATGGGTGTACTCGCCCGGCGAACTCGACCAGCACGCGGGTCAGCTCGCCGGTGAACTCAACCCCAGCATGGGTGTACTTGCCTGGCTAGCTCGACCAGCACGCAGGTCATCTTGACCGACGAGCTGACTTAATCCCGGCCTGTCCGACTTTCTTCGACCCCCATACTTTCTGTATAGCTGTGGCTTCCGACATTCGGGACAAAATACTTCTCGCTTCGTTTTGATTGAAGTTATTCCTGAAGTTTTACGATTAAAATCGAGAAAATCATTATAAGCGGCTTCGAAGGCTTAAAACGGTCCGCAAGGATCCAAACTTGTCTAAAAGTCCACCTACCATCTCAGAAGGTATCCAAGCCCATAGGAATTATGATGGTTTATCCTAACTTTCGGAAGCAGGATAAATGTCAAGTTTTCGAAAATAAATGTCAGGATTCGAGGATAATTACGAAGATTGACGGAAAATGGAAGATCGACCAGCACGTGGGTCAGGTCGCCAGCGAGCTCAACCCCGGGGCGGGTGTGCTCGCCCGGCGAGCTCGACCAGCCAGCGGGTCAGCTCGCCGGCGAAGCTCAACCCGGCGGGTGTGCTTTCGCCGGCGAGCTCGACCAGCGGGTCAGCTCGCCCGGCGAGCTCAACCCGGCGGGTGTGCTTTCGCCCGGCGAGCTCGACCAGCACGCGGTTGATCTTGCCGGCGAGCTCAACCACTGCGCGGGTGTGCTCGCCGGGCGAGTTCGACCAGCATGCGGGTCAGCTCGCCGGCGAGCTCGACCAGCACGCAGGTCAGCTCGCCGGCGAAGCTCAACCCGGCGCAGGTGTGCTTTCGCCGGCGAGCTCGACCAGCACGCAGGTCAGCTCGCCGGCCAGCTGAACCTTGGCGCGGGTGTGCTTGCCGGGCGAGTTCGACCAGCCCGCGGGTCAGCTCGGCGGCGAGCTCATCCCCGACATGGGTGTTCTCGCCGGGCGAGCTCGACCAGCAGGTCAGCTTCGCCAGCGAGCTCAACCCGGCGGGTGTGCTTTCGCCCGGCGAGCTCGACCAGCAGCGGGTCAGCTCGCCCGGCGAGCTCAACCCGGCAGCGGGTGTGCTCGCCGGGCGAAGCTCGACCAGCACGCTGGTCAGCTCGCCGGCGAAGCTCAACCCGGCGGGTGTGCTCGCCGGCGAGCTCGACCAGCGGGTCAGCTTCGCCGGCGAGCTCGACCAGCAGCGGGTCAGCTTCGCCCGGCGAACTTCGACCAGCAGCGGGTCAGCTCGCCCGGCGAGCTCAACCCGGCAGCGGGTGTGCTTGCCGGGCGAAGCTCGACCAGCAGCGGGTCAGCTTCGCCGGCGAGCTCAACCCGGCGCAGGTGTGCTCGCCCGGCGAGCTCGACCAGCACGCAGGTCAGCTCGCCCGGCGAGCTCAACCCGGCAGCGGGTGTGCTTGCGGCGAGCTCGACCAGCCAGCGGGTCAGCTTCGCCCGGCGAGCTCATCCCGACATGGGTGTTCGCCATGCGAGCTTCGACCAGCACGCAGGTCAGCTCGCCGGCGAAGCTCAACCCCAGCATGGGTGTGCTCGCCGGGCGAAGCTCGACCAGCAGCAGGTCAGCTTCGGCGAGCTCAACCCGGCGGGTGTGCTTTCGCCGGCGAGCTCGACCAGCGGGTCAGCTTCGCCCGGCGAGCTCAACCCGGCGGGTGTGCTCGCCGGGCGAAGCTCGACCAGCAGCGGGTCAGCTTGCGGCGAGCTCAACCCGGCAGCGGGTGTGCTTTCGCCCGGCGAGCTCGACCAGCAGCGGGTCAGCTTCGCCCGGCGAGCTCAACCCCAGCATGGGTGTACTTTCGCCCGGCGAGCTCGACCAGCAGCGGGTCAGCTCGCCCGGCGAGCTCAACCCCAGCATGGGTGTGCTCGCCCGGCGAGCTCGACCAGCAGCGGGTCAGCTTCGCCCGGCGAGCTCAACCCGGCGGGTGTGCTCGCCGGGCGAAGCTCGACCAGCGGGTCAGCTCGCCGGCGAGCTCAACCCGGCAGCGGGTGTGCTTGCGGCGAGCTCGACCAGCAGCGGGTCAGCTTGCGGCGAGCTCAACCCCAGCATGGGTGTGCTTTCGCCCGGCGAGCTTCGACCAGCAGGTCAGCTTCGCCGGCGAGCTCAACCCCAGCATGGGTGTGCTTTCGCCCGGCGAGCTCGACCAGCGGGTCAGCTTCGCCCGGCGAGCTCGACCAGCGGGTCAGCTCGCCCGGCGAGCTCATCCCGACATGGGTGTTCTCGCCGGGCGAAGCTCGACCAGCAGGTCAGCTTCGCCCGGCTAGCTAAACCCTGGCGGGTGTGCTTGCGGCGAGCTCGACCAGCAGGTCAGCTTCGCCCGGCGAGCTCAACCCGGCGGGTGTGCTTGCCGGGCAAGCTCGACCAGCAGGTCAGCTTCGCCGGCGAGCTCGACAAGCCAGCGGGTCAGCTTCGCCCGGCTAGCTAAACCCTGGCGGGTGTGCTTGCCGGGCAAGCTCGACCAGCAGGTCAGCTTCGCCCGGCTAGCTAAACCCTGGCGGGTGTGCTTGCGGGCAAGCTTCGACCAGCACGCAGGTCAGCTCGCCGGCGAAGCTCAACCCGGCGGGTGTGCTTGCGGGCAAGCTTCGACCAGCAGCGGGTCAGCTTGCGGCGAGCTCAACCCTGGCGCAGGTGTGCTCGCCGGGCGAAGCTCGACCAGCAGCGGGTCAGCTTCGCGGCGAGCTCAACCCGGCGGGTGTGCTTTCGCCCGGCGAGCTCGACCAGCGGGTCAGCTCGCCGGCGAAGCTCAACCCGGCGGGTGTGCTTTCGCCCGGCGAGCTCGACCAGCAGCGGTTGATCTTGCCGGCGAGCTCAACCACGGCGCGGGTGTGCTCGCCGGGCGAGCTCGACCAGCACGCGGGTCAGCTCGCCGGCGAGCACAGCCCTGGCGCGGGTGTGCTTGCCGGGCAAGCTCGACCAGCACGCGGGTCGGGTCGTCGGCGAGCTCAACCCTGGCGCAGGTGTGCTCGCCGGGCGAACTCAACCCTGGCGCAGGTGTGCTTTCGCCCGGCGAGCTCGACAAGCCAGCGGGTCAGCTTCGCCCGGCGAGCTCAACCCGGCAGCGGGTGTGCTTCGCCCGGCGAGCTCGACCAGCAGCGGGTCAGCTTCGCCGCCCGAGCTCAACCCGGCAGCGGGTGTGCTCGCCCGGCGAGCTTCGACCAGCACGCAGGTCAGCTTCGCCGGCGAGCTCAACCCTGGCGCGGGTGTGCTTGCCGGGCAAGCTCGACCAGCACGCGGGTCGGGTCGTCGGCGAGCTCAACCCTGGCGCAGGTGTGCTCGCCGGGCGAACTGAACCCTGGCGCGGGTGTGCTTGCCGGGCGAGCTCGACAAGCCCGCGGGTCAGCTCGCCGGCGAGCTCATCCCCGACATGGGTGTTCTCGCCGGGCGAGCTCGACCAGCAGCGGGTCAGCTTCGCGGCGAGCTCAACCCCAGCATGGGTGTGCTCGCCGGGCGAAGCTCGACCAGCAGCGGGTCAGCTCGCCGGCGAGCTCAACCCGGCGGGTGTGCTCGCCGGCGAAGCTCGACCAGCAGCGGGTCAGCTTCGCCCGGCGAGCTCAACCCTGGCGCAGGTGTGCTCGCCGGGCGAAGCTCGACCAGCAGCGGGTCAGCTTCGCCCGGCGAGCTCAATCCCAGCGGGTGTGCTCGCCGGGCGAAGCTCGACCAGCAGCGGGTCAGCTTCGCGGCGAGCTCAACCCCGGCGCGGGTGTGCTTGCCGGGCAAGCTCGACCAGCAGCGGGTCAGCTTCGCCAGCGAGCTCAACCCCAGCATGGGTGTACTTTCGCCCGGCGAGCTCGACCAGCACGCAGGTCAGCTTCGCCAGCGAGCTCAACCCCAGCATGGGTGTGCTTCGCCCGGCGAGCTCAACCCCAGCATGGGTGTGCTTTCGCCGGCGAGCTCGACCAGCTGCAGCGGGTCAGCTTGCGGCGAGCTCAACCCGGCGGGTGTGCTCGCCGGCGAGCTCGACCAGCACGCTGGTCAGCTCGCCGGCGAAGCTCAACCCGGCGGGTGTGCTCGCCGGCGAGCTCGACCAGCGGGTCAGCTTCGCGGCGAGCTCAACCCGGCGGGTGTGCTTTCGCCGGCGAGCTCGACCAGCAGCGGGTCAGCTTCGCCCGGCGAGCTCAACCCGGCGGGTGTGCTTCGCCCGGCGAGCTCGACCAGCTGCAGCGGGTCAGCTTGCGGCGAGCTCAACCCTGGCGGGTGTGCTTTCGCCGGCGAGCTCGACCAGCACGCTGGTCAGCTTCGCCCGGCGAGCTCAACCCCAGCATGGGTGTACTTTCGCCCGGCGAGCTCGACCAGCTGCAGCGGGTCAGCTTGCCGGCGAGCTCAACCCCAGCATGGGTGTGCTTTCGCGGGCGTGCTCCACCAGCAGCGGGTCAGCTTCGCCCGGCGAGCTCAACCCCAGCATGGGTGTGCTCGCCGGCGAGCTCGACCAGCTGCAGCGGGTCAGCTTCGCGGCGAGCTCGACCAGCATCGCGGGTCAGCTTCGCCGGCGAGCTCAAGCTTCGGCGGGTGTGCTTCGCCCGGCGAGCTCGACCAGCAGCGGGTCAGCTTGCCGACGAGCTCAACCCCAGCATGGGTGTACTCGCCCGGCGAACTCGACCAGCACGCGGGTCAGCTCGCCGGTGAACTCAACCCCAGCATGGGTGTACTTGCCCGGCTAGCTCGACCAGCACGCAGGTCATCTTGACCGACGAGCTGACTTAATCCCGGCCTGTCCGACTTTCTTCGACCCCCATACTTTCTGTATAGCTGTGGCTTCCGACATTCGGGACAAAATACTTCTCGCTTCGTTTCGATTGAAGTTATTCCTGAAGTTTTACGATTAAAATCGAGAAAATCGTATAAACGCTCGAAGGCTTAAAACGGTCCGCAAGGATCCAAACTTGTCTAAAAGTCCACCTACCATCTCAGAAGGTATCCAAGCCCATAGGAATTATGATGGTTTATCCTAACTTTCGGAAGCAGGATAAATGTCAAGTTTTCGAAAATAAATGTCAGGATTCGAGGATAATTACGAAGATTGACGGAAAATGGAAGATCGACCAGCACGTGGGTCAGGTCGCCAGCGAGCTCAACCCCGGCGCGGGTGTGCTCGCCGGGCGAGCTCGACCAGCACGCGGGTCAGCTCACGGCGAGCTCAACCCGGCGGGTGTGCTCGCCGGCGAGCTCGACCAGCAGCGGGTCAGCTTCGCCCGGCGAGCTCAACCCGGCGGGTGTGCTTCGCCCGGCGAACTTCGACCAGCAGCGGTTGATCTTGCCGGGCGAAGCTCAACCACTGCGGGTGTGCTCGCCGGGCGAGTTCGACCAGCATGCGGGTCAGCTCGCCGGCGAGCTCGACCAGCACGCGGGTCGGGTCGTCGGCGAGCTCAACCCCGGCGCAGGTGTGCTCGCCGGGCGAGCTCGACCAGCACGCGGGTCAGCTCGCCGGCCAGCTGAACCCTGGCGCGGGTGTGCTTGCCGGGCGAGCTCGACCAGCCCGCGGGTCAGCTTCGCCCGGCGAGCTCATCCCGACATGGGTGTTCGTCGGGCGAGCTCGACCAGCCAGCGGGTCAGCTTCGCCAGCGAGCTCAACCTCGGCGGGTGTGCTCGCCGGGCGAGCTCGACCAGCACGCGGGTCAGCTCGTCGGCGACCTTAACCCCGACATGGGTGTTCTCGTCGGGCGAGCTCGACCAGCACGCGGGTCAGCTCGCCGGCGAGCTCAACCCCGGGGCGGATGTTATCGCCGGGCGTGATTGACCTGCACGCGGGTCAGCTCGCCGGCGAGCTCAACCCCGGCGCGGGTGTGCTCGCCGGGCGAAGCTCGACCAGCACGCGGGTCAGCTCGCCGGCGAGCTCAACCCTGGCGCGGGTGTGCTTGCCGGGCAAGCTCGACCAGCAGCGGGTCAGCTCGCCGGGCGAAGCTCAACCCCGGCGCTGGTGTGCTCGCCGGCGAGCTCGACCAGCACGCGGGTCAGCTCGCCGGCGAGCTGAACCCTGGCGCGGGTGTGCTTGCCGGGCGAGCTCGACCAGCCCGCGGGTCAGCTCGCCGGCGAGCTCATCCCCGACATGGGTGTTCTCGCCATGCGAGCTCGACCAGCACGCGGGTCAGCTTGTCGGCGACCTTAACCCCGACATGGGTGTTCGTCGGCGAGCTCGACCAGCAGCGGGTCAGCTTCGCCCGGCGAGCTCAACCCGGCGGGTGTGCTTTCGCCGGCGAGCTCGACCAGCAGGTCAGCTTCGCCCGGCGAGCTCAACCCCAGCATGGGTGTGCTTTCGCCGGCGAGCTCGATCAGCACGCTGGTCAGCTTGCCGGCGAGCTCAACCCTGGCGCAGGTGTGCTTTCGCCGGCGAGCTCGACCAGCAGCGGGTCAGCTTGCGGCGAGCTCAACCCTTGAATGGGTGTACTCGCCCAGCGAGCTCGACCAGCACGCGGGTCAGCTCGCCGGCGAGCTTAACCCCAGCATGGGTGTGCTCGCCGGGCGTGCTCCACCAGCACGCGGGTCAGCTCGCCGGCGAGCTCAACCCCGGTGCGGGTGTGCTCGCCGGGCGAGCTCGACCAGCACGCTGGTCAGCTCGCCGGGCGAAGCTCGACCAGCAGGTCAGCTCACGGCGAGCTCAACCCCGGGGCGGGTGTGCTAGCCGGGCGAGCTCGATCAGCACGCGGGTCAGCTTGCCGACGAGCTCAACCCCAGCATGGGTGTACTCGCCCGGCGAACTCGACCAGCACGCGGGTCAGCTCGCCGGTGAACTCAACCCCAGCATGGGTGTGCTCGCCGGCGAGCTTCGACCAGCACGCTGGTCAGCTTGCCGGCGAGCTGACTTAATCCCGGCCTGTCCGACTTTCTTCGACCCCCATACTTTATGTATAGCTGTGGCGTCCGACATTCGGGATAAAATACTTCTCGCTTCGTTTTGATTGAAGTTATTCCTGAAGTTTTACGATTAAAATCGAGAAAATCGTATAAACGCTCGAAGGCCTAAAAACGGTCCGCAAGGATAAATGTCAAATTTATCCAAACCCATAGGAATTGTGATGGTTTATCCTAACTTTCGGAAGCAGGATAAATGTCAAGTTTTCGAAAATAAATGTCAGGATTCGAGGATAATTACGAAGATTGACGGAAAATGGAAGATCGACCAGCACGTGGGTCAAGTCGCCAGCGAGCTCAACCCCGGCGCGGGTGTGCTCGCCCGGCGAGCTCGACCAGCACGCGGGTCAGGTCACCTGCGAGCTTAACCCCGGCGCGGGTGTGCTCGTCCGGCGAGCTCGACCAGCACGCGGTTGATCTTGCCGGCGAGCTCAACCCCAGCATGGGTGTGCTTTCGCCGGCGAGCTCGACCAGCAGCGGGTCAGCTTGCGGCGAGCTCAACCCTGGCGCGGGTGTGCTTGCGGCGAGCTTCGACCAGCAGCGGGTCAGCTCGCCGGCGAAGCTCAACCCTGGCGCAGGTGTGCTCGCCGGGCGAACTGAACCCTGGCGCGGGTGTGCTTGCCGGGCGAGCTCGACAAGCACGCGGGTCAGCTCGCCGGCGAGCTCCACCCCGGCATGGATGAGCTCGCCGGGCGAGCTCGACCAGCATTTGGGTCAGCTCGCCGCCGAGCTCAACCCCGGGGCGGGTGTGCTCGCACGGCGAGCTCGACCAGCAGCGGGTCAGCTCGCCGGCGAAGCTCAACCCCAGCATGGGTGTGCTTTCGCCGGCGAGCTCGACCAGCACGCGGGTCAGCTCGCCGGCGAGCTCAACCCTGGCGCGGGTGTGCTCGCCGGGCGAACTGAACCCTGGCGCGGGTGTGCTTGCCGGGCGAAGCTCGACCAGCATTTGGGTCAGCTTCGCCCGGCGAGCTCATCCCGACATGGGTGTGCTTTCGCCGGCGAGCTCGACCAGCACGCTGGTCAGCTCGCCGGCGAAGCTCGACCAGCAGGTCAGCTTCGCCCGGCGAGCTCAACCCAGCGGGTGTGCTTTCGCCGGGCGAAGCTCGATCAGCACGCGGGTCAGCTTGCCGGCGAGCTCAACCCCAGCATGGGTGTGCTCGCCGGCGAGCTCGACCAGCACGCGGGTCAGCTCGCCGGCGAGCTCAACCCCAGCATGGGTGTGCTCGCCGGCGAGCTCGACCAGCAGCGGGTCAGCTCGCCGGCGAAGCTCAACCCGGCGGGTGTGCTTTCGCCGGCGAGCTCGACCAGCAGCGGGTCAGCTTGCGGCGAACTCAACCCGGCGGGTGTGCTTGCCGGGCGAGCTCGACCAGCACACGGGTAAGCTCGCCGGCGAGCTCAACCCCAGAATGGGTGTACTCGCCCGGCGAGCTCGACCAGCACGCGGGTCAGCTCGCCAGCGAGCTTAACCCCAGCATGGGTGTGCTCGCCGGGCGTGCTTAACCCCAGCATGGGTGTGCTCGCCGGGCGTGCTCCACCAGCACGCGGGTCAGCTTGCCGGCGAGCTCAACCCCAGTGCGGGTGTGCTCGCCGGGCGAGCTTGACCAGCACGCGGGTCATCTCACCGGCAAGCTCCACCCCGGCGCGGGTGTGCTCGCCGGGCGAGCTCGACCAGCACGCGGGTCAGCTCGCCGGCGAGCTCAACCCGGCGCGGGTGTGCTCGCCGGGCGAGCTCGACCAGCACGCGGGTCAGCTTGCCGACGAGCTCAATTCTAGCATGGGTGTACCCGCCCGGCAAACTCGACCAGCACGCGGGTCTGCTCGCCGGTGAAATCAACCCCAGCATGGGTGTACTTGCCCTGCTAGCTCGACCAGCACGCTGGTCAGCTCGCCGGCGAAGCTCGACCAGCAGGTCAGCTTCGCCCGGCGAGCTGACTTAATCGGCCTGTCCGACTTTCTTCGACCCCATACTTTCTGTATAGCTGTGGCGTCCGACATTCGAAACAAAATACTTCTCGCTTCGTTTCAATTGAAGTTATTCCTGAAGTTTTACGATTAAAATCGAGAAAATCTTATAAACGCTCGAAGGCCTAAAAACGGTCTGCAAGGATCCAAACTTGTCTGGAGGTCCACCTACGATCTCAGAAGGTATCCAAGCTTATAGGATTTATGATGGTTTATCCTAACTTTCGGAAGCAGGATAAATGTCAAGTTTTCGAAAATAAATGTCAGGATTCGAGGATAATTACGAAGATTGACGGAAAATGGAAGATCGACCAGCACGTGGGTCAGGTCGCCAGCGAGCTCAACCCCGGCGCGGGTGTGCTCGCCGGGCGAGCTCGACCAGCAGGCGGGTCAGGTCACCGGCGAGCTCAACCCCGGCGCGGGTGTGCTCGCCGGGCGAGCTCGACCAGCACGCGGGTCAGCTCGCCGGCGAGCTAACCCTGGCGCGGGTGTGCTCGCCAGGCGAGCTCGACCAGCACGCGGTTGATCTTGCCGGCGAGCTCAACCACGGCGCGGGTGTGCTCGCCGGGCGAGCTCGACCAGCACGCGGGTCAGCTCGCCGGCGAGCTCAGCCCCGGCGCCGGTGTGCTCGCCGGGCGAGCTTGACCAGCACGCGGGTCAGATCGCCGGCGAGCTCAACCCCGGCATGGATGTGCTCGCCGGGCGAGCTCGACCAGCATGCGTGTCAGCTCGCCGGCGAGCTCAACCCGGCGGGTGTGCTCGCCGGGCGAGCTCGACCAGCACGCGGGTCAGCTCGCCGGCTAGCTCAACCCTGGCGGGTGTGCTTGCGGGCAAGCTCGACCAGCATCGCGTGTCAGCTTCGCCGGCGAGCTCAACCCGGCGCTGGTGTGCTCGCCGGCGAAGCTCGACCAGCAGCGGGTCAGCTTCGCCCGGCGAGCTGAACCCTGGCGCGGGTGTGCTTGCCGGGCGAGCTCGACCAGCCCGCGGGTCAGCTCGCCGGCGAGCTCATCCCCGACATGGGTGTTCTTGCCGGGCGAGCTCGACCAGCACGCGGGTCAGCTCGCCGGCGAGCTCAACCAGCGGGTGTGCTTTCGCCGGGCGAGCTCGACCAGCAGCGGGTCAGCTTCGTCGGGGACCTCAACCCGGCATGGGTGTTCTCGTCGGCGGCTTCGACCAGCACGCTGGTCAGCTTCGCCCGGTGAGCTCAACCCTGGCGGGTGTGCTTTCGCCGGGCGAGCTCGACCAGCACGCAGGTCAGCTTCGCCCGGCGAGCTCAACCCGGCATGGATGTGCTTTCGCCGGGCGAGCTCGACCAGCAGCGGGTAAGCTTGCGGCGAGCTCAACCAGCGGGTGTGCTTGCGGCGAGCTTCGACCAGCACGCTGGTCAGCTTCGCCGGCGAGCTCAACACCAGAATAGGTGTACTTTCGCCCGGCGAGCTCGACCAGCAGCGGGTCAGCTCGCCGGCGAGCTCAACCCCAGCATGGGTGTGCTTTCGCCGGCGAGCTCGACCAGCACGCAGGTCAGCTTCGCCGGCGAGCTCGACCAGCAGCGGGTGTGCTTTCGCCAGGCTAGCTCGACCAGCAGCGGGTAAGCTTGCGGCGAGCTCAACCCCAGCATGGGTGTGCTTTCGCCAGGCTAGCTTCGACCAGCACGCAGGTCAGCTTCGCCGGCGAGCTCAACACCAGAATAGGTGTACTTTCGCCCGGCGAGCTCGACCAGCACGCGGGTCAGCTCGCCGGCGAGCTTAACCCCAGCATGGGTGTGCTCGCCGGGCGTGCTTAACCCCAGCATGGGTGTGCTCGCCGGGCGTGCTCCACCAGCACGCGGGTCAGCTTGCCGGCGAGCTCAACCCCGGCGCGGGTGTGCTCGCCGGGCGAGCTCGACCAGCACGCGGGTCAGCTCACCGGCAAGCTCAACCCCGGCGCGGGTGTGCTCGCCAGGCTAGCTCGACCAGCATGCGGGTCAGCTCTCCGACGAGCTCCAGCCCGGCGCGGGTGTGCTCGCCGGGCGAGCTCGATCAGCACGCGGGTCAGCTTGCCGACGAGCTCAATTCTAGCATGGGTGTACCCGCCCGGAAAACTCGACCAGCACGCGGGTCTGCTCGCCGGTGAAATCAACCCCAGCATGGGTGTACTTGCCCGGCTAGCTCGACCAGCACGCAGGTCAGCTTGACCGACGAGCTGACTTAATCCCGGCCTGTCCGACTTTCTTCGACCCCCATACTTTCTGTATAGTTGTGGCGTCCGACATTCGAGACAAAATACTTCTCGCTTCGTTTCGATTGAAGTTATTCCTGAAGTTTTACGATTAAAATCGAGAAAATCATTATAAGCGGCTTCGAAGGCCTAAAAACGGTCCGCAAGGATCCAAACTTGTCTAGAGGTCCACCTACGATCTTAGAAGGTATCCAAGCCCATAGGATTTATGATGGTTTATCCTAACTTTCGGAAGCAGGATAAATGTCAAGTTTTCGAAAATAAATGTCAGGATTCGAGGATAATTACGAAGATTGACGGAAAATGGAAGATCGACCAGCCGTGGGTCAGGTCGCCAGCGAAGCTCAACCCGGCGGGTGTGCTTTCGCCGGCGAGCTCGACCAGCAGGCGGGTCAGGTCACGGCGAGCTCAACCCGGCGGGTGTGCTCGCCGGGCGAAGCTTGACCAGCAGCGGGTCAGCTTCGCCCGGCGAGCTAACCCTGGCGGGTGTGCTTCGCCATCTGAGCTCGACCAGCACGCGGTTGATCTTGCCGGCGAGCTCAACCCGGCGCGGGTGTGCTCGCCGGGCGAAGCTCGACCAGCATCGCGGGTCAGCTCGCCGGCGAGCTCAACCCGGCGGGTGTGCTTTCGCCGGCGAGCTCGACCAGCACGCTGGTCAGATCGCCGGCGAAGCTCAACCCGGCATGGATGTGCTTTCGCCGGCGAGCTTCGACCAGCATGCGGGTCAGCTTCGCCCGGCGAGCTCAACCCGGCGCAGGTGTGCTTTCGCCAGGCTAGCTCGACCAGCAGCGGGTCAGCTTCGCCGGCGAGCTCAACCCCGGCGCTGGTGTGCTTGCCGGGCGAAGCTTGACCAGCACGCTGGTCAGATCGCCGGCGAGCTCAACCAGCAGCGGGTGTGCTTTCGCCGGCGAGCTCGACCAGCACGCAGGTCAGCTCGCCGCTAGCTCAACCCTGGCGCGGGTGTGCTTGCCGGGCGAAGCTCGACCAGCCGTTGGTCAGCTTCGCCGGCGAGCTCATCCCGACATGGGTGTTCGCCAGGCGAGCTTCGACCAGCACGCAGGTCAGCTCGCCGGCGAGCTCAACCCGGCATGGATGTGCTTTCGCCGGCGAGCTCGACCAGCAGCGGGTCAGCTTCGCGGCGAGCTCAACCCCAGCATGGGTGTGCTCGCCGGGCGAAGCTCGACCAGCAGCGGGTCAGCTTCGCCGGCGAGCTCAACCCGGCGCAGGTGTGCTTTCGCGGGCGTGCTCCACCAGCAGCGGGTCAGCTTGCGGCGAGCTCAACCCGGCGCAGGTGTGCTCGCCAGGCTAGCTCGACCAGCACGCAGGTCAGCTTCGCCGGCGAGCTCGACCAGCAGCGGGTCAGCTTGCCGGCGAGCTCAATTCTAGCATGGGTGTGCTTTCGCGGGCGTGCTTAACCCCAGCATGGGTGTGCTTTCGCCGGGCGTGCTCCACCAGCAGCGGGTCAGCTTGCGGCGAGCTCAACCCGGCGGGTGTGCTTGCGGCGAGCTCGACCAGCACACGGGTAAGCTCGCCGGGCGAAGCTTAACCCCAGCATGGGTGTACTTTCGTCCAGCGAGCTTCGACCAGCATCGCGGGTCAGCTCGCCGGGCGAAGCTTAACCCCAGCATGGGTGTGCTTTCGCCCGGCGAGCTCAACCCCAGCATGGGTGTGCTTTCGCGGGCGTGCTCCACCAGCAGCGGGTCAGCTTGCGGCGAGCTCAACCCCAGCATGGGTGTGCTTTCGCCAGGCGAGCTCGACCAGCACGCTGGTCAGCTCGCCGGCGAGCTCAACCCGGCGGGTGTGCTTTCGCCGGCGAGCTCGACCAGCACGCTGGTCAGCTTGCGGCGAGCTCAACCCCAGCATGGGTGTACTCGCCAGCGAACTTCGACCAGCAGCGGGTCAGCTTCGCCCGGCGAGCTCAACCCCAGCATGGGTGTGCTCGCCGGCGAAGCTCGACCAGCACGCAGGTTAGCTTGACCGACGAGCTGACTTAATCCCGGCCTGTCCGACTTTCTTCGACATTCGGGACAAAATACTTCTCGCTTCGTTTCGATTGAAGTTATTCCTGAAGTTTTACGATTAAAATCGAGAAAATCGTATAAACGCTCGAAGGCCTAAAAACGGTCCGCAAGGATCCAAACTTGTCTAGAAGTCCACCTACGATCTCAGAAGGTATCCAAGCCCATAGGAATTATGATGGTTTATCCTAGCTTTCGGAAGCAGGATAAATGTCAAGTTTTCAAAAATAAATGTCAGGATTCGAGGATAATTACGAAGATTGACGGAAAATGTAATATTTTCAGAAAGAGATAAACCTGGGCCCGAAGGCAAAGGAATAAACGGACCACCGACCTAAAGCAACTATATAAGGAGAGCTGGGGCAGAAGAAAAAAGGATCCGAGATTTGAGACTTAGAGAACTCCTGCTAGCTTAGAGAACGTAGGACTTAGGTAGTTAGACTAGCACAGCAAGGCTTAGGACGTCTTGGCCGCCTCCTGTTCTGTTGTTCCGATAGTTAGCATATCTCTACTCCTCTCGGAGAAATCTTGTACTCATACTAATCAATTAATAAAAATTTTCTGAGCGACTATCTATTTTCGTCTTGTTGTCTATCTTCTTATTGTTCTAAAGTGATTACGCAGAGAATTCAGAACTTCTAGGAAGATTGGGTTCACTCGGTTTTCCTCCATATTTATTCAACTAAAACTCGACGGTGTGAATTTTGGTTCCCACAGTTTGGCGCTAGAAGGAGGGGGGGGGGGACGAATTCTCTAACTCGAAAATTACTAAACGATAAAGGATACAGATGTCCGATCCAGCAGCTAGCGACGTCGTCTCCTTCAAGGACCAGGCAATGACCGACCAGGCCAAACCCCACAATGATCTCCTTGTCGTCGAGCTGACAATCCAGTACATCGACGTAGCAAGAGTGTTGGTCGACACCGGATTCTCGGCCAATATTATCTACAAAAGTACCCTCGAGAGAATGGAGATCGACCTGTACGCCGTCACAGAAGAACCCAGCCCAATATTCAGACTCTCAGGAGATGCTACTATGACCCTCGGCTCGATCAACCTTGTGGTTAGACCCGGGAGCGTCGTCAAAGTCACGGAATTCTTAGTCGTCGACTGCCCAACATCGTAAAATGCGATCATCGGAACTCCATGGCTGAATTCTATGCGAGTGATCCCCTCAACGTTCCATCTGTGCCTCAAGTTTCAGACCCCTCGTCGAGTCGAAACTATACGAGGAGATCGCAGGATGGCGCAAGTATGTTTCACTGCTGAGCTGAAAAGAAAGAACTCGGCAGTCGAAGCTTCGCGCAACAAGAAAATAAAGCTGACTCCTAATAAGAGCACCGAGAACAAGACTCGGACGTCTTCTGGTGATATCAGAGGGTCGAAGCTCTAGATGGAAAGCGCGAACCAACTTGTGAACCGGTGATCTCGGTCTGCCTAGATGAATCATTCCCGGAACGGTGCGTCGAGATCGGGGCCAACCTCCGCGAGCCTTTGAGAAAAAGGCTCATAGCCTGTCTTAAAAAGAACCTCAGTACATTCGCTTGGACCGCGGAGGATATGCCAGGGATCGATATCGGCATAACTTGCCACAAGCTCAATATTGACCCGACCTACAAACCCGTCAAGAAAAAAAGACGGAAACTAGGACTAGAGCGTGCGACCGCGGTAAACGAGGAAGTCGAAAAACTCTTTAAAGTGGGATCAATAACGGAAGTCAGGTACCCGGACTGGCTCGCCAACCCCGTCGTGGTCAAAAAGAAAAACGACAAGTGGCGAGTCTGCATCGACTTCAACGATCTCAACAAGGCCTGCCCAAATGATTGTTTTCCACTTCCGCACATCGACCGATTGGTCGAAGCGACAGCAGGAAACAAACTTTTATCGTTTATGGACGCCTTCTCCGGGTACAACCAAATCATGATGAACCCGGATGATCGCGAGAAGACCGCATTCATCACCGACCGCGGAACGTATTGTTACAAAGTGATGCCTTTTGGCCTCAAGAACGCAGGCGCTACTTATCAGCGACTCGTCAATCGAATGTTTTCCGAACAACTCGGAAAAACTATGGAGGTGTACATCGATGACATGCTCGTAAAATCCCTTGACGAACACGATCACGTATCCCATTTGGAAGAGTGCTTCGCAAGGTTGAATTTACACAACATGAAATTAAACCCGGCTAAGGGTAGGTTCGCTGTAGCATCGGGAGAGTTTCTCAGTTACCTCGTCACGTGTCGCGGAATCGAGGCTAACCCCAAACAGATAAACGCGTTAATAGAAATGGCCTCGCCAAAGAGAAAACGGGAAGTCCAGAGACTAACCGGAAGAGTCGCGGCCTTAAACCGTTTTATCTCACGCTCAACAGACAAGTGCCTCCCTTTCTATGACACATTGAAAGGAAATAAGAAATTCGAATGGTCAGAAGAATGTGAAAAAGCTTTCCAACAGCTAAAGCATTACCTGGCCACTCCTCCCGTCCTCGCGAAACCAGTAGAGGGAGAACCCTTGTTCCTGTACGTCGCAGTCTCCGCGACAGCGGTAAGCAGCGTTTTGATTAGAGAAGAACGCAGTGAGCAAAAACCAATCTTCTACATAAGCAAAACGTTAATGGACGCTGAGACCCGGTATCCCCTGATGGAGAAACTAGCATTTGCAGTTGTTACATCGGCAAGAAAACTCCAGCCGTACTTCCAGTCGCATACTATAATAATCCTCACTACCTTCCCCCTGCGAACAATCTTGCACAGTCCAAGTCAGTCAGGACGACTCGCGAAATGGCAATCGAATTAAGCGTGTACGACGTAGAGTACCACCCAAGAACCTGCGCAAAATCTCAAGTACTAGCGGACTTCTTGGTAGAATTGCCCATGGGGGATATGACGAACACTGAACCAGATTCAACTTGGATCCTTCACGTCGACGGATCATCGTCCAAACAAGGATCCGGGATCGGAATCCGGCTCGCGTCTCCAACCGGCGAAGTCTTGGAACAATCATTCCGATTAGAGTTCCATGCGTCAAACAACGAGGCCGAATATGAAGCACTCGTTGAAGGGTTACGACTAGCCCGGGCTCAAGATCCATAATCTCCACCCTTCTTGTGACTCTCAGTTGGTCGCAAATCAGTACAGCGGAGAATACGAAGCGAGGGACGAAAGAATGGATGCATATCTAAAACTCATCGAAGACCTCTCCCGAGACTTTCGACCACTTCGCCCTCACTAGGATTCCTCGCTCGGAAAATACTCAGGCAGATGCCTTGGCCGCACTTGCGTCAAGTTCGGATTCTGGACTGAGACGGGTAATCCCCGTCGAGTTCATTGAACATCCAAGCATCATACCACCAGCGATCGCTAATTTGACTCGAGCACAAATCGAAAATGCGGAGGAAATCGAAGACCCACCAGAAGAAAATGTGGATCAGTCGGAATACGGCTGCGACAGCCCATGGCTAGAGCCGATCCGAGCATACATAATCGACAGAGCGCTTCCCACCGAGAAATGGGCGGCCCGCAAAATTATGACCCAGGCCGCACGATACGTAACGGTAGAAGGAGAAATCTACAAATGGAGATTCTCCGGCCCACTCATGACCTGCGCCGAAGGTGAGAAAGCATGAAGAATCATGGAGGAGGTCCATTCCGGATCATGCGGGAACCATTCCGGCGGAAGATCTCTCGCTGTCAAAATAAAACGCCATGGTTATTACTGGCCAACTATGATCAAGGACTGCGAGAAGTTCGCACGAAAGTACGAAAAATGCCAAAGGCACGCGCCGACAATCCATCAACCCGCAGAAGTCCTCTAATCCATCTCATCTCCGTATCCCTTCATGCGATGGTCCATGGATATTGTCGGGCCATTACATAACTAGAAGCAGAAACGCTTCCTCCTAGTCCTCACGGATTTCTTCTCAAAGTGGGTAGAGGTTGATTCCTACGCAAGTATCAACGACGTACAAAGCGAGAACTTCGTATGGAAGAACATCATCACCAGACACGGGGTCCCCTACGAAATCGTAACAGACAACGGATCTCAGTTGATCTCTACCCGATTCGAAGAATTCGGCGAGAAGTGGAAGATACGACTGACCAAGTCAACTCCCAGATATCCGCAGTGTAACGGCCAGGCAGAGACCATCAACAAGACCGTCCTCGGCGGGTTAAAAAAGCGCTTAGAAACCAAAAAGGGGAGATGGGCAGAAGAGCTCGAAGGAATCCTTTGGTCACATCGTACGACCCCGAGACGGGCTACGGGTGAAACCCCATTCGCTCTCGTTTACGGGACGGAATGTATGATCCCCGCGGAGGTAGAATTTCCCAAAGTACGAAGAAGATTCCTCCCCGAACGAGAAGACGTTAACAGCCCGATGCTGCTGGACGAGCTCGATCTCGTGAGCGAGCAGCGAGACCAAGAGCTCATACGAATCCAGAATTACCAGCACGCTGCCGCTAAATAATATAACTCGAACGTCCGCCACCGCAGGTTCAAAGAAGGCGATCTTGTTCTACGGAAAGTTTTCCAAAACACGGCCAAACGTAACGCCGGAAAACTGGGAGCAAACTGGGAAGGACCATACAAAGTAATAAAGGTAGTCCTACCCAGATCGTATCAAATCGCGAACATGCAAGACGTCAAGATCACAAGAACCTGGAACGCGATGCATCTTAAGAAATACTACCACTAATCGCAACGTGGACTCTAAAGAACTACGAAATGGCTTGATCCCCGGAAAAAGGGTACGTAGGCAGCTTGCCAAGCGAGTTCAGCTATCCCCCACCTTAAAAAGGGGGGGGGGAGAGTGGGTACGTATACTCCTATACTCCCATAAAATTTCGAATGAAAACAACATTTTCGAAACTTTTCACCATTAAATCTGGTAATCTTGTATTCACCTAACAAAAGCCCGCAAAAAAATGCGGCATAAAAAAAAATCTACTTCTGACATCGCGAGATGTCGCAGCATGCTCGAAGTTACGATTTTCCCATCCACAGAAACGACGTTCTCGTTCTTGGAACAGGTTCAAACATGCCTCTAAAATGGTATCATTTCGTTATTGCTGATCACAACAAACGAACTCTAACGTCCTAAACAGACGTTAGCCGCCCTCGAAAGGATAGGCTCTCTTACAAATGACAAGGATAACATAGCGCGCTATACAAGAAATCCGAAATTTTGGTTAGCACCTCCTAACGGTCTTTGGAAGTAGCTCGATTTGTGCCAAGACAAGTCATATAAGCCGATAACAATTTGCGGACTTTAAATCGGTACGAATCAGGTTAAAATCGCAAACATGCAAAACGAAAGCCGACTTGTCATCGCAAAGCCTTAGTTCGAGAGTAAACCTAGGTCTTGCCCAAAACCCAGTCTTACTGGATCTTGACATCTCAAAGGCATAATATCAGCACTCTGATATGAGATCCCAAAACTTGTCTCTTCACTTAAGTATGATCGTTTTCACGAACCTTCGCGTAGAGCAAAAACCACACGCACTCAACAAACGTTAGATACGGTGATCATCAGGGGGCAAGGAGTGAGACGACAACTCATATCCTCGCCCTCTAACTTCGAGAAACCCGAAGTTCTCTTAATTTGTAATAACCAAAAAAGAGTTTTATAGATTGAGCCTGCCATCTTACAAAAGCCCTAAGAAGGGCAGGAAAGCC
Source organism: Brassica carinata (assembly GCA_016771965.1). NCBI lineage: Eukaryota > Viridiplantae > Streptophyta > Magnoliopsida > Brassicales > Brassicaceae > Brassica > Brassica carinata. Next base: position 14,720,835 of record CM028687.1, on the reverse strand, counting down.
ACCAACGCCAGTCCCGGAACGCATAATACGCTGCCTTTTAAACAGACCAAAATAAAATGAAAATCCTCGAAAGGATAGGCTCTCTTACAAATGACAAGGATAACATAGCGGCTATACAAGAAATCGAAATTTTGGTTAGCACCTCCTAACGGTCTTTGGAAGTAGCTCGATTTGTGCCAAGACAAGTCATATAAGCCGATAACAATTTGCGGACTTTAAATCGGTGCGAATCAGGTTAAAATCGCAAACATGCAAAACGAAAGCCGACTTGTCATCGCAAAGCCTTAGTTCGAGAGTAAACCTAGGTCTTGCCCAAAACCCAGTCTTACTGGATCTTGACATCTCAAAGGCATAATATCAGCACTCTGATATGAGATCCCAAAACTTGTCTCTTCACTTAAGTATGATCGTTTTCACGAACCTTCGCGTAGAGCAAAAACCACACGCACTCAACAAACGTTAGATACGGTGATCATCAGGGGGCAAGGAGTGAGACGACAACTCATATCCTCGCCCTCTAACTTCGAGAAACCCGAAGTTCTCTTAATTTGTAATAACCAAAAAAGAGTTTTATAGATTGAGCCTGCCATCTTACAAAAAGCCCTAAGAACCGGGGCCGGAGTAGTAGAAGAACCGGAAGGTTGAAATAGGACCTCCGGCCCCATCACAAGAGTCGTGTCCGCCCCAACAACGGGCGCGGCGTGGTCGGGAGATTTCTTTCCTTCAGCCGAGGACGACATTGCGGAAGAAGAAGGGACAGCCAGCGACTCGGAATGATCCCGGGTCGCTTCCTTCTCGGCACTGCATTGGGATAGTCTCTCTTTGAAAGAAAGAAATCCGGCGACGAAGGTTGGGGTGGCTTCATGCATGGTCGGAGTCGGAAGTGCTGAGTTGGCCTCACCCATCTCAACGTCGGAGTTCTTCTTTTCGCTTGGGGAGGAAGGCATTCTTGATAAGAAGTTTGAAGAGAGAAGAATGAGAGAGAGAGATGTGTGAAGAATGAGGAATGGTGAGTTGCTATTTATAAAGATGTGGGGGTGACGTGGATTTCCTCAATAAATATTCTTAACCAAAGATTTCGATTTTTAATTTACATCATTCGCCCGCAAAATCGTCTCCGAGTCTTACAGGCTGGGGGGCTAACTGTTGGGGTCAAAAACGGTTATCCCGAAATCGGAGGCTTAGATTATTTCCTATTCGCGGACTCTGTGCAAAACATTCACTGAAAGAAAAATCGTAAATGGACGAACGAAATAAACCCGCAAGGCACCGGGCGAGCTCAACCCGGCGGGTGTGCTTTCGCCGGGCGAGCTCGACCAGCAGCGGGTCAGGTTGCCGGCGAGCTCAACCCGGCGCAGGTGTGCTCGCTGGCGAAGCTCGACCAGCACGCTGGTCAGCTCGCCGGCGAAGCTCGACCAGCACGCTGGTCAGCTCACCGGCGAAGCTCAACCCGGCGTGGGTGTGCTTTCGCCGGGCGAGCTCGACCAGCACGCTGGTCAGGTTGCCGGGCGAAGCTCAAACCTGGCGTGGGTGTGCTCGCCGGCGAAGCTCAACCCGGCATGGGTGTGCTTTCGCCGGGCGAGCTCAACCCGGCATGGGTGTGCTCGCCGGCGAGCTCAACCCGGCATGGGTGTGCTTTCGCCGGGCGAGCTCGACCAGCAGCGGGTCAGCTTCGCCCGGCGAGCTCAACCCGGCATGGGTGTGCTCGCCCGAGGCGAGCTCGACCAGCAGCGGGTCAGCTTCGCCCGGTGAGCTCAACACCGGCGGGTGTGCTCGCCGGCGAGCTCAACCCCGGCGCTGGTGTGCTCGCTGGCGAAGCTCAACCAGCACACGGGTCAGGTCGTCGGCGAGCTCAACCCCAGCGGGTGTGCTTCGCCGGGCGAGCTCAACCAGCACACGGGTCAGGTCGTCGGCGAGCTCAACCAGCACACGGGTCAGCTCGCCGGGCGAGCTCAACCAGCACACGGGTCAGGTCGTCGGCGAGCTCAACCCGGCGCAGGTGTGCTTTCGCCGGGCGAGCTCAACCAGCACACGGGTCAGGTCGTCGGCGAGCTCAACCCCGGCGTGGGTGTGCTCGCCGGGCGAGCTCGACCAGCACGCGGGTCAGGTCGTCGGCGAGCTCAACCCCGGCGCAGGTGTGCTCGCCGGCGAAGCTCGACCAGCACGCTGGTCAGCTCGCCGGCGAAGCTCAACCCCAGCGGGTGTGCTCGCCGGCGAGCTCAACCAGCACACGGGTCAGGTCGTCGGCGAGCTCAACCCGGCGCAGGTGTGCTCGCCGGCGAAGCTCGACCAGCACGCTGGTCAGGTTGCCGGCGATCTCAACCCCGGCGCTGGTGTGCTCGCCGGCGAAGCTCAACCAGCACACGGGTCAGGTCGTCGGCGAGCTCAACCCGGCGGGTGTGCTCGCTGGCGAAGCTCGACCAGCACGCTGGTCAGGTTGCCGGGCGAAGCTCAACCCCGGCGCTGGTGTGCTCGCTGGCGAAGCTCGACCAGCACGCTGGTCAGCTCGCCGGCGAAGCTCAACCCCGGCGCTGGTGTGCTCGCTGGCGAAGCTCGACCAGCACGCTGGTCAGCTCACCGGCGAGCTCAACCCCAGCGCGGGTGTGCTCGCCGGGCGAAGCTCGACCAGCACGCTGGTCAGCTCGCCGGCGAAGCTCAACCCCAGCATGGGTGTGCTCGCGGGCGAAGCTCGACCAGCACGCGGTCAGCTCGCCGGCGAAGCTCAACCCCGGCGCTGGTGTGCTCGCCGGGCGAAGCTCGACCAGCACGCTGGTCAGCTCGCTGGCGAAGCTCAACCCCAAAATGGGTGTACTTCGCCCGGCTAGCTTCGACCAGCACGCGGGTCAGCTTCGCCCGGCGAGCTCAACCCGGCATGGGTGTGCTCGCCGGCGAGCTCGACCAGCACGCTGGTCAGCTCACCGGCGAGCTCAACCCCGGCGCGGGTGTGCTCGCCGGGCGAGCTCGACCAGCACGCGGGTCAGCTCACCGCCGAGCTCAATCCTGGCGCGGGTGTGCTCGCACGGCGAGCTCGACCAGCACGCGGGTCAGCTCACCGCCGAGCTCAATCCTGGCGGGTGTGCTTTCGCCGGGCGAGCTTCGACCAGCACGCGGGTCAGCTCGCCGGCGAGCTCAACCCCAGCATGGGTGTGCTCGCCGGGCGAGCTCGACCAGCACGCGGGTCAGCTCGCCGGCGAGCTCAACCCCAGCATGGGTGTGCTCGCCGGGCGAGCTCGACCAGCACGTGGGTCAGCTCGTCGGCAAGCTCAACCCTGGCCCGGGTGTGCTCGCGGGCGAGCTCGACCAGCACGCGGGTCAGCTCGCCGGCGAGCTCAACCCCGGTGTGGGTGTGCTCGCCGGGCGAGCTCGACCAGCACGCGGGTTAGCTCGCCGGCGAGCTCAACCCCAGCATGGGTGTACTCGCCCAGCGAACTCGACCAGCACGCGGGTCAGCTCGCCGGCGAGCTCAACCCCAGCATGGGTGTACTCGCCCGGCTAGCTCGACCAGCACGCAGGTTAGCTTGACTGACGAGCTGACCTAATCCCGGCCTTTCCGACTTACTTCGACCCCCATACTTTCCGTATAGCTGTGGCGTCCGACCTTCGGGAAAAAATACTTCTCGCTTCGTTTCGATTGAATTTATTCCCGAAGTTTTACGATTAAAATCGAGAAAATCTTATAAACGCTCAAAGGTCTAAAAACGGTCCGCAAGGATCCAAACTTGTCTAGAGGTCCACCTACGATCTCAGAAGGGATCCAAGCCCATAGGAATTATGATGGTTTATCCTAACTTTCGGAAGCAGGATAAATGTCAAGTTTCCGAAAATTAATGTCAGGATTCGAGGATAATTACGAAGATCGACGGAAAATGGAATATTCCCAAAAAGAGATAAACTTGGGCCCGAAGGCAAAGGAATAAACCGGCCACTGACCTAAAGCAACTATATAAGGAGAGCTGGGGCAGAAGAAAAAAGGATCCGAGATTTGAGACTTAGAGAACTCCTGCTAGCTTAGAGAACGTAGGACTTAGGTGGTTAGACTAGCACGGCAAGGCTTAGGACGTGTTGGCCGCCTCCTGTTAGGTTGTTCTGATAGTTAGCATATCTCTACTCCTCTCGGAGAAATCTTCTACTCATCGTCTTGCTGTCCATCTTCTTATTGTTCTAAAGTGATTATGCAGAGAATTCGGACCTTCTAGGAAGATTGGGTTCACTCGGTTTGCCTCCATATTTATTCTACTAAAACTCGACGGTGTGAATTTCGGTTCCCACAGCTTGTCCAAGACCAATGGAGTCTCTAAAGATGCCTTCAAGCTCAGGCTGTTCCCTTTCTCTCTAGGGGACAAGGCACACCAATGGGAGAAGGTTCTTCCAAGTGACTCTATCACCATGTAGAATGAGTGCAAGAAGGCTTTCCTAGACAAGTTCTTCAATACCTCCAGGACATCCAAGATCAGGAATGAAATCTCTGAATTTCAGCAGAAGAATCTAGAAGGCTTTAGTGAGGCATGGGAGAGGTTTAAAGGCTACTGGTCTCAATGCCCACACCATGGATTCACCAAGGAAAGCTTGCTTGGCACCTTCTATCATGGTGCTCTCCCACATTGCAGAAACAGACTTGATACTGCTAGCAATAGTTTCTTCTTGGGAAGACCTGAGCAGGATACAGAAGAACTGGTGGAGAACATGGCCAAGAGTGATTCAGTACACAATGAGGAGCACGATAGAAGGAACAGAGGCACTGATGGAGATGATCAGCACACAAGGAAGGAGCTGAAATCTCTCCAAGAGAAGTTGGACATGCTTATAGCAGAGAAGGCTAAGCAAGAGCAGATGAACTCCAATGGGGACCAGAAACAAGAGAAGCCTGCAAGGATAAATGAAGTTGATGGTTTAGAAGGCCAAGAGGAGCTGTGCTTCATCAATGCTAATGGCACATGGTACAGGAAATAACCCAATTTTCAGTACCAAAACAACTATCAGCAAAGGCCTTACTACAACAATCAGCAACGAGGATACCAGGCCAAGCAAAGCTACCCTCCTGGTTTCACTAACCAAGCCAACCAGTCTTCTCAGACTCAAGGAAGCTCTTCTCAAGCTCAAGCTCCAAATTCAAGTATGGAGTCCATGTTCAAGCAAATTCTAGAAGCTCAAGCTAGAAATGCAAAGAACATTGGAGATGAGTTGAAGTATATCTACACAAAGATTAATGACCACTACAATGAATTCAGCAACATGATCAGAGCTTTGGAGACTCAGTTTGCATCTATGCCTTCAACCTCCAAGAGTCCAATGGGATCTCTACCAGGGAAACCAGAGAAGAATCCCAAAGAGTCTTGCAATGTTGTCATCTCTACTACTTCTTCAAGGATTGAGCTGAGTGATCATGAGAAAGAGGTTGATGAGATTGAGAAGCTAGTGTTTGGGACTGAGCTTGGGAAAGTTCAGAAATTGGTTGTAGCCACAGCTGAGGCTAAGATTGTGAAGGAAGCTGCCAAGAAGATTGAAGTAAAGATTCTGAAGAGGGATGAGCACATGGCTGAGACACCAGTCGATAAGAGAGCTGACCACAAGCTGAAAGAGGTGAAACAGGAAGACACTGAGGTTGAGCTATCACCCTATGATAAGCTCCCTTTTTCCAAGAGAGTTCTCACCAAAGCTCAAAAGAAAGTGCTCTCCAATTTCAGGAAAGATCTTAGTAATGTTGGGGTAAGACTTCCAGAGATCTCGGGTATGCGTGAAGCTCATGTCCAAATGATGCTCATCATGGACATTTTAAACCACCAAGCAGAGGTAGCAGAGCTTTTGGAAATCTCCATTTTGAAGATTGATCCACCAGTAACACAAAAGTCTCCCCCAAAAATAGAATCCCAAGGTAAGTTCACATTGACTTGCTCCCTTGGCAAGATCACTATGAATGATGCTTTAGTTGATTCTGGTGCAAGTGTGAATGTGATTTCATTGGAGATGGTGAAGAGTCTTGGGACTGAAAGCATTGAGCCAGATAATTCTGCTCTCACCTTTGGGGACTCTTCTTCTACAACCCCAATTGGTTTCATCAAGGACTCCCCTTTGAAGATTGGATCCTGCACCATACCTATTGACCTCACTGTTTTGAAGATGGCAACTGAGAAGAGAGTTCCATTGATCTTGGGTACACCTTTTCGCACAACAGTTGGAGCTTGCATTGACATTCCCAACAAGAAGGTCACCCTCATGAATGTGAACAAAGCTGTCTCCTATCCCCTCCAATATCCATTGGATGTTGGCTTTTGTGGGACAATCACTTGTGGAGAAGAGGCTGTTGAGAAGACCCAAGATGAAGTGGTTGTTTGTGAGGAAGAAGATAGTGCTGGAGAGTCTTCTCAAGAGCTGTGTGTTGAGCACTTGGAAAGTGCTAAAAGGGAGGGGATGAGTGGAGCCTCAAAGGCCACTCATGGCAAGAAGAAAATGCTGAAAGAACCTCATCCTCCACCTCTTGGTCTGCTCCCACACACTCTCACTCTCCATCCAATGAAGCTCAAGGATGGTGCCATTGGGTACAAGCTCAAGTGTAAGGGCAAGTCCACGCCATTCTCAAGTGCTAGAGCCATCATCACTCCTCAGCTCCAAGGTGACCCCATCAGGCTTCAAGAGCTTCTCTCTCAGGTCCTCACCATCACTCTTGAAGGTGGGAAGGATCCTCCTTCTCACTAGTCCAAGAGAAAAGGTAGTCAAGCTAGTGACTCAAAACAAGCTCACTTGGGAGGAAATCCCATTGTTATCCTTGTACATAGTCTTGCTATTTCATTTCTTTAAGTTTTTAATAAAAATGGTTGAGTTTCCAGGTTGAGCCTAGCACTAGAGGAGAGAAGTGATATCTTGCATATTTACATGTTTTTTTAGCTATCATATCTTGTGCATTTTGATCATTTAGATTAGGCATCTTTAGGTCCATATTGCATTCATATGTCCATATCAGGTGTTGGAGTGTGTTATGGAGTTATTTGGGGTGTTTGGAAGCATTGTGGTCCAAAAAGATGAAGAATGGAGTTTTGCCGAGATCAAGACAGCCGGGACACGAGACCAGGACATCCGGGACGCGAGATGGACCGGGGACACTTACCTGGGACGAAGAATGGATGAGACGCGGGTGGATGGCCGCGGGTTCAAGCACCCACGCGGTCGAGGTGGAACAGACGAGGCTGGTGGATGCGGGCTGGACGTGCGCGGGATGCATGATCCGCGCGGGACGAGGAGAGCTTGGACATAGACTGGTGCGCGGCCGGATGCGTGCGGGGCACCATACCCGCGTGGCTTGGACGAGAGCTGGACACGGCTGATGCGCGGCCTGGAGTGTGCGAGGAATGGTACCCGCGCGGCCGAGAGGACGGACTGGACGGATGTGCGCGGGTCGGGACGCTCGGGATTGTATACCCGCGCGGCCGGGTGGCATGGACGGTTGATTCTGCGCGGGTCAGGATGCTCGGGTTGGATCCAGACATCTACCCTGAGCGTTTTTATAATATCTGGTCGAGATTTAATCACTCCAGGGTCATTTTAGTCAATTGTCTTTATGTTTTTAATGGCTTTCAAGCCTCATATAAATACTGATGTACTCTCAACAACACTTTTAGATCTTGAATAAAGTTTGGATCTTGAATACTTCCTCATCTATTTCTTTTGTGTTTATTAGATTATCTTCATCTCTAATCATGTTTAGCCTTGAATCATCCATGGTTTTAAGGTTATCCATGTCTATTAGTGAGTAGATCTATCTAGGATTCATGGGCTTGAGAGACTAAGGGGGATTAGGTATAGATCTAAGATGTTTTAGTGTAGATCCTTCTTGATCCTTGCTTGTAGAGTGTTCTTATTGCTATTTTGGGGTTGACCTCTTCAAAATAGAGCCATAGGCATTTCATGCCCGGAAGGTATTTGATGAAATGCCTAAACCAACTCTCCAATACTTTTAACATCCTTTACCTAAGGGATTAGTTGTTAAAGGTGTTTAGATAGCTAATAGACTTGTTCTTATTGATTGCTTTCATATTATTCAACCTAAGGGATTAGATGCTTGAGATATGTTAGTGAATGAGCATTCATCTAGGGATAGAGCTTGCTTAGGATTGTGTCTAGGCTTAAGGTGTTAGATTGATTGAAAACTTTCCATCTTAGATTGAAACTTGATCACCCAAGGTCAATTCCGTTGTCCCAAGAATCCCCTTGCCTCATATTGAAAAGAAAGTTCACTCTTTTATTGCATTTTTAGTATTGCCTTAGTTTATAATCATCTCATCTCACTTTATGATTGCACTTAGCTTAAGCATGAACTTGCATTCTCTTTGCATTGAAATATCTCAGAATTGGTTCGACAATCTTTTATACTACATCATTTGACTAGGAGCCTTGAAAACTCCTACCATCAAATAGGCGTCGTTGCCAAGTTCTAAGTTGACTTTGACATTGGGATTTAGTCACTTGCTTGATACTAAGTCATTTTTCTTTTATTGTGTTATTGCTTCTCCTTGTTCTTTTCCCTTTGCATTTAAGGTGTATGATAACAAGAAGCAGAGGTACATCAAACTTGATTCCCACTGTTGAAGAAATTGCTGCACTTGAGAGGGAAATAGCAAGAAAGAGAAGAGAAGAAGAGCAACAGGCTCACTTGCAGAGACTGGGGTTTGATATGGAGAATCAGCCTCAAGATGGTGATGCCCTAGGGGGCAATGGTCCAAGAGCTGACAACATAAGACCACAGCGCCAAGCTAGAGCCATTGGAGCCTACGATCAACCTCACATTCATGGTCATAGGTTGGGGATCAGAGCACCAGCTGTGGAGAACAACAACTTTGAGATCAAATCAGGGCTGTTGCATTTGATTGAGAACAACAAGTTTCATGGCCTTGCTGTGGAGGATCCCATTGATCACTTGGACACATTTGATAGCTACTGTAGCTTGTCCAAGACTAATGGAGTCTCTGAAGATGCTCTAAAGCTGAGGTTGTTTTCCTTGTCTTTGGGAGACAAGACACATCAATGGGAGAAGGCTCTTCCAAGTGACTCTATCACAACTTGGAATGAGTGCGAGAGGGCATTCTTAGAGAAGTTCTTCTCTACCTCAAGGACAGCCAAGATCATAAATGAGATCTCTAACTTTCAGCAGAAGAACCTAGAGGGCTTTAGTGAAGCATGAGAGATGTTCAAGGGCTATTGGTCTCAATACCCACATCATGGCTTCACCAAAGAGAGTTTGCTTAGTACCTTCTACAAAGGTGCTCTTCCAGAGTTCAGGAGCAGATTAGACACAGCCAGCAATGGGTTCTTCTTAGGCAGAACTGAGCAGGATGCAGAAGAGCTGGTGGAGAACATGGCCAAGAGTGACTCAGTCTACAGTGAGGAACATGATAGGGTCAACAAAGGCACTGATGAAGATGATCAGCACACAAGGAAGGAGCTGAAATCTCTCCAAGAGAAGTTGGACATGATTCTTGCAAAGAAGGCTAAGCAAGAGCAGATTAACTACGTTGGGAACCAGAAACGAGAGAAACCTGCTGGGATTAATCAGGTTGATGGTTTAAAAGGTTAAGAGGAGCTGTGGTTCATCAATGCTAATGGCACATGGTACAAAAAAGAGTCCAATTTTCAGTACCAAAACAACTATCAGCAAAGGCCTTACTACAACAATTAGCAAGGAGGTTACCAAGCCAAGAAGAACTATCCTCAAGCCAATCAGTCTACTCAGCCTCAAGGAAGCTCTTCTCAAGCTCAAGCTCCAAGTTCAAATATGGAGTCTTAGAAGCTCAAGAGAGAAATGCTAAGAACATTGGAGATGAGTTCAACAACATCCATGCAAAGATTGATGGGACATATTCTGACCTCAAAAATAAGTACATGCAACTTGCCTCTCATCTCAAAGCTTTGGAGAGCCAAGTTGCCTCTATGTCTTCATCTTCCAAGGGCCAAATGGGATCTCTACCAGGAAAACCAGAGAAGAATCCCAACGAGTCTTGCAATGTTGTCCTCTCTACTACTTCTTCAGAGATTGAGCTAAGTGATCATGAGAAAGAGGTGGATGAGATTGAAAGGCTAGTTCTTGGGACTGAGATTGGAAATGTTCAGAGATTGGCTGTGGCCACAGCCGAGGCTACCGTTGTGAAGGAAGCTGCCAAGAAGGTTGAAGTAAGGATTCTGAAAAGGGATGAGCCAAGGTCTGAGACACCAGTTGAGACGAGTACTGACCACAAGCTGAAAGAGGTGAAGAAAGAAGACACTGAGGTTGAGCCGTCACCCTATGATAAGCTCCCTTTTCCCCAGAGAGTTCTCACCAAAGCTCAGAAGAAGGTGATCTCAAAGTTCAGGAACGATCTTAGTGATGTTGGAGTCAAGCTTCCAGAGATCTCGGGTATGCGTGAAGCTCATGTCCAGATGATGCTCATCAAGGACATTCGAGACCACCAAGCTGAAGTGGCTGAGCTTTTGGACATCTCCATCCTGAAGATTGATCCACCAATCCCTCCAAAGTTCCTCCCTAAGCTTGAGTCTCAAGGGAAGTTCACCTTCTCTTCCTCACTTGGTAAGATAACTATGGATGATGCTCTTGTTGATAGTGGAGCCAGTGTCAATGTAATTTCCATGAATATGGTGAAGAGTCTAGAGATTGAAAGCATGGAACCATACACTTCTTCTCTCACCTTTGGGGATTCTTCTTCTACAACCCCAATTGGCATCATCAAGGACTTCCCCTTGAAGATTGGATCCTGCACCATACCCATTGACCTTACTGTTTTGAATATGGCATCTGAGAAGAGAGTCCCTTTGATCCTTGGCACTCCTTTCCTCACTACAGTGGAGCATGCATTGACTTTCCCAACAAGAAGGTCACCCTCATGCATGTGAACAAAGCTGTCTCCTATCCTCTCAAATCTCCATTGGATTTTGGCTATTGTAGGACAATCACTTGTGGAGAACAAGCTGTTGAGACGCCGCAAGATGAAGTGGTTGTTTGCAAGAAAGAAGGCCTTGCTGGAAAGTCTTCTAAAGAGTTGTGTGCTGAGCACTTGGAAAGTGCTAAAAGAGAGGGGATGAGTGGAGCCTCAAAGGCCACTCATGGCAAGAAGAAGATGGTGAAAGAACCTCATCCTCCACCTCTTGATCTGATCCCACACACTCTCACTCTCCAACCAAAGAAGCTCAAGGATGGTGTCATTGAGTACAAGATCAAGCATAAGGGCAAGTCCACACCATTCTCAAGTGCTAGAGCCATCATCACTCCTCAGCTCCAAGATGACCCAATCAAGCTTCAAGAGCTTCTCTCCCAGGTCCTCACTATCACACTTGAAGGTGGGAAGGATACTCCTTCTCACTAGTTCAAGAGACAAGGTAGTCAAGCTAGTGACTCAAAACAAGCTCACTTAGGAGGAAGTCCCATGGTTATCCTTGTACATAGCTTTGCAATTTCAATTTTTCTTTAAGTTTTTAATAAAAGTGGTTGAGGTTTTCAGGTTGAGCCTAGCACTAGAGGAGATAAGAAAGGTGGTGAAGCACCTGAGCCTTATGATTTCCATGTAGCAGCCTCCTCTAGTTGCTCCGAGTCTTGACACTAAACACCACGCCCAAACCTCTTTCTTAGGTATCACTCCAACCCTTCTTGTATATACATTTGCTTTTGTCTTGTTGGGGTATCTCCTTCTCTCTTACTCGCACAGAGACTGTGTGATTTAAGTGTGGGGGAGGTACCAAGTATTTGATCATGTTTGCTTTGTGATTGAGAGTCTCATGCCTTGCATTGTACATTCATAAATGCATAGAAAAACCAAAAAAATTTTAAATTTTTTGAATCATGTAGTTGCATCACTTGCATCTTTAAGATTGAGTCTAGAGCATATAGGTTGCATTCACTTGCACATGGAGCATTGCCTTGTAAAGAACACTTTTTTGCACTGAATTTGGCACCCTAGTTAAACATATCAAGTAGCTTGCTTTGAGCCTTGAAAACTCTTCTTGAAACTTGCTTTGTTGCTTGATATTGGCATTGTTCTTGAAACCAGCTCCAACCTGAACTTAGACTTGAATGAACTTAATTTCTCTTGCATATGGGCATTTGCATACTTGATCATGGATCTCATACACATTTGGGTTATCTTTCCCCATTATACCACTCTTTGTTAACCCTATGGCACTTCCATACCCTTGAACCCTAGCCATTCTTTGAAGCCTACATTAATTTGCATGAGTGAGACCTCTTTTGATAGTTTATCATGTGCAAAATCTTGAGAATATTGGGAGCGACATGGATTTGTTCTCATCTCTTGCTAGCATAGGGTCCTCATTTGAGCTAGCTTCTAGGATGGTGAGTGGGGTCTTTGTTCCTTAAAGGTTTATATTTTGGGTTTGGGAAGTGATAAAGGTCAGATTGATGAACAAAAAAGTATATTGAGAAAAAAAAGCCCTAGGGACCTAGAATAGAAAGATAAGAAGCTCTTGATTGATGTTTGAGACCTTCTCCTTTCATAAATAAAAAGAAAAAGAAAAAGAAAAGAAAAAAAAAGAAAAGAAAAAGAAAAGAAAAAGAAAGATTCAATAAGATATTGGAGGAAGGGAAAACAAAAAGTGTTAGAGCTTAGAAGTGTGAATTGTGAATAAAAGGTCCTTAGTGGTTGAATCTTGAATAAAGAAAGTTGTTCATTGGGTGAGTGATGTGAGTATTTTTCATTTTAGGTTATGGGACTGATAAAAAGGGTGTAGAACTTGTAATCACTTACGAATGGGTAGAATGATGAGGATGGATCCATGTATGCATGAATTGCTCCTAATATAATATAATATTTCTAATTACTTAAATCATAATATCTTTTGATATCTTTTAAATTAAAACATAAATATCTATATTTAAAAATTCTAACAAATCTGTTGAAAAAATATTATAACAAGATCTTAACTGTCAAAAATTATAAATAAATATTTACATTAATTCCGTAATTACTTATGAAATGTTAATATACATTAATATATATATATATAAAATTATCTTTTATAAAATGAAAAAATCAAATCATATCCTATTTTATCTATTTATAATAATATCTACAATTTTAAAAGAAAACCATTATATTGAACTAAATATGATAAAATTCTTTTAAATTGATAAGTTAAGATATTTTATTTTCATAAATATAAAACATTTATGCTAAAGATATAATATGTTGTTAGAACGGTTTAACATTAGTAAACTATATAATACATGTATTAAATTAACTTATCTTAAAATTTTATATATATAGTAATTAATTATCTAAAATGAATAAATATAAAAAATTGTTAAATGAAATCAAGCGCTCCTGACCATAATAAATTAAATACAAAATAATTTTTCACTATGAATAAACATAAAAAAATTTTTTTTATAATCTTCAATAGGACAAATATATAAAACAATATATATATAGGTGATGATTTGAAATAATTAATTGATTTACAGCATGAAAAATATAAAATTATTGTATTTGAAAAAATTATATACACATATAAATATATAAGTAACCTTAAAAATGTATAATAATTATATTAAAAATATACAAATATATATATGCATAAACTTGAAAATAAATACCCGCACGGTTGTGCGGGTAGAGATCTAGTATGAGTTATTTTTATTACCATATTTAAAATCCCTGCAAAAAAAATATAAATTTTTATAAGGAAATTTTATATCTCACAATTAATATGATGCCATGACATTTTTTCTAAGAGTCATGTCATCTATTTTAAGTGTCATATCATTTTGTTTAGCGAGAATAATTGTAATGACGACACATGTCAAAATCACTTCTGAAATATAGACTAGGAGATTTGTTCATAGTTACAAATTACTATATTTCTTCGGTTTTAATTTAATGCCTACGAGATATTAAAGTTGTTAATAGCTATCAATAACAATTTTCTTATTTACCGATACCCTACCCATGTCCCTTATATATACCATAGTAATACAAGATGTTTACCCATAACACATACTAGATGATAACCCGCGTCCTGCGAACGAATATTTTTAAAAAATATTGTATTTAAATGTTATAAATAATATACATTTTGTTATCAATAACACTCTTCACATTTGATTAGAGGTAGACATTTGAGCACCATTTGATTTAGTTCAGTCCGAATCATTGTGGTTTTGGTTCGGTTCAGATTTTGGATTTGGTTCGGTTTTGGGTTCAGATAACCTATTTTAAAAAGTTTCGAAAAGTAAAGTTCATATATGTTTTAAATTTTTCAAAGTCTAAAAATCAAAATAATATATCATATAAATTTGAATAATGTATACCAAAATACTTAGCTTAAATGTTTAAATAGGAAATCAAAAGATTTTAAGTATTTTGGTATTTTAAGTATCAATTAGTTATTTTAAACATGTACTTATAATTATTTGTATATATTTCCAAGTATTTTAGACAACTTAAAAAACATCTTATATTTTGTGTATATTCTTTTAAGATATTAAATTTAAAAATAATTAATATATTAATCTGGTTTAATTTAATATATTATTGGATATTTAATTTAAATTTATAAATTTGGTTCTGATATATTCGAATACCCGGAATATTTCTGTTCGGATCGGGTTCAGTTCCGGTTCTTTAGATGCCAAAATTTTGAACCCATTCGGATATCTAACCAGTTTTGGTTAAAGTTCAGTATTATTTTTTTTGGATCAGACTTGGTTTTATTTATATTTTTTGTCCAACCCTATATTTTTTATTGTAACAAAATTTTAAATGAAAATGATGATGGTTCATATTGATTTTGGATATGCAACAATTTTTAAACTAAAACACATTTTACTATGCACGTGATCCATTTAGTTAATTACTAAAAACTATTATATGTCAATTTGAGGAAAACAATGGACTGAACATAAAAAAAAAACATTATCATTTCAGATTGTCAATCGACACTTCCAAATAATCCATTTTGGTGTTGTGATGAATAGAAAGGGAGTTAGGGTTAGGAAAACAAATTTGATACGCACTCCATGTTTCGTTAGGTGACTCAATAACTTATAAATAAATCTTCGTTGTATCGATCTCTTGTAAGATATTTCAAAAAATATTAATTAATAAAATCTTACACTTGCTAGTGTAATCAATTATTTATCAATTAATAAATAGGAGATTAAAGTTATCATACAAATCAAAACAATACATCTTGCTTATATACAATATTTTTATGGTAAATAGATCAAAATAATCATTTTGTTTATTTTATATGGTATATAATTAAATTTCAATGATGTTAACATAAATATATATTATATTTTAATATAAACATTTATTATTGAGACTTCCTATTCATATGGTTTTATTAACATTTGTATATTCTATGTAAAAAAAAATTTAAACCATTGATCTCAGAATTTTTGATGTGATATTTTTTTGATGAAAATTATAAAATTAAATATTAAGGTCTCAATACTTTTTCAATACAAATTCCAAAATTAAGATATTTATGTATTTTTAAATGGTACATATAAATGATATTAAAATTTATATATATATATATATATATTATTTAATGTGAATGTCTATTACATAAAAATTCATATAAATACGATTTTATGATCATTTGTATTTTGTTATAATAAAAACAATTAAGACACTGATCACAAAATTTTCAAAGTATTAATATATGTTTTAAAAATTCAAAATATAACATGTAAGAAAAAATCTGATTTTTTTAATTATATAGTTAATATAATTATTTTTTAATAATATAAAATTAAACAAAAATAAAAAATGATACACATATTGTTATCAAATCTTTATTATATATAATCATTAATTGTCATAAATATGTAATCATATTAGGTAATTCCGTAGCTTTTATGTAAGGAAGATATACTTGCTTTTAATATTTTGGGTTAATATAATGTTTTCTAGCACATTATACTATATAGTTAATGCTTTAATGTATCTAGCGAGATATATGAATTGGATTGGACCTACTTTTTTCCAATTAAATACCTAATTGATTGACACATAAGCATTGTGCCTTTTTTTAATTATTACAAAATTGAGGTTACATCTTTTCAAATGTTCATCTATTAATATATAGGTGATTATCGAAATCTAATTCTCTTTTACGATAAATTGCAAAATAATGGCCGGCATCGATTATGTAGTCGATTTGAAACCCTTCTGGAAGAATAAAGTGAATTAATCCGATTGTGATAACAATACTCTGATGGTGGTGGTGATATCATTGAGATGGTTCTCAGCGATGTTAGGGTAATTTGTGCCATATCTATACATATTTATTTAGTTTTGATTTTTTCTACAGACTGATAAGAGCTGGCAATTTTGTTTGTTGTTTTTGTATATTAGGGTGATAAATTTATGTCACAGTAAAAAAAAAAGATTTGGTTGCTCAGTTTGATCCATTTTTGTAACAAGGTATTCTAACATTTTGATAAATATTTCACTGAACTACTCATGTGGGTAAAGTTATGATATAGACCACATAAACTGTCATATTTGATAAAATTGACGTAACTCAGAGTTTCTTAATTAATTTGATTCTTTTTGTTTCATATGTTATAGAACATATAATTTACCATTTATGGATATTAATGAAGGAACACAGAGTGGATAATGGACGACACACCGAACTATAAAACATAAATCGATCGACTTATTAGGATGTTACAAGACTCTCGAAAAACAGATCAACAAGTGGAGACAGATAGGAGTGAAGCCAGGAAGAACATGAAACTGAAGATGAGATACACTACAAGAAAACATACGCATTACTACAAGTTTTTACGAGGAAAACTGGGCATCGTAAATTATGACGAGTTAACGACTTCTTTACGTGGAATAATGGTTTCGTCGTAAAATCGACATACATTTACGTCCACTTACATACGAAATGATTTGTTCCTTGTAAAGTAGTTGTAAAAGAAGGAGGTATTTACGACAAAACATTTACATCGGTTTAACGACTTATATACAAGTACTATTGATGGGGACATTCCAACAGAACCAGACAAGGCAGAGCCAGACCGAACCAGACCAGACATCCAAAGCTTACAAGACAATCTTACCAAGCCAAGTGAAGCTAGAGCCGTTCCAATGCCTATTGTATACGAAGGTGCCGTGACAAGACAAAGAGCAAAGGTGTTGCAACACATGTTCAACGAAAGCATGATGATGGCGTATGGACAAGACAAACCCAAAGAAGAACAGTCCATATTACTTGAAGAAGAAAAGCTTGCACGTTCACATGAAGATGGACCGGATAAGCCAGCAAGAGAAGAAGACTTGTGGCCTTTAATTCCTAAGCAAGATCAGGTCCACTACTTGCCATTTCCATCGTCCAAGCTCCTGGTTAAATGGTAAAGACTTTCCAAACCGAGAAAGAGCCCAATCCGCCCAAGGTAAGGCTATTTGATTTCATTAGTTGATTTGCTTTCCTAGTTTTCAATTTATTTGAATAAATTCAAGGACATATGTTTAGCCTTTTCAGCACATTTCAAGGCACTTGTTTAGCCTTTGCATTTAGGTCCTACGAGTCTTGTGAGTCTGCTTTGTTTCAAGTCCCCACGAAGGGCATAGCTGCGTCGGACATTATATAAGTCCCATATGAGCAGATTGTATTCTTCACCCTAGATCAATAAACAAAACGAACTTTCTTCTCAAAGAAACCTTAAAGTTTTCTTATAAAACTTGCTTGCTTTGTTCTTGTTGAGACCAGTACCTCCAGGAACTAAGTGTTGTGTTGTATCACGAGATTTCCATCCCTCGTGTGGTGCACTTCGATCCATTGCCTCATCATCAACGATCTCCATTCGAACTGGTTCCATTTAGTCGATTAGATCGAGTACTTGGACCACCCTCTTGTTGAATCTGTTCATCACTCTGCATCAAGAGTCTTGTGGAGCCATTGTCAGCCTTGGCTTACATCATTTTTGGTATCAGAGCTGAAGTTCCTTCAGCACCAGGTTGCATCTTGTGACAGGACACATCACGAGTCACGAGTCTCACGAGTCATACGAGTCACGAGTCTCACGAGTCATACGAGTCACGAGTCTCACGAGTCATACGAGTTATGAGTCATACGAGTCTTACGAGTCATACGAGTCATACAAGTCTTACGAGTCTCACAACGGGTTTTAGTCTTTCATCATTATCTAATTCTTATGTTAGTTTTCCTTTATTTTTAATATGGGTTTATCTCTTTCCTTTTTCATAGTAGTTTCATCCGCTATATCTTGTAAGCTTCATGGAAACGTTTTACAACACAATCAATAAACTATTTTCCTCAATCTTACTTATCTCTCAAGCTATCTCACAAGAGCTCCTACACGAGCTTGCTTACGAACGTAAAGCTTCAAAGAAGATCTCTCTTCCTACACGATCATCTTCTAAGTTTACGTATCCCCATTCTTCGAATCCGCAATGAGGGTTTCTAGTTTGGGAATCTACCCATCCTACTACCGTCTCAGTGGTATCAGAGCCAGGTTCCTCCAACATAAGTTATGGACACTCGAAAAACCACCGCTTTAAACGATATTAGCAAACAAATTGAGGATTTGCGCTCCTCGCAAGCTCAACAAACCGAAGAGATTCGTAAGGATCTAGGCGGTGAAATCAATGCGCTCAAAGATATCATAGAAAAAACACTTTGCTAACGCCCCACCCTTCAACCAACGCGACGGAAAACAACATGAAGGCCAGAACTCCTCTGTTATTACCGCTGCAAAAACAGAGCCACGATCAGACCCACCAAATCGTTCTTCTCCAAACCAGAGCGCAACAAAAGATCAACGCAACCACGATGATAGGCCTTATATTTTACCCTATTTACCCTATGAATTTCATATGTTTTCAAAGGTTTTATATGCATTTTGTAGCTCTTTTAGAGATATTTCAAGGTTAGGTACTCTTTGGAATAAAGTGATGACTATGAGGCATTTTGAGATCTTTTTGGAAGATTTTACATTTTGCTCGCGGAGCTGACTACTGAAGAAGGCATCGACCGACACAACACTACAGTATCGATCGATGGAACATCACATGAGTCGATCGATATCCTTTTGGAGTATCGGTCGATGCAATGCCACTCGTGATTAATGAAGAATAAAAGATTTACAAAGATGTCCAAAAGATTTCTTATTTGCATAATACACCTTGGCCGCATGTTAGGTCATGTTTTTAGGGTTTTTGTACCATTTAAATAAGGAGTCATCAGCAAGAAAGAAAGGAAGCAATGAAGGAGGCAACAGCCACCAAAGTCATCAACAAGGAGAGAAGTAATAGCTTAGAAGATTAGTTGGAGAAGAAGATATCTAGCCTAGAGAGAGAGATCTGAACTTCATAAACAGAGAAGATCTTGAACTCCTTTTGTTTTCTTACTCTTTTACTATTTTCATTAAGTTTTATTTAAGAATTATTCAGACCATCATAACTTTGATTCCTATGAATATGTCTGAGTAGTTCTACTGTTAGATTTAGGTTCACCTAAGGTTGAATCATGTATTGCTAATCATATTATGATTGTTAGTGTGTTTTAATAGTTCTTTCATTCTAGTTGTGCTTAATGCTAAGTAAAGGAATTGATCATCCTTGACTTAGATCTTAGGTTTAATTTGCGCAAGCGAGAACATGGTGAATTGCCTGAAATAGACTAGACTGATCTTATTAATTAGCTAAAGACGAAAGTTGCCCTAGTTAATCTGAGAACCCATCAACCTGCTCGGTAATGCTTACTGGAAGGCTTATCGATCGATACGACAATTAGTCATCGATCGATTATCTGAAAGGCACACCGATCGATAGTCCGAAAGACATATCAATCGATGCTTTCTCAAGTTGGAACAAGCGACAGCTGACTGGCTTGAGATCCAGCTATTAGACAATCCTATAGATTATTTCTAAGAGTTGAGTTCGAGAACAACCATATTTGAAACCCCTTTAATGCTTCAAGTATCATGCATGTCATACCTAAAGGTTTACCTTGATCTAGCTACCTTTCTAAATTGATAACAAATCTCATATTCTGAAATCGAGCAATTGTCTTGTTCGTCGATCGATATACACATAGGTCTATCGATCGATTTTCCTAAAGTTCTTTTAAGTTACTATTCTAAACCATTCCATCTAGCTTTATCTCGAAGACTACAAATCTATTGTGTGATCCTAGAGTCTCTGTGGATTCGATCCCTAAGTACTACAACTTGACCTCTTTTGATGAGAGTAAGGTTGCTCTAGGGTAATTTGAGCATCGTAACAAATTTGGCGCCGTTTCCGGGGACTCTTTCTTATCACCATTAGATTAAGTTTAGAGT
This sequence comes from Brassica carinata, assembly GCA_016771965.1. NCBI lineage: Eukaryota > Viridiplantae > Streptophyta > Magnoliopsida > Brassicales > Brassicaceae > Brassica > Brassica carinata. Next base: position 14,700,515 of record CM028687.1, on the reverse strand, counting down.
ATAGTCTAGATTTTAAATTTCTGTTTACTAAAAGTTTTTCTTCACTTCCTGCTTACACAGGTACCTAGAGGAAGGACTTGCACAATTCGCCAAACTATCGATCGACGCAGATACTGACGCATCGAACGATATGGTGACAACTGATACTGTGATGCTGGGATCGATCGACATGGTTATACCAGAATCGACCGATAGTGGTCGGGAATCGTTCGACATACGACCATCAACATCGACCGATTACAACCTGCCGGAAGCAGGTAAGTTTTCTAAACTTACCAGTACTGAATTAGGGAAAGCAACCCTAGGAAAAATAGTTCAATCATGCAACGCAATCAGCCAAATTATGAAAGAACAGGGGACTGAAATCCCTGTTGAAATTCATACGGCCCTAAGAATGAAAAAGAATTGTCTTTGCAAGAGTTTTTAGGCCCTAGCAGGACCTATTCCAATATGTCCGCCATAAAGTTACCAGAAATTGAAACAATGAGGTCCAGGCTTAACCTTGACCACCTTATTCTGGTACAACAGAACCCTTTCCGTGGGACTCTTTCAGAGCACCCACTTGACCACATCGAGAAATTGGAAGATATGGTGAATGACGAAAACAATCGCTGCAAAGTCTTCTCACTCTCCTTAGCCGGAAAAGCAAATAAGTGGCTGGACCTTTCACCAAAAGGATCCTTAACTTGTTGGAAAGAGATCAGGAGCGCATTCATCAACCATTTCTTCGATGATGCCCGCTATTGGGATGTGAGAAGGAAACTCTCCACGTTTCGCCAGAACATACGAGAATCCTTTAAAAATACTTGGGGGAGGTTTAAAACCCTCCAAAACGAATGCCTCCATCACGGATATTCGGAACCCCAATTGATTAACGCTTTCTACGGAGGTGTTAGCTTGCGCTACCAAAACATTCTCGATACAGCAAGCGAAGGGAATTTCCACTCCAGGAGCCCCAAAGATGCGAAAAAACTAATCGAGAATGTAGCTGCCGGTAGAGCTTATGAAAGGATGGATCTGGAAAGAAGGAACGAAGTGGAGTGTTCAAACGATTCTCAGCTGACCTATTTCAAAGAAACCCTGAACTCGATTCAATCCTTTTTAGCAGAACAAAGTCAACGAGGAATATTCCAGATAAGTGACGAAGTTTTATCTGAACTTCAAGAACAAGTAGACTTTGTGGACACAGACCAGCTCAACAATCAACCCATAGATTTGGTTGAAGGCAGTTTCACCCGGAATTATGATGCAACCGTTGGATCAAGACAAGGAAAAGCCAAATTCAGGTTAAAGCAAGCCTTCACGGGAAATCGAAGGTTGATAGCTGACTTCGAAGGAAGGATGGGAATGACCTACAGTGAATTAATGACAAAACTCGAAACCCTCGATGACCACATAAAGATGCTGGGTAGTAAAGTCGCAGAAAACGCAATCTCTATTAAAAGGGAAAAAGTCTTCCTGGAAGCACCAATGAAAACCAAGGCGCCATGTTAGTGCTGTTCTTCTTAGGAGTGGAAAATGCCTCCCTCCGGTTGAAAAGGAAAGCACTACCAATGACGATCCCACTGGAAATGAGAAAACCAGCAAGGAGAAGCTTGACCAAACGAATCCAGAACTAATCTGTTTTAGTGATGAGGACGAGGGAGAGACTTCCATCGATCGACGCAGTAAGCAGAATATCGATCGACAGAAAGAAGATAAAATTGATCGGCAGAAGGATAATGGTACCGATCGACAGCCGACACTTCCTACGACACAAACGGCATCTGCCGCGCCCGTAGTAGAGAGGGTGTATAAAACCTTACCACCATTCCCCCTCACCAGCACACAAACTAAGCGAGAAATGGAAAAGGATATCTGTAAGAGAGCTCTTGACAGAATAAAACTCGAATTGACACTGAGTGAAGCCATGAAAGTTTCTCAGTCAATAAAAAAAATGCGTGAAAGACATGGTGTCTAAAAGTTTTCCATCAACGAAACATAGCATCATGATGGTGTCAAGCGAAGTAAGTGCTATGATCCACGGCAAACCACCCATAAAAAGACCTGACCCTGGTAGTTTTGTTTTGAATTGAAAAATAGAAGACAAACAATTCAGCAGATCACTTTGCGATCTGGGGTCAAGTGTCAACTTAATGCCTTACTCTGTTGCCGCATCCCTAGGTTTCACAAAATTTAAGCCTACCCAAAAATCCCTTGTTCTTGCAGATAGATCCGTCCGAGTACCAGAAGGTATACTCGAGGATGTGCCAGTAATGATAGACGACTGTCTTATACCAACTGACTTCGTCGTTCGAAGATACATGCGAGAACCAAAAGACCCTATTATTTTAGGTAGACCTTGCCTCGCCACAGCCGGAGCCATTATCGATGTCAAGGAAGGACGAATACGTTTAGAAGTTGGAGACATTCCGATGGTTTTCGACATGGAAAAACTAATTCAGTGTCCTTTGATCGATAACCGAACATTTAATATAGATGATATCCCCGCTCTAGCTGAGGAACCCTTTGTTCTTTATTCTGATAACGAGTCAGAAGACACTCTGCCAACCACCTAAAAGGAGATTTTTAGTACTGAAAGCCGAACCAATGAATGCACACGGTTAATGAACACAACTGATAAAACTCCGGAGACTGGCAAGGAAGATTCAGACAAGTGCAAGATCGACACCGATCGATACCTACAGCGGTCAATCGATCGACAGCCCGCTCTGTCGAACGATTGGAGCTCGGATAAAGAGCAGCAAGTTGAGTTAAAACAATTACCTGCCGGACGAAATACGCATTTCTATATGATAAGTCCTACCCGGTCATAGTAAATGCTGATCTAAGTAATGGAGAGCTCGCACTGTTGCTAAATAAGTTACACAAGCACAGAAAAGCTATCAGGTATTCACTCGAAGATATCCCTGGTATCTCTCCAGATCTCTGCATGCACCGTATTCATTTAGAGGATGAATCAAAATCATCAATAGAACACCAGCGGAGGCTAAACCCTAATCTCAAGGATGTAGTTAAAAAGGAAATTATCAAACTACTTGACGCTGGAGTCATCTACCCGATTTCAGACAGCAATTGGGTGAGCCCGGTGCATGTTGTACCCAAGAAAGGAGGAATTACAGTAGTAAAGAATGATCAGGACGAACTCATCCCTACCCAAACCATCACTGGACATCGGATGTGTATCGACTATAGGAAGCTAAATGCAGCCACTAGGAAAGACCATTTTCCCCTGCCCTTCAGTGATCAAATGCTCGAAAGATTAGCAAATCATCAGTATTACTGTTTTCTTGACGGGTATTCTGGAATTTTCCAAATCCCTATCCACCCGGACGACCAACAAAAGACAACCTTCACGTGCCCCTATGGAACTTTTGCCTATCGCAGAATGCCTTTCGGACTTTGCAACGCACCGACTACATTCCAGCGGTGTATGATGTCTATCTTTACAGATATGATCGAAGACTTCATGGAAGTCTTTATGGATGATTTTTCTGTCCACGGGTCCGATTTTAAAAGTTGTCTTGACAATTTATGCAAAGTACTAGCAAGATGCGAAGAAAAGAATCTTGTTCTAAATTGGGAAAAGTGCCATTTTATGGTTACTAGTGGAATTGTCCTTGGGCATAAAGTGTCCGCTGCCGGAATAGAAGTAGATCGTGCGAAAATAGAAGTTATGACTGGTTTACCAGCACCCGCTTCCGTAAAAGATGTTAGAAGTTTCCTAGGACATGCTGGATTCTATAGAAGGTTTATACAAGACTTCAGCAATATTTCTAGACCTTTGACAGCTCTTTTATGTAAAGAAATCAAATTTGATTTTACCCGAATGTCTCAAAGCTTTGAAGAGATTAAAACTGCTCTAATTAGCGCACCCATCGTACAAGCACCTGATTGGAATCTTCCATTTTAAATTATGTGCGACGCAAGCAATTTTGCTGTAGGTGCAGTTTTGGGCCAGAGAAAAGACAAGAAATTACATGTTTTTTATTACGCCAAACCAAAGCTCGTCGAAGCGCAAAGGAATTATGGAACTACGGAAAAAGAACTACTAGCAGTAGTGTTCGCATTCGAAAAATTCTGTCAATATCTTGTCGACTCGAAGGTCATTGTTCACACCGACCACGCTGCGATCAAATACCTAATGCAAAAGAAAGACGCAAAGCCGAGACTTATTCAGTGGATCTTGCTACTCCAAGAATTTTATATGGAAATTAGAGACAAGAAAGGAATAGAAAAAGGAGTTGCAGATCATCTGTCTAGGATAAGAATCGATGAAGATGTTCCAATCAACGATTTCTTACCTACAGAAAATGTTTATCAGACTGACGATTTTTTCATAGGTCACATTGGACTGACCGATTATACATCGATCGATCCTGAGAGAGACAGATCGATCGATACCTGCACTATTCGATCGTCGGCGCTAACTTGAGCCACTTTCGATCGACAGCGTGTATGGGCATAGAATCAGAACTTTTCCAAAGAAAATAACCATTGATTTACCAGTTCATGTTGCCTGCTACCCTCTAAACATTGTGAAAACAAAACTTCACGGAGAAAACGGTTCGAGTCTGGGGGTGCACGCAATAACTATGGGTTTAAGGAATTGACCTTGGTACCCTGACATAGTAAACTATCTAGCTGCTGAAGTAGAGCCAGAAAATCTCCAAGGTTATTCAAGGAAAAAGTTCATTAGAGAAGTTAGACGTTACCATTGGGATGAACCCTATTTATACAAACACTGTCCCGATGGAATATTTAGACGATGTATCGCCGAAACTGAAATTAACAATATCTTATTTCATTGCCATGGATCTGACTATGCTGGACACTTTGCAACCTTTAAAACGGTAGCAAAAGTTCTTCAGGCAGGTTTCTGGTGGCCGACAATGTTTCGCAACACTCATGCTTACATCGCAAAATATGACTGATGTCAACGTAGAGGAAAAATCAGCAAAAGAAATGAAATGCAACAGAAATTCATTCTCTAAGTCGAAGTCTTTGACTGTTGGGGAATTGATTTTATGGGACCTTTTCCCTCCTCTTACGGAAATAAGTACATCTTAGTCGCTGTAGACTATGTGTCTAAATGGGTCGAAGCAGTTGCTTCCCCAACAAATGATGCTGCAGTAGTTGTCAAATTTTTCAAAAGCATCACTTTCCCTCATTTTGGAGTGCCTTAAGTAGTGATAAGTGACGGTGGAATCCACTTTATCAATAAGATATTCGATCAACTACACAAAAAGAATGGAGTCCATCACAGAGTTGCAACACCATACCACCCGCAAACAAGTGCACAAGTGGAAGTATCCAACAGACAAATAAAAGAAATTTTAGAAAAGACCGTACGAATATCCCGAAAGGATTGGTCTCGAAAATTAGATAATGCACTCTGGGCCTATAGGACCGCCTTCAAAACCCCATTAGGAATACACCATTTCAATTAATGTACGGTGAAGCCTGTCATTTACCAGTCAAACTTGAACACAAAGTAGCATGGGCAGTTAAACAGATGAATTTGAGATTAAGCCTGCTGCTGAGCGGCGGCTTATACAGCTAAATGAATTAGATGAAATCCGGCATTTGGCTTATGAAAGTTCGAAGATTTATAAGGAAAAGGCGAAAGCCTATCATGACAAGAAAATTATTTTTAGACATTTCGAACCAAATGACCAAGTACTGCTTTATAATTCCCGACTTTCCTTATTTCCCGGAAAACTCCAATCTCGTTGGGCAGGACCCTTCACAGTTAAGGAAGTACAACCTTACGGAGCAATAACTCTGTCTGATGAAAAAGGAAACGAATTCACAGTAAATGGACACAGAGTTAAGCATTATTGGGCAAAAGCAGTAATTCCGGATGCTGATAATCTGCGATTGGATTTTCCAATCGGGGATTGATCTTAAATTAGTCCAGCTCACGACTTTAAAACAAGCGCTGAGTGGGAGGCAACCACTAATAGATTTAGGATCTTAAAAAAAAAGAAGATAAGGGATTGCCTTTAAAATCGATCGATACGCGTCTAGGCATATCGATCGATGCGGATTTATCGAGGCCACGATTCATTAACCTCGATATCGCCGTTTCACCCCTCATTTCGCATTCTTCTCCCGAAAATAAAAAAACCAATTTTCTCTCTAGAAACTAAGTCGATTTTCGCCATTTCTTGCCTCAATCTCCTTGTTTTTCACTTCTCTATCTCATTTGTTCATCTATTCAACAGATCTACAAGGTATGAACTCGAAATTCTCTATTTTTCGGATTTTGTTTGACTAGGTTTTGACATGAACAAAATCGATCGATTAGGCTTGTATTTGGTCGATTTAGGTTGCTAGTATGATGAAATAGGTTCTAGGAATGTTTGTTTTGTATTCGTTATTTGTGGAATTGCGATTTGGGATGAGCTTCATATTGCGAGGTTTAGCGATGTCGTGTCGATCGACACGGTCTTTGTCTAATCGATCGACATTGGCGTGAGATCGATGTCATATACGATCTATCGATCGACATGGAGCTATCCGCATCGATCGATCTCTCGTCGAGAGCATCGATCGATGTAAAGAACCATCGATTGCACCTGCTGATGGATGATTTTTGTTTTGTTTGCAGATGAGTTCACGGAGAGACAGTAGACGCGAGAGGAGGACTAAGAGGAGGCTCGATACCCCAAGCACCTCCAGGTCACCACTCACACCACCATCTTCCTCGACACCATCATCATCATCACACTCTCCGCCACGACAGCCCGACGAAGCTACCCATGGCCTAGTAACCTACCAAGGCCATACGGGCGGTGGAGTCTTCGCCCAACCGAACACAGCGGTCCGTTCAGCTGCCTGCACCCACCGTCGGCGGACGGAGAGTTGGGACGACTACGACAGCCTGTTCTACAATACATGGCTGCGCGTCGACATCACTCCTACGCGCTTCATCGACGAGGCTACCGTGAGACAGCTTGGTCTCTGGCCCGACTTGAGGGACATGATCAGCCAGCTTGGATTCGGCACCATGGCCACACACCCTCGACCTCTACCCTCTCTGGTCAGACAGTTCCTCGCCACAGCTGATCTCACCTACACCACTAGCACTGGCCGCGTCGCGGCAATGAGTTCTCTCGTTCTTCGCCAGAGGTGTCAGATACCAGATCACAGTCGCCGAGATCTACGAGATCTACGAGTTCGATCCTTCTAACACCGCTATGGGTGTCCCTGAGTTTTCGAGGATCGGTGATTTCTGGAGGATCATTGGCACAGGCCACTGGAGCACGGCTGTCACTCAGACTGACATCCGTCATCCCACCTTGCGCTACTTCATGAGGGCCCTTACCAGCACTTTGCTGTGCAAGATGGAGCCCAACAAGGTGAGGATTGGCGAGCTTACACTTCTGTTCACTGCGCTTGCGGAGTTGTAGACCTGCAGGACTTGGACCCAGACCGCGACATGCCCATGCCCAACCTGGGATCTCTTTGCTCAGAACCTGGTGTCGCTGAAGATGAAGCCCTTCAAGGGCACTAGCAGAAAGAAGGAGGCGATCGGGAGCCTGCTTACACCGATCTTCCAGCATCTAGGCATCCGCTGACTGGAGAACCAGCCGCACCTCCGTGCCTACTTGGGCGTGGCGCATCTGTCTTTAGCTCAGTGGCTGAATGAGGGCTTGCTCTGGAATTTAAGGAGAGGAGAGCCTCCGTCTTCTGTAGCTGCCATCCCGCCACATCACGGACTTCAGGGAGCATTGACAGGCTCGATTCCAGCCAGATGAGGCATTTCTCCGCAACCTCCAGGACATGCCACGGAGAGTTGCAGGAGGCGCAGAGCACCAGCTACACAGGGCCGCCAGAGCACCACTACCCGACTTCCCCATCATGCCAGACATTCCGATGCGCGATCACGGGGACTTTCAGAGGTTTGTCGCAGGCGCTCTTCAGACCATCTGGTCCAGAGTGTCTCGCTGTAGGTGCATGAGCTGGAGGGCGTCAGAGCCGTGATCCAGCAGCCAGGACCATCACATCAGTACCGTCGTTACTCATCAGCAGATGGCGAGGAGGCAGCAGAGGACTCGACTAGTCCTCACATTTCTATCCCTTATTCCTAGACACTTTTATTTTTATCTTCATTTTTATTTCTATTTTGGATTTTTAGGATTTATTACTTTAGACTCTCTATTTTTATTTCATGACTTATTATCTATTTGCTTGTGTTTGGATTGTCTAACAGAACTAACAACTAACATATCAGAAGGATTAAACACCGACAGACGAATTGATGACTTTCTGTCTAACTGCTATCGATCGATAACCATGCTTTGGTATCGATCGATAACCATGCTTTGGTATCGATCGTCTGTATAATATGTACGGTTACTCTAGTCATTAACTATCCAATTTTATCTTTGTTTCGATTTTTCACCAAACTTAGACCGGTTACACTGGGACAGTGTAATTTAAGTCTGGGGAGGAAGTTACTAACGATATCTTTTATGAGCTACGTTTTTATAAAAAAAAGATTTTCATATATATATTTATGTTTTCAAAAGGGGATTATGAACTAAAACAATTTGATTATTACTCTAACTATTCTCTGCACCATTTAGATTTACTAACTTGCAGGATGTAATAGATAGAAACACCGCAGTGTATCATTTAATGCTAACACCTGCACCTGCTGAGAATGCCAGGAGAAACCAAAGATGACTTCCAAACTAACTTGATTTCACTGCTCGTTTTGGGATTTGGTATTCATTGGATCGAATTCCTCCTGTAAGTCTGGAAGGTAAAAAGTCTGTGTGCTTCTGATTTCCTTCTTTCTCTCTCTTCGGCATCCACCAAAATAAAAGATTGAAATGATTTCCTGAGATGTAGAGGGATAGGTAAATTACCAATGACCCCATTATTCTAATTCAAAGGAATGATCACACATTATGAAAGCGAGGGATAGGTAAATTACCAACGACCCCATTATTCGCCTACATTTTCTCAATAAGAAAATATATACATAAGGGTCAATAAGATGAATAAGATGTACTGCATCATTGTTCATTGGGATTGAAACCCTAAGGATTCAGAGAAGTGAGAAAAAGAGAAGCAAGGAATCAGAGAAGACTACCTGTTCAGAAACTTGTTTGAGTAAGAATTCATGTGTCCTTTGGATTGATACTTCCAAGATGTAGCCTACACATTTACATTACTATAGAAATGAGGTCAGTAGAGGGGTATGCCAGACATTATCAGTGGAGTTGTAGAATGTATGGTATGGTGACTAAGCTAGTGTGTACAATATCGAATCATCCTAAAGGTAAGCAATGACTCACTTCCACCATTTATGCAAGAATGAGAGTAGTGATTTTAAATTATGTGAGTCCCCCGCTATTTTGCTAAACTACTTTGCAGATTTGTCCTATGTTTTGCTTGAGGACAAGCAAAATGATAAGTCTAGGGGAGTTGATAGGCCTTATATTTTACCCTATTTACCATTTGAATTTCATATGTTTTCAAAGGTTTTATATGCATTTTGTAGCTCTTTTAGAGATATTTCAGGTTTAGGTACTCATTGGAATAAAGTGATGATTATAAGGCATTTTGAGATCTTTTGGAAGATTTTACATTTTGCTTGCAGAGCTGACTACTGAAGAAGGCATCGACCGACACAACACTACAGTATCAATGGATGGAACATCACCGCGAGTCGTCGATATCCTTTTGGAATATCGGTCGATGCAATGCCACTCGCGATTAATGAAGAATAGAAGATTTACAAACATGTCCAAAGATTTCTTATTTGCATAATACACCCTGGCGCTGTTAGGTCATGTTTTTAGGGTTTTGTACCATTTAAATAAGGAGTCATCAGCAAGAAATAAAGGAAGCAATCAAGGAGGCAACAACCACCAAAGTCATCATCAAGAAGAGAAGGAATAGCTTAGAAGATTAGTTGGAGAAGAAGATATCTAGCCTGGAGAGAGATCTGAACTTCATAAACAGAGAAGATCTTGAACTCCTTTTGTTTTCTTACTCTTTTACTATTTTCATTAAGTTTTATTTAAGTATTATTCAGACCATCATAACTTTGCTTCCTATGAATATGTCTGAGTAGTTCTACTGTTAGATTTAGGTTCACCTAAGGTTGAATCATGTATTGCAAATCATATTATGATTGTTAGGGTGTTTTAATAGTTCTTTCATTCTAGTTGTGCTTAATGCTAAGTAAAGGAATTGATCACCCTTGACTTAGATCTTAGGTTTAATTTGCGCAAGCGACAACATGGTGAATTGCCTGAAATAGACTAGACTGATCTTATTAATTAGCCAAAGACGAAATTTTCCCTAGTTAATCTGAGAACCCATCAACCTGCTCGGTAATGCTTACTGGAAGGCTTATCGATCGATCGACAATTAGTCATCGATCGATTATCTGAAAGGCACACCGATCGATAGTCGAAAGACATATCGATCGATGCTCTCAAGTTGGAATAAGAGACAGCTGACTGGCTTGAGATCCAGCTATTAGACAATCCTATAGATTGTTTCTAAGAGTTGAGTTCGAGAACAACCATATTTGAAACCCTTTAATGCTTCAAGCATCATGCATGTCATACTTAGAGGTTTACCTTGATCTAGCTACCTTTATAAATTGATAACAAATCCCATACTCTTAAATCGAGCAATTGTCCTGTTCGTCGATCGATATACACATAGGTCTATCGATCGATTTTCCTAAAGTTCTTTTAAGTTACTATTCTAAACCATTCCATCTAGCTTTATCTCGAAGACTACAAATCTATTGTGTGATCCTAGAGTCTCTGTGGATTCGATCCCTAAGTACTACAACTTGACCTCTTTTGATGAGAGTAAGGTTGCTCTAGGGTAATTTGAGCATCATTATCAAATTTGGCCGTTGCCGGGGACTCTTTCTTATCACCATTAGATTAAGTTTAGAGTATAGTCTAGATTTTAAATTTCTGTTTACTAAAAGTTTTTCTTCACTTCCTGCTTACACAGGTACCTAGAGGAAGGACTTGCACAATTCGCCAAACTATCGATCGACGCAGATACTGACGCATCGAACGATATGGTGACAACTGATACTGTGATGCTGGGATCGTCGACATGGTTATACCAGAATCGACCGATAGTGGTCGGGAATCGTTCGACATACGACCATCAACATCGACCGATTACAACCTGCCGGAAGCAGGTAAGTTTTCTAAACTTACCAGTACTGAATTAGGGAAAGCAACCCTAGGAAAAATAGTTCAATCATGCAACGCAATCAGCCAAATTATGAAAGAACAGGGGACTGAAATCCCTGTTGAAATTCATACAGCCCTTAAGAATGAAAAAGAATTGTCTTTGCAAGAGTTTTTTGACCCTAGCAGGACCTATTCCAATAGGTCCGCCATAAAGTTACCAGAAATTGAAACAATGAGGTCCAGGCTTAACCTTGACCACCTTATTCTGGTACAACAGAACCCTTTCGTGGGACTCTTTCAGAGCACCCACTTGACCACATCGAGAAATTGGAAGATATGGTGAATGACGAAAACAATCGCTGCAAAGTCTTCTCACTCTCCTTAGCCGGAAAAGCAAATAAGTGGCTGGACCTTTCACCAAAAGGATCCTTAACTTGTTGGAAAGAGATCAGGAGCGCATTCATCAACCATTTCTTCGATGATGCCCGCTATTGGGATGTGAGAAGGAAACTCTCCACGTTTAGCCAGAATATCTGAGAATCCTTTAAAAATACTTGGGGGAGGTTTAAAACCCTCCAAAACGAATGCCTCCATCACGGATATTCGGAACCCCAATTGATTAACGCTTTCTACGGAGGTGTTAGCTTGCGCTACCAAAACATTCTCGATACAGCAAGCGAAGGGAATTTCCACTCCAGGAGCCCCAAAGATGCAAAAAAATTAATCGAGAATGTAGCTGCCGGTAGAGCTTATGAAAGGATGGATCTGGAAAGAAGGAACGAAGTGGAGTGTTCAAACGATTCTCAGCTGACCTATTTCAAAGAAACCCTGAACTCGATTCAATCCTTTTTAGCAGAACAAAGTCAACGAGGAATATTCCAGATAAGTGACGAAGTTTTATCTGAACTTCAAGAACAAGTAGACTTTGTGGACACAGACCAGCTCAACAATCAACCCATAGATTTGGTTGAAGGCAGTTTCACCCGGAATTATGATGCAACCGTTGGATCAAGACAAGGAAAAGCCAAATTCAGGTTAAAGCAAGCCTTCACGGGAAATCGAAGGTTGATAGCTGACTTCGAAGGAAGGATGGGAATGACCTACAGTGAATTAATGACAAAACTTCGAAACCCTCGATGACCACATAAAGATGCTGGGTAGTAAAGTCGCAGAAAACGCAATCTCTATTAAAAGGGAAAAAGGGCGTCTTCCTGGAAGCACCAATGAAAACCCAAGACGCCATGTTAGTGCTGTTCTTCTTAGGAGTGGAAAATGCCTCCCTCCGGTTGAAAAGGAAAGCACTACCAATGGCGATCCCACTGGAAATGAGAAAACCAGCAAGGAGAAGCCTGACCAAATGAATCAGAACTAATCTGTTTTAGTGATGAGGACGAGGAGAGACTTCCATCGATCGACGCAGTAAGCAGAATATCGATCGACAGAAATAAGATAAAATCGATCGGCAGAAGGATAATGGTACCGATCGACAGCCGACACTTCCTCGACACAAGCGGCATCTGCAGCGCCCGTAGTAGAGAGGGTGTATAAAACCTTACCACCATTCCCCTCACCAGCACACAAACTAAGCGAAATGGAAAAGGATATCTGTAAGAGAGCTCTTGACAGAATAAAACTTCGAATTGACACTGAGTGAAGCCATGAAAGTTTCTCAGTCAATAAAAAATGCGTGAAAGACATGGTGTCTAAAAGTTTTCCATCAACGAAACATAGCATCATGATGGTGTCAAGCGAAGTAAGTGCTATGATCCAAGGCAAACCACCAATAAAAGACCTGACCCTGGTAGTTTTGTTTTGAATTGAAAAATAGAAGACAAACAATTCAGCAGATCACTGCGATCTGGGGTCAAGTGTCAACTTAATGCCTTACTCTGTTGCTGCATCCCTAGGTTTCACAAAATTTAAGCCTACCCAAAATCCCTTGTTCTTGCAGATAGATCCGTCCGAGTACGGAAGGTATACTCGAGGATGTGCCAGTAATGATAGGCGACTGTCTTATACCAACTGACCGTGGTTCTAAGATACATCACGAGAACCAAAAGACCCTATTATTTTAGGTAGACCTTGCCTCGCCACAGCCGGAGCCATTATCGATGTCAAGGAAGGGCGAATCGTTTAGAAGTTGGAGACATTCGATGGTTTTCGACATGGAAAAACTAATTCAGTGTCCTTTGATCGATAACCGAGCATTTAATATAGGCGATATCCCGCTCTAGCTGAGGAACCCTTTGTTCTTTATTCTGATAACGAAGTCGAAGACACTCGCCAACCACCTAAAAGGAGATTTTTAGTACTGAAAGCCGAACCAATGAATGCACACGGTTAATGAACACAACTGATAAAACTCAGGAGACTGGCAAGGAAGATTCAGACAAGTGCAAGATCGACACCGATCGATACCTACAGCGGTCAATCGATCGACAGCCCGCTCTGTCGAGCGATTGGAGCTCGGATAAAGAGCAGCAAGTTGAGTTAAAACAATTACCTGCGGACTGAAATACACATTTCTATATGATAAGTCCTATCCGGTCATAGTAAATGCTGATCTAAGTAATGGAGAGCTCGCACTGTTGCTAAATAAGTTACGCAAGCACAGAAAAGCTATCGGGTATTCACTCGAAGATATCCCTAGTATCTCTCCAGATCTCTGCATGCACCGTATTCATTTAGAGGATGAATCAAAATCATCAATAGAACACCAGCGAGGCTAAACCCTAATCTCAAGGATGTAGTTAAAAGGAAATTATCAAACTACTTGGCTGGAGTCATCTACCGATTTCAGACAGCAATTGGGTGAGCCGGTGCATGTTGTACCCAAGAAAGGAGGAATTACAGTAGTAAAGAATGATAAGGACGAACTCATCCCTACCCGAACCATCACTGGACATCGGATGTGTATCGACTATAGGAAGCTAAATGCAGCCACTAGGAAAGACCATTTCCCCCTGCCCTTCATTGATCAAATGCTCGAAAGATTAGAAAATCATCAGTATTACTGTTTTCTTGACGTGTATTCTGGATTTTTCCAAATCCCTATCCACCGGACGACCAACAAAAGACAACCTTCACGTGCCCCTATGGAACTTTTGCCTATCGCAGAATGCCTTTCGGTCTTTGCAAAGCACCGGCTACATTCCAGCGGTGTATGATGTCTATCTTTACAGATATGATCGAAGACTTCATGGAAGTCTTTATGGATGATTTTTCTGTCCACGGGTCCGATTTTAAAAGTTGTCTTGACAATTTATGCAAAGTACTAGCAAGATGCGAAGAAAAGAATCTTGTTCTAAATTGGGAAAAGTGCCATTTTATGGTTACTAGTGGAATTGTCCTTGGGCATAAAGTGTCGCTGCGGAATAGAAGTAGATCGTGCGAAAATAGAAGTTATGACTGGTTTACCAGCACCCGCTTCCGTAAAAGATGTTAGAAGTTTCCTAGGACATGCTGGATTCTATAGAAGGTTTATACAAGACTTCAGCAATATTTCTAGACCTTTGACAGCTCTTTTATGTAAAGAAATCAAATTTGATTTTACCCCCGAATGTCTCAAAGCTTTCGAAGAGATTAAAACTGCTCTAATTAGCGCACCCATCGTACAAGCACCTGATTGGAATCTTCCATTTTAAATTATGTGCGACGCAAGCAATTTTGCTGTAGGTGCAGTTTTGGGCCAGAGAAAAGACAAGAAATTACATGTTTTTTATTACGCCAAACCAAAGCTCGTCGAAGCGCAAAGGAATTATGGAACTACGGAAAAAGAACTACTAGCAGTAGTGTTCGCATTCGAAAAATTCTGTCAATATCTTGTCGACTCGAAGGTCATTGTTCACACCGACCACGCTGCGATCAAATACCTAATGCAAAAGAAAGACGCAAAGCCGAGACTTATTCAGTGGATCTTGCTACTCCAAGAATTTTATATGGAAATTAGAGACAAGAAAGGAATAGAAAAAGGAGTTGCAGATCATCTGTCTAGGATAAGAATCGATGAAGATGTTCCAATCAACGATTTCTTACCTACAGAAAATGTTTATCAGACTGACGATTTTTTCATAGGTCACATTGGACTGACCGATTATACATCGATCGATCCTGAGAGAGACAGATCGATCGATACCTGCACTATTCGATCGATCGACGCTAACTTGAGCCACTCGATCGACAGCGTGTATGGGCATAGAATCAGAACTTTTCCAAAGAAAATAACCATTGATTTACCAGTTCATGTTGCCTGCTACCCTCTAAACATTGTGAAAACAAAACTTCACGGAGAAAACGGTTCGAGTCTGGGGGTGCACGCAATAACTATGGGTTTAAGGAATTGACCTTGGTACCCTGACATAGTAAACTATCTAGCTGCTGAAGTAGAGCCAGAAAATCTCCAAGGTTATTCAAGGAAAAAGTTCATTAGAGAAGTTAGACGCTACCATTGGGATGAACCCTATTTATACAAACACTGTCGATGGAATATTTAGACGATGTATCGCCGAAACTGAAATTAACAATATCTTATTTCATTGCCATGGATCTGACTATGCTGGACACTTTGCAACCTTTAAAGCGGTAGCAAAAGTTCTTCAGGCAGGTTTCTGGTGGCCGACAATGTTTCATAACACTCATGCTTACATCGCAAAATATGACTGATGTCAGCGTAGAGGAAAAATCAGCAAAAGAAATGAAATGCAACAGAAATTCATTCTCTAAGTCGAAGTCTTTGACTGTTGGGGAATTGATTTTATGGGACCTTTTCCCTCCTCTTACGGAAATAAGTACATCTTAGTCGCTGTAGACTATGTGTCTAAATGGGTCGAAGCAGTTGCTTCCCCAACAAATGATGCTGCAGTAGTTGTCAAATTTTTCAAAAGCATCACTTTCCCTCATTTTGGAGTGCCTTAAGTAGTGATAAGTGACGGTGGAATCCACTTTATCAATAAGATATTCGATCAACTACACAAAAAGAATGGAGTCCATCACAGAGTTGCAACACCATACCACCCGCAAACAAGTGCACAAGTGGAAGTATCCAACAGACAAATAAAAGAAATTTTAGAAAAGACCGTACGAATATCCCGAAAGGATTGGTCTCGAAAATTAGATAATGCACTCTGGGCCTATAGGACCGCCTTCAAAACCCCATTAGGAATACACCATTTCAATTAATGTACGGTGAAGCCTGTCATTTACCAGTCAAACTTGAACACAAAGTAGCATGGGCAGTTAAACAGATGAATTTCGAGATTAAGCCTGCTGCTGAACGACGGCTTATACAGCTAAATGAATTAGATGAAATCCGGCATTTGGCTTATGAAAGTTCGAAGATTTATAAGGAAAAGGCGAAAGCCTATCATGACAAGAAAATTATTTTTAGACATTTGAACCAAATGACCAAGCACGCTTTATAATTCCGACTTTCCTTATTTCCGGAAAACTCCAATCTCGTTGGGCAGGACCCTTCACAGTTAAGGAAGTACAACCTTACGGAGCAATAACTCTGTCTGATGAAAAAGGAAACGAATTCACAGTAAATGGACACAGAGTTAAGCATTATTGGGCAAAAGCAGTAATTCCGGATGCTGATAATCTGCGATTGGATTTTCCAATCGGGGATTGATCTTAAATTAGTCCAGCTCACGACTTTAAAACAAGCGCTGAGTGGGAGGCAACCACTAATAGATTTAGGATCTTAAAAAAGAAGATAAGGGATTGCCTTTAAAATTGATCGATACGTCTAGGCATATCGATCGATCTTGATTATCGAGGCCACGATTCATTAACCTCGATATCGCCGTTTCACCCCTCATTTAGCATTCTTCTCCGAAAATAAAAACCAATTTTCTCTCTAGAAACTAAGTCGATTTTCGCCATTTCTTGCCTCAATCTCCTTGTTTTTCACTTCTCTATCTCATTTGTTCATCTATTCAATGATCTACAAGGTATGAACTTCGAAATTCTCTATTTTTCGGATTTTGTTTGACTAGGTTTTGACATGAACAAAATCGATCGATTAGGCTTGTATTTGGTCGATTTAGGTTGCTAGTATGATGAAATAGGTTCTAGGAATGTTTGTTTTGTATTCGTTATTTGTGGAATTGCGATTTGGGATGAGCTTCATATTGCAGGTTTCGCGATGTCGTGTCGATCGACACGGTCTTTGTCTAATCGATCGACATTGACGCCCAGAGATCGATGTCATATACGATCTATCGATCGACATGGAGCTATCCGCATCGATCGATCTCTCGTCGAGAGCATCGATCGATGTAAAGAACCATCGATTGCACCTGCTGATGGATGATTTTTGTTTTGTTTGCAGATGAGTTCACGGAGAGACAGTAGACGCGAGAGGAGGACTAAGAGGAGGCTCGATACCCCAAGCACCTCCAGGTCACCACTCACACCACCATCTTCCTCGACACCATCATCATCATCACACTCTCCGCCACGACAGCCCGACGAGCGCTACCCATGGCCTAGTAACCCTACCAAGGCCATACAGACGGTGGAGTCTTACGCCCAACCCGAACACAGCGGTCCGTTCCGCTGCCTGCACCCACCGTCGGCGGACGGAGAGTTGGGATGACTACGACAGCCTGTTCTACAATACATGGCTGCGCGTCGACATCACTCCTACGCGCTTCATCGACGAGGCTACCGTGAGACAGCTTGGTCTCTGGCCCGACTTGAGGGACATGATCAGCCAGCTTGGATTCGGCACCATGGCCACACACCCCTACGACCTCTACCCCTCTCTGGTCAGACAGTTCCTCGCCACAGCTGATCTCACCTACACCACTAGCACTGGCCGCGTCGCGAGCGACGGAGTTCTCTCGTTCTTCGCCAGAGGTGTCAGATACCAGATCACAGTCGCCGAGATCTACGAGATCTACGAGTTCGATCCTTCTAACACCGCTATGGGTGTCCCTGAGTTTTCGAGGATCGGTGATTTCTGGAGGATCATTGGCACAGGCCACTGGAGCACGGCTGTCACTCAGACTGACATCCGTCATCCCACCTTGCGCTACTTCATGAGGGCCCTTACCAGCACTTTGCTGTGCAAGATGGAGCCCAACAAGGTGAGGATTGACGAGCTTACACTTCTGTTCACTGCGCTTGACGGAGTTGTAGACCTGCAGGACTTGGACCCAGACCGCGACATGCCCATGCCCAACCTGGGATCTCTCTTTGCTCAGAACCTGGTGTCGCTGAAGATGAAGCCCTTCAAGGGCACTAGCAGAAAGAAGGAGACGATCGGGAGCCTGCTTACACCGATCTTCCAGCATCTAGGCATCCGCTTGACTGGAGAACCAGCACGCACCTCCCGTGCCTACTTGGACGTGGCGCATCTGTCTTTAGCTCAGTGGCTGAATGAGGGCTTGCTCTGGAATTTAAGGAGAGGAGAGCGCCTCCGTCTTCTGTAGCTGCCATCCCGCCACATCACGGACTTCACTGGGAGCATTGACAGGCTCCGATTCCAGCCAGATGAGGCATTTCTCCGCAACCTCCAGGACATGCCACGGAGAGTTGCAGGAGAGCGCAGAGCACCAGCTACACAGGGCCCGCCAGAGGCACCACTACCCGACTTCCCCATCATGCCAGACATTCCGATGCGCGATCGCGGGGACTTTCAGAGGTTTGTCGCAGACGCTCTTCAGACCATCTGGTCCAGAGTGTCTCGCTGTAGGTGCATGAGCTGGAGGAGCGTCAGAGCCCGTGATCCAGCAGCGCCAGGACCATCACATCAGTACCGTCGTTACTCATCAGCAGATGGCGAGGAGGCAGCAGAGGACTCCGACTAGTCCTCACATTTCTATCCCTTATTCCTAGACACTTTTATTTTTATCTTCATTTTTATTTCTATTTTGGATTTTTAGGATTTATTACTTTAGACTCTCTATTTTTATTTCATGACTTATTATCTATTTGCTTGTGTTTGGATTGTCTAACAGAACTAACAACTAACATATCAGAAGGATTAAACACCGACAGACGAATTGATGACTTTCTGTCTAACTGCTATCGATCGATAACCATGCTTTGGTATCGATCGATACGAGTACATAATATGTACGGTTACTCTAGTCATTAACTATCCAATTTTATCTTTGTTTCGATTTTTCACCAAACTTAGACCGGTTACACTGGGACAGTGTAATTTAAGTCTGGGGAGGAAGTTACTAACGATATCTTTTATGAGCTACGTTTTTATAAAAAAAAGATTTTCATATATATATTTATGTTTTCAAAAGGGGATTATGAACTAAAACAATTTGATTATTACTCTAACTATTCTCTGCACCATTTAGATTTACTAACTTGCAGGATGTAATAGATAGAAACACCGCAGTGTATCATTTAATGCTAACACCTGCACCTGCTGAGAATGCCAGGAGAAACCAAAGATGACTTCCAAACTAACTTGATTTCACTGCTCGTTTTGGGATTTGGTATTCATTGGATCGAATTCCTCCTGTAAGTCTCGAAGGTAAAAAGTCTGTGTGCTTCTGATTTCCTTCTTTCTCTCTCTTCGGCATCCACCAAAATAAAAGATTGAAATGATTTCCTGAGATGTAGAGGGATAGGTAAATTACCAATGACCCCATTATTCTAATTCAAAGGAATGATCACACATTATGAAAGCGAGGGATAGGTAAATTACCAACGACCCCATTATTCGCCTACATTTTCTCAATAAGAAAATATATACATAAGGGTCAATAAGATGAATAAGATGTACTGCATCATTGTTCATTGGGATTGAAACCCTAAGGATTCAGAGAAGTGAGAAAAAGAGAAGCAAGGAATCAGAGAAGACTACCTGTTCAGAAACTTGTTTGAGTAAGAATTCATGTGTCCTTTGGATTGATACTTCCAAGATGTAGCCTACACATTTACATTACTATAGAAATGAGGTCAGTAGAGGGTATGCCAGACATTATCAGTGGAGTTGTAGAATGTATGGTATGGTGACTAAGCTAGTGTGTACAATATCGAATCATCCTAAAGGTAAGCAATGACTCACTTCCACCATTTATGCAAGAATGAGAGTAGTGATTTTAAATTATGTGAGTCCCAGCTATTTTGCTAAACTACTTTGCAGATTTGTCCTATGTTTTGCTTGAGGACAAGCAAAATGATAAGTCTAGGGGAGTTGATAGGCCTTATATTTTACCCTATTTACCATTTGAATTTCATATGTTTTCAAAGGTTTTATATGCATTTTGTAGCTCTTTTAGAGATATTTCAGGTTTAGGTACTCATTGGAATAAAGTGATGATTATAAGGCATTTTGAGATCTTTTTGGAAGATTTTACATTTTGCTTGCAGAGCTGACTACTGAAGAAGGCATCGACCGACACAACACTACAGTATCAATGGATGGAACATCACACGAGTCGATCGATATCCTTTTGGAATATCGGTCGATGCAATGCCACTCGCGATTAATGAAGAATAGAAGATTTACAAACATGTCCAAAAGATTTCTTATTTGCATAATACACCCTGGCCGCCTGTTAGGTCATGTTTTTAGGGTTTTTGTACCATTTAAATAAGGAGTCATCAGCAAGAAATAAAGGAAGCAATCAAGGAGGCAACAACCACCAAAGTCATCATCAAGAAGAGAAGGAATAGCTTAGAAGATTAGTTGGAGAAGAAGATATCTAGCCTGGAGAGAGAGATCTGAACTTCATAAACAGAGAAGATCTTGAACTCCTTTTGTTTTCTTACTCTTTTACTATTTTCATTAAGTTTTATTTAAGTATTATTCAGACCATCATAACTTTGCTTCCTATGAATATGTCTGAGTAGTTCTACTGTTAGATTTAGGTTCACCTAAGGTTGAATCATGTATTGCAAATCATATTATGATTGTTAGGGTGTTTTAATAGTTCTTTCATTCTAGTTGTGCTTAATGCTAAGTAAAGGAATTGATCACCCTTGACTTAGATCTTAGGTTTAATTTGCGCAAGCGACAACATGGTGAATTGCCTGAAATAGACTAGACTGATCTTATTAATTAGCCAAAGACGAAATTTTCCCTAGTTAATCTGAGAACCCATCAACCTGCTCGGTAATGCTTACTGGAAGGCTTATCGATCGATACGACAATTAGTCATCGATCGATTATCTGAAAGGCACACCGATCGATAGTCCGAAAGACATATCGATCGATGCTTTCTCAAGTTGGAATAAGAGACAGCTGACTGGCTTGAGATCCAGCTATTAGACAATCCTATAGATTGTTTCTAAGAGTTGAGTTCGAGAACAACCATATCGGAAACCCCTTTAATGCTTCAAGCATCATGCATGTCATACTTAGAGGTTTACCTTGATCTAGCTACCTTTATAAATTGATAACAAATCCCATACTCTTAAATCGAGCAATTGTCCTGTTCGTCGATCGATATACACATAGGTCTATCGATCAATTTTCCTAAAGTTCTTTTAAGTTACTATTCTAAACCATTCCATCTAGCTTTATCTCGAAGACTACAAATCTATTGTGTGATCTTAGAGTCTCTGTGGATTCGATCCCTAAGTACTACAACTTGACCTCTTTTGATGAGAGTAAGGTTTCTCTAGGGTAATTTGAGCATCGTATCACACGACCACAACCAGAACCAAAACCATGGTATCCCTAATGGATTGTCATCACGACTACAAAAAATTGGTTTCCCCATGTTTGATGGTTCTCTACTTCGAGAATGGATTTATCGTTGCGAGCAATTCTTCTCAATTGATAGTACTCCACCAGAACTGAAGGTTCGTCTCGCCTCTCTCCATATGACAGGCAAAGCTCTACAATGGCACCATGCCTATATAGCCAATCGCTACAACATGTTTCCCTTATGGCCAGAATATGTTGCTGCAATATCGGAACGCTTCAGTGAGCTTTACGACGACCCCTTATCAGAGTTAGTGAGCTTGAAACAAGGAAATGACAATTGATATATATACCTAGAGAAGTTCGATTGTGATAGTACAACAATCACGCTTGCTCCGGGTCATGCCTTGAGAATCTTCTTGACAAACATGAATCCACATCTCACGCTTCATTTCCGCCAATTCAATGTCACAACCGTACCAGCAGCAGCAAGAATAGCCAAACTCCACGAGTTATCTCTGTTGCACACTCCAACAAAAACACCACGATCAACCTTCAACTCATCTCAACGATCAAACTTCACACAAAATAAGAACCAATACAACAACACAACAACTGCAACTGCCACCACAGGGAACCAAAGCAACAAACCACTCCTCCCTAACGCAACTCAGAAACGAGTCTCCTTTGAAGAGATGTAGGAACGAAAGCGTAAGGGTTTGTGTATGTATTGCGAAGAACCTTTCACCCCTGGGCACAAATTAAGCATCGGCGCTCGGAGTTCTTACTTTTGGTAGGTGATCCAACAGAATTTGGTGAAGAAATTGCATTGGAAGAACAAATTCGTGAGATAACTATCGAAGATCAAGACGTTAAGGTCCCCACTATTTCTGTACACGCCTTAAACGGCTGTCCAACGTTCAACTGTATGCGCCTAATGGGTCAGTATGGAAAGCGGAAACTACACATACTAATCGATCCCGGCAGCACACATAATTTCCTTGATCTACAGAACGCCAAGGGTTTGGCTTCTCTTCTGACACCAATAAAACCAATGTCCGTTGTTTCAGCCAGTAGCGACTTGATTACTAACTATAAATGCAGTTCTTTTGTGTGGAAGATGCAGGGATATGAGTTCACAACCGTAAAAAGAACACTACCGTTGGGATGTAGTTACCTGGTACTAGGTATTCAATGGCTATCCACATTAGGTCCTATCCTTTGGGACTTTCTAAACCTGCGAATGGAATTCAATTTCAAAGGTTTAAGACATGTTCTCCGTGGATCCACACCAAACGGCTCTCAAGTTGTCACATGAAGCAGCTTAAATAAATTGATAATGCATGAACCACAGCTCGCTCTACTTCACCTACGAGAAGTCGACAACACTATCTTAACTCAGCAGCCACTTACTCATGAGGCTATCTTGTATCACATTGAGGCTAGTGACCCACAACTCGATGTGAACAGATCACTCACAAAGTTACTAGGCTCCTATACTGACATCTTTGACGAGCCATCATCGTTTCCCCCATTCCGAGAAGATATCAACCACAAGATCCCACTCGAAACAG
Source organism: Brassica carinata (assembly GCA_016771965.1). Lineage (NCBI taxonomy): Eukaryota > Viridiplantae > Streptophyta > Magnoliopsida > Brassicales > Brassicaceae > Brassica > Brassica carinata. The sequence continues at coordinate 14,677,131 of CM028687.1, read as the reverse complement.
GAGCTAACCATCTCAATCTCCGGCCTTACCGATACTCGTCTATGCAGAAAGACGCAATTGATAAGATGGTTCGCGAAATGCTCGATCAAAGAATCATCCAATACAGCTCCAGCCCTTATGCATCTCTAGTGGTTCTTGTGAAAAAGAAAGATGGATCATGGCGTCTATGCGTGGATTACAGAGGCTTAAACAAAGAGACGATAAAAGACAGATACCCGATCCCTCTACTGGAAGACCTTTTAGATGAAATGGGCGGTGCCAAGTTTTCTCAAAACTAGACTTACGCGCTTGGCTTTCATCAGCTACACATGTCACCTGAGGATGTGCATAAAACAGCTTTCAAAACCCACTCTGGTCATTACGAATACCTCGTCATGCCATTCGGGCTCACCAACGCGCCATGTACCTTCCAAGGTTTGATGAATCATATTTTTGAACCGGTTCTCCGAAAATTCTTGCTTGCCTTCTTCGACGATATCTTAATATACAGCAAAACTTGGGACGATCACCTCATCCATCTAGATATGGTCTTTGCAATGCTACAGCATCATCAACTATATCTTAAACAATCCAAGTGCACCTTTCGAGCAACAAAGATCGAATATCTCGGTCACTTTATCTCCTCTTCTGGTGTCAGCACTGATCCAGCAAAGATTAATGCGGTCAAAGGTTGGCCTATTCCTAGTAACCCGAAGCAGATACGCAGTTTCTTAGGTCTTGAAAACTACTACATGCGCTTCATACAAGGCTACAGTATCATGGAACAACCGCTCACATTGCTGCTTCGCAAAGATGGTTTCTCATGGAGTCCAGAGGCAAACACAACTTTTCAAACTTTAAAACCCGCCCTAATGACAACACCTGTCCTCGCTCTGCCTGACTTCTCCAAGCCATTCGTCGTCGAAACAGACGTATCTTAGACTGGTATAGGCGCAGTCCTTATGCAGGACAACCATCCGATCCGCTACATCAGCATAGCACTAGGACCTCGATACCAGAACCTCTCAGTTTACGAAATGGAAGTTGATATACCATGGATTTTACCCGTTTTTACCCATGGTATATGAGTGTTTTTACTACTATTATCTATGTTTTGGAGTCTATTAGGTATGTTTTCAGGTTCAGAAGCATTTTGGAGAAAAGTGATGTTTTAGGTGCCTTTTTGGAGCTTAAAGAAGAGTTCACCCGTGATCAAGGCCAGAGGTCAACACCAGAGTTATACATCGATCGATGCACACTCTGTGCAATCGATCGATACACATTAGCCGGAGGACGATACATCGAGACAATAATCGATCGATGTACACCCTGTACTATCGATCGATACTGAGGCGGTAGAAAGACAAGTTGGACTTGGCCGAACTTGAAGCCCAAGATATCACATTTTACAAGAATGCCCCTGACGAGTTTTTTAACCTAATGAACTCATATATATATGTGCCTAAGTGTTTTGGCAGAGATATAGTTTTTTATAGTTTTTAGAGTTTTATAGTTGAATACAAGTTTTAACAGTTTCTAAGTTCTAAAGGAGTTTCTTCATCTTCTACTCATTTCTGTTTTTATTACTTTGCAAAAAGTTCCATTCAGTTCTTTATTTGTTAACAAAGGTTATAGAATTCTGGATCTAGAGGAGAGATCCAAAGATATTTGTGATTGGGACCTAAGTGTACCCTCTAATAGATCTATGAATTTCTATTATTACCTTGTTGCCATGAACTACTTAGCCATGTCTGAGTAGATTCATTTGTTAGATTTACGGTTTAAATATGATATGAGGGATTAGCCCTAACCAATAATTGCTATAGTTGTGATATTTATTGTTAGGATTGTTCACTAATGCTTTTTCTAGCTTAGCTACCTCGAACATGAACTTGGATTGCATTGTTTATTACATGCAATACCTCACAACATCCTAAACATGCTATGACCCTCTTGAGATATGCGAAAGCTGATCTAAGATCATGGTGAGCATTGTATCAACTCGCGCATAAAGCTTGCTTAGAGCCGTATCGATCTATACTCCTATAGAGCAATCGATCGACGTAGCTAAAGGTGTATCGGTCGATATTCCTATCGAAACATCGATCGATACTATCGGCAGAGTAGCCGACCGCAACACCATTTAGCATCTAAGTAATAGATGGTCTAAATAATGCGAGAGCTGATGGATTCATTTAATAAGTGTTGAGCTCTGACATATCATGCAAGCAACTTGTTAGCCTTTATAGTATTTATAATCCTGAATTTCTGAATACCTACCCTGAATCTAACTACTTTTCTTTATTGTTTCAAAACCAAATCCTTTCAACTGAGTAATCTTATCCTTGCTCAGCAAACCTGCAATTTACTCTAAACCATTTTCAACCTAGCATAGTCATCAAGATTGCATCTTATTTGTACACTAGCTCTCTGTGGATTCGATCCCTAAGTACTACAACTGAACCTCTTATTTGAGAGAGTAAAGTCACTCCTTAGGGTAATTTGAGTGATATCAAATTTGGCGCCGTTGCCGGGGAGCTTTGATACAATAGGATTTAATCTTACTAGGTCTAGGTTATTTCTATTTTTATTTTAATTTGTTTTCTGACACAAAATTTTTTTTTCTTGTCTTTTCAGGTACATGCCCAACAGCACCAGAAGCAACAAGGAATCTCAACTTTTGTTCTCAGAAGACCCCCCTAGCTTGGAACGGTCAATCCGCAAGGAAATCCGTTCCGCATCGATCGACGCTATCAACTGCCTGTCGACCGATACTCGCACCTTCCGTCGACCGACACTACTTCACCGTCGACCGACACTACTTCACCGTCGACCGACACTACTTCACCGTCGACCGACACTACTTCACCGTCGACCGACATCTTTCATCCGATATCGATCGATACCCTTAACCGTATATCGATCGATAATATTCCGCGAGTCATGGTTGCGCCTATTATTCTCACACGAGATGAGAATGGAGACTTGCGTGACCAAGAAGGTCACCTTCGTAATGAAGCAGGTCAGAAAATCAACGCCGAATGAAGTATTCCCGAGCGAAACTGCACCTACAGGAGCTGTTCAACCTGTAGAAGAGGCTGCTCGAACACTAGCTGACTACAACCGTCCAGATTAGTTCTACACCAACAGATCAGCCATTCGTCCCCCTGCTATTCAGAGAGGCGATTTCGAGCTCAAGTCGCAGTACTACACCCTGATGGGACAGACACCTTACTATGGGCGGTCCAATGAGCATCCCATGGACCATCTGGAGAGGTTCGAGGATCTCATATCTGCTATCAAAGCCAATGGAGTCCCTGTGGACTACCTTCTCTGTAAGCTCTTCAAACACTCTTTATCTGGAGAAGGTTTACAGTGGCTTAAGCAGCTACCACCAGAATCTCTTACATCCTGGAGCGACATCAAAAACATATTTTTGCGTAACTTCTTTGATGATGCGCGCGCTGAAGACTTAAGGAGGAAAATTGCCACATTCAACCAGGAGCCTGGAGACTCATTCAAGGATACCTGGATCAGATTCAAGTCTTACCAGCGAGACTGCCCACACCATGGATTCAACAAAGTGCAACTGCTCTGCACTTTCTTCAGAGGCATCGCACTGAAATATCAGATGGCACTAGACACTGCGAGTGAAGGCAACTTCGCCACAAGGAATCCTGAAGATGCTGTGAAGCTAATAGACAACCTAGCATCCAGAAACAGCACGAAGAACATTGTAAGAGCAAGATCTGCAGCGTTCCTTGGAAAGGAACAGATAAATGAGGTACAAGCTACACTTGACAATGTTCAGAAACTGCTAAACAAGCAAATATGCTCAGTGGAAGATGTAGAAGCTGATGAAGAAGATGACTACATAGAAGCATAAGTACACTGGATCACTGGAACCGGATTTCAGAGATCTGGAAACCAAGGAAACAGAAACTTCGCAGGACGGAGAGGAAACTTCAACAGCAGCAACCCCAACAACAACAGGAGTTATGGAAACTCATCTTACATGAAGCCACCCACACCAACCCCAGAAGGAAAGCTAGAAGACATGCTCAGAAAAGTTCTTGAAAGCCAGCAGCAGTTAGAGGTGAACTTCAATGGAAAGATCGACGCTATCTACACCACTTTGAACACAAAGCTTGATGCTTTGAGTACCCATGTGAAGAAACTAGAGACTCAGGTGATTCAGACAGGAGAAGCTGTTAAGAAGCAGGAAGCTTTAGGAAAAGGGACTAGAGAAGAAACAACAGGCCACAACGTCATTACTATCATAGAGGATGATTTTTGGAGAGTGGTTAAGCAAGAGAAGCTGCAAGAGGGAGACTTCAAGATCGAAAGTTCCATGAGTATTGGCGGCAACAACTGGAATCGACCGATGTCAGGATATCCACATCGATCGATGTACCCCAACACCAATCGATCGATGGAACCAGACGAGCATCGACCGATGGATCTTGAAGAATCCACCAACGAGTGCAACGCTGTGAAGATACTTACTCATGAGGAGTTCGCCGCAAAGCACCCACATCCGCCGAGCCCTTACAACATCGACCGACAGGACAGACGTCCCATCGATCAACCGAAGGATAAAGAAATCGATCGACACACTCCAGAAACTGTCGATCAATATTCAGTTATCACACGTCGAGTGCAACTTCCCAAGATAGATGTTGCACGACTTAATGCAATCCGGCAGCAATCTAAGCCTTCCAGAAACCCACCAACCGCCATAATGAAGAAACCCACATATATTATTGATCCAATGGAGATAGAAAAGGAAAAAGATGGCAGAGTTCTCAGAAAAAGGAAAGAGAAGGTTCCTAAACACCTTAAAAGAGGAGTTAATGAGAAAGAGTTGGCAAGTTTCAGAAAGAGAGTTCTAAGGATACCTACAGAGAAACCCTTTGAAGAAGCCTACTTTTCTTACAGATTGTGGATGTTTTTCAGAGAAACTAAGGAGACAGAAGAAGACATCAAGAGGATGTTCAACCAAGTCAGAGAAAGTATGAAGAAGAGGATCAAACATGAGAAGAGGGTGATCTAGGGAAGTTTGTTGTTCCTTGCTCTGTATATGGGATCAACTTCCCACGTGCCCTATGTGACACAGGATCTGGAGTTAGCATCTTACCCAAGGTGATAGCAGACCATCTAGGTCTGAAGATAGAGCCTACTGAAGAATCATTCATCTTTGTGGATTGTTCTCAGCAGAACTCTGGAGGAATTGTGAGAAACCTTGAGGTTACCATAGGAGAAGCCCTAATTCCGGTAGACTTCCATGTCTTGGACGTCAAGATAACCCTAGCTACTTATTTGCTACTTGGAAGAGCCTTCCTAGCCACAGTTAGAGCAGTCTGCAACCTTCAGACAAACAAACTGTGCCTAACCCTGATCAACCCTACGGTCTACTATGATCCAGTACGAGTCATCAAGGTCCCTAAGAAGATCCAAGACGGCTCAGACCTTGTAGCTGTTTGCTATTGTGGAGATGAATACGATTCACAAAGCGAATACTAGACAGAGACCGCAGAATCGATCGATAGTAGCACTATCTCATCGATCATCTCTGGTGAACTGACATCGATCGACAGCCACACATGGTCATCGATCGATTCACTATTCAATCAGATCGAGGAGGAGTTTCCAGAAGGTGTTTCGAAGTAAACGTGTGGGAGAACGACTACTACATCCCACCACACGCTGCAAATACTACTCACAATGAGGAGTATATTGATGATTACGAGGAGGAGAGAGCTATAGAGTGTCACAACCTTCCAGAAGATGAAGATCGACTTCTCCACCACAACCTCAGAATCACGACATCGATCGACAGGGCCACATCCTCATCGATCGATACTACTTGCCTCGCATCATTCGACAACACAGTCAACAACAAGCGAGACAGAGACTACCCAATCGAGAGCTGGGCAAGCGACTACCAGTACGAGAGCTTCGAGGTCGAGACTGCCACACCAACATACATCACCCAACCCAAAGAAGTCTCATCGGTCGACACGGCGCCAGCACAATCGACCGATAGGCCTGAACAACCATCGACCGATTCAGAACCTGTGTCATCGACCGATACATACATCCAACCATCCAGGTAACAAATTCAAATGTACTTAATTTTAGTAATCCAATCCCGGATGAGTTTGGTATTTTCAGGGATTCACAAGGTTTTGCACGCTCAATGGATGGACGAACACTCCACATATCCAGAGAAGACATTGCAGACGTCCTACAGTTAGCCAACGGATCCCCCAACCTATGCCAGAAACAACGCTATGGACCAGACCACCATTATCAGCACCAGGAGGCAGACACAAGAACCGAGCCAAAGGAAGCTGAGGATAACAATCTCAACAGAAAGGATCCATATTTTCAACGGAAATCGATCGATACAGAGCGTGTCGCATCGATCGATAAGCGTCCTGAATTCGGAAAGAGAGCCTTTTGATATGGAATTCGAAAATTATTTTGGGAGCAGAGAGATGAGTATGGGGTCTACAGAGACGAGAAAGGGTTTGCTAGAGGAATAGATGGTGACGTTATCAGAATTTCTAAAGACGACATCAAGAAACTGCTTCAAAGAACTTCAATGGACGAGCGCTCCTACATCTGTCTACCATAGCACGCTAGTTCATTTACAAGAAGAGAATTGGTGCAAGAAACCTACACCAAAGACGAGATCAACGAGATGTTCACTAGGTTTACTTGGAGAACGCAAATGGGAAAAGCTCTCCATGGAAAATAGTTTAGAAGAGGCCACAGACAAGCTTCGCAGTGAGATGAACTGGATGTTCAGTGCAGACCAGGCATTACTCAAGAAGGTTTAACGTCTTGAGCTGGAACTTGAAGATCTTCGCAAAGCACAGAACCATAGCAAGAAAAGATCAATATCGATCGACGGAGTAACATCCACATTGATCGATATGAAGCCTGCACCATCGACCACTTACTCAAAACATGAGGTTGATGAGTCTCTTGGAGATATCTGGAAAGAATTGAAGAAAGCATAAGCTCGTCTCAGCAGCAAACTCACCAAAACCTGTGAACCTATCTTCCACAACCTAGGGGATCTAAGCATCTGCACAGAAGAGATGAAGAGATCTATCCGCCTTATCAATGAAGCACATGCAGATATGAACCCCGCTGCACCTTGCAATCCTTTTGGAGGATTGACTCGTCTGAAAGCAGTTGAGAGGAAAATTGCTGATATACACTTCTTAGTAGACAAAGAAGTAGAGGAACTCGCACTACGAATGGATACTATGCAGCAGGAGGCTGAGAAGTTCCAACGTCAACTTGATTATCAGGCTGCATCGATTGCATCGATCGACGAGCTCAACCTCACATCGATCGATAGGCGATTGACTGAAATCGACGGCCAGATGAAGCTCTTTGCCGAGAAGCTTAACGAGAATCTGCAGAAGCAAAAATTGACCGATGAACAACAGCTTTCATTTTTGTGCATTTTGATCATATAAATTAGGATTTAGACATCTTTAGGATCCATTTTGCATACATTTGTCCCTATCAGGCTTTGGAGCATCCTATGGTGTCATTTGAGGTGTTTGAGAGCTTTAAAACCTCAAAAGAAGTAAAGAATGAGGTGTAGCCAAGACAAAAAAAAAAAAGAGAAAATGAAGATGGTCGAGTCCATACCCGGCCTAGACTACCCGCACGGCCTGATGACGAACTGAGAAGAGGACAGCACTCGGCCTTGGAGGACGCTGCCGGAAGGACCCGCATGGCCTACGTACCCGGGGTTAGGCATGCGGCCAATACCACCCGCACGACATCCTCACGCGGCCTCATCCACCCGGCCTGGATCACCCGCGTGACGTCCATACTCGGCCTCAACCTACCCGACGTGAGAAGCCACCCGACTGAAGACACCCAGCCAGGACAACCCGCACGGGTTGGATGGGCAGGACGGGATGAGGCACGCGGGCTGGCCATACCCGGCCTGGTCCAGCACCACCCGACCCGGGTGTCCGAGCTTCTTCGTTTCATGAAGTTTTCTGATTGGTCAAACCATTATGTCTTCAAGGGCATCTTAGTCATCTTGTTTTAATGTCTTAGGGCTTTCTAAGCCTAAGTATAAATACTTTTGTAATCTCTTTGGTGAGATCTATGTTATTTTCTCTCTAAGAACACAAAACAATTTGGTGAAAGTTTTATCTTTGAATCATAATCTCATCTTATCTTTGTGTTCTTGAGTGTTTGATTTCATCTTCTTTCTTTCTCTACATGATTAAGCTTGAATATCTCATGGGTTTAAGAGTAAGCATGTGGATTAGTGAGTAGATCCATTTAAGATTCATGGTTTATGGTGATTGAGAGTGATTAAGTGTAGATCCAAGGTGTTTAGTGTTAGATCTATCCTTTCCGTGCATGATTTGGTGTTCTTAATGCTATATTTGAGTTGGCCTCTCAAACATAGAGCTTTAGGCATTTCCGCCCGGAAGGTGTTCGATGAAATGCCTGACCAACTCATCTATGCTTTTAGCTTGCTTTATCTAAGAGATTAGTTGTTAAAGAAGCTAGGATTGCTATTAGACTCATTCTTATTGTTTGCTTTGATCATTACAGTCAAAGGGATTTGATGTATTTGGGTGATCATTGCAAAAGAGCATTCATCTAGGGATAGAGTTTGTTCAAGCATAGTGTCTAGGCATAAGGAATTAGATTGATTGAAAAGTTGACATCTTGGGTTGAACCTTAATCACTTAAGATCAAGTCCCTATACCCATGGGTCTCATCTCCTCATATTGAAAGAAAGTTTCATCTTTTATTGCATTTAAGTATTGTATTAATTTTAAAATCATCTCTCTTAATGGTTGCATTTAGATTAAGCATAGGCTTGCATTCCCTTTGCTTTGTGATCACTTAGAACTGGTTTGACATCCTTTATACTATAACATCTGATTAGGAGCCTTGAAACTCCTAGCATCAAATTGGCGCAGTTGCCAAATTCTAAGTTGATTGTGACATTGGGATTTAGTCACTTGCTTGAGACTAAATCATTTTTCTTTTATTGTGTTATTGATTCTCCTTTTTCCTCTCCCTTTGAATTTCAGGTGTATGAACACAAGAATCAGGGGTGCAACAAACCTGGTTCCCACCTGTTGAAGAGATTGCTACACTTGAGAGGGAAATAGCAAGAAGGAGAAGAGAAGAACAGCAATAGGCTCACATTCAGAGGTTGGGGTTTGAGATGGATGAACACCAGCATCAACCTCAAGACAGAGTTGCTCAAGATGGTAATGGTCAAGGAGCTGACAACCTTCGACCACAGAGCCAACAAAAACACCCACATCGGCCAGCTCGAGCTATTGGTACCTATGACCGTCCCCACATTCATGGTCATAGGCTGGGCATCTGAGCACCAGCTGTGGAAGCTAACAACTTTGAGATCAAGCCAGGGTTGTTGAACGTGATTGAAAACAACAAATACCATGGCCTGGCTGTAGAAGACCCATTTGATCACTTGGACAAGTTTGATAGCTATTGTGGCTTGTCCAAGACCAATGGCGTGTCCGAAGATGCTTTCAAGCTCAAGCTGTTTCCTTTCTCTCTAGGGGACAAGGCACGCCAATGGGATAAGTCTCTCCCCATTGACTCCATCACCACTTGGGATGATTGCAAGAAAGCCTTCTTGGAGAAGTTCTTCTCTACATCAAGGACAGCCAAGTTGAAGAATGAGATCTCCAGCTTCCAGCAGAAGAATCTGGAAAGCTTTAGTGAAGCTTTGGAGAAGTTCAAAAGCTACGAGGCTGAATGCCCACACCATGGCTTCTCAAAGGAGAGCTTGCTGAGCACATTCTACATATGTGCTCTTCCTAAGTACAGAGCCATATTGGATACAGCCAGCAATGGATTCTTCCTGGGCAGATCTGAAGAAGATGCAGAGGAGCTGGTTGACAACATGGTGAAGAGAAGATGGATTTGCTTCTTGCTAACCAAGCCAAACAGGAGCAGGTGAACTTTGTGGGTGGTCCTAGTCAAGAGGCTCCTCCTAAGGTCAATGAGGTTGATGGTTTGGAAGGCCAAGAAGAGTTATGCTTCATCAACAACAATGGTACTTGGTACAGGAAGGAACCTAACTTTCAGTACAACAACTACCAGCAAAGGTCTTATCCTAACAACCAGCAAGGAGGATATCAGCCCAAGCAAAACACTCAGCAAGGGAACTATCAGCCTAGGCAAAACATCCCTCCTGGTTTCAGCAATCAAGGCAATCAGTCTACTCAAGCTCAAGGCAGCTCTTCTCAAGCTAAAGCTCCGGATTCAAGTATGGAATCTATGTTCAAGCAAATATTGGAAGCTCAGTCAAGAACAGCAAAGGACATAGCCCATGAGTTCAAGAATGTTCACACTAAGATTGATGGTAGCTACAATGAGCTCAACAACAAAATCAAAGCTTTGGAGAACCAGTTTGCTTCTATGAACTCTCAGCCAAGTCGGCAACAAGGGTCATTACCTGGAAAGCCAGAGCAAAACCCCAAGGAAACAATGAAGTCCATCACCCTAAGGAGTGGTAAAGAGTTACCTCCAAGAGTTCTCACCAAGGATGATGAGAAACAAGGTGGGGAGGTGGCCATCAACATATATGATGATGTGGTGATTGTGAATGAGAAGGTCAATGATGAGATCCTAGAAAAGATAGTGAAAGCTAAGGGTAAAGGGAAGGTTGGAGAAGATAAGAAAACAGTGAAAGATGGTGAGATTATTGATACGATGCTCAAATTACCCTAGAGCAACTTCACTCTCATCAAAAAGGTCAAGTTGTAGTACTTAGGGATCGAATCCACAGGGAGCGATGGAACACAATAGATCTTATTATAACTAAGCTAGGTCAAAGATTTCAAAGCAGTAAATTGCAAGTAAACTTAAAACTGGTGAGCAAGACAATTACTCAAGTGATTGATTTGGGTGTTAACTAATATGGTGAAGGTGTTAGATCTAGGATTACTATTCAGGTAATAATAGATCTTATTATAACTAAGCTAGGTCAAAGATTTCAAAGCAGTAAATTGCAAGTAAACTTAAAACTGGTGAGCAAGACAATTACTCAAGTGATTGATTTGGGTGTTAACTAATATGGTGAAGGTGTTAGATCTAGGATTACTATTCAGGTTATCATGATTATAATAGTATGAATGCTTATATGAGATGCTTGCATGATATTAAAGAACCCAATGATGCAATAGCCCGACTGTCGTCGCCGACTATCTTACACTAGAATCAATGAGACCCCACGTTGAGAATCACCGAAAGGCGTCGAACGACCTGTCATTGCACGTATCGATCGATGGTGCCTCGCGTATATCGATCGATGACTCTATAGGAGTATCGATCCATACGCTACTAGCGAGCTTTAAGCGTGTGGTTGAATACAGTTCACTAGAGAATTTTCCAAGTCAGCTGTCGCTTGTTCCCAGCAAATTCTTAGCTCAGAGAAGATAGATCTAAGGATGTTATCTCTATATTCATGTATAGGTTAGCTACTCCTACACAAGAATTAAGAACAATCTTCTAAGATGAATATCACATGCTCAAGTATTCATATTTGGGGCTAATCCCTCAACCTATTTGAATCCTAAATCCAACGAAGGTGTTTACTCAGACATGACTGAGTAAAACATCATAACAATAATATAAAACTGCATATATAAAATTGATCGAAACAAAGGTGTTCAAGAAAGCTCTCAATTTGTAAATCTCTCTCACAAAACAAAGAACTAAGAAAAGGTAGAAGAAACTATGTAAAAGCTATATGAAAAACTGTGTCTTTGCAAAAACACTTAGGCAAGACTTAAATACTTAGAAATAATTAGGTTAAAACTCGCCAAGGGCATTCTGGGAAATAGATGATTGCTTGGGCTTCAAGTCGGCTGTGACCAAAATGGGCTTCTGCGGCTCGAATATCGATCGATTACACAGGATGTGTATCGATCGACGCATCTCTCTTCGTGTCGACCCTGAGGGGGTCGATATGGCCTCCTCGGGTGAGATCTCTAAAGTGCTCCAAAATGCTCCTAAAACATCATCTTTCTTCCAAATGCTCCTGAACCTGAAAATATCCTAAAAAGACTCCAAAACATACTAGATATATCCTAAAACACTCAGATATCATGGGTAAAACCGGGTCAAATATATGGTCTATCAACTCCCCCTGACTTAACCTTTTGCTAGTCCTCAAGCAAAGACAATGGTAGTCTCTCTGGTAAAGGTTTTAGGAAAAGCAGGGACTCAAAAGAATTCAAAGATCTTAGTCATATTTTCCTAGTAGTGCAAGCCAAGTCATAGTCATCCTAACTACAAAAGCACATTATACCATATCCTAGTATAGCAACCAAATTGATCTAGCCAGCAACTTAGCAAATTCTGAATGACTCACCCATCCACTAACCTCATTTCTTTTCATAAATAAAAGTGTAGGCTTTACCTTGGGAGTATCGATCAGAGGACACATGGATTCTTACTCAAGCAAGTTTCTGAACACACAGGTAGTCTTCTCTGATTCCTTTCTTCCCATTTTTCTCTCTTCTCTGAATCCAAATGGTTTCAATCTCAATGAAAAATGATGTAGTACATCTTGTTCATCTTATTGACCTAAATATATTTTCTTTTATTGACAAAGTGTAGGCAAATAATGGGGTCGTTGGAAATTTACCTATCCCTTGCTTCCACAATGTGTGATCATTCCTTTGAATTAGAATAATGGGGTCATTGGTAATTTACCTATCCCTCTGCATCTCAGGAAATCATTTCAATCTTTTATTTTTGGTGGATGCTGAAGAGAGAGAAGAGAAGGGAACCAGAAACACACAGACTTTTTATTACCTTCCAGAATTTGCAGGAGGAATCCGATCCAATGTATACCAAGCCCAAGGACAAGCAGGTAATGTCAGTATTAGGTTGGAGGTTAGCTTTTGTTCCTTCAAACATTCTTAGCAAGTGCTAGCATAGTGGACCGGTTGATCCACTTTAGTATCTATAGTACTTCTGCAATCAATGAATCTAAGACTAGTCTAGAAAGTGATTATATGACAAGTATTGAACCTAATAGATCATTGTCCCTTTCTAAACTTAATAAAAATTTCAAATAAGACTCAAAATAGTAGATAAACAATAGATAATCATTAGTAATCCCCCGAGACTTAAATTACACTGTCCCCAGTGTAAAACAATCAGAGTTTTAAGAAATCAAAACATAAATGTAAAATTGAACAAGTTAGAACGTTACACCTGACCGATACCATATCGATCGATGCAGACGCAAGTGTGTCGATCGTGGCGGATGAAGTGTCATCGATCGATGTCGACTTGGTCGCGTTGGTCGATAGAGAAGGTAAACATCTACTCAGATTTTTTTTTTTTTTTGAGACTAAAAGTAATGAAATAAAGTACCTAATAGTGGGTTGCCTCCCACTCAGCACTTTGTTATAGTCGTTTAGCTTGACTTTGGAGGTTGAACGGCTAGTTGGTGTGAAAGGAGTTGTTTGCTTGTGTGCAAACATCCTCTTGGTCTGTAGACTTAGTGGCAATGAAGCTTCTTGTGTCATCATTTGACTTGGTCCATCTCTTCTTCATATCTTCTAACTCATCTTTCAATAAGTGTAGCCTCTCCTGTAGATCATCAATGTTGAACTGCTGCTCTTCAAGCGGATCATATGTCTTCAATGATGTTTCTGGCAGTTCTTCATGTAGCACATCCAATCTGTCCGTAAGGTATTTGTGGGAACCGAAATTCACATTGTCGATTTTAATGAATAATAATGGAGGAAAGCAACGAAAACCCTACTTTCCTTGAAGGTCCGGATTCTCTGCGACAGCCAGCGACAGGTAACCGAATAAATGCAGAAAAGGTTTTGTTAAGATTTGCGACTGGACCTTAAGAAAGGCTGCCTACGTACCCCTTTCGAGGATCAAGTCGGACGTAGTTCAGTTAGAAAGAATTGAACAAGAGATCGAACAGTTTATGCCTGGTTCGTCTAGTATGAGCGTTGGTCATAGAAACGGGCATGTCGAAGATAATGCCTAGGGTTTCTATGTGCGGAGCTCTGAGTAAAAGAATTGTTAGATCCTTCCGAGAGGAACAAGGGTCTCATGGAGAAGATAAAACTAGAACAAGAGGCGGCCAGACGTTCTAAGTCCTGCCTCGCTGGCCTAACCACCTAAGTTCTAAGTTCTCTAAGCTAGCAGGAGTTCTCTAAGTCTAGATTCTAGGATTTCCGGATCCTCTTCTCTTCTGCCTCAGCCCCCCTTATATAGTCGTTTTTAGGTCGGTGGCCCGTTTACCCTTTCGCCTTTGGGCCCAAGTTTATCTCTTTTAGAAATATTCCATTTTCCGTCGATCTTCGTAGTTATCCTCGAGTCTTGACATTTATCCGCGGAAACTTAGCATTTATCCTACTTCCGTGAGTTAGGATAAATCGTATAGCTTCCATTGGGCTTGGACCTCCAAAATCGTAAGTGAGTCCGTGGAAACGTTTTAAGCCCTCGAACGTTCATACGATTTCTCGGAAGATTATGTTTTCCGCAAAATAAATCGTACAGCCTAAAGAATCGATGTTAGAGTTGATCGTCCTTGTTTTACACGATACACTTCGCGGAAGAACTAACCTTCCTAGCTCTGGTTGTAACACTTCAAGGATAACTCCAATCGAGTTGAATCGAGGAACGTCAGGTCCGTAACTAAGGTGCTATGACTTCACAGAAGCCACAAGGTGCGATCGAAATCGGACGGGCTTGGAACAGACTGGAAGTACTGGCGCCCCTGGCCAGCACGGGCGACCTGGTGCTCGGCACCTGGTGCCAGCACGGCGACCTGGTGCTCGGCACCTGGTGCCAGCACGGGCGACCTGGTGCTCGGCACCTGGTGCCAGCACGGGCGACCTGGTGCTCGGCACCTGGTGCCAGCACGGCGACCTGGTGCTCGGCACCTGGTGCCAGCACGGGCGACCTGGTGCTCGGCACCTGGTGCCAGCACGGCGACCTGGTGCTCGGCACCTGGTGCCAGCACGGCGAAGCCGGCGCCGGTGCCAGCATCGGCGACCTGGTGCTCGGCACCTGGTGCCAGCACGGCGAAGCCGGCGCCGGTGCCAGCACGGCGAAGCCGGCGCCGGCGCCGGTGCCAGCACGGCGAAGCCGGCGCCGGCGCCGGTGCCAGCACGAAGCGTTCTGAATTTCTCGATGAGGGCTTCGATTTGATATCTTGATCGCTTTCTGGTTACTCACGGTTTGAGAGAACGGCCTCTTTGAAGTTTCCAGGCAGATTCTAAGTCGGACAGGCCGGAATATGCTGGACGCCGGCACCGGGGCCAGGACAGGACGCCGCTACCGGGCGCTCGAAGTAGCACGGCGAAGCCGGCGCCGGCGCCGGTGCCAGCATCGGCGAAGCCGGCGCCGGCGCCGGTGCCAGCACGGCGAAGCCGGCGCCGGTGCCAGCACGGCGAAGCCGGCGCCGGCGCCGGTGCCAGCACGGCGACCTGGTGCTCGGCACCTGGTGCCAGCACGAAGCGTTCTGAATTTCTCGATGAGGGCTTCGATTTGATATCTTGATCGCTTTCTGTTTCCTCACGGTTTGAGAGAACGACCTCTTCGAAGTTTCGAGGCAGATTCTTTTTTGTTTAGGGTTTTTGTGGTGATCGAATCTTGACGCCCATGGGCGAGCGGACCTTGATTGGATCGATCCGACTTTTTTCGTACCGATCTTTCCGGGGACTCTCGTACGCGCACGCCCGTAGTCTTCCGATCTTACTTTCAAGAAGTGTTTCACGAAGAACCATAAGTAAAAAATAATCCTTGCCGTTGATTTCGAGATAACCGTCTTCGATCCCACCAGAGAGTGGATATTCTAATTTGAGAAAATCTCGTATAACTTTTTTTCAAATTATACGAAACTTTTTGTTTCAAGAAATACTTTCCAGAGACTTTCAGTCATTGATTCCGTCGCGACCAATTTTGACCCCAACAGTTAGCCCCCCAGCTCGTTAGAACCTTCGTGATGTTCTTGCGAGCGATAAGACATGTCAGGTAAGATAGGCGGAATTAATGGTTGAAAGGCTCCGTTGAAAGTGGTAAGATTGGGGCTGCTCCTTTCGAAGGCAGCCTACGTACCCATGTCGAAGGGATCAAGCCTTCCGTTGTTCGTTTTGGAGTTTAAGACCCTTGTGATCTGTTTTTCAGCGAGACTTATATGATCTGGTTATGTATCGTGCAGAGATTTTCGAGCATGATGCTGTTGATGGTATTTGTTTTGGTCTGGCCGTTGTGAGGCCATGATGTATTTTTCGTGACTGGCCGTTGGTGGCTCTGAATCCCTGTCCGTTTTAGGGCCTGTAAAAATAATTTGCTCAAATTTAGAAAATCGTGGTTTTTATAAATTGAGAAAACTTCTGTTTTTCGAAGTTAGAGGGACAGGGTGTGAGTTGTCGTCTCATTCCTGTCTCTCAGATGATCACCATACATGTCGTTGTGTAAGATGAGAATTCCCGAATTCTTTTGGTTTGCGGAGACTCATAAACGTACAAATATAAATGAAGAGACAAATTTTGGGATCTCGTATCGGGGTGTTGATACTATGCCTTTGAGATGTCAAGATCCAGCATGGCTGGGTATAGGGCAAGACCTAGGTTTACTCTCGGACTGAGGCTTTGCGATGACAAATCGGCTTTCGTTTTGCCTGTTTGCGATTTTAACCTGACTCGTACCGTTTTAAAATCCGCGAATTGCTATCGGCATATATGATTTTTCTGGGTACGAATCGAGCTACTTCTGTTAGGAAGTGCTGAACGAAATTTTGGTTTTCTTGTATAGCGCACTATGTTATCCTTGGCGGATGTAAGAGAGCCTACCCTTTTAAAGGCGGCTATTGTCTGTTTAGGACGTTAGAGTTCGTTTGTTGTGATCAGCAACAACGACATGATACCATTTTGAAGGTGTGTTACAGTTTAGAGTTCCTTAGACGAGAATTTCGTCTGGAACGTTTTGAGGAAAAGAATGTCCTTCGAGCGTTAGCGACGTCTTGCAGTGATGAAGGTCGAGTTTTCCTTGTGGCGCATTTCGTGGATGAAGTGTTTGCGGGCTTGGAGGTGTTTTGCGTATGTTCGCAGCCAGAAACTGTTGTTTCAGTTTGGACGCAGAACCAAGGGGTCGCGTGAATTTGACCCAGGGAGAAACGTCTACATTCACTGTGCTTCGTGAAGTGTTGGCCTTCCGGGATTTGTTTGTATATTTTAAGGATGAATCGTATAACTCTTGGAGCCTTGTCACGAGTGTTTCTTTTCATGCCGTGTTTACGGGGCGTATAGAACTTAATCGATTGATGATAAGTTTAAATCTTCCGTTAACCATATGGTTGTTAGGACTGAGTTTTGTTATGAAGAGTTTATCGTATGATTTTCCGATTCTGGGTTATATGAACAAATCGTGGATTGTTGTTTTAGCCGTTAAGCGATTGGAGCAGTGGTAGCTCAGTAGTTTTGGATTGGCATGGAGGCTAGATTCAGCCGTATAGCCAAGGAAGTTGTTGGTAAACGATCAGACCATGACCTATATTAAGGTCATGTTGTTTACGATTGTCCTTAATGGGGATGCCGAATTCAGGTCTGATCTTTACGGAAAGGTGTAGTTGGCCGAGGGCTAAATAGCGTTTGCCGAGATAGTCATGCCAAGCATAGCGGAGTTTTCTGAGTTATGGCTGATGGCTTTTAGAAACGATCTTCCACTTTAGGTCTCAGTAATACGATGAATGGTTCGTATTAATTTTTTTTGTTGCATGAAAATCGTTTCATTTTATCCGGGGGGGACAAGGTTTAAGGGATCGACGCAGGACACGTGCGGGTTCGCCTCCGTGATTATTTCCTGCTCGGACGTAACTGCGGGGAGTGAAAGCAGGAGCCAAAAACCTTGTGGAGCAAAAACTGTCTATGACAGTTACCCGTTGGACCCATTATGTTTATTTTACGAAAGTTGCTTTGTATGAATTGACTCGACCATACAGAGGATTTTTCGTAAAAGTGATGTAAGAGGGGGTTTTCGTAAAGGTAACTGGAGAGTGTTTCTCACAAATTACTTGCGATATTTGCGACCACGGATTATGTTTCCTCATTCACTTTTGCGTACTGCGAAGTCGTTTTGCATGAGACCGATCATGTTTTGTCCATAGGCTGTTTTGTTTAAAATGTTCTTGTTATACGAAAGTAATGGATGACCGGTTTCATGGAGATAGAAAATCGCAGATTGTCAAAATAGCGATGTTTCCGCGGATTACACGGGAGATGTTTCCTGCTATGATTTCGACCTTTGGACGAAAGCTGCTTCGAATTACTCATGGAGTTTTACCGAAGGTTATTTCATTATTTTCGTAGTTCATCGTCGTGCTATTAGTCTGACGTTGGTACACGTTTCTAGTCGCGAGTTTGCGACGAGAGACGACGTAGAGTTTTCAAGATTATGTTTGTAACGGTTGGGCTATGCCGCTAGCGTTTTTTAGACGAATCTTATTGCTGCGAGAGTTTGCTTTGTCAAAAGCGTTGTCTTGATGCTAAAGCAAAAAGTTTCCAAAGATGGGATTATACGGGTATAGTATACGTACCTACTTCCCTTTTCTTTTTACGAAAGAAAACGGGTTAGCCGTTCTTTCGAAGGCTTGTGTACGTTTTTTCTTTTTTTTAGGAAGCGGGATGAGTATGCTTTAGGATGCGTGGCGATCGTTTCTCGGTTTTTCGAGAGACTGGATCGGTTTGCATGTTCTGCCTGGAAAATCAAGGAACAATGGAACAAGACTGGAAAATTCGCCAAAGACTTAGCTTGCTAGACTATCCACCTAGGTTCTAAGTTCTCAAATTCTACGGCAGTTTTCAAGACGTTTTCGTTCCTGTCCTACGAAAAATTAAAACCTTGACAAAAATTTATAAGTCTGACGTACCTTACTCTCATCGATTATTTGAGATCGCCTCTTGTCCGTTCCTCATTGTTTCATGTCTTCTAATCCAAGTTTTCGTAGCATTAGTTTTTACAAGACCGGGTGTGTATTTCGTCGAAGGATTCTTGCGAGTATGAGTTAGTAATTTATCGGAAGTTTATTAGGCGTTTAGGAATGGCCACTTTCGATTCATTGTCAAAGGATTTCGAAAAGTCTGATACTGAACGATAATTGATTTTCGACAAAATTCTGACGAGAATATCGGAGCGAGAGAGAGATATCAACGCCCAAGTTCCTGTTCTTGTTTCTTCGTACTGCTGGTTAAACTGACCATGTGCTCGATGGAACATTACAAAATCATTGAAACAAAGTTAGGGGGAGTAGGAGATAACTCGAAGAGGGATAAGGTAGGCGTTTTTAGACACTATGAGCAGGACGTCACTCGAGTGGGGTCCTTAGTTCATCAAGCTACGATTTTACGAGAAAGTACTCCGTCATTGTATCGGTCTTCCGAATGAATCCCAATTCCTCGTATAGTTGGGATGATTGGTGCTTCAGAATAACCGTGATCGTTGTATACGATGAATTGCAATCCATTCGTTAACAGAACCTTCCGAGTTTTTTCGTAACTTTTCCGATCGTTCCAATCGAAACGAAACGGGGGTTTTAGATTCACGGTTTTAAGGATTTGTACTATGTGGCTTTGAGCGAGGATGAAAAGTACGTGATTGGACTAGTGTTGGGATGGTTTCACGAGGAACTAGCCGCACTCGCCGAACGACCCGCAGCCCGGCGCACGGGACCGCAGAATGGCCGCTATCGCCGGCGCCCGGGGCCATGGCGCAGGTCCAGCCGCTTGCGCCCGGGGCCGCAACGTGGGCATAGCGGCCGGCGTTCGGTGCCATGTCCTGGCTGTTGCCGCCGGCACCCGGGGCTGTGTCCGTCGGGTAACCCGTTTCGCTTATTCGTCTGCGAGTAATCTAGGGTTTCTCCATGGTTTCGGGGAGAACGAGTTTTCTTTTTCAGAGAAATTCTCAAAAAACTTTTTCGGTCGAAACCCTACTCTTCGAGATTTCTAAAACTCGGTTTTTAGACAAATTTCTTGGGGTTTGATAGATTTTATCGTTGCCCTTTCTGTTTTTATAGAGCAATTGCGAGCTCTTTTTCGTGCTCTTCCTGTGGCGAAAAGCTGCGACTAGGTTTTTCTATTTTCTCGAGCGCTACGGCATTTGCATAAGTGTTGGCCGTAGGAGAATTTACGCTAAAGTTGTTTACCTACGTTTATGTGAGCTGCGAGCTTTGTCTTTCATATTTCCAGACATTGCTTTGGTCAAGCGTTTTGTGGCCTTGAGAGTAAGAGTAATCCGTCCCCCCCTCCTTCTAGCGCCAAACTGTGGGAACCGAAATTCACACTGTCGATTTTAATGAATAATAATGGAGGAAAGCAACGAAAACCCTACTATCCTTGAAGGTCCGGATTCTCTGCGACAGCCAACGACAAGTAACCGAATAAATGCGGAAAAGGTTTTGTTAAGATTTGCGACTGGACCTTAAGAAAGGCTGCCTACATACCGCTTTCGAGGATCAAGTCGGACGTAGTTCAGTTAGAAAGAATTGAACAAAATATCGAACAGTCTATGCCTGGTTCGTCTAGTATGAGCGTTGGTCATAGAAACGGGCATGTCGAAGATAATGCCTAGGGTTTCTATGTGCGGAGCTCTGAGTAAAAGAATTGTTAGATCCTTCCGAGGAACAGGGGTCTCGCGGAGAAGATAAAACTAGAACAAGAGGCGGCCAGACGTTCTAAGTCCTGCCTCGCTGGCCTAACCACCTAAGTTCTAAGTTCTCTAAGCTAGCAGGAGTTCTCTAAGTCTAGATTCTAGGATTTTCGGATCCTCTTCTCTTCTGCCTCAGCCCTCCTTATATAGTCGTTTTTAGGTCGGTGGCCCGTTTACCCTTTCGCCTTTGGGCCCAAGTTTATCTCTTTTGGAAATATTCCATTTTCCGCCGATCTTCGTAGTTATCCTCGAAGTCTTGACATTTATCCGCTGAAACTTAGCATTTATCCTACTCCGTGAGTTAGGATAAATCGATAGCTTCCATTGGGCTTGGACCTCCAAAATCGTAAGTGAGTCCGTGGAAACGTTTTAAGCCCTCGAACGTTCATACGATTTCTCGGAAGATTATCTTTTCCGCAAAATAAATCGTATAGCCTAAAGAATCGATGTTCGAGTTGATCTTCCTTGATTTACACGATACACTTCGCGGAAGAACTAACCTTCCTAGCTCTAGTTGTAACATTTCGAGGATAACTCCAATCGAAGTTGAACCGAGGAACGCAGTCAGTAACTAAGGTGCTATAACTTCACGGAAGCCACAAGGTGCGATCTAAATCGGACGGGCTGGGAACAGACTGGATGTACTGGCGCCGGCCAGCACGGCGAAGCCGGCGCCGGTGCCAGCACGGCGAAGCCGGCGCCAGCATCGGCGAAGCCGGCGCCGGTGCCAGCATCGGCGAAGCCGGCGCCGGTGCCAGCACGGCGAAGCCGGCGCCGGTGCCAGCATCGGCGAAGCCGGCGCCGGCGCCTGGTGCCAGCAGGCGAGCGGCGCCGGTGCCAGCACGGCGAAGCCGGCGCCGGCGCCTGGTGCCAGCATCGGCGAGCCGGCGCCGGCGCCTGGTGCCAGCATCGGCGAAGCCGGGCGCTCTGTGCCAGCATCGGCGAGCCGGCGCCCGCGCCTGGTGCCAGCATCGGCGAAGCCGGCGCCGGTGCCAGCATCGGCGAAGCCGGCGCCGGTGCCAGCACGGCGAAGCCGGCGCTCGTGCCAGCATCGGCGAAGCCGGCGCTCGTGCCAGCATCGGCGAAGCCGGCGCTCGTGCCAGCACTAGCGTTCTGAAGATCTCAACGGCGTTTGAGAACGGCCTCTTTGTTTTCTGGTTCCTCACGGTTTGAGACCTCTTTGAAGTTTCCAGGCAGATTCTAAGTCGGACAGGCCGGAATAGGCTGGACGGACAGGGACGCCACGCCGCACTGAACTAGCACGGCGAAGCCGGCGCCGGCGCCTGGTGCCAGCACGGCGAAGCCGGCGCCGGCGCCTGGTGCCAGCATCGGCGAAGCCGGCGCCGGTGCCAGCATCGGCGAAGCCGGCGCCGGTGCCAGCATCGGCGAAGCCGGCGCCAGCATCGGCGAAGCCGGTGTTCGGCGCCGGTGCCAGCATCGGCGAGCCGGCGCCCGCGCCTGGTGCCAGCACGGGATTTTGAAGATCTCGGCGAGGGCTTCGATTTGATACCTTGATCATTTTCTGGCTCCTCACGGTTTGAGAGAACGACCTCTTCGAAGTTTCGAGGCAGATTCTTTTGTGTTTAGGGTTTTGTGGTGATCGAATCTTGACGCCCTTGGGCGAGCGGACCTTGATTGGGTCGATCGGCCTTTTTTCGTACCGATCTTTCCGGGGACTCTCGTACGCGCACGCCCGTCGTCTTCCGATCTTACTTTCAGGAAGTGTTTCACGAAGAACTCATAAGTAAAAAATAATCCTAGCCGTTGATTTCGAGATAACCGTCTTCGACCCCACCAGAGAGTGGATATTCTAATTTGAAAAAGTCTTGTATAACTTCTTTTCAAATTATACGAGACTTTTTGTTTCAAGAAATACTTTCCAGAGACTTTCAGTCATTGATTCCGTCGTGACCGATTTTGACCCCAACAGTATTCTTCTCGGACTGATGGTGTATCAGTATCGATCGATTCGGTTGCTTCGTCGTCGATTGATGTCTTGATGCCCTCGTCGATCGATGCACCTGGTGCCATATCGGTCGATGTGAAGTGTGATGGGCGAGTTGCAAGTTGTTTCTGAATAGCTGTGATCTTCTCTTCTATTCCTTCTTTTCTTGTCTGCAGATGTGCAATACTATTGTCGAAAGGATAGTAAATGTCATCATACCTCTTGTAGGATTGTGACTCTGAATGATCTAAGGCTTCGTTGATCTCAGCTATCATTTTGTTGACTTCTTTCTTGGTGTAGGTAGCTTCTCTTCTGTAAGTGGTTGGATCATATCTTGTGTCTGACCAACGTCTCTTCTTGTTTTGATAATTATCATAAGCTCTAGCTCCATACTTTGGTTTGTAATGGAATTCCTTGCTCCATCCATCGTCCATATCGATCGATCTGTAGGGCCTGGTGTCGATCGATTGTGACCACTTCTGCCTGTTGCGAAGTATATGCAATTCCTTTTGCATCAATGCAAGGCTTTCACCTGTCCTTTGAGGTTGGAGCTGAGGGTTGTGTAGAACAGATCAAGAGCATGTTCCAATGCATATTCTTCCCATCTGTTGTCTGTCTTGGTGGTATCTAGAATCTTCGTCCTCATAGTGTTGAATTCTTCTTTGAGATAGGTATCGAGCGATGTGTTGTTTTTGTTGTCGATCGATTCTTGCTGATTCTCGGCTGGTGCTTGGTCAGGATCGATCGATGTGCTGGTAGGCATGTCGGTCGATGGAGATGTCTTTAGGTGAAAATAAAGCTGGTTCTGAATCGTGCCCATCTCCTGCTTGAAAGCATCCATACGTGATTCTAGTGCAATCACATCATCAATCATCGGGTAGTAGGAACTACCAAACTTCTCTTCATAAGAATATAACTTCTCTTCCAATCTGGTAAAGCGTATATCGATCGACATCGATTGCCTGTAATGACTGTCGATCGATGTAGGATGAGCTGCGTCGGTCGATGGTATCCATCTCTCGTCGGTTGATGTGTGGTGTGGAAACTCTTTGGAAGTGGAAGATTTCCATTGCTTCCATTCTGAAACTCCTTGTGGTATGTTTCTCATCAAGGTGTTAACATCATCTGCAAAGTTCTCCATGGTCTGGGAAAGGTGTGTGATCTTGTCATTGAGTGGATGGTAGACACTATCAAGTTTGCACTTGAAATCATTCATAGTATCATACTGAATGGTGTAGATATTGTTGAACTTCTCATCCATCTCTGCTTTGCTGTAAGGATCTTAATCTGCTTGTGTGGCTGGTGTGAATCTTTCACGATGCTCTGGTAGGCATAAGAATGATGGCTCTTCTAGTGAAGCTCTTTGTAGGATGTCTCTAATGTGTGTAGGGGAAACCGGAATGACTTTCCCTGTCATACCCCTTGGACGTCCATACATGTCTCTGTAGACTCCATACTTATACTTCTCTTCATGGTACTCAGGAGGTACTATATCGATCGATTCAGTGGTGTCACCGTCGATCGATTTCCATCCCTCAAGCTGGTAGTCGTATTTGATTTGTGGCTGATGAAAGAACTTTTCTAAGGTTCTAATCAAATGATGTAGTATATAAGATTGTCGAACCAGTCCTAAGTGACAATGAAACAGAGGGAATGCAAGTCTATGCTTAATCTAAATGCAATCATTAGAGAGGGAGATGATTAAACTAAGACAATAAGCAAAATGCAACAAAAAAGTAAATCTTTCTTTCTTATGAGGAGAGTGAGACCCATGGGTATAGGGACTTGATATCAAATGATTAGATGGATCTACTCTATCACCCTAACCCATGGATCTTAGATGGATCTACTCACTAATTCACATGCTTACTCTTAAACCCATGAGAGATTCAAGCTTAAACATATAGAGAAAGAAAGGATATGAAATCAAACAATCAAGAACACAAAGACAAGATGAGATTATAAATCAAGATGAAACTTTACTCAAGAGGTTTATGTGTTCTTAGATAGAAAATGAGAGATAAGTCCCACATTACGGATAACAAGGATACTTATAGTTAGGCTTAAAAGCCCTAGAAACATAGATTAAGATTACTAAAAAGCCCTTAAGCTAAATGGGTCTAAACCAATAGGAAAGAAGCACAAAACTCGGTCAGGGTAGCAACAACACCATCCAACCCGGTCTAAGTTACCCGGCCGTCCGAGCTGGCCGCTTTCTTTGCTCCGTCCGGGTTCCATGCCGTCCGTCTCTCCCCGGTCGCCTCACCCCGGTCACCAGCATCTTCTTCACGACCGGGTACTCCTAGCCGGACAGGCCACCCCGGTCGTCCTCAGTTGGAATGCGTCTTGTTCTTCCGTCCGGTATGCATCTGACGCTGCCTCCCGACGTCCTGCAGCTCTTTATGGTCCGGGTGCTCGAGTTTGGATGCAGCAGCCCGGTCATCCGTACGAGCTGGTCCGTCCTGATCCGTCCGGGTGTGTGTAGCCGGTCAAGGCTACCCGGTCTAACCCTCTTCTCTTGGTTTTACTTCTCTTCTTATAGCCAATCTTGATTCTTCACTTCTTTTTGGGTCATAAGGTCTCCAAGCACCTCAAATCTCACCAAAACATACTCCAACACCTGATAGGGACAAATGAATGCAAAATGATCCTAGACAAGCCTAAACTTTAGCTTACAACTAAAAGAATGCAATAAAAAGATGGCTAAATATATGAAAATATGCAAGACATCAACTCCCCCACACTAGTCTTTTACTTATCCACAAGTGAACTAGTAAGGAGTAAGGAGGAGAGGTTTGAAGAAGGGGACTCATAGCCAAAAGAATGCTCTTCTTAGTTCTCAACTTGATAACCTTGTATAAACATACCAAGTAGCAAGAGCAAAAACTCAATCCAACTCTAACTTAACAAGGCCTATCTTAACTCCTTTGATCCCTACACTTACTCATCATGAATCCACAATCCACAATTCCATTTGCCCTCTAACAATCATTAAACAAACTCAAAAGACTTCTTGCAAATGGTCAAATGGTCTAAGTCATTTGGTTTGGTGGTAGAAGGTTTTATTCAAGTGAAACAAGAGGTTCAAAAGGATCTTTCAAAGGGTGGTTCACTCTCAAAACAAGTAGCCTTGACATTGCACATAATATATCTAAGAAAGGGATCAACTCATGCATACAATGCTCAATCTCCATTGTTCTACCCTTTCCCCAAATACATAAGTTACATCCTTATTCCCAATGCCAAAATACCACTCACATCTCTCACCCAAAGATTCCCCCCAAATACTCAAGATATTTTCTCATTTGAAACTCTTTCTTAATGAAGTCTACAAGGGAATTTTCACATTTTAAACTCTTTTCAGCTCTTTCTAGACATTGCTAGCCCCCTTTTCATTATTTAATTTATTTTTTCTTTTTTTTTTATGGGGGCCAAGATTTATTTAACAACTTTGAGCTTACAATCTTTCATTTCTCTTATCCATTCTAGACTTAATCACTTATAACTTTAGAGTCCCACGAGTCAACCTTTTCTTTCATAAACCTTTCACTTTCCCAAGATCATACCATACAACACTCACCCCCATCCTAGAAGCTAGACATTATGAGTGTCTAAACTAGCTAAAATGGAGACCAAGCATTGTCGTTCCCAATACTCTCAACATTATGCACATGTAAAGCTTTCCAAAGAAGGCCTCACTCAACAAATAATGAAAGCTTGAAAGGAGGTAAGGGTTTTAGGGTGTGGAGTGCCACTTGAGCTTGTCCAAAAAGATAGGCAAAGAATGGGAGGGACAACTCAAGTGTTCTATCCATGGCTTAGTACACAAGGGACCATGAGCAAGAGACTTAGAGTCTAAATATGACAGGAGCAAACTTCAAAGAGATAACATCAATCAATCAAATAAGCTTTAGGAAGAGATTTCAAGGCAAAAAGTTTACAAGCTATCCTAAGATTGCTCAAGCTACTTACTATGTTTATAAAGGGTATCACTTTAAGAACTTAGCATGAGCATCTTTTCAAGGCAACTATCATCCTTGTCCCCTTATGCATGATGCAACCTATATGATGATTTTTCTCTTTTTTTTTTTCTTTTTATGCAAGTGAATGATCTAGACTCAATCCTAATGCAACTACATGATTCTTTTTGTGCTTTTCAAATTTTTATGGCTTTTCTATGCAATAACTATCTACAAATGCATGCTTATGACATAAAACACAAGATGATCAGCAACTTGGCACCTCCCCCACACTTAATTCACACAGTCTCTGTGTTTGTTAAATGTGGAGAAGGGCCTAAAGAAAGAAAAATAAAACTAAATGAAATGATGAATAGTATATACAATGATAGGGTGTTGGAGTACCTCTATGGAGCATGGGATGAGGCTGATGCCTCTCCCTCAGAGTCATCTTCATCAGCAGTGGTGCTTAGGGATGGTGACTTGTTTCCGGACTCGGATGGGGCGATGTAAGGGTTCCTCAAACGGCGGAGAGCTTGCTTGCTGGACTGTGGTGCAGAGGGGTCAATAAGTGGTATAGGAGGGGGTGTATGGAAGGCATCAAGATCAAAGTCCTCAGCCTTGCAGCCAGATACAGCCCCCCTAGCTAGTACATCAGCCACTTTCTTCAATAACCGGGCTGAAACTTCAGCTTGCCTCTTCACAGTCCTTTTCAGCTCTTTGCACTTGTTGGTGAGCTTGAAAATGGTCCTATCTTGAGCCTTGTTCCACCTCTGGAGGATTTTAATGTGGTCATGAGCCTGGCGTAGGGGTCCAAGGGGCAGGACACTGGTGCAATGCTCAAGCTTGTAACCAGGAGGGCCAAAAGATGAGCAGTGGTGCTTCGGTGTACTCCTCTTCATAAGCATTCTGCTTGCTTGCATCCTTATCACCTTTGGGAATGTTCACAGGGCAAAGGGGTCCATGACTCCTAAGGAGGTGTTCCTTACTGATGTCAAAGCTGATGTATCTTGTAGTGCTCAAGGAATTAGAGCTAGGGAAGGAAGGCTTGGATGTGGGAAAAAGAAATTTGTGATTTGGTTGAGATTTGACAAAGTTATGGGGGTTTATGCTCTTGGAGGCTAGAGAAGATTATGATGTGAGGAAGAAGATGAAGTGAGGAGAGAGAGGGTGGCTTAGGGTTTTAAAATGTTTCTGGGTCGGGTGGATGGGTGTTCGGGTCGGTTTAGGTGGGTTTGGGTCGGTTTAGGGGGGGGGAAGAAACTTACCTTGGGTCGCGGCCGGGTCATGCGCGGCTCGTGGGGCTCCTCGGGTTGTTCGTGGGTCTTGGTCACGCGGAGAAAGACCGGGTAAGCCTACCCGGACGGTCGTTCCCGGTCCGTCCTGCTGTCTCCACGACCGGGTGCTGTTACCCAGACGATGCACTCCGGTCCGTCCGTCCAATCGCTCACGACCGGGTACCTTTACCCGGACGTCCCGTCCAATCGCTCACGACCGGGTACCTTTACCCGGACGTCCTGTCCCCGGTCTGTCCCTTTCGTCCGTCTGTCCGCTTCACGACCGGGTGCTTTCACCCGGACACTGCACCCCGGTCCGATGGTTCAGCATGCTGCGCGTCCGTCCGGGTAGGTGACCCCGGTCCACCCTACCCGGTCCACAACCTCCAAACCATTTTTTTTTTATTCAACCTCTTCTCAAAGCTTTATCCACTCATTCCCAAGCTATCACCATTCTCCAAGTGACTTAATTGAAAAAGAACAAATCCTAATGCATATTTACAAGGATAACCATGGGACTTCCTCCCAAGTGAGCTTGTTTAAAGTCACTAGCTTGAGTTTGCCTCCTTTGAGGTTAGGCAATGGGAGCATCAGAGAGTGGGGTAGATGTCCCATCCTCCTTTGGTACTGTGGCCATGTATTCTTTGAGTCTCTGGCCATTCACGGTGAAGTCATTACCCTGCTTATCCCAAAGCACAATGGCTCCATAAGGTGTCACTTCTTTGATCACAAATGGACCGGACCACCTTGACTTTAGCTTTCCTGGAAACAACTTCACTCTAGAATTGTAAAGAAGCACTTGATCTCCTGCCTTGAACTCTCTTTTGAGGATGTGCCTGTCATGGAAAGCCTTAGTCTTTTCCTTGTAGATCCTTGAGATCTCAAAGGCATCCATCCTTATCTCATCCAGTTCATTGAGTTGAAGAAGTCTCTTCTCCTTTGCATCCTTGATGTCGAAGTTTAGAAGCTTCACAGCCCACAATGCCTTGTATTCAAGCTCAACTGGCAGGTGGCAAGACTTTCCATAGACAAGGTTGAAGGGAGTGGTGCCTAGAGGAGTCTTGAATGCTGTTCTATATGCCCAAAGAGCATCATCAAGTTTGGCTGACCAATCCTTCCTCTTGGTTCCTACAACCTTCTCCAAGATCCCCTTGATTTGCTTGTTGGAGACCTCCACTTGGCCACTTGTTTGAGGGTGATAGGGTGTTGCAACCTTGTGCTTCACTCCATTCCTCTTGAGAAGACTCTCAAATACCTTGTTGATGAAGTGTGAACCTCCATCACTTATGACCACTCTTGGAACTCCAAACCTTGGGAAAATAGTGCTCTTGAACATTTTGACCACTACTCTTGAATCATTTGTTGGACTTGCTATTGCTTCCACCCACTTTGATACATAGTCCACAGCCACCAATATGTATTTGTTGCCATAAGAAGAAGGGAAGGGTCCCATGAAATAAATCCCCCAAACATTAAACACTTCTACTTCAAGGATTGGGTTTTGAGGCATCTCATTCCTTTTAGTAATGTTCCCACTCATTTGGCAAGAGTCACATCTTGAAATGAAGTCTTGTGAGTCCCTGAACATGTGTGGCCACCAAAATCCAGCTTGTAACACCTTTGAGACAGTCTTTAATGGAGCAAAATGGCCTCCATAGGAAGATCCATGGCAATGTGAGAGGATTCCTTCAACTTCTTCTTCAGCCACCACTCTTCTATAAATCTGATCCTTGCATAGGGTGTAGAGGTATGGTTCATCCCAATAGTATCTCTTCAAATCTTTGTAGAACTTCTTCTTCTCATACCCTGCAAGCCCCACTGGTTCCTTTCCAGTGGCTAAGTAGTTAACCAAATCAGCATACCAAGGTCCCTTCTCTTCAGCTGCCTTAATCTCTTCAATCTTTTTTCCAGTCTCAATGACTGCTACCACTGACATGATGGCCATGACATGCTCTTCTCTGAGGCCCTCATCAATAGGGATTCCACCTTCAATTCTCAACCTGGACAAGTGATCAGCAACTCCATTCTCAATCCCTGGCTTGTCTCTAATCTCCAAGTCAAACTCTTGAAGCAAAAGGATCCACCTTAGTAGTCTTGGCTTGGCATCCTTCTTTGCTAGGAGATGTCTCAAAGCTGCATGGTCAGTATACACAATGACCTTAGAACCCACCAGGTAGCTTCTGAATTTCTCAAAGGCGAAGACAATGGCCAGCATCTCTTTCTCTGTTGTGGCATACTTCATATGTGCATCATTCAAGGTTTGGCTAGCATAATAAATCACATGAGTTTTGCCATCCTTCTTCTGCCCCAGGACAGCCCCAACAGCAAAATCACTAGCATCACACATTATCTCAAAGGGGAGGTCCCAATCAGGTGGCTGAACAATGGGAGCACTAACTAGGTCACCCTTTATCTTCTTGAAAGCCTCAAGACAATCTTCATCAAAGCTGAAAGCAGCCTCCTTGCACAGCAACTTGGTCATGGGTCTAGCAATCTTTGAGAAGTCCTTGATGAATCTTCTATAGAACCCAGCATGGCCAAGGAAACTCGATGTCTTTCACTGTCTTTGGTGGTGGCAAGCTGACCATCACCTCAATCTTAGCCTTGTCCACTTCAATGCCCTTTTCTGAAATCTTGTGTCCAAGCACAATCCCTCTTTGACCATGAAATGACACTTCTCCCAATTCAGCACTAGGTTGGTGTCTTCACATCTCTGTAGGACCCTGGACAAACAAGCAGAAAACGAAGATCCGTGAACAGAAATCATCCATGAATACCTCCACTATATCCTCAATGAGATCGAGAAGATAGACATCATGCACCTTTGAAAGGTTGCTGGAACATTACATAACCCAAATGGCATCCCGATAAGCAAAGGTGCCATAGGGGCATGTGAATGTTGTCTTCTCTTGATCATTTGGATGTATGGGGATTTGGAAGAACCCTGAATACCCATCGAAAACAATAGAAAGGATGGTTTGCAAGTCTCTTAAGCATTTGATCAATGAATGGCAATGGAAAATGATCCTTTCTAGATGCTGAGTTGAGCTTTCTATAATCAATACACATCCTATGGCCAGTTATGGTTCTAGTTGGTATCAATTCATCCTTGTCATTTTTAACCAAAGTGATACCACCCTTCTTTGGAACTACATGCACAGGAGATACCCATTTAGAATCTGAAATAGGGTAGATAACACCAGCATCTAAGAGCTTAAGAATCTCCTTCTTTACAACATCTTTAAGGTTAGGATTCAACCTCCTTTGATGCTCTATAGAAGTCATTGATTCATCCTCTAGATGTATCCTATGCATGCACAAAGAAGGTGATATCCCTTAATATCATCTAGTGAGTATCCAATTGCTTTTCTAAACCTTTTAAGTGCATTTAAAAGTTGAGAAGCTCAAGTTCAATAAGTTCACTACTCACAATGACGGATATGACTCATTAGGGCCTAGAAATCGTGCCTTACACCATGGGGAAGAGGTTTTAGCTCCACTTTTGGTGCCTTGAGCTCACTCAATCATCTTGTTTGGTGTTCTCTTGTTGAGTGGCTGAAACAGCTTGGTGCACCTCTTGTTTGAGCTCCTCATACTGGCCTCTATCAACAATCTTCTTTCGAGAATCCAGCATGGCTGCAATAGCCTCACTCTCTTTGTTGTCAACCACTTGGACCTCTTTATCCACTGTCAAAGCATGCTGCAAAGGGTCCTCTATTGTCAACTCTCCAAGTGCCAATTCCTCAAGGAGCTCATCAGCAAGAGCTTCCATCTCCTCTATGTAAAACACTTGGCCTTGCACAGTTGACCTCTTCATTACCTCATTGATATCAAAATGGAGAGTGTGCTCTTTCCCCAAATGAAGATCAATCTTGCCTTCCTTCACATTGATAAGGGCTCCTGCTGTGGCTAAGAAAGGTCTTC
Source organism: Brassica carinata (assembly GCA_016771965.1). Lineage (NCBI taxonomy): Eukaryota > Viridiplantae > Streptophyta > Magnoliopsida > Brassicales > Brassicaceae > Brassica > Brassica carinata. Next base: position 14,645,320 of record CM028687.1, on the reverse strand, counting down.
CAAGGATCAAGGGGTCTCTAGCTTCTTCATCCATCACAAGAACAACAAAATCAGTAGGGATTTCACAATTTCCCACCATCACAGGGAGGTCTCCAAGGATACCAATGGGGAATTTGACTGAGCGGTCAGCAAGCACCAAAGAGAGTTTGCACTTCTTGTATTGGCTGAACCCAAGCTTCTTGGCAACGGATAGAGGCATGAGACTGACACTAGCTCCCAAATCACATAGACATCTCTCAAAAATCAAAAGACCAATGGCACAAGGTAGGGTAAAGCAGCCTGGATCCTCTAGCTTCTTAGGGATTGTCAATCTCTGGATTATGGCACTGCACTCATGAGTATGAACCATCATGCCTTCCATTTCCTTCTTCTTGGCAGCCACAGCATCCTTCAAGAACTTGCTGTATTGAGGGACAAGCATGAAGGCATCAATGATTGGCATTGTGACTTGAACTTCACTCAATTGCTTCTCAAAGAGTGCTTTGTACTTCTCCAAAAGTTGCCTCTTGAATCTTCCAGGAAATGGCAGCTTAAGTTCATAGGGAGGAGGAACAAAAGAAGACTCTTTTGTTGGAGTGGCAACTTCACCATGCTTTGGTGTTTTCTTCTCTTCTCCAACCTTTTCTTTACCCTTAGCTTCAACAATATTTTCTAGAATCTCCTCATTAACTTTCTCATCCACAATCACAACATCATCATCAATGTTGATAGCCACCCACTTAGTTTCTCACCATCCTTGGGGAGAGTTCTTGGAGGTAGCTCTCTACCACTTCTCAAAGTGATTGCCTTCATTGGTTCTTTGGTGGTTTTGCTCAGCCTTTCCTGGTAATGTTCCTTGTTGGCGACTTGGCTGAGAGTTCATAGAAGCAAACTGATTCTCCAAAGCTCTAATCTTGTTGTTTAGCTCAGTGTAGCTGCTGTCAATCTTGGAGTGAACAGTCTTGAACTCATGGCCAATGTCTTTGGCTGCTCTAGCTTGACCTTCCAACAATTGTTTGAACATAGCTTCCATAGATGAATCTGGAGCTTTAGCTTGGGAAGAGCTACCTTGAGCTTGAGTAGATTGATTGCCATGGTTTGCAAAACCAGGAGGAGGATTCTGCCTAGGCTGGTAGTTCCCTTGCTGAGTGTTTTGCTTTGGTTGATAGCCTCCTTGCTGGTTGTTGGGGTTAAGACCTTTGCTGGTAATTGTTGTACTGAAAGTTAGGCTCCTTCCTGTACCAAGAACCATTGTTGTTGATGAAGCAAAGCTCTTCTTGCCCTTCTAACCCTTCAACTTCTTTAACCTTAGGAGGAGTTTCTTGATTTGGACCACCCACAAAGTGAATCTTCTCCTGCTTGGCTTGGTTAGCAATCAGCAAGTCTATCTTCTCTTGCAAGGATTTGATTTCCTTCTTGGTCTGGTTGTCATCAGCTCTGGTTGTTCTATCAGCTCTGTCATGTTCTCCACTGTAAACTGAATCACTCTTGACCATGTTGTCCACCAGCTCCTCAGCATCTTCTTCAGACCTGCCCAGGAAGAAACCATTGCTTGCTGTATCCAATCTTGCTCTAGAGTCAGGAAGGTCACCTCTATAGAATGTGCTCAGCAAACTCTCCTTTGAGAAGCCATGGTGTGGGCACTTAGCTTGGTACCCCTTGAACCTTTCCCATGCTTCACTAAAGCTTTCCAAGTTCTTCTGCTGGAAACTAGAGATCTCATTCCTCAGCTTGGCTGTCCTTGATGTGGAGAAGAATTTCTCCAAGAAGGCCTTCTTACAATCATCCCAAGTAGTGATGGAGTCACTAGGTAGAGATTTCTCCCATTGGCGTGCCTTGTCTCCTAGAGAGAATGGAAACAACTTGAGCTTGAAGGCATCTTCTGACACACCATTGGTCTTGGACAAGCCACAATAGCTATCAAACTTGTCCAAGTGATCAAATGGGTCTTCTACAGCCAAGCCGTGGTACTTGTTGTTCTCAATCACACTCAACAAGCCTGACTTGATCTCAAAGTTGTTAGCTTCCACAGCTGGTCTTGGATGCCGTCCTGTTGCCATGAATGTGAGGGCGGTCATATGTGCCAATGGCTCTAGCTGGCAGCTGTGGGTGTTGTTGTTGCTGGCTGTGGTCTAAGGTTGTCAGCTACTTGACCATTGCCATCTTGGGGTTGATGCTGGTGATCATCCATCTCAAACCCCAACCTCTGAATGTGAGCCTGTTGCTCTTCTTCTCTTCTCCTTCTTGCTGTTTCCCTCTCAAGTGTAGCTATCTCTTCAACAGTGGGAACCAGGTTAGTTGCACCCCTGCTTCTTGTGTTCATACACCTGAAAAATCAAATGAAGATGCAAAAGGAGAATCAATATCACAAGAAAAGAAAAATGATTTAGTCTCAAGCAAGTGACTAAATCCCAATGTCACAATCAACTTAGAATTTGGCAACGGCGCCAATTTGATGAAAGAACTTTTCTAAGGTTCTAATCAAATGATGTAGTATATAAGATTGTCGAACCAGTCCTAAGTGACAATGAAACAGAGAGAATGCAAGTCTATGCTTAATCTAAATGCAATCATTAGAGAGGGAGATGATTAAACTAAGACAATAAGCAAAATGCAACAAAAAGTAAATCTTTCTTTCTTATGAGGAGAGTGAGACCCATGGGTATAGGGACTTGATATCAAATGATTAAGCTTCAATCCAAGATGCTAACTTTTCAATCAATCTAATCCTTATGCCTAGACAACAAAACTAAGCAAGCTCTATCTCTAGATGGATGCTCTTTTGCAATGATCACCCAAGTACACCAAATCTCTTTGGCTGTAATGATCAAAGCAAACAAGGAGAACGAGTCTAATAGCAATCCTAGCTTCTTTGACAACTAATCTCTTAGGCAAAGCTAGCTAAAAGCATATATGAGTTGGTTCAGGCATTTCATAGAACACCTTTCGGGCATGAAATGCCTATAGCTCTATGTTTGAGAGGCCAACTCAAATATAGCTTTAAGAACACCAAATCAATGCAAGGAAATGAAAGATCTAACACTAAACACCTTGGATCTAACTTAATCACTCTCTATCACCCTAACCCATGGATCTTAGATGGATCTACTCACTAATCCACATGCTTACTCTTAAACCCATGAGAGATTCAAGCTTAAACATATAGAGAAAGAAAGGATATGAAATCAAACAATCAAGAACACAAAGACAAGATGAGATTATAAATCAAGATGAAACTTTACTCAAGAGGTTTATGTGTTCTTAGATAGAAAATGAGAGATAAGTCCCACATTAGGGATAACAAGGGTACTTATAGTTAGGCTTAAAAGCCCTAGAAACATAGATTAAGATTACTAAAAAGCCCTTAAGCTAAATGGGTCTAAACCAATAGGAAAGAGGCACAAAACTCGGTCAGGGTAGCAACAACACCATCAACCCCGGTCTAAGTTACCCGGCCGTCCGAGCTGGCCGCTTTCTTTGCTCCGTCCGGGTTCCATGCCGTTTGTCTCTCCCCGGTCGCCTCACCCCGGTCACCAGCATCTTCTTCATGACCGGGTACTCCTAGCCGGACAGGCCACCCCGGTCGTCCTCAGTTGGAATGCGTCTTGTTCTTCCGTCCGGGTGTACGTACCCGGACGCGTCTCCCCGGACGTCCTGCAGCTCCTTATGGTCCGGTTGCTCGAGTTTGGACGCAGCATCCCGGTCATCCGTACGAGCTGGTCCGTCCTGATCCGTCCGGGTGTGTGTAGCCGGTCAAGGCTACCCGGTCTAACCCTCTTCTCTTGGTTTTACTTCTCTTCTTATAGCCAATCTTGATTCTTCACTTCTTTTTGGGTCATAAGGTCTCCAAGTACCTCAAATCTCACCAAAACATACTCCAACACCTGATAGGGACAAATGAATGCAAAATGATCCTAGACAAGCCTAAACTTTAGCTTACAACTAAAAGAATGCGATAAAAAGATGGCTAAATATATGAAAATATGCAAGACATCAGTGGCTCTCTGCTCATGGCCATTGCATAATCTGCATTAGCTAGCATCTTCAGGTAGACTGTATCATCTCGTTGCTTGTAGAACAGGTTGTTTGGTCCATTGGCCATAGCAAGAATATCTGAGATGTCTTCTCTTGAAACTTGTAGCATACGGCCATCCATAGCTCTTGCATTGCCTTCTGGATCTTTGTAAATACCAAACTCATTAGGTGTCAGATATGCACGATCTAAATCATTATCTTTATTAAGATCGTACGGTAAGGGTTGAGTATCGATCGATGCGGTAGGCTCCCGTCGATCGGTTTCGTGTTGTATAGCCGATGGGGAAGATTGCAACTGAAGCCTTCTCCATATGGCTTAGGGTTGGATAGTGGCTGATGCATCTTTTCTTCTTCTAGTGTTTGTGAATCTGTTTCTTCTTTGGTGTGAGAAACTGCTTCTACCCTGTGGCTCCTTATATAATGGTTATCATCCACCAATTTTCCAAATTTGAAATTTCCATTCTTCTCTTGGTCGGTTTGACTGGTATCGATCGATACAGCTTCACGTGTCTCGATCGATTCTTCTTCGTGCAGGCCTCGTCGTGGATTAGTATCGATCGATGCTGGTGATGTTGCGTCGATCGATGTTGGTAGCATGGTCCCATGTGATCTGGATCCATCTCTAGTGAGAATGTCCTGCTGGTCTTTAGCTGGCTCTTCCTCATGGTCTTCATCGCATTCTTCCACATGTTGGGAAGGTGTAGTAGTCTCTAGGGAAAAAATTGGATAGCATTGTGCTGGCCAATCATCTCTCGTCCTTGAAACTGTCGCATCGATCGATTCATATATGCTGATGTCGATCGATGTCGGTCTGCTTGATCTCGGAATCGGTTGAATGTTGGTGTAGTCTCTGTAGCATAATGAATATGATCTGGATGGAATGAACTGTAGAGGATCATACTGAGTGGGCCCTTCATCTTCATGAAAGAAAAGACTTTCTTTGTCTTCCCACAAGTCTTCATAATCTCTCTCCACTATAGGGTGGTATACATTCTCTTCTCTACGGATGTAGGAATATGGTATGTTCCTGTTGTAGTTCTCATCACACTCTTCTTCTCTGCGGATGAAAGAGTATTCAATATCTCTTTCCCTCATGTAATCCTCATCATAGTCATCCTCTATTGTCTCCACTGCATATGTTGGCTGATAGTAGTCTGGTTCCCAACTCCCAACTGAGTAGTTACCTGTAAAATGATCAACTTCATACATAGGTGTACTATCAATAGATGTGGAATGGAAACTGTTGCCTGTATCGATCTATGTGATCATGGATTCGTCGATCGATGTGAGATCAATAGGATCGATCGATGCATTTGTAGTTGTGCTGATCGATTCCGAGTACTTTGTCTCGTACCCTTCTGCACAGTAACATGTAGCTACGAGTATTGCTTCATGTGGAGGCTTCTGGTAGGGTGCTGGAGGTCTGATAACCTTGACTGGGTCATAGTAAACCTCTGGGTTAATGAGTGTCAAACACAACTGGCTTGTTTGCAAATTACAGATGGCTCCCACAGTAGCTAGGAAAGCTCTTCCAAGTAGTAGAGAAGAATTCCAATTTAACTTGATGTCTAGGACATGAAAGTCAACTGGAACTAGGGCATTACCAATATGTACCTCAAGGTCTCTGATGATTCCCATTGAACTCCTCCTAGAACATTCCACAAAGTAGAAGGATTCTTTGGAAGGTTCCACCTTCAGATCTAGTTGGTCTGACGTAACCTTTGGTAGGATGCTGACTGATGCTCCTGTGTCACATAATGCATGTGAGAATTCAATGCATTGTACTAGGCATGAGATGATGAACTCCCCAAGTTCACCCTTCTTCTTCAATGTAATCTTCCTTAGGAAATCCTCTCTGATCTTGTTGAACATCTTCTCAATATCAACCTCTGTGACATTTGTTTCTCTGAAGAACATCCACAATCTGTGTGTGTAATATGCTTCTTCAAAGGGTTTCTCTGCTGGAATCCTTAGAACTCTCTTCTTGAAGTTTTCCAACTCTTTCTCATTAGCTTCCCTTTTAAGGTGCTTAGGGATTTTCTCTTTCCTTTTTCTGGGTGTTCCCTTTGCACTTTCCTTTTCAATCTCCATAGGCTCTAATGTATCCTCAACTTCTTCTGGTGGGTTTTTTGTAGGTTTGGGTCGGGATCTATTTGCATAGAGTAGGGCAGCATCTATTTTTGGTATCTGAACTCGCTGTTTGATCGTAGTGAATCGATCGATGTCTGGTGGTGTAAATCGAACGATGTCTGGTTGTGACTGTCGGTCGATATCTGCTTCGTCTTGTCAATCGAAGAAAGGGTGGAGTGGGTCTGGGTGTCTCGCTGCGAACTCTGCGTGTATCATAATCCGGATTGGTTTGGTCGTAGATGTAGACTCGGTAGACTTTGTCGATCGATGTGGTATCTCAAACATCGATCGATATTCCTCTTCGAACGTCGATCGATGACTGTCGTCTTGTGTCGATCGATGCGAGTGAGAGCTGTCGATACTCATGGTGCTTTTGGTTTCAAAGTCTTCTTCCTGAAGCTCTTCATCTCCATCCATTTGCCAGAATTCATCTACTGTGATGGCATTGATGTGGTGTCTGATGAGATCTTCCTCTCTCCCCTTTATTAAGGCTTCTTGCCTCTTAATAGCTTCTGCTGTTTGAATCACCTGTGTCTCTAGCTTCTTCACATGGGTACTCAAGGTGTCAAACTTCACATTCAGGCTATTGTATGCAGCATCTATCTTTCCATTGAAATCCACAGTAAGCCTCTGCTGACCCTCTAGAACTGAATCAAGCATTGCTTCAATCTTGCTTTCCTGAGTAGGTGGTGGTGGATTTTGGTAGAAAGAATTGTTGAGATTCTTGTTGTTGCTGTAGTTGTTGTTGCTGAAGGGTTTTCGGTACTGCGAATTCTGATTGTAGTTGCTTCTCTGACTGTTGCCATAGAAGTTCCTGTTTCCACTCTGGTTTCCAAACCTTTGAGATCCTCCTATGAGATTCACTTCTTCTTCACATCCTTCCTCATCAGTCTCTATAGCTTCTACATCTTCTGTAAAGCTGACCTGCTTCCTTAGAAGCTTGTGAATACTGTCTAGCTTAGCCTTCATATCATCTAGCTGCTCCTTTCCAAGAGCATTGGCTAGTCTCCTTCTCTCATAATCAGTGTTCTTGGTGCTATTGCTAGTTGCCAAGTTCTCAATAAGTCTCACAGCCTCTTCTGGATTCCTGGTGTTGAAGCTTCCTTCACTAGCTGTGTCTATTGCTGTCTGGTAGGTTAGATCTAAACCTCTGAAGAAAGTTCTGAGTAGCTGCACTTCATTGAATCCATGGTGTGGACAATCTCTCTGATAGGACTTGAAACGAACCCAGCAATGTCTGAAAGGTTCTGCAGGCTTCTGCATGAATATAGCAATCTTGCTTCTCAACTCCTCTGCGCGTGCCTCATCAAAGAAATTAATCAAGAAGGCATTCTTGATGTCATCCCAGGCTGTGAGAGATCCTGGTGGTAGTTGCTTAAGCCATTGCAAAGCTTCTCCAGAAACAGAATACTTGAAAAGCTTGCAAAGTAGGTAGTCAGCTGGGACCCCATTGGCTTTGATAGCAGATATGAGATCCTCGTACCTCTCTAGATGGTCTGTAGGATGCTCATTTGATGCTCCACTGTAGGGTGTCTGTCCTACAAGTGTGTAGTAATGAGGCTTCACCTCATAATCAGCCCTATGTATGTCTGGAGGACAGATTGCAGATCTGTTGGCATAGAATTGGTCTGGACGATTGTAGTCAGCCGGTGATATGTTCCTGTTGGCTTCTTCTGCAGCTCGAGCAGTTGCTGCAGCAGCTTCAGCTTCTGGATCAGGGATTGCAGCCCCCTGATCATTGATTCTTTGTCCTGCTGCATTACGCAGGTGACCTTCCTGGTCACGCAGGTTACCTTCGTTATCTTGCCTGAGTATCAGTGTCGCGACCATGCTCGGTGACTCGGTATCGATCAATGTATGGTTTGCAGTATCAGTCGATATCGGGTGAAAGGTGTAGGTAGACGGGTACTGAGAAGTATCGGTCGATGTGGATGAACGGTTATCGGTCGATGTCAGATGATTGAGATCGGTCGATGTTGATGAATGGTTATCGGTCGGCGGTGTCTGAAACTCGGAAGACGGTTGTGAGTGAATTTCGGTCGATGCACAAGCTGGTGTATCGATCGATGCGGAACGATTCTGTTTGCAGATTGAATGTTCCAAAGCAGCTGGATCAGTAGAAAAAAGTTCCTTGTTCTTTTTGCTTCTAGTTATGCTGGGCATGCACCTGAAAAGAAAAGAAAATTCTATCAGTGACAAGTAGTAAAAAGAAAACCTAGACTTAAATAAAATCTAATGGCAATCAAAGCTCCCCGGCAACGGCGCCAAATTTGATATGATGCTCAAATTACCCTAAAGCAACCTTACTCTCATCAAAACAGGTCAAGTTTGTAGTACTTAGGGATCGAATCCACAAGGAGCGATGGAACACAATATATCTTATTATAACTAAGCTTTCAAAGTAGTAAATTGCAAGTAAACTTAAAACTGATGAGCAAGACAATTACTCAAGTGATTGATTTGGGTGTTAACTAATATGGTGAAGGTGTTAGATCTAGGATTACTATTCAGGTTATCAGAATTATAATAGTATGAATGCTTATATGAGATGCTTGCATGATATTAAAGAACCCAACGATGCAATAGCCCGACTGTCGTCGCCGACTATCTTACACTAGAATCAATGAGACTCCACGTTGAGAATCACCAAAAGGCGTCGATCGACCTGCCATTCACGTATCGATCGATGGTGCCTCGCGTATATCGATCAATGACTCTATAGGAGTATCGATCGATACGCTACTAGTGAGCTTTAAGCGTGTGGTTGAATACAGTTCACTAGAGAATTTGCCAAGTTAGCTGTCGCTTGTTCCAAGCAAATTCTTAGCTCAGAGAAGATAGATCCAAGGATGTTATCTCTGTATTCATGTATAGGTTAGCTACTCCTACACAAGCATTAAGAACAATCTTCTAAGATAAATATCAAATACTCAAGTATTCATATTTGGGGCTAATCCCTCAACCTATTTGAATCCTAAATCCAACGAAGGTGTTTACTCAGACATGACTGAGTAGAACATCATAACAATAATATAAAACTGCATAGATAGAATAGATAGAAACAAAGGTGTTCAAGAAAGCTCTCAATTTGTAAATTTTTCTCTCACAAAACAAAGAACTAAGAAAAGGTAGAAGAAACTATATAAAAGCTATATGAAAAATTGTGTCTTTGCAAAAACACTTAGGCAAGACTTAAATACTTAGGAATAATTAGGTTAAAACTCACCAAGGGCATTATGGTAAATAGATGATTGCTTGGGCTTCAAGTCGGTTGTGACCAAAATGGGCTTCTGCGGCTCGAATATCGATCGATTACACAGGATGTGTATCGATCGACGTGTCTCTCTTCGAGTCGACCCTGAGTGGGTCGATATGGCCTCCTCGGGTGAGATCTCTAAAGTGTTCCAAAATGCTCCTAAAACATCATCTTTCTTCCAAATGCTCCTGAACCTGAAAATATGCTAAAAAGACTCCAAAACATACTAGATATATCCTAAAACACTCAGATATCAGGGGTAAAATCGGGTCAAATATATGTTCTATCAATTATTACTCCAGCAAAGGAAACTTCTTTTGTTCCCCCTCCTTATGAGCCCAAGCTCCCATTTCCTGGAAGATTCAAGAGGCAATTGTTGGAGAAGTAAAAGCTTTGTTTGAGAAGCAATTGAGTGAGGTTCAGGTCACGATGCCCATCATAGATGCCTTCATGCTGGTACCTCAATACAGCAAATTCTTGAAGGATTCTCTAGCTGCTAAGAAGAAAGAGATGGAGGACATGATGATCCTTACTCATGAGTGCAGTGCCATTATCCAGAGGTTGACTATCCCCAAGAAGCTAGAAGATCCAGGATGCTTTACACTTCCTTGTGCTATTGGTCCAATGGAGTTTGGGAGATGTCTTTGTGAACTTGGAGCTAGTGTTAGCCTCATGCCTTTGTCAGTTGCAAGGAAGCTCGGTTTCACTCAGTATAAGAAGTGCAGGCTCTCACTGGTGCTAGCTGATAGATCTGTGAAGCTCCTAGTTGGCATTTTAGAAGATCTCCCTGTGATGGTGGGGAACTGTGAGATCCCTACAGATTTTGTGGTGCTAGAGATGGATGAAGAAGCTAGAGATCCCTTGATCCTTGGAAGACCATTCTTGGCCACAGCAGGAGCAATCATAAATGTGAAAGAAGGCAAGATTGATCTTCACTTGGGAAAGGGGCACACTCTCCACTTCGACATCAACGAGATAATGAAGAAGCCAACCCTAAAAGGCCAGGCATTCTACATTGAAGAGATGGAAGCCAATGCTGATGAGCTTCTTGAAGCGTTTTCACTTGAAGAGTTGGCACTTGAGGACCCTTTACAACATGCTTTGACAGTGGATAGAGAGGTCCAAGTGTTTGAGAACAAGGAGAGTGATGCCTACGCAAGGAACTTGGATTCACACACCAAGATTGATGTTGAGGATCAGTTTGAAGAGCTGCCATCAGTGGTTAATCATGCAGCCTCAACTACTTAACAAGAGGACACCCAACAAGATGATTGGAGCGAGCTCAAGGCACCAAAAGTGGAGCTTAAACCTCTTCCCCATGGTGTAAGGTATGCATTTCTAGGCCCTAATGAGATTTACCCTGTCATTAAGAGTAATGAACTTACTGAACTTGAGCTATCTCAACTTTTGAAAGCACTTAAAAGGTTTAGAAAAGCAATAGAGTACTCAGTAGATGATATTAAGTGGATATCACCTTCTTTGTGCATGCATAGGATACATCTATAGAGCATCAAAGAAGGTTAAATCCTAAATTGAAGGATGTTGTAAAGAAGGAGATTCTTAAACTCTTAGATGCTGGTGTTATTTACCCTATTTCAGATTCTAAATGGGTATCTCTTGTGCATGTTGTCCCAAAGAAAGATGGTATCACTGTGGTTAAAAATGACAAGGATGAATTGATACCAACTAGAACCATAACTGGCCATAGGATGTGTATTGATGATAGAAAACTCAACTCTGCATCTAGAAATGATCATTTTCCATTGCCATTTATTGATCAAATGCTTGAGAGACTTGCAAATTATCCTTTCCATTGCTTTCTTGATGGGTATTCAGGGTTCTTCCAGATCCCCATACATCCCAATGATCAAGAGAAGACAACATTCACATGCCCCTATGGCATCTTTGCTTATCAAAGGATGCCATTTGGGTTATGTAATGCTCCAGCAACCTTTGAAAGGTGCATGATGTCTATCTTCTCGAATCTCATTGAGGATATAGTGGAGGTATTCATGGATGATTTCTCTGTCTACGGATCTTCAATTTCTGCTTGTTTGTCCAACTAGTGCAGGGGCCTACAGAGATGTGAAGACACTAACCTTGTGCTGAATTGGGAGAAGTGCCACTTCATGGTCAAAGAAGGGATTGTGCTTGGGCACAAGATTTCAGAAAAGGGGATTGAGGTGGACAAAGCGAAGATTGAAGTGATGGTTAGTTTGCCTCCACCAAAGACAATGAAAGACATCAGAAGCTTTCTTGGCCATGCTGGATTCTACAATAGGTTCATCAAGGACTTCTCTAGGATCGCTAGACCATTGACCAGGCTTCTGTGCAAAGAAGCCACTTTCAGCTTTGATGTAGGATGTCTTGAAGCCTTCAAGAAGCTTAAGAATGAACTTGTTAGTGCTCCTATTGTCCAGCCACTTGATTGGGATCTCCCTTTTGAGATTATGTGCGACGCTAGTGATTATGCTGTTGGAGCTGTCCTGGGACAAAGGAAGGACAAGAAGACCCACGTGATATACTATGCGAGCAAAACCTTGGATGATGCTCAGATTAGATATGCCACAACAGAGAAGGAGTTATATGCCTTTGAGAAGTTCAGAAGTTACCTTGTGGGCTATAGAGTCATTGTATACACAGACCATGCAGCCTTGAGGCTTCTTTTAGCAAAGAAGGATGCAAAATCAAGACTTTTGAGATGGATCTTGCTACTTCAAGAGTTTGATCTTGAGATCAAGGACAAGCCAGGAGTTGAGAATGGTGTAGCTGATCATCTCTCCAGGTTAAGAATTGAGAGTGGCATTCCTATTGATGAAGGACTTCCTGAGGAGCAGATCATGGCTATCAGAGCAGTGGTTGCAGTGTGTATGACTGGTAAGAAGATTGAGGAGGTCAAGGCATCTAATGAAAAGGATCCTTGGTATGCTGATTTTGTGAACTACCTTGTCACTGGAAAGGAGCCATTGAATCTTGAGGGTTATGCTAAGAAGAAGTTCTACAAGAAGTTGAAGAGGTACTATTGGGATGGACCCTTTCTCTACATCCTTTGTAGAGACCAGCTCTATAGAAGGGCAGTGGCCGAAGAAGAAGTTGATGGGATCCTCACACAATGCCATGGATAAGCATATGGAGGCCACTTTGCTACTTTCAAGACAGTGGCCAAGGTTTTACAAGCTGGATTTTGGTGGCCACATATGTTCAAGGACACACAAGACTTCATTTCAAGGTGTGACTCTTGCCAAAGGAGAGGGAACATCACTAAAAGAAATGAGATTCCTCAAAACCCAATCCTTGAGGTGGAGGTGTTTGATGTCTGGGGAATAGACTTCATGGGACCCTTTCCTTCTTCATATGGGAACAAGTACATCTTGGTGGCTGTTGATTATGTGTCTAAATGGGTCGAAGCAGTGGCAAGCCCTACAAATGATTCTACAGTGGTTGTCAAGATGTTCAAAAGCATTATCTTTCCAAGATTTGGAGTGCCCAGAGTAGTGATAAGTGATGGAGGCTCACACTTCATTAACAAATTGTTTGAAGGGCTTCTAAAGAAGAAGGGAGTGAAGCATAAGGTGGCAACACCTTACCACCCACAAACTAGTGGCCAAGTTGAGATCTCCAACAGGGAAATCAAGGGCATTCTAGAAAAGATTGTTGGGACTAAGAGGAAGGATTGGTCAGATAGGCTTGATTATGGGACATCAACCGCACTCTCTGACCCTTCCCCAGCCTAATCTCAAAAAAGGCAAAGTAAAGCTAGTGACTTTAAACAAGCTCACTTGGGAGAAAGTCCCATGGCTATCCTTGTAAATATTGCATTAGGATTTTCTTTTCAATAAAATGTCCCTTGGAAGATGGAGGGAGCTTGGCTATGTGATGGCCTGGTGCTTGAGATGGAGTGAGCATTGGAAAGTTTGGCTTGGTTCAGTGGTTAAAAAAAATGAAAAATGTGATTTGGTCGAGTTCGTACCCGGGCGGCCATACCCGGGCTGTCCTACCCGCACGGGTTTGATCGTGGAAGAAGGAGGAACCACGCGGGGTGGAACACGCGGGCTGTCCTACCCGCACGGGTTTGATCGTGGAAGAAGGAGGAACCACGCGGGGTGGAACACGCGGGCTGTCCTACCCGCACGGGTTTGATCGTGGAAGAAGGAGGAACCACGCGGGCTGTCCTACCCGCACGGGTTTGGACGTACAGACGGACTGACGCACCCGAGTATCACCCGATCTCCCCCGACCCGCGCACGACCCGCGCATGACCCGCCAACTCTACCAGGTATGTTTTCTCTTTCTTTTTTCACCCCAGACCCGATAACCCATGACCCAGACCCAACCCAGACAATCCTAAAGCCCTAAATCGTGTTTCACTCCCCTCACTTCATCCTCTTCCCAATTCCACAGACCTCTCTAGCCTCCATTCACCAAAAACCTCATATCTCACTCAAATCTCCACCAAATCATTCCATTCCTTTTTCCACATCCAAGTCTTCACCCTCTTAGTCTATTTTCTTGAATCTATTCATCTTTTCCATTCATCCACAGCAAGGTATGGTTTCTTTAAGTTTAAATTCGTAATGCTCATGAACCCTAAAAATTTGAACTTGGATTTTGGCCATTCTCTTGCTTGGTTCTTATGAAATAGACTAGGGAAAGCTTATATATCATGCTGGGTTGTTGATTTCATGGTGAATTTGAGCTGAATTTGAAATTTTGGAAATTAGGGTTCTTACTTGTGGTTGATTGTGGTCTAGATTGGTTAGCTAGGATGTTGTATAGCTATACTTTGATGAAATTTTGATCTGGGCATTGCTTTATCATGACTTTGGATTGAATTTTTCCTCTTGTGTTCATAAAAAAAAAGTTTATGAACATGAGAGTTTGATTGCATTGTGATTAGCTCTTGCTTAGGTTGCTGATCTTAGATTGAGCTCGCAATTGTCAATTCATGTTTCTCTCATTTAAGAGTTCCCTCTTTCCTTGTGCTTAATCTTTTCTAAGACTTGAACTTTCAGGTACCAATGGGGAGAAATAATGAAGCATTGATAGAGGCTGAGAAGAAAGAGAAACAGAGAGAGAGACTGCTCAGTTTGGGAAAGACTTGGGTTCCATGCCAGAATGTAAAGAAGAGCGTAGGCAACAAGCTTTGGCAATGCTAAGAAGGAGAGCACAAGAAAAAAGGGATAGACAGAGAGTTACTGTTGATGAGAGTGTGGCTGATGGTGCTCACAAGCAAGCTCCTCCCAAGAAAGCTAGAGCGCCAAGAACCAGCAGTGTGGGAGCTCTTGTTTTGGAGAAGAGCAGCAATGGAGGTGATAAAGAACCAGTTCCTCCCACCAAGGCCAAGACACCAAGAACCAAGATTGTGGCACCTCCTCCCTTGGAGAAAGAAGATGCAAATGATGGAGATGCATCTTCTGAAGATGGTAGTGAAGCTGAGCAAGATCCTTCAACCACGAAAAATTTCAATGCTCACAGGGACAGAACAAAGAAACCCACTGAAAATGAGCTGTTAGAGCAACAGAGACGTGGTGTTTCCTGGCCTATTACCAGATTTGCTGATGTGATATTGATGAAGGAGTTGGAAATTGATAAAGACATAAAGGACATGCTAGACCACATGAACATGGGCAGTTTCTATTCCATGGTTCATCCCACACACAAGGAGGTATCCTGCCAATTCTTGGCAACATTGGAGACCACATTTCACTCTAATCCTCATGAGAAGCAAGGGTGGGGGAGAATCAGGTTCAAGATTGATGAGAGAGTCTACTTCATGACATTTGCTGAGATTGGGGAAGTGCTTGGTTTTAAGGATTTGAAGGAACCTTCTTTGCCTAAGATGAAAGGGCTTTTAAAAGGAAAGAACCTTGCACACTACATCTACAAGCTGTTATATGGCAAGGATAGAACCCCCAGCAGAGACAAGAATACCTCTATCAGATATCCTTGTGTGCGCTATCTCCATAGGCTAATTGTCCACACCATCTTCCCAAGAAAAGAGATAAGCAACGTCAATGGAGATGACTTACGCTTACTACACCAGGCTATCCAGCACTATGCCTCACTTCCTCACTTGCCCGACGTCCCCACTGATTTCTACACTGACTTTGGTATGGTGGGGTTCTTTGTGAAGCGCCTCATGTACTACAAAGATTATGATTGGACAAACATGGATCCAAAAGCTCAGATTGGAATTGGTGGCTTGATCACACCCTTGCTTCAGCATATGGGTATCAGCTTGGGCAATGATGCAACTGGACCCTCTTTCATAGATATTAACTACTTGAAGTCAGCTCACTACTTCTCTGGGAGGTTCAATGGGAAGTGTGTCTATTCCTAATTGAGAGGTGCCACAACAGTTGAGCTGGTTCTTCCTAACTATGATCTATTCACCTTGAGAACTCCAGGAGCAATCAGATTTGATATCAGTCAGCAGCACTTCCTTGGCCGTCATGGCGATCTTGGTCCCATGACCTTACCGGTAGCTAAGAAGGTGGCAGAAAAGGCATCCGTGTTCGATGAGGGTCACTCTAGCATAGCCACTGCACACCTCTTTGGTCCTCCTCGTTACCAGTTCGACCAGTGCACCACCTCTCTGCCCCTTGGTCCCCTTTGCCAGGCTCATGATCATATCAGCAGTCTTCAGAGGTGGAGAAAAGCTCAGGATATGACCATCTACAAGCTCACACACAAGTGCAAAGAGCTGAGTAGGACTGTGAAGAGACAAGCTGAAGCTTCAGCTCAGTTTATGAGGAAAGTAGCTGATGTTTTGAGTAGTGGAGCTGTGGCTGGTTGCAAAACAGAGGACTTTTACCTTGATGCCTTCCTTGCACCTCCTCCTCGGCCACTTGTAGATCCCTCAACACCGCGCACAAGGAAGCAGCTTCTTCTCCGCAAAAGAAACCCACCAGCTCTCCAATCCGAATCAGGAAATGAATCACCTTCACTTGACTCCACCTATTGGGAAGATGACTCCGAGAGTGAGGCATCAGCCTCTTCTCATGCTCCATAGAGGTACTCCTTCACCTTACCATTGTATATACCATTTGTCTTTGCATTTAGTTTTCTTTTAGGCCCTTCTCTCCACTTAACAAACACCGAGGCTGTGTGAATTAAGTGTGGGGGAGGTGCCAAGTTGCTGATCATCTTGTGATTCTTGTCATAAGCATGCATTTGTAGATAGATATTGCATAGAAAAACCATAAAAATTTGAAAAATTTCAAAAGGAATCATGTAGCTGCATTAGGATTGAGTCTA
This sequence comes from Brassica carinata, assembly GCA_016771965.1. NCBI lineage: Eukaryota > Viridiplantae > Streptophyta > Magnoliopsida > Brassicales > Brassicaceae > Brassica > Brassica carinata. The sequence goes on along the minus strand of CM028687.1, from coordinate 14,628,663 downwards.
GAGCATTCATTTAGTTGCATAAAAAAAAAAAATATATATATATATATATATATATATATATATATATATTAGAAGTCTTGAGCATATAGGATTGTATCATTCATAGGGGACTAGGATGATATCAACCTTGTAAAGAGCTCATGCTAAGTTTTCAAAATGATAACCTTTGTAATCATGGCAAGTAGCTTGAGCATCCTTTAGTATGCTTATAGACTTTGAGCCTTGAAAACTCTTCTTGAAACTCATTGATTGTTGAAGCTCACCTTTTGAAGTAAACTCCAGTCTTATTTGAACTTGATGTCTCTTGCTTATGGTCCTTTGTGTGCTGAGTCATGGATAGAACACTTGAGTTGTCTCTCCCATTATTTGCCTACCTTTTAGACATACTCAAGTGGTACTCCACTCCCATAACCCCTTCCTTCCTTTCAAGCCTACATTATTTTGATGAGTGAGGCCTCTTTCTGAAACTCTTACATGCACATAATCTTGAGAGTATTGGGAACGACAATGTTTGGTCTCCATTCTTGCTAGATTAGGCACTCTATTGTCTAGCTTCTAGGATGGGGGTGAGTTTTGTAATGTGTGGTTTTGGGAATGTGAAAAAAAAGAGGAAAGAAAAGGTTGACTCAAGGAACTCTAAGGTTATAAGTGATTTAGTCTAGAAGGGATAAAAGAAATGAAAAGTTCCAAATCTCTAGTTTATAAACAAAATCTTGGCCCCCAATAATAATAAAAAATAAAAAAGAAAAAGAGAAAAAGAAAAGAAAAGAAAAAGATTAATGAAAAGGAGGCTAGCAATGTTTAGAAGGAGCTGAAAAGAGAGTTTAAAATCCCTTGTAGACTTCAAAAAGAAAGAGTTCTAAGTGAAAAAGTATCTATGAGTTCTTGGGAAAATCCTTTGGGTGAGTGATGTGAGTTGGGTTTAGCATTGTAGATAAGAGTAATACATGATTTATGTTTGGGAAAAGGGTAGAACAATGGAGATTGAGCATTCTATGCATGAGTTGATCCCTTTCTTAGATAAATTATGTGCAATGTCAAGGCTACTTGTTTTGAGAGTGAATCACCCAATGAAACGTCCCTTTGAACCTCTTGTTTCACTTTGCATAAAAGCCTTTTCTCACCAAACCAAATGACTTGGATCATTTGACCATCTGCAAGATTTCTATTGAGTTTGATTAATGATTGTAAGAGAGTTGATGAATTTGTGGTTGGTGGATTCATGATGATGAGTGTAGAGGTCAAAAGAGTTAAGATAGGCCTAGAGAAGTTAGAGTTAGAAAAAGTCTTTGCTCTTGCTATTTGGTATGGTTATGCAAGGTTATCAGTTTGAAAATTAAGAAGAGCTTCTTTTGGTTATGAGTCCCCTCCTTCAAACCTCTCCTCCTTAGTTTTTGAAAGTTTACTTGTGGACAAGTAAAGGACTAGTGCGGGGGAGTTGATGTCTTGCATACTTTCATTGTTTTAGCTTTCCTTTTTGTGCATTTTGATCATATAAATTAGGATTTAGACATTTTTAGGATCCATTTTGCATACATTTGTCCCTATCAGGTTTTGGAGCATCCTATGGTGTCATTTGAGGTGTTTGAGAGCTTTAAAACCTCAAAAGAAGTGAAGAATGAGGTGTAGCCAAGACAAAACAAAGAGAAAATGAAGATGGTCGAGTGCATACTCGGCCTAGACTACCTGCACGGCCTGATGAAGAACTGAGAAGCGGACAGCACGCGGCCTTGGAGGACGCGGCCTGAAGGACCCGCATGGCCTACGTACCCGGGGTGAGGCACGCGGCCAATACAACCCGCACGGCATCCTCACGCGGCCTCATCCACCCGGCCTGGATCACCAGCGTGACGTCCATACTCGGCCTCAACCTACCCGACGTGAGAGCCACCCGACTGAAGACACACAGCCAGGACAACCCGCACGGGTTGGATGGACAGGACGCGATGAGGCACGTGGGCTGGCCATACCCGCCCTGGTCCAGCACCACCCGACCTGGGTGTCCGAGCTTCTTCCTTTCATGAAGTTTTCTGATTGGTCAAACCATTATGTCTTCAAGGGCATCTTAGTAACTTTGTTTTAATGTCTTAGGGCTTTCTAAGCCTAAGTATAAATACTTTTGTAATCTCTTTGGTGAGATCTATGTTATTTTCTCTCTAAGAACACAAAACAATTCCGTGAAAGTTTTATCTTTGAATCATAATCTCATCTTATCTTTGTGTTCTTGAGTGTTTGATTTCATCTTCTTTCTTTCTCTACATGATTAAGTTTGAATCTATCATGGGTTTAAGAGTAAACATGTGGATTAGTGAGTAGATCCATTTAAGATTCATGGGTTAGGGTGATTGAGAGTTATTAAGTGTAGATCCAAGGTGTTTATTGTTAGATCTATCATTTCCTTACATGATTTGGTGTTCTTAATGCTATATTTGAGTTGACCTCTCAAACATAGAGCTTTAGGCATTTCCGCCCGGAAGGTGTTCGATGAAATGCCTGAACCAACTCATCTATGCCTTTAGCTTGCTTTACCTAAGGGATTAGTTGTTAAAGGAGCTAGGATTACTATTAGACTCTTTCTTATTGTTTGCTTTGATCATTACAGTCAAAGGGATTTGATGTAGTTGGGTGATCAGCATTCATCTAGGGATAGAGTTTGTTCAAGCATAGTGTCTAGGCATAAGGAATTAGATTGATTGAAAAGTTGACATCTTGGATTGAACCTTAATCACTTAAGATCAAGTCCCTATACCCATGGGTCTCATCTCCTCATATTGAAAGAAAGTTTCATCTTTTATTGCATTTAAGTATTGTCTTAATTTAAAAATCATCTCTTAATGGTTGCATTTAAATTAAGCATAGGCTTGCATTCCCTTTGCTTTGTGATCACTTAGAACTGGTTTGACATCCTTTATACTATAACATATGATTAGGAGCCTTGAAACTCCTAGCATCAATACTTCTCGTATAGTTTAGACGATTATGGTGTTAAGTTAACCGGCGCCGTTTTATGATAAACATGAACTTCATTCGGGAATATGGACCTTGGCGGTTCTCATCGTAAGTTTTCAATGGTAACTCCGATCGAGACGAAACGAGGCACTGATCCTGTTCGAGGTTCAACAGAAGGCACAATATTTGGTCCAACTCGCCGAACGGGCGAGTTGGACGGGGTGCTTGATCCCACTCGCTATTTTGGCGAGTTGGACTGGTACAACTCGCCAAAATGACGAGTTGGATTGCTTTGAGCTTGATCCAAGTTCAACTCGCCAAAATAACGAGTTGGATGTCTTCGGGGGATTGATGAATGACTTTTCAAGGGTCCAATCAAATGTTATAGTATATAAGATGTCAATCCAATTCTAAGTGATTCTAATGCAAAGGGAATGCAAGTACATGCTTAATCTAAGTGCAATCAAGATGAGAGGATGATTAAAACTAAAGCAATACTAGAAATGCAATAAAAGAGTGAACTTTCTTTCTCAATGAGGCAAAGGGATTCTTGGGACAAGGGAATTGACTTTGGGTGACTAAGCTTCAATCTAAGATGGCAGCATCACAATCAATCTAACACCTTATGCCTTGACACTATCTTAAGCAAGCTCTATGGTCAAGAAGAATGCTCATTCACTAACATATCTCAAGCATCAAATGGTCATTGGCTGAATAATATGCAAGCAATCATTAAGAGTAAGTCTACTAGCAATCCTAGCTCCTTTAACAACTAATCCCTTAGGCAAAGCAAGCTAAAAGCAATGAAGAGTTGGTTCAGGCATTTCATCATCCACCTTGTGGGCAGGAAATTCCTATAGACCTATTTTGATATGGTGTAGACCAAAATGGCATTAAGAACCCTCAACAAGCAAGGATCAAGAAGGATCTACACTAGAACATCTTAGATCTACACCTAATCACCCTTAGTCTCCCAAGCCCATGAATCCTAGATAGATCTACTCACTAATAGCCATGGAAAACCTCAAAATCAATGATGATTCAAGGCTAAACATGATTAAAGAAGAAGATAATCAAATAAACACAAAATAAATGAGATGAAAAGGATCAAAGATCCAAGCTTTCTTCAAGATCTATTATGCTTTTGAGAGAAAAGAAGTTGGATCTCCAAAAGAGATTACAAGAGTATTTATACAAGGCTTGTAAGCCCTTAGAAACATAAGAGCAAAATGACTAAAAAGCCCTTAAAAGAGTAATGGTCTAAACCAATCAAAAGACTCCAAAAGGAAGAAGCTCGGATACCCTGGTCGGACGGGCATCGACCAGGCCGGGTATGACCACCCGGGTGTGGAATCTCGACCAGGCCGTCCAAGCCGTGCGGGTCATGCTGGTCGAGTGGTCATGGCCGGGTGTGAGGCTACGCGGGTCGTCTTGTTTGAGTGTGCTGAGGTCGAGTGGAGTGGTACGCGGGCGAGGGAGGTCGGGTGTGATCGACCGCGTCCTGATCCTGGGCGTTCTCCATCGTCGGGCCGTGCGGGTTGTCTTCCTCGGGTGCGTCCGGTCGCGTCCTGTCCTAGGCGTTCGTCGCTACTGGGTGTGCTCGCACGCGTGTGGAGTCCAGTCGGGTGTGGACGTCCGGGTATGCTCGCACGCGGGTGGCGTCCAGTCGGGTGTGATCGGTGGGTTGATGTTCGTACGCAGGTAACTTCACCCGGGTGTCCAGGCCGCGTACGTGCTGTCTGTTCATGCGGTCAGGCCGTCGCGGGTTGGCCAGGTCGAGTGTGCTGACCCGGGTGCCTTGACATGCCTCCACTCAAATGATCATAACTCCTCCAATATGGATTCAAATGGCTTGGAACCACTCCCATTGGACAGCTAACTAAAAATTCTATGTCTCCACCAAATCTTAGCATAAAAGGACTTCTCTATGGCCGTCGTCCATGCTCATCTTTCACCCTTCCTTTTTGTAACAAAAAACCCCCAAACACCTTCAATATCTCCAAAGTACACTCCAAGACCTGATAAAGACTCATGAATGCAAAATGAACCTAAATATGCCTAATGCCTAACTTATATGATCAAAATGCATAAGATATGAATGCTAAAAACATGTAAATATGAAAGACATCAGGGATCTTGGCGAGTTGGACTCGTCAACCTCGCCAAAATGGCGAGTTGGATGGCCTTCGGTGATCCAACTCGCCATTTCAGCGAGTAGGATGTTTTTCGAGTCTTTTGGTTGGGAAATTTTGTCGAGAGTGTGCGAAGATGCACTTTTAAGACGTTGATTTCGAGATAACCGTTTTTGACCCCCACAGTTAGCCCCCCAGCTTGCATATTTTGAGCGCCATTCTTGTGGGAAAGTGGTGGCGTTTAATCGGAATCCACGATTTAAAAATTTCTTTTTCTTGAGGAGTTTTTCCATTATTACTTTAATGCGAAAAATCCTTTCAATTTTTTCTATAAATGTTCAGCTTCTCTTATTCATTCTCTTCACATTATCTCAACTTTCAAGTTCTTTTTTTCTTTGCCTCTTAGAAACCTCTCACCATCAAGATGTCTTCTTCCAGAAAAATTCAGAAGAATTGCAATGTCGAGACAAGCAAGGCTGCTGACGAAAATTCATCGGACCCACCTGTCATGGAAGCTGTTCCTGCCTATATTGCAGAGTTCCTTTCCTTTCGGAGCGAGCTAGCTCATAGCGAGACTGAAGACACGGAAAATCCCACATGCGGTGTGTCTCCGAGACCTGCGTTTTTGACCATCGTCCTGACTCGCGCTGTTCCCGTCGAAGGGGTAGTCACCTTGGACACGTCGGCGCCTGAGATCGAAGTTCAGCCATCGGGTTCTTCTTCGACTCCGGTTCTTATTGTTGACGTTGAACCGGTTCTCGAATCAATGCCTCCTCCTCCTCCAGCCAAGAGAGAGATCGTCTTGGGACTGCCTGCCCCAAGCGTAACCCCGGCTGCTATGCCAAAGAGTTGCAAAAGGCCGTGTGCTAACCCTGACGCGGCTAAGAAGAGGAGATGCACCAAGGACTTCGAGGTTGGTCCCTCATCTGCAAAGGCGTGTGGTTCAGGATTGGTGTCACGACAATGCGCCAAGTGTCTGTTTTTCGTCGAGAATCTTTTTCGTTTTTTGGTGCGTGTGTACCGATCGTTTCTTTATTGGCCTTTCAATTCTCTTTTATCTCGCAGTTTTTTTCGTTGATCTATGGGATGATCAATGAATGCGGATCAGAGGTTGAACGTCTTGCTAAGGAGTTAGCGGAGTCACGAGAAAGCTCGTTGCAGCTTGATGGGAAGCTGAAGGTTATCGAGGACGCTCATTCCCTTGAAATAACTCAGTTCGAGTCTCGGATCAGTGAACTTGAGCGGTGAGGTCGATAAGACCGCAAGTTCTCTGCTTAAGGAAAAAGAGGCGAAGGTGGCCAAATCCACGGAGTTGCGTCGACTAAAGCGTAAGGTCAAGAGTGGGGAGGAATCAACGGCCTGGCGTTGTAATAACCCGCCCGAAGGGGTAAAATGGTCGAGATTGAAAAAATCAGAATTTGGAGCCGAGCTGTGGGGAATCAAAGAATGAGGAGAAATGTTGAGTTTCCTTCATATAAAAATTAACATGGTTCAGAGAAAATAGAAGATTGGTCGAGCATCTACTTGGTGGTCGAATCGCAGGCAATATGGATGGATCGAGAAATTTTGAAGAACAAGGTGGTTGAAGATCTGATCGTGAGAGAACCTTAAGCTGCTCAACCATGTTATAGAATGTGTTAGATTGATCAGACGGAGGCTTTGGAAGAATAAAATTTTGGAAGCACAACGTTTTAGGAGCACGATGTTTCTTCACCGCGAAGTTTTCCCGGAAAATTTTTGTATCAGTAAAATGTGATTCTGGAAGTTGGAAGCAGGACGGGAATTTAAGCAGGACGGGAAGCAAGCACGACAGGAATCGAAGCACGACGGGAAAACCAAAGTTGACTAAAATCGCTAATTTCGGTATTGTGAATTTTTCGAGGAAGCCGGAGGCTCTGGAAATATTTTTCTTCAAGTTCAGAATTCTTTTGGAGTTTATTAAAAATATTCAGTGCATCAGAACGGGAGTAGCAAATTATTCGGGATTGATCGCGGGTCAAAAATTCACCGGAAGAGTCAAATCAGTTGAATATACTGAGAAGCTCGAGGTGGCTTGGTCTAAGGGAAAAGAACGTGGTGGAAACTGTCTAACTAGCTGAGTGTATTCAGAAGCTTGAGGTTTCGCCGTGCATGGAAGCAGAACATGCAGCTGGCGCTAAGATTTTCAAGGATCTTAATCCAAATGTTGTAATATAGAAAATGTCGAACCAATCCTAAATGATTCTAATGCAAAGGGAATGCAAGTCTATGCTTAATCTAAGTGCAACCATTGAGTGAAGATGATTATGAACTAAGATAATACTAAAAATGCAATAAAGAAGTGAACTTTCTTTCAATATGAGGCAAGGGGACTCATGGGACAAGGGAATTGACTTTGGGTGATTAAGTTTCAATCTAAGATGGCAGCAATACAATCAATCTATCAACCTTAAGCCTCGACACAATCCTAAGCAAGCTCTATCCCTAGATGAATGCTCATTCACAAAGATAACTCAAGCATCAAATCCCTTTGGTTGAATATTATCAAAGCAATCATTAAGAACAAGTCTAATAGTTATCTTAACACCTTTAACAACTAATCACTTATGTAAAGGATGTTAAAGGCATTGGAGAGTCGGTTAAAGCATTTCATCAAACACCTTCCGGGCATAAAATGCCTATAGCTCTATCATGAAGAGGCCAACTCCAAAATAGCAATAAGAACACTCTACAAGCAAGGATCAAGAAGGATCTACCCTAGAACATCTTAGATCTACACCTGAATCACCCTTAGTCTCCCAAGCCCATGAATCCAAGATAGATCTACTCACTAGTATACATGGATAACCCTAAAACCATGGATGATTCTAGGCTAAACATGATAATGAGAAAGATAATCCAATAAACACAAGAAAATAAGATGAAAAAGAATTCAAGATTCAAACTTTCTTCAAGATCCAAATGTGTTCTTAAGAGAAAAGAAGTCAGTCTCACAAAAGGGATTACAAGAGTATTGATATGAGGCTTGAAAGCCCTTAAAAACATAAAGACAATTGACCAAAACGGCCCTGGAATCATTTAATCTCGACCAGATCTCTCAAAAACGCTCAGGGTAGGAACCGGACCAGTACCCGCGCATCGACCAGTCTCGTCCTGTCCTTGTCCCGCGCGGGTAAGTCTCCTCGTGCACTCGTCCCCGCGCATCAGTCCATGCCCATCTTTGTATCAGTCCGGTCCCGCGCGGGTGAAGCGTCCCACGCATGTCCAGCCGCGCACCGGCCGTCCGTCCAAGTAGTCCAAGCCGCGCGGGTGCTCTGTCCCGAGCGTCCTGACCCACGGCCGTCCGTCCAGCAATGGTCCAAGGTAAGGTCTTCATGTCTTGAGGGTGGGAAGGTGATCCAGAGGCTATCAAGCTAAGGCATATCCTGGTCCATGGTCCGGCTTGTCCAAGATTGACCAAACTCCATTCTTCCCTTCTTTTTTGATCACAATGCTCCCAAACACCTCTAATCACTCCTTGGCACACTCCATCACATAATAAGGACAATGAATGCAATATGGACCTAAAAGATGCATAATTCCTAATCTATATGATCAAAATGCATAAGATATAAAGGCTAAAAACATGTAAATATGCAATATATCAACTCTCCCACACTAGTCCCTTAGTTGTCCTCATGTAATCTTTTCAAAACACAAGGAGGAGAGATACAAAGAAGGGAGCTTAGCCAAAAGAAACACTCATAGCACTCAACTTGACATCCTAAAGAAACATAACAAATAACATGAGCAAACTCTCATATTAAACTCTAGCTTCTCAAGGCCTATCAATACTCTTATGCCTCTACATAAGATGCAATGCTTATCAACCAACATGTTATCTTAACCAGCCCTCACATTGATTCACACACACACACACACAAGGTGAAGTCTCACAAATGGGCACATGATCTCAATCATTTGGCTAGGTGATCAAATGGTCTAATATGGATGAAGAGGAGGGTTCAAATGCATCATTTAAAAGTGGTTATCACTCAAGAACTAGGAGCTTGATCATTATGCAAAAAATTTCTAAGACTAGGAGCAATTCATGCATACATGGATCCATCCTCATCATTCTACCCAATTCCTAAGTGATTACAACTTCTACACCCTTTTTATTCATCCCATATCACAAAATGAAAAACATACTCACATCACTCACCCAATGAACAACTTTCTTTCTTATGATTTAACCACTAAGGACCTCTTATTCACATTTAAACACTTCTAAGCTCTAACACTTTTTGTTTTCCCTTCCCCTCTATATTATTGAATCTTTCTCTTTCTTTTCTTTTTCTTTTCTTTTTCTTCTTATTTTTTTAATAAGGGGGGAGGTCTAAAACAATACAAAAGAGCTTTCTTATCTTTCTTTTCTATTTTGTTCATCAATCTCAACATTATCACATCTCAAACCCAAAATAAGAAACTTTTTAAGGAACAAAGACCCACTCACCATCCTAGAAGCTAGCTCAAATGAGGATCCCATGCTAGCAAGAGATGAGAACAAATCCATGTCGCCCCCAATACTCTCAAGATTTTGCACATGACAAACTATCAAAAGAGGCCTCACTCATGGAAATCAATGTATGCTTCAAAGAATGAATAAATTCAAGGGTATGGAAGTGCTATTTGGGTTAACAAAGAGTGGTAAAATGGGAAAAGACAATACACAAGAGTTTTCTTATCTTTCTTTTCTAGGTTCCTAGGGTTTTTTTTTTCTTTCTCATGACACTCTTTTGTTCATAAATCTCAACATTATCACATCCCAAACCCAAAATAATAAAAAATTTATTGAACAAAGACCCACTCACCATCCTAGAAGCTAGCTCAAATGAGAAACCTATGCTAGCAAGAGATGAGAACAAATCCATGTCCCCCCCAATACTCTCAAGATTTTGGACAAGAAAAACTATCAAAAGAGGCTTCACTCATAAAAATCAATGTAGGTTTCAAAGAATGGATAGGGTTCAAGGGTATGGAAGTGCCATTTGGGTTAACAAAGAGGGGTAAAATGTGAAAAGATAACCCAAATGTGTATGAGATCCATGATCAAGTATGCAAATGCCCATATTGAAGAGAAATTAAGTTCATTCAAGTCTAATTTCAGGTTGGAGCTGGTTTCAAGAACAATGCCAATATCAAGCAAGCAAGCAAGTTTCAAGAAGAGTTTTCAAGGCTCAAAGCATGCAAGCCTTTCAAAAGATGCTTAAGCTACTTGATACGTTTAACTAGGGTGCCAAATTCAGTGCAAACAAGTGTTCTTTACAAGGCAATCTCCATATGCAAGTTAATGCAACCAATATGCTCTAGACTCAATCTTAAAGATGCAAGTGATGCAACTACATGATTCAAAAATTTCAATTTTTTTTGTGGATTTTCTATGCAAATATGAATGTACAATGCAATGTATGAGGCTCACATCACAAAGCAAACATGATCAAATACCTGGTACCTCCCCCACACTTAAATCACACAGTCTCTGTGTGAGTAAGAGAGAAGGAGATATCCCAACAAGACAATAGCAAATGTATATACAAGAGGGTTAAAGTGGTACCACATAAGGAGATTTGGTCGTGGTACTTAGTGTTTGGGGCTAGGAGTTGGCTTGATTCATAGCAAAGAGGCTGCTACATGGAAATCATAACGGTCAGGTGCTTCACCACCTTTCTTCTCTCCTCTAGTGCTAGGCTCAACCTGAAAACCTCAACCACTTTTATTAAAAACTTAAGGAAAAATTGAAATTGCAAAGCTATGTACAAGGATAACCATGGGACTTCCTTCCAAGTGACCTTGTTTTGAGTCACTAGCTTGACTACATTGTCTCTTGAAATAGTGAGAAGGAGGATCCTTCCCACCTTCAAGGGTGATGGTGAGGATCTGAGAGAGAAGCTCTTGAAGCTTGATTGGGTCATCTTTGAGCTGAGGAGTGATGATGGCTCTAGCACTTGAGAATGGTGTGGATTTGCCCTTATGCTTGATATTGTACTCAATGACACCATCCTTGAGCTTCTTTGGATGGAGAGTTAGAGTGTGTGGGATCAGATCAAGAGGTGGAGGATGAGGTTCTTTCACCATCTTCTTCTTGCCATGAGTGGCCTTTGAGGCTCCACACATCCCCTCTCTTTTAGCACTTTCCAAGTGCGCAACACACAACTCTTTAGAAGTCTCTCCAGCAAGGCCTTCTTCCTCACAAACAACCACTTCATTTTGGGGTTTCTCAACAGCTTGTTCACCACAAGTGATTGTCTCACAATATCCAACATCCAATAGAGATTGGAGGGTGTATGAGACAGCCTTGTTCACATGCATGAGGGTGACCTTCTTGTTGGGAAAGTCAATGCAAGCTCCAACTGTTGTGAGGAAAGGAGTGCCAAGGATCAAAGGAACTCTCTTCTCAGTTGCCATCTTCAAAACAGTGAGGTCAACAGGTATGGTGCAAGATCCAATCTTCAAAGGGAAGTCCTTGATAATACCAATTGGGGTTGTAGAAGAGGAGTCCCCAAAGGTGAGAGAAGAAGTATCTGGTTCCATGCTTTCAATCCCTAGACTCTTCACCATATCCATGGAAATGACATTGACACTTGCACCACTATCAACAAGAGCATCATCCATAGTTATCTTACCAAGGAAGCAAGACAAGGTGAACTTCCCTTGAGACTCAAGCTTAGGGAGGGACTTTGGAGGGATTGGTGGTGTGATCCTGGTTGAGACGATCACGTCCCTGATGCTCTCAAAAGATTGCGATGATGAACTGAAGAATTTCTTAGAGCTCCGAAGTGCTCAAGGCAGGTTTCCAAAGTGCCCACTTTGAAACTGTAGGTAGCCAAATGGAAGATTGAGGTGAAACTTCTAAGAGTTGCGGATTTTCTCTCAGACTTTCAATGGTTTGCTTGCAAGGTAAGGATCAAGGATCCGAAAAACACTTAGAACAAGCTTGATCAAACAAGATTCAAAGAGAATTTTTATTAGAATGAATTTTGGTGATTTTATTAAGGGATTTCGTCCATCATATAAAGAGAAGAAGATTGTACATGCACAGCTTCTTGGAAACACACAGAACAATAAATGCAAAGAAAGACTAAAGTTAAAATTTATTTGATAGGCTCCCCTCTTCCTTGCTGGACAACATTTAGGATAGAAATGGGCCTGGGTTTCATCAAGAGGCCTTTATGTAAGTGTTGTGTCCAAGCCTCATCAAAAACCTTGTTTGGAAAACCCATTGGGACAAAACCAAACCAAGGAAAAGAGTGCAAGTCACAACACCTCTCTTGATGAATGTCTTAGATGGCTTGAATCACAACCAGAGTAGTTGGATAAGAACACTCTAGACTGCCCTGGATAGTGTGTAGGAGTTGATGAAAGGCTTGTTGAAATCTTGCTTGCTTTGATCTAGTCATTGGGCCGCTTGGCACTTCTAGGTCCTTGTCATCTATTTCCTCAGGTTTAAGCTGTTCTTTGATTCTTTCTGCAACTTCCTTAAGCTCTGGTTCAAGCTGTTCCATCTCTTCAGTTCCATTGCTGGCCAAGATCACATCATCCTCTCTCACTTGAGAAGGATTTGACCTCAAATCCGTTTCTTCTGCACAATAAGGAACTAAATCAGTAACATTGAAGCTTGAACTTACGTTATACTTACCTTGGAGATCCAGTTGATAGGCATTGCCATTGATCTTCTTGATGACTTTGAAAGGACCATCTAATCTAGGCATGAGTTTGGATTTTCTATCATTAGGAAATCTGTCCTTCCTCAAGTGTATCCAAACTAAATCTCCTTCTTCAAAGATCATTTCTTTTCTCCCTTTGTTAGCTTGCTTGGCATACAGCTTGGTCTTGTTCTCTATATTGATCCGTGCCTTCTCATGTTAACAAGTTCAGCTTTCTTTTGTCCATCCAGGCTAACTCTTTTACTCAAAGGTAAAGGCATTAGATCCAAAGGTGATAAAGGGTTGAAACCATAGACAATTTCAAATGGAGAGAACTTAGTTGCAGAATGCTTAGCATGATTATAAGCAAATTCTACATGAGGCAAACATTCTTCCCAAGTTCTAAGATTCCTTTTAATCAATGCACGCAACAAGGTAGACAATGCTCTATTGACAACTTCAGTTTGTCCATCAGACTGTGGATGACAAGTAGTAGAGAAACACAGTTTAGTTCCTAACTTAGACCACAAGGTTTTCCAAAAGAAGCTAAGAAACTTTGTGTCTCTATCAGAAACAATTGTCCTGGGCATTCCATGAAGTCTAACAATTTCCTTAAAGAACAGATTAGCAACATTCACAGCATCATCAGTTTTATGACAGGGAATAAAGTGAGCCATTTTAGAGAACCTATCAACAACTACAAACACAAAATATTTTCCGGTTTTAGTTCTAGGTAATCCAACAACAAAATCCATTGAAATGTCATGCCATGGATGCAAAGGAATGGGTAAGGGAGTATACAGACCGTGGTTTTGGACTTTGGAATTAGCTTGTTTGCAAGTGATACATCTTTCGCAAGCTTTTTCTACATCTCTCCTCATGTGCGGCCAAAAGAAGTGCTCTTGCATTACACTCAGAGTCTTAGCACGCCAAAATGTCCTCCAAGTCCACCTGCGTGAGATTCTTTGACATACAATTCTCTCAAAGAAGAGTTAGGCATACATAGTCTATTTTCAAAGAAGAGAAAACCATCATTCTTGAAGTACTTACCACGTCCAAAATTCTCACAAGAAGCATATATATCCTTAAAATCAGAATCATTGGCATACAAAGTTTTGATATGTTCAAATCCAAGTAATTTGGTTTCAATAGTGTTTAAGAGAACATACCTTCGAGATAGTGCATCAGCAACTATGTTTTCCTTACCTTTCTTGTACTTGATCACATAGGGAAAGGTTTCAATGAATTCAATCTATCTAGCATGTCTCTTGTTCAGTTTTTGTTGTCCCTTGAGATGTTTGAGAGACTCATGATCAGTGTGGATGACAAACTCCATAGGCCAGAGATAGTGTTGCCATGTTTGCAATGCTCTCACAAGTGCATAGAGTTCTTTGTCATACGTTGGATAGTTCAAAGTAGCACCTCCAAGCTTTTCACTAAAGAAAGCTATTGGTTTCTTTTTCTGCATAAGCACAATACCTACACCAACACCAGATTCATCACATTCTATTTCAAATGTTTTAGAAAAGTTAGGGAGAGAAAGAACTGGTGAATTGGTGAGTTTCTCTTTCAAGGTTTGGAATGCTTCTTCCTGTGCTTGTTCCCACTTGAACCCTGCATTTTTCTTGATTACTTCAGTCAGTGGTGCAGCCAAAGTACTAAAATCCTTGAAAAATCTCCTGTAAAAACCGGCTAGACTATGAAAGCTTCTCACTTCACCAACTGTGTTTGGACTTGGCCATTCTTTGATAGCTTTGATATTTTCTTCATCAACATGGATTCCATCTGCACTCACAACAAAACCTAAAAAAACAAGGTTATCTGCTCCAAAAGTACATTTCTTTAGATTAGCAAACAAGGATTCTTTCCTAAGCACTTCTAGAACCTTTCTAAGATGCTTAATATGCTCATCCAAGTCTTTGCTGTAGATCAGAATATCATCAAAATATACCACAACAAAATGACCTATAAATGATCTAAGAACATGGTTCATTAGTCTCATGAAGGTGCTAGGTGCATTAGTTAACCCAAATGGCATTACCAACCATTCATATAACCCCTGTTTTGTTTTAAAAGCGGTTTTCCATTCATAACCTTCTTTCATCCTAATCTGGTGATATCCACTTTTCAAATCAACCTTAGAAAAGATGCTAGAACCATGCAATTCATCAAGCATATCATCTAATCTAGGTATAGGATGTCGATACTTTACAGTGATATTGTTGATGGCTCTGCAATCGACACACATTCTCCAGCTACCATCTTTCTTTGGTACAAGTAAGACTGGAACTGCACATGGGCTCATGCTCTCACGGATATGTCCTTTTTCCATTAGTTCACTGACTTGCTGTTGTAGTTCCTTGGTCTCCAACGGATTAGTTCAATAGGCTGGCTTGTTTGGAAGTGAAGCTCCTGGGATAAAATCGATTTGATGCTCTATTCCTATGATTGGTGGCAATCCTTGTGGAGCTTCTTCTGGGAAAACATTTTTGAATTCCTGCAATAGCATCTGTAATTTGCTAGGAAGATCCTGCACTGGCTTTGCTATGTTTCAAAATTCTTTAAATACAAATAGCAAGTGAGGTAAGGAACTTCCCTTTGGTTGAAGCAGTAGATTGGTAGGCTGTTTGGTCTTTGATTCTGATGAAGCATTGCTTTTCTTCAAGGCTATCTGATCAATATGAACTTCCTGTGGTGTTAATGGCACCAAGATAGTCTTCTTACCCTTTTAGTCAAATGAGTATCTGTTTGTGAAGCCATCATGAATGGTTCTTCTGTCGGATTGCCAAGGTCTTCCAAGCAGTATGTGTCCAGCATCCATTGGTAAGACATCACACAATACTTCATCCTCATACTTCCCAATAGATAATGGTATCTTGACTTGGTGTTTCACCTCCAGCTCTCCTTCATCATTAAGCCATTGTAACTTGCAAGCTGTTGGTCGTTTCATGATCTTTAGACCTAGTTTTTCCACCATGGTTTCACTTGCGGCATTGGTACAGCTTCCTCCATCTATTACCAAACTACACACCTTTCCTTGAACCATACAGCGAGTGTGAAACAGATTCTCTCTCTGCTCATCTCCAACAGTCTTGGTCTGCAGATTCAATGTTCTTCTTGTGACAGGTAACTCTCCTTTAGATGGCATCTCCACTCGTTCTTCTTCAGACTCAGATTGTTCCTCTTCCTCTGATTCTATTTCTCCATTTTCCCTGATGAGTATCACCCTTTTGTTGGAGCAGCTACTGGCATAGTGTCCATAACCCTTACATTTGTTACACTGAATATCTCTGGATTTGGTTGCAGTGGCTACTTCCTTTCCTTTAGTGCTCTGTTCTTCAACTTTAGGTTTGGAGAAAGATTTGAATTCTCTGGAATTTTCGTCCTTTTGGTAGTGTGGCTTGCTGGCTCCATAGCTAGACTTGTAACTTCTTCGTTTTAGTTGCTGTTCAAACATGATTGCCTTGTGTAGAAGTTCCTCCATCTCGACATAGTGATGAACTTCAAGCCTGTCCATGATGTCTCGGTTTAGTCCCCCCATGAACCTAGCCATTGTTGCTTCTCTATCTTCTTGTACATCAGCTCTCAGCATAAGAATTTCCAACTCTTTGTAGTACTCCTCAACAGATCTACTCCCTTGAGTCAGTGTTCTGAGTTTGAAGTGTAGCTCCCTGTGGTAGTGACGCGGTACAAATCTCTTCCTCATGATCACCTTCAGCTGATCCCAAGTTTCAACAGGAAAATCTCCAGCCCTTCTTCTTGCTGTGACCAGATTATCCCACCAACTCAAAGCATACTCTTTAAACTCAGTTGGAGCAAGCTTTAGTTTGTACTCTTGAGTGTAGTCTCTGCAGTTGAAAACTAGCTCAATCTTCTTCTCCCATTCTAGATATTCTTCTGGATCAACTGTTCCCTTAAACTCAGGAATCTTCAGTTTCAAACCCCCTAGAGGATCTTTAGTTTGTGGCCTTTCTTCTTGATCACGCCTCCTTCTTCTGGTGCCATTGGATCTGTTGGGATGACTATAATAGATTTCTGAGGCAGATTGGTTTGAACTTCTCCTAGCTTTCTCACGTTCTGAATGGGCTACCTCAGCTCGGTAGTTTTCTAGTTTCTGATCCATCAAATTAGACATCTGAGCAGTCATCTGAGCAGTCAATGCTTCCAGTAGAAGTTTATTCATTCCATTGTTCTGATTGCTCTCTTCTTCCATGGTTCCTGATCAAATTCCAAACACAGAACCAGTAAAAAGATCACAGAAAAAAAAATAGCAGAAAGTTTAGATTTGAGTCTGGTATAATCAGATTTATATTTTCATGAAGAACCCTAATTCTTTTCTCTGCAATTTCGTGAATCAAGTTAGATTATTTAGCAATTTCAACACTTATTCTAGGTAGATCTGACCCCAATAAGCACGTTTCTAACAAGATCTAGACTTTAGAACAGATCTGATAACAGAATATGAAAAGTCTAAAATTTGCAGAACTGGAAAAACACAACCTGGTGATGGAGATCTGCTCTGATACCACTTGTTGTGATCCTGGTTGAGATGATCACGTCCCTGATGCTCTCCAGAGATTGTGATGATGAACTGAAGAATTTCCTAGAGCTCCGAAGTGCTCAAGGCAGGTTTCCAAAGTGCCCACTTTGAAACTGTAGGTAGCCAAATGGAAGATTGAGGTGAAACTTCTAAGAGTTGCGGATTTTCTCTCAGACTTTCAATGGTTTGCTTGCAAGGTAAGGATCAAGGATCCAAAATACACTTAGAACAAGCTTGATCAAACAAGATTCAAAGATGAATTTTTATTAGAAAGAAAGTTTGATGATTTTATTAAGGGATTTCGTCCATCATATAAAGAGAAGAAGACTGTACATGCACAGCTTCTTGGAAACACACAGAACAATAAATGCAAACAAAGACTAAAGTTAAAATTTAATTGATAGGCTCCCCTCTTCCCTGCTGGACGACATTTAGGATAGAAATGGGCCTGGGTTTCATCAAGAGGCCTTTATATAAGTGTTGTGTCCAAGCCTCATTAAAGAATCAAATCCATCTTCTCGTGCAAGGACTTGATCTCATTCTTTGTCTGCTGATCATCACTTCTGTTGACCCTATCATGCTCCTCACTGTAGACTGAATCACTCTTAGCCATGTTCTCCACCAGCTCTTCTGCATCCTGGTCAGTTCTGCCCAAGAAGAATCCATTGCTGGCTGTGTCTAATCTGCTCCTGAACTCTGGAAGAGCACCTCTGTAGAAGGTATTAAGCAAACTCTCCTTGGGGAAGCCATGATGTGGGCATTGAGATCAATAGCCCTTGAACCTCTCCCATGCTTCACTAAAGCCCTCTAGGTTCTTCTGCAGAAAGCTAGAGATCTCATTTCTGATCTTGGCTGTCCTTGAGGTAGAGAAGAACTTTTCTAGGAAGGCTTTCATGCACTCATTCCAAGTGGTAATAGAGTCACTTGGAAGAGCCTTCTCCCATTTGTGTGCCTTGCCTCCAAAAGAGAAGGAAATCAGCCTCAGCTTGAAAGCATCTTCAGAGACTCCATTAGTCCTGGACAAGCTACAGTAGCTATCAAATGTGGCCAAGTGATCAAGTGGATCCTCCACAGCAAGTCCATGAAACTTGTTGTTCTCAATCACATGCAACAGCCCTGAGTTGATCTCAAAGTTGTTGTTTTCCACAGCTGGTGGCCTGATTCATCTCCTATTACCATGGATGTATGGTTGGTCATAGGTCCCAATGGCCCTAACTTGGCGCTGTGGATGTTGTGGTTGGCGCTGTGGTCTAAGGTTGTCAGCTCTTGGACCATTGCCCCCTAGGGCATCACAATCTTGAGGCTGATTCTCCTTATCAAACCCCAATCTTTGCAAGTGAGCCTGTTGCTCTTCCTCTCTTCTCTTTCTTGCTATCTGATATACCATGGATTTTACCCGTTTTTACCCATGGTATATGAGTATTTTTATTACTATTATCTATGTTTTTGAGTCTATTAGGTATGTTTTCAGGCTCAGGAGCATTTTGGAGAAAAGTGATGTTTTAGGTGCCTTTTTGGAGCTTAAAGAAGAGTTCACCCCATATCACACCAGAGGTCGACATCCAGAGTTACACATCGATAGAGGCACACTTTGTGCTATCGATTGACACACATTTGCCGAAGGACGATACATCGAGGTCATAATCGATCGATGTACACCCTGTACTATCGATCGATATCGTGCGGCAGAAGACAAGTTGGACCTGGCTGAACTTGAAGCCCACGATATCACATTTTTACAAGATTGCCCCTGACGAGTTTTTAACCTAATAAACTCATATTTATATGTGCCTAAGTGTTTTGGCACCATACGTCGATTACAAGTTTTTATAAGTTTCTTATAAGTTTTTACCTAATATATTCTTTTCTACTCATTTATGTTTCATTACTTTGCAAGTTCTCAATATACTTGTTCTTCTTAACAAAGGTTATAGGATTCTAGATAGAGAGGAGAGATCCAAAGAGATTGGTGATTGGAACTTAAGTGTTCCATCCTCTAATAGATCTATGAACTCCTAGTATTACCTTGTTACTATGAATCACTTAGCCATGTCTGAGTATATTTATTTGATAGATTTAGGGTTTAAATAGGATATGATGGATTAGCCCCAGCCTATATCTGCTATAGTTGTGATATTTATTGTTAGGATTGTTCACTAATGCTTTTTCTAGATTAGCTACCTAGAATATGAACTTGGATTGCATTATTCTTTCTATACAATTCCTGATAACATCCTAAACATGCATGACCCTCTTGAGACAAGCCGAAGCTGATATAAGATCATGGTGAGCATTGTATCAACTCGCGCATAAGTTCTGCTTAGAGCCGTATCGATCGATACTCCTATAGAGTAATCGATCGACGTAGCTAGAGGTGTATCGGTCGATAATCCTATCGAATAATCGATCGATACTGTCGGCGATATAGCTGACCGCAAACACCATTTAGCATCTAAGTAATAGATGGTCTAAATATTGCGAGAGCTGATGGATTCATTTAATAGTGTTGAGCTCTCACATATCATGCAAGCAACTTGTTAGCATTTATAGTACTTACAATCCTGAATTCCTGAATACCTACCCTGAATCTAACTACTTTTCTTTATTGTCTTAAACCAAAACCTTTCAACTGAGTAATCTTACCATTACTCAAAAACCTGCATTTACTTTAAACCATTTTCAACCTAGCATAGTCACTAAGATTGCATCTTATTTGTACACTAGCTCTCTGTGGATTCGATCCCTAAGTACTACAACTGAACCTCTTATTTGAGAGAGTAAAGTCACTCCTTAGGATAATTTGAGTGATATTAAATTTGGCCGCTGTCGGAGCTTTGATACAATAGGATTTAATCTGATTAGGTCAGGTTATTTTTACTTTAATTTGTTTTCGACACAAATTTTTTTCTTGTCTTTTCAGGTACATGCCCAGCAGTACCAGGAGTAACAAGGCATCTCAACTTTTGTTCTCAGAAGACCCTGCTAGCTTGGAACTTTCAATCCGCACGGAGATCCGTTCCGCATTGATCGACATCAACAACTGTCTGTCGACCGATACCGACGCACCCCTGTCGACCGAGACACCGTCTTTGTCGACCGATACTCGCACCTTCCTGTCGACCGACACTACTTCACTGTCGACTGACACGTTTCATACGACATCGATCGATACCCCTAAACGTATATCGATCGATACTGTTCCGCGAGTCATGGTTGCGCCGATTATTCTCACACGAGATGAGAATGGAGACTTGCGTGACCAGGAAGGTCACCTTCGTAATGAAGCAGGTCAGAAGCTCAATGCTCAGAATGAAGTAATCCCTGAGTTAGAAACTGCACCTACAGGAGCTGTTCAACCTGTAGGAGAGGCTGCTCGAACACTAGCTGACTACAACCGTCCAGATCGGTTCTACACCAACAGATCAGCCATTCTTCCCCCTGCTATTCAGAGAGGCGATTTCGAGCTCAAGCCGCAGTACTACACCCTTGTGAGACAGACACCCTACTGTGGGCTGTCCAATGAGCATCCCATGGACCATCTGGAGAGGTTCGAGGATCTCATATCTGCTATCAAAGCCAATGGAGTCCCCGTGGACTACCTTCTCTGTAAGCTCTTCAAGCACTCTTTATCTGGAGAAGCTTTACAGTGGCTTAAGCAGCTACCACCAAGATCTCTTACATCCTGGACCGACATCAAAAACGCATTTTTGCGTAACTTTTTTGATGATGCGCGCGCTGAAGACTTAAGGAGGAAAATTGCCACATTCAACCAGGAGCCTGGAGAGTCATTCAAGGATACCTGGATCAGATTCAAGTCTTACCAGCGAGATTGTCCAGACCATGGATTCAACAAGGTGCAACTGCTTTGCACTTTCTTCAGAGGCATCGCGCTGAAATATCAGATGGTTCTGGATACTGCGAGTGAAGGCAACTTCACCACAAGGAATCCTGAAGATGCTGTGAAGCTAATAGACAACTTAGCATCCAGCAACAGCACGAAGAACATTGTAAAAGCAAGATCTGCAGCGTTCCTTGGAAAGGAACAGATAAATGAGGTACATGCTACACTTGACAATGTTCAGAAGCTGCTAAACAAGCAAATCTGCTCAATGGAGGATGCAGAAGCTGATGAAGAAGATGACTACATAGAAGCAGAAGTAAACTGGATCAATGTAACCGATTTCGAGATCCGGAAACCAAGGAAACAGGAACTTCTCAGGACAGAGAGGCAACTTCAACAGCAGCAACCCCAACAAAAACAGGAGTTATGGAAACTCATCTTACATGAAGCCACCCCACCAACCCCAGAAGGAAAGCTAGAAGACATGCTCAGCAAATTTCTTGAAAGCCAGCAACAGTTAGAGGTGAACTTCAATGGAAAGATCGACGCTGTCTACACCACCTTGAACACAAAGCTTGATGCTTTGAGCAATCATGTGAAGAAACTAGAGACTCAAGTGATTCAGACAGGAGAAGCTGTTAAGAAGCAGGAAGCCTTAGGAAAAGGGACTGGAGAAGAAGCAACATGCCACAACGTCAATGCTATCATAGAAGATGATTTTTGGAGAGTGGTGAAGCATGAGAAGCTTCAAGAGGGAGACTTCCAGATCGAAAGTTCCATGAGTATTGGCGGAAACCATTGGTATCGACCGATGTCCGGACATGACCATCGATCGATGTACGCCAACTCAAATCGAACGATGGACTCGGACGAGCATCGCCCGATGGACCTTGAAGAATCCACTCACGAGTGCAACACCGTAAAGATACTTACTCACGAGGATTTTGCAGCAAAGCACCCACATCCACCCAGCCCTTACAAAATTGATCGACAGAATGGATGTTCCATCGATCGATAGAAGGATACGGAAATCGATCGACATACTCCAGAACCTTTCGATCGATATTCAGTTATCACACGCCGAGTGCAACTTCCTAAGATAGATGTTGCACGACTTAATGCACTGCGGGAGCAGTCTAAGCCTTCCAAAAACCCACCAACCACCATCATGAAGAAGCCCACGGGTATCATTGATCCAATGGAGATAGAAAAGGAAGATGGCAGAGTTCTCAGAAAAAGGAAAGAGAAGGTTCCTAAACACCTTAAAAAAGGAGTTAATGAGAAAGAATTAGAAAGCTTCAGAAAGAGAGTTCTAAAATACCTACAGAGAAACCCTTTGAGAAGCCTACTTTTCACACAGATTGTGGATGTCTTTCAGAGAAACCAAGGAGACAGACGAAGACATCAGGAGGATGTTCAACCAAGTCAGAGACAGTATGAAGAAGAGGATCAAACTTGAGAAGAAGGGTGATCCAGGGAAGTTGTTCCTTGCTCAGTCCATGGGATCAACTTCCCACGTGCCCTATGTGACACAGGATCTGGAGTCAGCATCCTACCCAAGGTGATAGCAGACCATCTAGGTCTGAAGATTGAGCCTACTGAAGAATCGTTCATCTTTGTGGATTGTTCTCAGCAGAATTCTGGAGGAATTGTAAGAAACCTTGAGGTTAACATCGGAGAAGCCCTAATACCAGTAGACTTCCATGTCTTGGACATTAAGGTAATCCTACCTACTACTATGCTACTTGGAAGAGCCTTCCTAGCCACAGTTGGAGCTATCTGCAACCTTCAGACAAACAAAATGTGCCTAACCCTAATCAATCCTACGATCTACTATGATCCGGTACGAGTCATCAAGGTTCCTGAGAAGATCCAAGACGGCTCAGACCTCGTAGCTCTTTGCTATTGTGGAGATGAATACGATTCACAAGACGCATACGAGACGGAGTACGCCGAATCGATTGATAGTGGCACTGTCTCATCGATCAATTCTCTTGAACAAACATCGATCGACAGATATACATGGTCATCGATCGATTCGCGCTTCAACCAGATCGAGGAGGAGTTTCCAGACGGTGACTTCGAAGTAAACGAGTGCGAGAACGACTGCTACATTCCACCACATTCTGTAGATACTACTCACACTGAGGAGTATACTGATGATTACGAGGAGGAGAGAGCTATAGAGTATCACAACCTTCCAGAAGATGAAGATCGACTTCTCCACCACAACCTCAGAATCAACACATGGATCGACAGGACCTTCTCCCCATCGATCGATACTACTTGCCTCGCATCATTCGACAACACAGTCAACAACAAGCGAGACGGAGACTACTCAATTGGGAGCTGGGCAAGTGATTACCAGCACGAGAGCTTCGCAGTCGAGACCGCAACGCCAACATACATCACTCAACCCGAGGAAGTCTCATCGATCGACACGGCACCACCACAATCGACCGATAGGCCTGAACAACCATCGACCGATCCCGTACCCGTGCCATCGACCGATACATTCATCAAACCATCCCAGGTAACAAATTCACCTGTACTTGATTTCTGTAATTTAATCCCGGATGAGTTTGGTATTTTCAAGAATTCAAAAGGCTTTGCACGCTCAATGGATGGACGAACACTCCACATATCCAGAGAGGACATTGCAGACGTCCTACAGTTAGCCAACGGATCCCAAAACCTATTTCAGCAGCAACGATACGGACCAGACCACCATCATCAGCACCAGGAGGCAGACACAACAGCCGAGCCAAAGGAAGCTGAGGATAATCATCTCAACACGTAAGACCCAGATTTTCAACGGACATCGATCGATATTGAGTACATGACATCGATCGATAGGCGTCCTGAATTCGGAAAGAGAGCTTTTCGATATGGAGTTTGAAAATTATTTTGGGAGCAGAGAGATGAGTATGGGGTCTATAGGTACGAGAAAGGATTTGCTAGAGGAGTAGATGGTGACGTCATCAGAGTTTCTAAAGGCGACATCAAGAAACTACTTCAAAGGACTTCAATGGACGAGCGTTCTTACATCTGTGTACCAGAGCACGCCAGTTTATTTACAAGAAGAGATTTGGTGAAGAAATCTACACCAAAAATGAGATCAACGAGATGTTCACTGGTCTACTTGGAGAACGTAAGTTGGAAAAGCTCTCCATGGAAAAGAGTTTAGAGGATGCTACACACAAGCTTCGCAGCGAGATGAACTGGATGTTCAGTGCAGACCAGGCATTACTCAAAAAGGTTAAACGTCTTGAGCTGGAACTTGAAGATCTTCGCAACTCCCAGAACCACGGCCAGACAAGTTCAATATCGATCGACAGAGTAACATCCACATCGATCGATATGAAGCCTGCACCATCGACCACCTACTCAAAACATGAGGTCGATGAGTCTCTCGGAGATATCTGGAAAGAACTGAGGAAAGCAGAAGATCGTTCCAGCAGCAAACTAACCAAAACCTGTGAACCTATATTCCACAACCTAGGGGATCTAAGCATCTGCGCCGAAGAGATGAAGAGATCTATCCGCCTTATCAATGAGGCGCATGCAGATATGAACCCCGAGGCACTTTGCAATCCTTTTGGAGGATTGACTCGTCTAAAAGCAGCTGAGAGGAAACTTGCTGACATACACCTCTTAGTAGACAAAGAAGTGGAGGAACTCGCACTACGCATGGACACTATGCAGCAGGAGGCTGAGAAGTTCCAACGTCAACTCGATTATCAGGCTGCATCAATCGCAACGATCGATGAGTACAACCTCACATCGATCGATGAGTACAACCTCACATTGATCGATAAGCGACTGACTGAAATCGACGGCCAGATGAAGCTCTTTGCCGAGAAGCTTCACGAGAATCTACAGAAGCACACATCGACCGATGAACACAATGTTGCATCGATCGATATACAGACTTCAGAAATCTGCACCAGAGCTGACTTGGATAAGTTAGCTGATGAAGTCTACACGGCAATTACAAGCGTGGATGATTCACAAGACAGACGTCTAGATCAGACGTATTTCCCGCTAAACAACAAAGTTGGCAGAATGGAATCTAGCATAGATGGGATGCAGAAAGGAATCAGAGCCATTCAGAGGCAGCTTGCGAGCAGACCTGCACCCTTAGCATCGATTGACAGAAGAACCAGCGCATCGATCGACGGACCTCAACAGCCATCGACCGACAATTCAACAAAGGAATCGATCGATACTAGCTCTATCCACGACAAAATGATCCAAAGCCTTGATTCAATGCAAGCGGAGCTCAGTGATCTTTCAGAACATGCCTATGAGAAATTAGGATGGCACGCTCAGCATTGAAGGTCATCCATAAAGGGTTCAAAGGATCAATGATGAGTTAATTGAGATAAAGAAGAAACAAACCAGAGAATATGAAGCCACAATAAGCTTATTGGACTCATGGTTCGGTGAGAAGAAGGATACATAGGATACTTGTTTCCCAACAAGTTCCTGGACTTCATCTCAGTAGCTCATTCCATCCAAAGTCAAGCTAGATGACTATAATCAAAGCGCTGAGTGGGAGGCAACCCACTGTTAGGTAATTTTTCATTTACTTTTTATCTTTGAGATTTTATTTTTCGTATTTGTTTTTCTTTGTAGTTACGACTAGACGATTACCACTGAAATCGGCCGACATGACACTGTCGATATCGATCGACATACACCAAACAATAGTGATCGACGAAGGCGACTCAACATCGATCGATACAGATCACGGTCAGGTATTTCGCTCTACTTTTTCGGTATCAGTATATTAAATTTTTTCCTACGCCTTCACCGGACTGATTATACACTGAGGACAGTGTATGATTTAAGTTTGTTTACCTTTTGACTTCATCTAAAATGTTTTCAAAATGGTTTTTATTGAGTCAAGAAAGGGATAATGATATTTTAAATTTTCACTTTTTATCTAACTAATCTTTTAGGCACCATTCTTAGATTTGTTGATGCAGAATGTACTATATAGATTCTAAAGTTGATCACCTATCAGCTATGACAACGCTTTCATTGATTGTCTGGAGGAACCAAAGCTGATTTCCAACCTAACCTGACATTCTCTGCTTGTCTTGGGGATTGGTATACATGGGATTGGATGCTTCAAACAAGTCTGGAAGGTAAAGCCTTGTGTAGATAGTTTTATCACCTTCTGTCTCTCATTTTCGAATTTAGATTTAATTTTATTTAGTTCTTTTAAAAAAATCAAAAATAAGCTTAAATATATGTTCTAGGACTAGTTAGTTATTACTTAGGAAGAAATTCAAACAGGGCTTGGCGGTTACCCCCCTCAAGACTTGATTCATAAGAATTCTATAGGTAAAGGATTCGAACATGGCTTGGTGGTTACCCCCTTCAAGACTTGCTTCGCAATGAATCCTAGGATATAGGTCAAAAAGAAGTGAACAGGACTTGGTGGCTACAACCATTAAGGCTTGATTCATGGAAGCCTGTCCAATCTTGGTCAGTGTCTTGCAAATGAAAGCAGACCTGACTAGGAGAGAAATAGTAGAGAGAGGATAGGAACAAATTTTTACCGTAGATCCGTGATACTTGTTTGAGCAACCTTGCATCCTGTGATCGATAGTCCCAAGGTAAAGCCTGCACTTTTATTTTATGTACAGAAATGAAATCAGTAGAGGGTTAGTCGACAGGATTGCTAAGTTGTTGGCTAGATGATCAAGGTTGTTTAATAAGGATATTGCATAATGTACTTCTGTGATTGACAGATTTTTAGATGTGGTTTGCAACAAAGTAGAGGTTATGATTCTAAGTTTGAATTTGATTCAGTCCGTGCTTTTTAAAACCTCTTTCATAAAGACTGCCTGGGTGTTTGCCTGAGGACAAGCAAAAGGTTAAGTCTAGGGGAGTTAATATACCATGGATTTTACCCGTTTTTACCCATGGTATATGAGTATTTTTATTATTATTATCTATGTTTTGGAGTCTATTAGGTATGTTTTCAGGCTCAAGAGCATTTTGGAGAAAAGTGATGTTTTAGGTGCCTTTTTGGAGCTTAAAGAAGAGTTCACCCGAGATCAGACCAGAGGTCGATGATATCTTGCCTATTTACATGTTTTTAGCATCCATATCTCATGCATTTTGATCATATAAGTTAGGAATTAGGCATCTTTAGGTCCATTTTGCATTCATTTGTCCTTATCAGGTGTTGGAGTATGCTTTGGTGTGATTTGAGGTGTTTGGAATCCTTATGGCCCAAAAAGAGGTGAAGAATCAAGTTTGGCCATGAAAAGAGAAGTCAATCCCTGATCTGGTCGAGACAAAGATGAGCATGGACGGAGGCCTTAGATATATCTTCGGCTGCTAATATTTTGTGGAGACACAGAAAATTGAGTTAGATTTCCAATGGAAGTGGTTTCAAGTCATTTGGAGCTATATTGGAGGAGTTATGATCAGTTTACTAGAAGCATATCAAGCTGGCCGGGTAGATCAGTCCGGGTTCGAGCACCCAGTCGGAACGCTGGACGACCAGGCTGGGGAGGCAGGACCGGGTTGTTGGACCGGGTTGGGTCATTTCCTCCACCCCTGACCGAATTTCAAGCTGGTTTCCTATTGGTTGAAGCCTAATTGACCCTAGGGACCTTTAACTATTTTTCTATGATGTTTTTAGGGCTTCTAAGCCTTGTATAAATACTCTTATATCTCCCAAAGTGGGAGTATCTCATTTTCTCTCAAGACTTTGCCTCATATTGTAAAAGCTTGAATCTTTTTATCAATCTAAGGAAGCTCTTCATCTTATATCTTGTTTCTCCTTCTCACAAACATGATTAGCCTTGAATCTCACATATATTTAAGGTTTTTCATGGAGATTAGTGAGTAGACACACTTTGGATCCATGGGTTAGGGTGATTAGGGTAATTAAGTGAAGATCTAGGGTATTTTAGTGTAGATCTATCTTGTTCCTTGCTAGTAGAGTGCTTTTAATGCTTCTTTTGAGTTGGCCTCTCAAAGGTTGAGTTCTAGACATTTCTCACCCACAAGGTGTTCTATGAAATGTCTGAACCAACTCTACTAAGCTTTTAACATTCTTTACCAAAGACCATTTGTTGTAAAGGTGTTAAGATGGCTAGTAGGCTTGTTCTTAATGATTGCTTGCATGTTGTTAAACCATTGACCATTTGGTGTTTGAGATGTGTTAGCAAATGAACATTCTTCTTGACCATAGAGTTTGTTTAGACTTGTGCCTAGGCCTAAGGTTGTTAGATTGATTGAAAGCTGCCGCCTTTAGATCGGATCTACTTGTTTTCTTGCTTGTTGAGGGTTCTTAATGCTATTTTGGTCTTGATCATATCAAAATAGATCTATAGGCATTTCCGCCCGGAAGGTGTTCGATGAAATGCCTGAACCATCTCTTCAATGCTTTTAGCTTGCTCTACCTAAGGGATTAGTTGTTAAAGGAGCTAAGATTGCTATTAGACTTGTTCTCCATGCTTGCTTTAGTCATTACAGCCAAAGGGATTTGGTGTACTTGGGTGATAATTGCAAAGGAGCATTCATCTAGGGATAGAGCTTGCTTAGTTTTGTTGTTTAGGCATAAGGAGAGTGTTTGATTGATGGCTTGCCACCTCTAGATTGGATCTACATCACCTAAAGTCAAATTCCTAGTCCCATGGATTCCACCTTAGCATTTGATTGAGTTCTTGCGCTTGTTTCTTGATAGGATTTGAGATCACCTTGTTTATATTTCTAGGATCTTAGCTTGTCTCATATCATCTTCTTGTTTGCTTAGATTAAGGAAGCTTGTGTATTCTTGGTGCTATAGATCACTAGTTCTCTGTGGGTTCGACAACCTTTCTATACTATCATTTGACTTGGGAGCCTTGAAAACTTCCACTACCAGTCGACATCCAGAGTTACACATCGATCGATGCACACTCTGTGCTATCGATCGACCCACATTTGCCGAAGGACGATACATCGAGATCATAATCGATCGATTTACACCCTGTACTATCGATCGATATCGTGCGGCAGAAGACAAGTTGGACCTGGCTGAACTTGAAGTCCATGACATCACATTTTTACAAGATTGCCCCTGACAAGTTTTTAACCTAATGAACTCATATTTACATGTGCCTAAGTATTTTGGCACCGTACGTCGATTACAAGTTTTTATAAGTTTTTATAAGTTTCTTATAAGTTTTTACCTAAGAGTTTCTTTTCTACTCATTTATGTTTCATTATTTTGCAAGTTCTCAATAAAGTTCTATTCAGTTCTTTACTTGTTCTTCTTAACAAAGGTTATAGGATTCTAGATCTAGAGGAGAGATCCAAAGAGATTTGTGATTGGAACTTAAGTGTTCACTCCTCTAATAGATCTATGAACTCCTATTATTACCTTGTTACTATGAATCACTTAGCCATGTCTTAAAGATTCATTTGTTAGATTTAGGGTTTAAATAGGATATGAGGGATTAGCCCCAGCCTATATCTGCTATAGTTGTGATATTTATTGTTAGGATTGTTCACTAATGCTTTTTCAGGATTAGCTACCTAGAATATGAACTTGGATTGCATTATTCTTTCAATACAATTCCTGATAACATCCTAAACATGCTATGACCCTCTTGAGACAAGCGGAAGATGATCTAAGATCATGGTGAGCATTGTATCAACTCGCGCATAAGTTCTGCTTAGATCCGTATCGATGGATACTCCTATAGAGTAATCGATCGACGTAGCTAGAGGTGTATCGGTCGATATTCCTATCGAATAATCGATCGATACTGTCGGCGATATATCTGACCGCAAACACCATTTATCATCTAAGTAATAGATGGTCTAAATATTGCGAGAGCTGATATTCATTTAATAGTGTTGAGCTCTGACATATCATGCAAGCAACTTGTTAGCATTTCTAGTACTTATAATCCTGAATTCCTGAATACCTACCCTGAATCTAACTATTTTTCTTTATTGTCTTAAACCAAAACCTTTCAACTGAGTAATCTTAACATTACTCAAAAACCTGCATTTACTTTAAACCATTTTCAACCTAGCATAATCACTAAGATTGCATCTTATTTGTACACTAGCTCTCTGTGGATTCGATCTCTAAGTACTACAACTGAACCTCTTATTTGCGAGAGTAAAGTCACTCCTTAGGGCAATTTGAGTGATATCACTATCTCCCTCTCAAGTGCAGCAATCTCTTCAAAATTGGGAACAAAGTTTGATGCACCTCTGCTTCTTGTAATCATACACCTGAAATGCAAAGAGAGAAGAAGAAGGAGAATCAGTAACAAAATAAAAGAAAAATGACTTAGTCTCAAGCAAGTGACTAAATCCCAATGTCAAAATCAACTTAGAACTTGGCAACGGCGCCAATTTGGTGCTAAGATTTTCAAGGCTCTTAATCCAAATGTTTTAGTATAGAAAATTTTGAACCAATCCTAAGTGATTCTAATGCAAAGGGAATGCAAGTCTATGCTTAATCTAAGTGCAACCATTGAGTGAAGATGATTATGAACTAAGATAATACTAAAAATGCAATAGAGGAGTGAACTTTCTTTCAATATGAGGCAAGGGGACTCATGGGACAAGGGAATTGACTTTGGATGATTAAGTTTCAATCTAAGATGGCAACAATACAATCAATCTATCAACCTTAAGCCTAGACACAATCCTAAGCAAGCTCTATCCCTAGATGAATGCTCATTCACTAAGATAACTCAAGCATCAAATCCCTTTGGTTAAAAATTATCAAAGCAATCATTAAGAACAAGTCTAATAGCTATCTTAACACCTTAAACAACTAATCCCTGTTGGGGAAAAATATTCCATGAAGAGATTACTCCAGCTACCAGGTTCCTTCCTCCAGATTCCAGCTACCAGGAACTCCGAAACTACCCTTGGGAACTACCTCGGGAACTACCTCATGAACTACCCTTTCTTCCGGGAAAATGGAAATCTTCCTTAATACAAGGAAGATTAGCTTAGACACAAAGGGATCCTCTTAAATCAGATAAAAAGAGAAAGTATCCCAATATATATGGCCTTTCTTAAGAAAATAGGAAATATTCTATTATCTAAGGATATAATGAATATTTCCAAATCCTAAGAGGGAGGCACGACCTCCACAACAAATATAGGTTTCTAAACCTAAAGAAGGAAGGTCAACCCGTTCATCCACAGAGCTCACAAGTTCTACAGCCGCCAAGGCAAGAGTCCATACCTAGAAGACCACCTTCATCGATGTGCTTACAACCGACAAATCCCTGCGACTACTATCAACAACATGACGTCTTATGCTTTCTGCAGCACATCTACAACTCGTCTTACTGGCTCAGACAACGTTCTCCTCCTCATCAGCAGGAATACTCCATGCCCATTGAAGCATACCGAAGGTCCATGCTCACTGTAGCATACCGACAAGACTACCATCTGTTCCGGCCATGCGCCCTCTAGAACAGATGACTCCTACCAACTATACAGAGCCACGTGCTCCGTAGGCCAAGTGCCCACTAGGCCACGAGCCTCCACTAGGCCACGCGCCTCAATCAGGCTATGCGCCTCCATTAGGCTACGAGCCTTCATCTAGGCTCAGCGCCTCCGATGCATGAACTACGAACGGCTTGATCCCCTTCTGAGGGGTACGTAGGTAATCCCCATTGTAGGATGCAGCTATAAAACCAAATACCTTCCATGGTCCTATGCTTAGATCCCCAAGGATCGACCATGGGGCTAGGACCATCGCCTATAGACCATGAAGACCCTGCGATCTCCACTACAGATAGGCAGTTGTTGGGGTCAAAATCGGTCAAAGACGCGATCAACACCCGAAAGTCCTCGGAAGGAATCAAGTGACGAATAAAAACCAAGAAAAACTAGTTACTCGGCGAAGCGCCGTAGGGATGATCGCATCATAGTCGGACACGAAGGAGCGATACGGCCAGCCTGGAGCGCCGGCTCAGAAACGACCGCCTGGCCCCGGCGCCGGCGCCAGCTCGCCTGCTGGCCTTGGGCACTGGCTCGCCTGCTGGCCTTGGGCACTGGCTCGCCTGCTGGCCTCGGCGCTGGCTCGCCTGCTGGCCTTGGGCACTGGCTCGCCTGCTGGCCCCGGCGCCGGCGCCAGCTCGCCTGCTGGCCCCGGCGCCGGCTTCGCCGTGCTGGCCTTGGGCACTGGCTCGCCTGCTGGCCTTGGGCACTGGCTCGCCTGCTGGCCTTGGGCACTGGCTCGCCTGCTGGCCTCGGCGCTGGCTCGCCTGCTGGCCCCGGCGCCGGGCGCCGCTCGCCTGCTGGCCTCGGCGCTGGCTCGCCCGTGCTGGCCTTGGGCACTGGCTCGCCTGCTGGCCCCGGCGCCGGCGCCCGGCTTCGCCGATGCTGGCCTCGGCGCTGGCTCGCCTGCTGGCCTTGGGCACTGGCTCGCCTGCTGGCCTTGGGCACTGGCTCGCCTGCTGGCCCCGGCGCCGGCGCCCGGCTTCGCCGATGTTAGCTCCGGGCGCGGACGCCGGCTCACCGTGCTGGCCAGGGCATCGAGCGCCCGGCTTCGCCGTGCTGGCCTTGGGCACTGGCTCGCCTGCTGGCCTCGGCGCTGGCTCGCCTGCTGGCCCCGGCGCCGGCGCCCGGCTTCGCCGTGCTGGCCTTGGGCACTGGCTCGCCTGCTGGCCCCGGCGCCGGCGCCAGCATCCATGTCCAGGTCCCGGCGCTCACGGACTACTCGACAGCGACCTTCTCCCGGAAAACCGTCTCGACAACTAGTCCAATTCTACATTTTGTATCTTTGCTCGAAGACTCACCGTTCAACTCCTCAAAGACATGAAACCTGAGAACCCCATTTCGTTCTGGTCGAAATAAATCGGGAAGGCTTCGAAAGACCACTAAAAGTTCGGTTGACGAATGGATTTCGATTCATCGTATAAAACGATCACGACACCAGTCATCTAGACTATACGAGGAGTTGGGGTTCCTTCGTAAAACCAAGTACCATGGCTGGCTAGTCTCTTGCGAAATCGTAAAATGTTCACGGACGAAACAACGGCCCCAGAAGGCCCAAACGCGACCAAGCGGCCCACTTACAACTTTCCAGGAGATCAAGTCGAAATGGACATGACGGCCCATGTTTATCTTTACATAAAGAGATAAATGTCAAGTTTCCCGAAGATAAATGTCAGGTTTCTTGAAGATAAATGTCACGTTTCCCGATAAACATGAAGACAGACGAAACTGGAAGAAGCCCGATTCGCGATAGATTCGGCCCAAAGTAGGAATAGACCGTCCTAAGAGGAGTATATAAGGAGAGCTTGGGGCAAGGAGCAGAGGGAGAGCAATCTGAGAGCAATCTTAGAGCAATCTGAGAGCAATCTTAGAGCAACATAGCACTTAGAGCAACTTAGGCATTTTTTCCGTTTTTACTAGCGAGCTGCGACTCAACTAGGTTAGATATAGGAGGCTGGACTAGCGAACTCATCGACAGCTCTTGTAGCCGATCTCTTTCCTGTTGTTTACGCTTAAACGCAAATTCGGAAATAAGATCTTTTGCTCTATATTTTTGTTATTACAATTTTTATATTCCGATTTGTTATTTCTCCGTTGTATTGATTGTGTCGTGTGTGGCCCAGCAGATAACCGGGACCTTCAGGGAAGGCTAGGTTTACTTGGCTTTCCTCCAAATCAACAAAACTTGACAGTGCGAATTTCGGTTCCCATAATTTGGCGCTAGAAGGAGGGGGGGTACGGATCTATCTCACTCCCAACCACACAAGCTCGGTCTGATATGGCGACCAACACTGACAACCCGCAAATGCACGACGGAACTCCCGTCGATGCCAACGCCACCAACACTCCAGCTGGAAACGTATCAACGGTCACCGCCGACTCCACGATACTCGACCAGATGAAAGAAATGTTCGCCTCCGCTCAGAAAAAGGCGGACAAACAAGGAAAACTCGCGGCCTCTCTCGCAAAACAGGTGGAAACCTTAACGGCGAAGGCCAAGAGCAAGGCCCCGCGAGGGATCACAAGAGCCCGCAGAGGCAGAAGACTCGATTTCGAGACTCCGGGCGATCGAGCTGCACGCGCGGACAAGACTTTTTCAGGACAAAACCCTGACGAACCTCTCCAACCGGGTGCGCAACTGACCACGGAGAATCTTCCACCTCCCGCTGGGGACAACGAAAAAAAACAACGTCAAACGAATCGACTTGGACATTGGCGACCAATCCGATCATTCGGTTGATAGCACTGATGTTCATCCTAGAAGGACCCGAGGTCAGTCTGCCCAACAGACGGTCTCCATCGAAAAACCCATGACAGAAGTGGAAGAAGACCTTTACTGGATGGAACAGGAAGAACTGGCGGAGGATCAAACTCAGATCCATCGCAACCAGCGCCGACAAGCTCGAAAGAATGCAGGTAGCGATAGCGAGATCCACGATCTCCACGAATCTCTCGCAAAAACAGTAGCCGAGGTAAAAGCGGTGAATTCAGAAATTCATCAGGCAACTAGTGCCGCTCCCGAGATCGATAGACTTCTCGAGGAAGCACGAAAAACGCCGTTCACCGCTCGGATCACGAAACACGCCGCTCGACCCCGAAGATCAGAATTCCCGTCTACGGCGGTACCACGAATCAAAGGCACACTTACAGTCCTTCCAGATCGCGATGGGAAGATGCAAACTCCCGAGCGGAACGAGATGCCGGTCACTGCCTTCTCTTTGTCGAGAATCTCAGGGCCAATGGTTCTTCGCTCAAAAGAAACTCCATCGGAAGTTTCCGCCAACTAGCCTCGGCATTTCTCAAACAGTATTCCATGTTTATGGATAGAGACTTCGGCGTGGACTTATGGAGTCTAGCTCAAAGGAAGACAAATCACTCCGCGACTTCATGAGAAGGTTCAAACTAGTGATGGCCAGAGTGACGTATAGTTTACAAAGTCGCGATCGACCCCCTGAGAAAAACTCTCTGGTACAAGTCAAAGTTCCGAAAGTGGATATTGCTGGAGAAACCACGGACAATCCAGGATACCCTCCGCAAGACAACGGACTTCATCGTCATGGAGGAAGAGATGAGAGTCCTATCGCAAAAGCATGGACCGCAGAAAACATCCTCAAAGAAGAAACCCTCTCGTAACGACAAGTACATCCATCACGAAGGGGAAGACGTCCAAGGCGAACATAACTACGCCATCAACTCGGAGCAGGGCAAAACCTCCGGAAACACCTGGACCAGGAACCAGTACAAGGATAATTCCTACTGCGAGTTCCACGACACCAAAGGTCACTCCACCACGAACTGCAAGGTTCTCGGCGCCAGGTTTGCCGCAAAACTCCTCGCCGGCGAACTGTCGAAGGTTAAGAGTATAAAAGATTTTCTCCTGGAATCCGACCGCCCAAAAACCAACAAGACCGTCTCCAAGAACCACGCGCCTGAAAGTCAATCGGGTGAGAAGCGCGGAAGGAGACAGGACGACCAAGGGAACAACAGCAGTCGCCAGAGGGTAAATATGATAATCGGAGGGTCGCAGTTCTATCAAGACTCGGTCTCATCGATCAAAGCGTACGGGCGAAAAGCCGAGACAAGTTACAACTGGCTTCCGGACAGCGATATACCCAACCACGCAATCGTTTTCGAGGAACAAGAAACTGTCGGAGTCGACAAACCTCATTACGATCCCCTAGTTATCGACCTGGTGATCCAGGATCTCGAAGTTGGCCGCATCCTTGTCGATACAGGAAGTACGGTCAACGCCATCTTCCATGACACCCTCTATAGGATGAACATCCCACTTGGGAAGTCATCCCAGCCAAAACCTTTGACTGGGTTTTGGTCACCTCCATGACCTCGGGCGACAAGCTCCCGTCATGGCTAAGGAAGTTACAAAGATCGCCGAAGTTCGCAGTAGTCGATAACCCGCTATCTACAACGCAATCATGGGAACCCCTTGGATCAACTCCATGAAGGCAGTACCGTCCACATATCACCTCGGCATCAAATTTCCGACTCCAACCGGAACCGCAGTAATCTGGGGGAGTCAGACATAGTCGAGACTCTGCTACCTAGCCGAGTTCAAACAGCGAAAAGATCGGAACGCCCCTGCGGCTAACCCGAAACGAGCAAAGGAATCACACAACATTCCTGAAAACTCGAAAAAGATGATCCAGAATCATCCGAACAGGCAACGATTCAAGACAGCGAAAAAGTCTCTGAGTCCATCGCCGTAAAAGCAGAAAACTCGACCCCAGCACAGAACACCGATCCGGCTAGTACGACCGGAATGGCGACACATGGGGAGTAAAAATGTCCGCAGCAACAATCAGAACTGCGAGATGACTTGATCCTCGAAAGAGGTATGTAGGCAGCTCGCCGAAATCCGGCGAGTTCAGCTATCCTCCTCACCAAAAGGGGGGGGAGTGGGTACGTATACTCCTATACTCCCACAAAGATGCGAAATACCCGCACATGTATTCGAAATTTTTGAAACTTTTTCAATAAAATTCTTTCTATCGACCTTTCAATGCGTGCTTAATACAGTAAGCACATAAAAACTTCGGAAAAACGAAAATCATATCTTCGGGAAAACGCGAGACGTCGCAATTTCCCAAAGGTATCAAAATCGCATCATCCATCAAAACAGTCCACCTGCGACTTAAAAAAAAACTAATGCCCGTCGATTGGCCCCGACGGACGAACACAGAAACGTTTCACTAATACAAAACCGTAGTCAGACCTTTTCACAAGAATAAGGTCCTCTTACATCCGACAAGGATATCATAGCGCGCTATACAAGAAAACCAGAAATTTTGGTTTAGCACTCCGGATATTCTCTGGAGATAGCTCGATTCTTACTACACAAGTCGCATAAGCCGGCGCGAAGTCGCGGACTTTAATCAGTAAGAATCAGGAAGAAATCACTAACAGGCAAAACAAAAGCCGATCAGTCATCGCATAGCCTTAATGCTGAGAGTAAGCCTAGGTCTTGCCCTAAACCCAGTCTTGCTGGATCTTGACATCTCACGACATAGTATCAACACCAGATACAAGATCCAAAACGGTTCTCATCGCTAACACCTAAAACACTCGCTACAAAGTAGTACACGGACCTAGCGACAAAATAAGAGTTAGAATATGAAGTGACTACTCGAATTCTACCCTCTACACTTGACGAAAGTATAAATCAAATCACAAGGAAAATTTCTGCAACTTCCACACATAATATATATTCGAGCCGCTGAAACGGCAGGGATTCGCCACCAACGGCCAGTCCCAAATATAAAGTTACGAATTCCTCCTACGGTCGCGAATATACAGAAAACGCCACATCCGGCCAAGCATACAACCATCAAGATAAAGGGATACAATCCCAACGATCCTCAGTAATCAAGGTCAAGGTATTCGGACATGAAGATCCCGAACGAAGTCACAGGCTGGTCAACTTCTTCATCTACGCCTTTCGCGTTTCCACCTGCTCTGGTCTCCACCGTGTCCTCCGAAACCTCGATGGGGTCCCAAAGCTCCCGGACCCTTCCGTCGATCGGAGGAACCAAGGATTCAGCGTGAGCACATTCGCTCATGAGACCTTCCATCTCAGCGATCTCGGAGGAGAAGGAGAAGCCCGGGTTCTGCGACTTGTAAAGGTTAGCGACTGAACCCCGACACTCACGGAAATCACCCACAAACTCTTGAGCTTCCTTCAAGCTCTCAAACTCGGTGGCGAACGATTCAGCCCTCCGCGCCATCTCGGTAATGATCGCTCTCCTTCCTCTCCTTTCCGCACGCACGAGGGCTCGAGAATGAAGTTTGGCCTGCTTCTGGCTTTGTTCCTCTACCTCTTTCCGGAAACGGAAGAGTTCGCGTTCGGCTTCCTCGGCTTTGAAGCGAGAGATCCTCGATCCTCGAAAGCTTCCATCGAGTGCCGCTCCGATGAACCTCATTGATTAGAAGAGAAACCTCGGTAAGTACTCTCTTCTTCGCTTCATCCTCGAGCGACTCGTCAGTAGTAAACGCTAGAGGAAGACCATCGAAAAAGTTGCTAGGCAGGGGAAACTCGCTAGTTCCACCCCCTTCCCCCGGAACAAAGCTGGGGTCTCCTCCTAGCAGCGAAGGATCTCCCGAGACCGTCTTGCATTCGACCTCTTTGCCTTTCCGAGACCTATGTCTCCGCCTCCAAACAGGCAAGACAGAAACCGGCTCGACATCACACGGAACATCCGATGGTTGAAGAATGACCCGGTATCGATGGAGCTCCACCGCATTTCGAATCCGCTCAACGGAAAAGGTACTCCAGAAGAATGGCCTTTCCCGAAGAAGGTCTCGTTTGACGAAAAGATCAGCATGAGTGTGCGCAACGATCTTGTTAGCTGCACGATAAACAAAAGTTTTATCTTCATGCACGTTCGAAGTAAGAAAACGAAAAACAGAATTAGTCGTGTTATCGCGATCGAAGTTCCACTCGTGAGGGAATAAGTGAAGGCAGCTTTCCTCAACGGACTCCCCGTCTATTCGGACAAAGAAGAAGCGCTCGAACCACAATTTGGGGTTCGAAGTAGTCCCCTTAATTATGGCCATGTTCTTCCTTGGGATCACGGAATACGCACCTTCGATCGACGTTGCTTTAGTATACCAAAGTCCCTTGAAATCGCTAGGGCTAAGGTCCATGCCTAACTCGTAACTTGAGATTAGCACGCCAAGCCAACTCTCTAAGGACGGGACAGTGAGCTGGCTGATCGAAAGTCCGAAAGAACGAAGCGCACAGACAATGGCACCAGGGATCAGGAACCACATGCGGCAGTACACGAGAAAGGCTTCATAACAAGTAAAGAAGCCCTGCGGAGGATTCCTTGCACTCTCGCCAGCGGTCGGAATCCGAAACGTAACCCCACTCGGAACTTGGTAAAAGTTTCGAAGAATTGTGAGGTACTCGGGAGAGACCATGCTTGGTGAGAAGGGCACGCCCGGCACCCTTGGAGGTCTCCTGGGGGTGGGGAAGTCCCGCGGAGGCGGACTCGAGCCATATAAAGCTTTGTAGTATACCTCCCTCGTATCTTCCTCAACTCCTTCCTCGTGCTTTGGCACAACCACTTCGTCGATGGGAGAATCACCCGAAGATGAGTGAGAAGAAGAATTCCTTTTAGAGGATCTTGATCTTGAAGACATTTTTTCTTGAGAGAGACTTTAGAAGGTGAAATTCTTGTGATGAAGTAAGAATGGCTAAAATTCTTACTCCATCTTTATAAAGAAGGAAAAAGTTACTATTTACTACGACTTTCGGCAAACAATTGCGTCTCCACACCTTCCTACCTAGCTATACCGTGAGCTAGGACCTGTTACCAAAAACCACGGTCCTAGCTAGCTGTGGGGCTAACTGTTGGGGTCAAAATCGGTCAAAGACGCGATCAACACCCGAAAGTCCTCGGAAGGAATCAAATGACGAATAATAACCAAGAAAAGCTAGTTACTCGATGAAACGCCAGAGGGGATGATCACATCGTAGTCTCGGACACCAGCAGGAACGGCCGCGGCCTAGCCCCGGGCGCCGGCGCAGGAACGACCGGCCGTGTTCCCGGTGCCGGGCGCTGCTCGCCTGCTTGCCCTGGCACCGGGCACCGCTCACCCAGGGCTCCCGGGCGCCGCTCGCCTGCTGGCCCTGGGTGCCGGGCGCTGATGCCGCCGCCTGCTGGCTCCCCGGGCGCCAGCGCCGGACGCCAGCTCGCCTCGCTGTCCCCGGCGCCGCTCGCCTGCTGGCCCTGGGCGCCGGCTCACCTGCTGGCCCTGGGCGCCGGCTCACCTGCTGGCCCTGGGTGCCGGGCGCTGATGCCGCTCGCCTGCTGGCCCTGGGCGCCGGCTCACCTGCTGGCCCTGGGTGCCGGGCGCTGATGCCGCTCGCCTGCTGGCCCTGGGTGCCGGGCGCTGCTCGCCTGCTGGCCCTGGGTGCCGGGCGCTGATGCCGCTCGCCTGCGGCGGGTTCGGCACCGGCGCCGCTCGCCTGTGTTGGGGTCGAAAATAGTTATCTCGAATCAACGGCTAAAGATCTTTCCAAACTCAAAGATTTCCGCACGAACGGTCAACGGAGGAAAGATCAGGCGACGGAGAACCCACGGGCGGGAGAGAATCCCTGGCGCCGGCAGCAGCGAGACCCTGGTGCCGCTGCAGAGGCAACGCGAGCCGCCTCGGCGCCGGCGGCAGCGCGACGCAGCCGCCTGATACGGGCGGCAGGTCCCTTTGCGCCAGTCGATGGTCCTCGTCCTGGTCTCTGTCCTAGTCCTGGTCTTGGTCCCATCGTGCTCGGTCTGATCCCGTCTTGGCTTGCTTGGATCAATCCTCTTGGCTTTGATACGGTCACGGCTACGAAATTAACATCTCTCGATTCGACTCGATTGGAATCATCCTCGATATTTTACGACAAAAATTAGAAAGGTTGGATTTTCCGTAGAGGATATCGTGTAAAACAAGATCGATTAACTCAAAAATCGATCCTTTAGGCTATACGGTTTATTTTACGAGAAAGATAGTCTTTCCGAGGAATTGTATAAAACGTTCAACGACTTAAGACAAGTCCACGGACTTACTTACGATTTTAAGAATTCAGGCCCAATCGGACTATGACGGTTTATCCAATTCCCCGAACATCGGATAAACATCAAGTCACCGAAAATAGGGGAAAACTCGAGGATAATTACGAAGATCGACGAAAATGGAATATTTCCTGAAGAGATAAACTTGGGCCCAAAGGCGAAGTCCATCATCATAAGGCAAACCGACCTAGAAGTGAGTATATAAGGAGAGCAAGAGCAGAGGAGAAGGGGATCCGAAAATCCTAGAATCTAGACTTAGAGAACTCGTGCTAGCTTAGAGAACTTAGAACTTAGGTGGTTAGGCCAGCGAGGCAGGACTTAGAACGTCTGGCCGCCTCTTGTTCTAGTTTTATCTTCTCCGCAGACCCCTGTTCCTCTCGGAAGGATCTAACAGTTCTTTTACTCAGAGCTCCGCACATAGAAAGCCTAGGCATTATCTTCGACATGCCCGTTTCTATGACCAACGCTCATACTAGACGAACCAGGCATAGACTGTTCGATCTCTTGTTCAATTCTTTCTAACTGAACTACGTCCGACTTGATCCTCGAAAGGGGTACGTAGGCAGCCTTTCTTAAGGTCCAGTCGCAAATCTTAACAAAACATTTTCCGCATTTATTCGGTCACTTGTCGTTGGCTGTCGCAGAGAATCCAGACCTTCAGGGAAAGTCGGGTTAACTTGGCTTTCCTCCGTTTTATTCATTAAAATTGGCGGTGTGAATTCGGTTCCCACGGTTTGTAAGCTAAAGGAGGGCGGATTACTCTTACTCTCCGCGGCCGCCAAAGCGCTTGATCAAGCGATTAATGGAAATATGAAAGACAAACTCGCAGCTCGCATCGACGCTGTTAAAACAATTTCAGCAGTGATTGCTCCTAAGGCCACCTCGCCCATGGGCGAGGTGAACCGTGACGGAAGTCACCTCGCCCGTGGGCGAGGACAACCCGATCCCGGTCCTATCAACTATGCACCCTCGTCCAAGTTTCCATAACACGATCCTTGGGTCTATGGACACAACCCCCTCGCTTAGGATTATCAAAGAAAGACTTCGGGAAAACTTATGAAAGACTTGATCGTCGAGACGGATTCCTGCCTGCCGTATAAAATGGCTATGGTTATCTTAAACACCAGTTGCCTTAACTATACAAGAGATTGGAATCCTTTCGGAAAAACCGACGTCACATCAATGGCCGTTTCTTAGGAAAAATTGTAAAAAAGTCTAAGTCCCAAGACGGCCCAAAAGGGGGCCTGGATAGTGGCTAAACAGCCCACTTACGATTTAGAATAATATTGAGCCCAAGGCTGAGATGACGGTCTAATTACCGAGTTTGTTAAATCTCAACAAGTAAGGGTTCGACTGAAAACGTTTTCGAGAAACTCTTGGAAAAACAAAACTTACTCTCCTTGAAACCTTGGGGAAACCCTAGATTACTCGCGGAACAGAAGCACGGCAAATCGGTTCACCAATTCCCGCTGC
The DNA here is from genome assembly GCA_016771965.1 of Brassica carinata. Lineage (NCBI taxonomy): Eukaryota > Viridiplantae > Streptophyta > Magnoliopsida > Brassicales > Brassicaceae > Brassica > Brassica carinata. The sequence continues at coordinate 14,586,499 of CM028687.1, read as the reverse complement.
CATACTTCTTACAAACAACTCTTGAGGAACAAACGGGAAAACGAAAGGAGGTCGGAGCTTGATCTTACTAGGACGACTTGCCATAGGGTGAGATCAGTCTTCCCAGTTCGCCTTAGTAAGAGCCCACTTTGTTCTCCTTTGTGTCTAGGTCAAAATGGCTTTCGTTTCATCTCAGTCGGAGTTTCCGTTGAGATTTTACGAAGAGAACAAAGTCACTGTCCCGGCCACCTCGCCGTGGGCAAGGACAAACATTACCGAGGTCATCTCACCCTCCGACATGGCTACCTCGCCCCAGGGCGAACTCACCTTTGTTATACTTTGAGTCTAGATCAAAGTGGCTTTCGTTTCGTCTCAATCGGAGTTTCCGTTGAGATTTTACGAAGAGAACAAAATCACTGTCCCAGCCATCTCGCCCATGGACGAGGGCAGCCATCACCAAGGCCACCTCGCCCATGGCCACCTCGCCTGTGGAAACCTCACTTTGCTCTCCTTTGAGTCTAGGTCAAGATGGTTTTCGTTTCGTCTCAATCGGAGCTTCCGTTGAGATTTTACGAAGAAAACAATGTCGCTGTCTCGACCACCTCGCCCATGGGGAGGATCTCTCTGTCCCGTCATAGGACGAGCCCGGTCCTGTCCCAGTACCATGCATCTTTGCCTAAGTTTTCGCAACTCGATCTTTGAGCCCGTGAGCCCAATACTCCTGTTTCGTCTCGATTAAGATCATCGTGAAAAGCTCCAGAAAAATCATGAATGGTTCAATCAACGAATGGATTCTGATTCATCGTATAAAACGACCACGGTTAGCTTGAACACCATTTTTTCCAACTATACGAGGGATTAGGTTCCTTTTGAGAAGCCAACATCACGTCGAAGGTGATTTCTTAGGAAAAATTGTAAAAATGTCTGAAGTCCAAAACGGCCCGAAAGGGTCTGGAACGCGACCAAACGGCCCTCTTACGATTTTAAAATAAGACTGAGCCCAAGATGGATATGACGGTCTATTGTCAGGAGGAAAACAGTTTGCGGAATAACTCTCGTAAAATAAAAGCTCGACAACGTTTTGGGAAACAGCTTCCGTAAAATCAAGCTCGGCAAAATTTTACGAAACATCATTCGTAAAGTCATACAAGATCATATGAAACGATAAGGTCCAGGACCTAACCAGTTCGCTCATAGCCTGACGAGCTAAGAGCCTCACTCAGTGGCGTCTTTCCCAATGTCTCCATTTGTCTAAACACCCACCTTAGCCTTCTTGATTTATAGCCTACTTCTCCTCCTTTGTTTCAACAATTCTGTAATGTTCCTTCGGACACATTGTCAATTTAACCAGCAGTACGAAGAAACGAGAAGAGGAACTTGGGCGTTCATATCTCTCTTTCGCTCCGATATTCTCGTCAGAATTTCATCAAAAAACCGATTCTCGTTCGGTATAAAACTTTTCAAAGTCCTCTGACGATGAACCGTTAAAAGTCACAAAACAAAGAGGAACGGGCAAGATGCAGCCTTGAACGTCCAACTTAGAAAATTTGTCAAGGTTTTAATTTTTGTAGGAAAGCAATGAAAACGTCTAGAAAACTGTCGTAAAATTTAGGGAACTTAGAACCTAGGTGGATAGTCTAGCAAGCTAAGTCTTAGACAATTCTCCAGTCTTGTTCTATTGTTCCTTGAATGTCGAGGCAGAACATGCAAACCGATCTAATCTCTCGAAAAATCGAGAAACGATCGCCACACATTCTAAGCATACTCATCCCGCTTCCTAAAGAAAGAAAAAACGTACACAAGCCTTCGAAAGAACCCGGACCTGAATTCGGCGTCCCCTTAAAAGGCAATCGTGAACTAACATGACCGTAATGTTAACACGAAAGGGTCGTGGTCTAATCCTTTACCAAAAACTTCCCTGGCTATACGGCTGAGCAAAACCTTCATGCCACGCCCAATTAATTGAGTGACCACTGCTCCAATCGCTTAACGGCTAAAACAACAATCCACGATTTGTCATAGAACGCCAAGTGACTATTATGCAAGAAGTTTGTCGTATAGCCCAGAATCGAAAATCATACGATAAACTGTTCATACCAAAACTCAGTCCTAACAACCATATGGTTAACGGAAGATTTAAACTTATCGCTAATCGATTAAGTTCTATCGCCCGTAAACCGCGACATGAAAAGAAACACTGCGTGACAAGGCTCCAAGAGTTATAATGAAGTCATCCTTAATATATACAAACAAATCCGGAAGGCCAACACTTCCACGAAGCACTGTGAAAGTAGGCGCTTCTCCCTAGGTCAAACTTACACGCCCCTTGGTCCTGCGTCCAAGCGAAACAACAGTTTCTGGCTGCGAACATTAAGCAAAACATCTCCAAGCCCGCCAACATTTCAACCAAGGAATGCGCACAAGGAAAACTTCGACCTTCAGCACTGCGAGGCGTCGCTAGCGCTTCGAAGGACATTATTTTCCTCAAAGTGTTCGAGGCGAAATCCTCGTCTCTAGAACTCAAAACATCACGAACACACCTCTAGCGGTAACATGCCTCTAAGCTTCGCATCATTTCTTTGTTGCTGATCACAACAAACTAACTCTAACGTCCTAAACAGACAATAGTCGCCTTTAAAAGGGTAGGCTCTCTTACATCCTACGAGGATAACATAGCGCGCTATACAAGAAAACCCAAATTTCGTTTAGCACTTCCTAACGGAAGTAGCTCGATTCGTACCCAGACAAATCATATAAGCCGATAACAATTCGCGGATTTTAAAGGGTACAAGTCAGGTTAAAATCGCAAACAGGCAAAACGAAAGCCGATTTGTCATTGAAAGCCTCAGTCCGAGAGTAAACCTAGGTCTTGCCCTAAACCCAGCCACGCTGGATCTTGACATCTCACAGACATAGTATGGTATACGAGATCCAAAAATTTGTCTCTTCACATAATCCTATTCGTTTCACGAACTTTTCGCGTAAATTGGTAAACCTTGGAAATCTCGAAAAAACTCACACCCTCTTTCTCATACTTCGAAAAAACTGAAGTTCATAAATAATCGAAAAATTGTTGGGGTCAAAATCGATCAACGACAAAATCGTCACCCGAAAGTCCTCGAAAGAAAAACCAAGTGACGAATAAAACCAAGAAACGGGTCGTCACTCGATGAAACTCACAAGAAGGCATGAACGGACCGCGAACCCCGGGGATCAACGAAGGCAAGCAACAGCAGGCACCGGCGGGAGGAACCGCGACGCAGGCGGCAGGCTTGCCCTGTCCCGTCTGGCGCCCGGCGGCAGGCCTGTCGTCTCCGTCTGGCGCCCGGCGGCAGGGTCCTGGTTCCCATCTATGCAATCGTCACCGTGATCTCGAACGCGGCAGCATCTTGGTCCCTTAAACCCATGTCCGGATTATCCGCGAACTACAATGATTCTTCCGCAAAGCCTTCTCGATTGTTTAAAAGTTCATATTTTAAACGTCTAAAGTTCGAAGCCTCATTACTCAAACCTTTGAAAACGGTTATCTCGAAATCTACGGCTAAAGATCCTTCCAAACTCAAAGATTTCCCTTACGAGCGACTAGCGGGGAAAGATCGAACAACAGAAAACCCACGGGCGGCACCCGGCCTGGCGCCCGGCGGCAGGCCTGTCGTCTCCGTCTGGCGCCCGGCGGCAGGCCTGTCGTCTCCGTCTGGCGCCCGGCGGCACCCGACCTGGCGCCCGGCGGCACCCGACCTGGCGCCCGGCGGCACCCGACCTGGCGCCCGGCGGCAGGCCTGTCGTCTCCGTCTGGCGCCCGGCGGCACCCGACCTGGCGCCCGGCGGCAGGCCTGTCGTCTCCGTCTGGCGCCCGGCGGCACCCGACCTGGCGCCCGGCGGCACCCGACCTGGCGCCCGGCGGCAGGCCTGTCGTCTCCGTCTGGCGCCCGGCGGCACCCGACCTGGCGCCCGGCGGCACCCGACCTGGCGCCCGGCGGCAGGCCTGTCGTCTCCGTCTGGCGCCCGGCGGCACCCGACCTGGCGCCCGGCGGCACCCGGCCTGGCGCCCGGCGGCACCCGACCTGGCGCCCGGCGGCAGGCCTGTCGTCTCCGTCTGGCGCCCGGCGGCACCCGACCTGGCGCCGGTCGGCGGCCCTCGTCCTGGTCTCGGTCCCATCATGCCGGTCTGATCCCATCTTGGCTTGTTTGGATTAATCTTCGTGAGTTTGAATGCGATCCGGTTATTCTAAAACCAAACATCTCGACTATCACGAGGAATTGGGGTTCCTTTGGAAATAGCGAAACCTTCAAAGACTATTCTTTGAAAAACCGTAAAAGCGTCTAAGTGGCCCGACATGGCCAAAGCGGTCCACTACGATTTTCGAAAGGAAGGATAACTATGGCGGTTTATCCTTATCCTCACATAAGAGATAAATGTCAAGTTTCCAGAAGATAAATGTCAAGTTTTCGAAGATAAATGTCAAGTTTCCGATAAACACGAAGATGGGCGAAAATGGAAAAAGCCGATTCAGCCGAAGAAGATAGACCGTCTTAAGAGGAGTATATAAGGAGAGCTTTGGGCGAGGAGCAAATCATCACAAAACTTCGAGCACTTAGCACTTAGGCGATTTAGCATTCTTTTCTGTTTTCACTAGCGAGCTGCGACTCAACTAGGATAGACTTAGGCGACGGACTAGCGGACTTTTCGACAGCTCTTACAGCCGATTTCTTTGCTTGTTGTACCGCGCTCAAGCGAGAATTCAGAAATAAGATCTCTTTAAGCTCAACTCTTACGATTTTTATTTTCACAACTTTAATCTCCATTGATTGTATCGTGTGTGGCCCAGCAGATATCCGGGACCTTCAAGGAAGATCGGGTTAACTTCGGTTTTCCTCCACAAATCGTTTATCGGAAATTGACGGTGTGAATTTGGTTCCCACAGTTTGGCTAGAAGGAGGGTTACAGATCTATCTATGTCGCAACTGCACCGCTTCGATCATGTCTACTGGCGTCACCAAAGACCAGCCAGCGCTAGGCGGAACACCGTCGGCGCCAGCGTTGAAGACTCCAGCGGAGATCGTCCACAGTCACTGCTGATGCAAACACTGAGGCGCTCAGACAAATGAAGGAACTGTTTACCTCCTCCCAAGAACGGGCGGAACAACAGGACAAGCTGATAACCTCGCTCGCAAAACAGGTCGACACCTTAACTGCGAGGAGTAAGTTGCAGCGGATCCACCAAGGCAGCGGCGAAGACTTCGACCGGATCTCGGGAGAGCAAGAAAAGATGCCTCGAAGAGCCCACTCGAGAAGCGGCTCGAAAGGACAGCAAGCGACCTCGTAGAACCTTCCACCCGGCCGGAAACAAGGAAAGCGGCGTCGGCGCATCAATCTGGATATCAGCGACCAATCGGATCCTTCCGATGAAGGCGCTGACATCCACCTAGGAGGACCGAAGCCAGTCCGCTCGGCGAGCGGTATCGCCGAGAGGCCCATGATAGAAGAGGAAGAAGAACTCTACTGGATGGAGCAGGAAGAACTTCGCGGAAGATCAAGCTTCGGATCCATCGCGACCAGCGCCGACAAACTTCGGAGAGCGCCGGTAGCAATAGCGAGATCCATGATCTCCAGCGAATCTCTCAAAAGACCGTGGCGAAGTGGCGGTGAAATCGCAAATCCATCAGGCGACCAGTTCGCCCGAGATCGATAGACTTCTCGAGGAAGCACGGAAAACACCGTTCACCGCTTCGGATCACGAAACCGCATCTCAGACCAGGGAAAATCAAAATCCCGGTCTATGGCGGTCTGACGGATCCTAAGTCGCACCTCCAGTCCTTCCAGATCGCAATGGGTAGGTGCAAACTCCCGAGCAGCGAGCGAGACGCGGGTCATTGTCTTCTCTTCGTCGAGCACCTCAAAGGCGCTGCGCTCGAATGGTTCTTCCGGCTCAAAACGAACCCCATCGGAAGCTTCCGCCAACTGGCCTCGGCGTTTCTCAAACAATACTCCATGTTCATGGACAGAGAAACGTCCGACGTGGACCTGTGGAGTCTAGCTCAGAAGGAGGACGAGTCGCTCCGCGACTTCATGCGAAGGTTCAAACTGGTGATGGCGAGTAGCGGGCATCAGCGACAATGTCGCAATCGACGCCCTAAGGAAAACTCTCTGGTACAAGTCTAAGTTCCGAATGTGGATATTACTGGAAAAGCCTCGGACAATCCAGGATACTCTTCACAAAGCATCGGACTTCATCATCATGGAGGAAGAGATGAAGCTTCTATCGCAAAAGCACGGATCGCAGAAAACCGCGTCCAGAAGAAACCCTCTCGTAGCGACAAATGCGTCCATCCGCGAAGGGAAGGCGCCCAAGGCGAGCATAACTTCGCCATCAACTTCGAACAAGGCAAGACCTCCGGAAACACCTGGGCCAGGAACCAGTACAAGGATAATTCCTACTGCGAGTTCCACGAAACCAGAGGTCACTCCACTGCGAACTGCAAGGTTCTCGGCGCCCGGCGAACTATCAAAGGTCAAGAGTATAATGGACTTGCTCCTGGACTCCGACCGCCCAAAGACCAACAAAACTGTCTCCGAGGACCGCGCGACCGAAAATCAATCGGGTGAAAAACGCGGAAGGAGACAGGACGACCAAGGAACAACAACGGTCGCCCGGAGGGTAAACATGATCATCGGAGGATCACAGTTCTACCAAGACTTAGTCTCGTCGATAAAAGCCTACGGGCGAAAAGCGAGACAAGTTCCAACTGGTTTCGGATAGCGATATTCCTAACCACCACGATCACTTTCGAGGAACAGAAGCTGTCGAATCGACAAGCCTCATTGCGATCCTTTGGTTATCGACCTGGTAATCCAGGATCTCGAGGTCGGCCGCATCCTCGTCGATACAGGAAGTACGGTCAACGTTATCTTCCGCGACACCCTCTACAGGATGAAGATCCCACTTGGGAAGTCGTCCACTGAGCCAAAACCTTTGACTGGGTTTTCGGGCGTCACTTCCATGACCCTCGGGAGAATTAAGCTCCCGGTCATGGCGAAAGAAGTCACAAAGATCGTCGAGTTCGCAGTAGTCGACAACCCGGCCATCTACAATGCCATCATGGGAACCCCTTGGATCAACTCCATGAAGGCAGTACCATCCACATATCACCTCGGCATCAAATTTCCGACTCCCACCGGAACCGCAGCCATCAGGGGTAGTCAGAAACAATCGAGACTCTGTTACCTAGCCGAGTTCAAACTGCGAAAAGATCGGAACGCCCCAGCGGCCAACCCGAAACGAGCAAAGGAATCACACAACATTCACGAAGACTCAAAAGATGATCCAGAATCATCCAAACAGGCAACGATTCAAGACAGCGACAAAGCCTCACGAGTCCACCGCCATAAAAGCGAACAACTTCGACCCCGCACAAACCGTCGATCCGACCAGCACGATCGAAGCGGCAGCGCCGCGAGGAGTAAAAGCGTCTGCGGCAACTATCAGAACTTCTGAGATGGCTTGATCCTCGAAAGAGATGCGTGGGCAGCTTCGTCGAAACTTCGGCGAGTTCAGCTATCCTCCTCACCAAAAGGGGGTGAGTGCGTATACTCCTATACTCCCACAAAAAACGCGAAATATCCGCACATGTACTCAAAATTTTTTCGAAATTTTTCAAATAAAATTCTTTCTATCTATTTCTTACGCTCACTTAATTTAGAAAGCGTAAACGCCGGAAAAGCGAAAATCATATCTTGAAAGAAGCGAGGCGTCGCAACTTCTGAAAAAGATAACAAAACTTCGTATCATCCGCTAAAACAGTCCACCTGCGACTTAAAACAACTTATGCCCGTCGATTGGCCCGGCGGACGCACTCAAGCGTTCACTCAATACAAACTTCGTAGTCAGACCTACAAGGTCCTCTTACATCCGACAAGGATATCATAGCGCTATACAAGAAACCAAAATTTTGGTTTAAGCGTCTCGGATAAACTCGAAGATAGCTCGATTCTTTTAACACAAGTCATATAAGCGGCGACTAGTCGCGGACTTTAAGCGAAAAGAATCAGGAAGAAATCACTAACAGGCAAAGCGAAAGCCGATCAGTCATCGCACAGCCTTAAGGCTGAGAGTAAGCCTAGGTCTTGCCCTAAACCCAGTCTTGCTGGATCTTGACATCTCACAGACATAGTATCGTATACGAGATCCCAAAACATGTCTCTTATCGCTTACACCTAAAACGCTCGCTAGAAAGTAGCATACGGACCAGCGACAAAAAGAGTTAGGATCTGAAATGACTACTCGCATTCTTTCCTCTACACTTGGCGAAAGTATAAATCAAAACAAAAGCGATATTTAGCAAATTTTCATATTTATAAAGTCCGCCAAAGGCGGCGGGATTCTAAGCCACCAGCGGCCAGTCCCAAAACATAAGAATGCAACCTCCGGCGGTCGCAGAATAAAACTCTAAAAGCGGCCACACGGCCAAAACATACGATTCACAAAGGAAGTCAACATCGAGAAATCCAGACGCGGAAATCCCGAATGAACCTGCAGGCTGGTCCACTTCCTCGTTCACACCTTGAGCTTTCCCACCACCCTCGGCGTTCTCATCGGCTCCGGCCTCCACCGTATCCTCGGAAACCTCGATAGGTTCCCATAGTCTCCGGACTCTTTCCTCGACTGGAGGAACCAAGGACTCAGCATGAGCACACTCGGCCATAAAGTCCTTCATCTCAGCAATCTCGGACTCAAAGGAGAAATCCGGGTTGAGACTTGTAAAGGTTCTGACCGAGCCCGGCACTCGCGGAAATCGCCAACAAACTCCTGAGCCTCTTTAAAACATTGAAACTCAGCAGCAAACGATTCCGCCCGTCTCGCCACCTCGGCCGCGACCATCCTTCTTCCTCTCCTTTCCGCCCGAACAAGAGCTCGAGCATGAAGCTCAGCTTGCTTTTCGTTCTGCGCCTTAACCTCTTGTCGGAATCGGAAGAGCTCTCGTTCAGCTTCTTTGGTCTTGAAGTTAGCAATCCTAGACTTGCGGAAACTTGAGTCGAGCGCATTGCCAAACACTCTTAGTCCCTGCATAAATTCAAGATCAATAAACATACATATATGCGGATTCAAGAATACGGTTAAGAAGTTCAAAGGACAAAACCTCATTGATCCGCTGGGAACCCTCGGCAAAAACCCATTGCCTCTTCTCTTCCTCCAGCGACTCGTCAGTAACAAACTCCGGAGGAAGGCCGTCAAAGAAATTGTTGGGAAGTGGAAAATCGCTGGCTCCGCCTTTTTCCGTTGGAACAAAACTAGGGTTTTCCCCCAACGGTGAAGGATCTTCCGAACCTTCCCCACCATCGATTTCTTTTCCTTTACGAGATCTCTGTTTACACTTCCGAGTCGGGACTTCGATAACCGGTTCGGCATCATATGTCGGGACAGAGTCTCGGGACCGGTAAAGCCTTACTGCGTCTCGAATCCGTTCAAGAGTGAAGGACTTCCAGAAAAACGGCCTTTGACGAAGGAGATCCCTCTTGACGAAAAGATCGCCATGCAAATGCGCAACAGCCCTGTTCTCTACAAAGCGAAACTTTATCACTAAAAACTCGCACTTCCGAAATAACAAAATAGACAATGAGTTTTCATCATTATTACCTCGGTTGAAGTTCCATGCATGCGGGAATAGATGGAGTCAGCTCTCCTCGACAGAATCACCATCTATTCGGACAAAGAAAAGCGTTCCTGCCACGACTTAGGGTTGAAGTAGTCCCTGAATTATGGCCATATCCTTCTTAGGCAGCATGGAATAGTAACCGTCGCTCCCGTCGGCCGAGTGCTCCAAAGGCCTTGAAATCACCAGGACTGAGATCGATCGAGCTCATAACTTGAGATCAGTACGCCAAGCCAACTCTCTAAGGCAGGAGCGCTGAGCTGGCTGATCGAGAGTTAGTGGCGAAGCGCCACGAACAATGGTGCGGGGATCGGGAACCACATGCAGCAATATGTAAAGAAATCTTCGGAGGATTCCTCGCACTCGTTACCGGCGGGATCGAATTTGACTCCATCAGGAATCTGGTAAAAATCTCGAAGAATCCTGAGATATTTACGTGAAACCAGGCTCGGCGTAAAGGGAGCACCAGGCTGCCTCAAAGGTCTCTTCGAACAGGGATATCTGGCAGTGATGGGGCGAACCCACAAGAGCTTCGAGCATGAAGCTCAGCTTGCTTTTCGTTCTGCGCCTTAACCTCTTGTCGGAATCGGAAGAGCTCTCGCTCAGCTTCTTTGGTCTTGAAGTTAGCAATCCTAGACTTGCGGAAACTTGAGTCGAGCGCATTGCCAAACACTCTTAGTCCCTGCATAAATTCAAGATCAATAAACATAGATATATGCGGATTCAAGAATACGGTTAAGAAGTTCAAAGGACGAAACCTCATTGATCTGCTGGGAACCCTCGGCAAAAACCCATTGCCTCTTCTCTTCCTCCAGCGACTCGTCAGTAACAAACTCCGGAGGAAGGCCGTCAAAGAAATTGTTGGGAAGTGGAAAATCGCTGGCTCCGCATTTTTCCGTTGGAACAAAACTAGGGTTTTCCCCCAACGGTGAAGGATCTTCCAAACCTTCCCCACCATCCATTTCTTTTCCTTTACGAGATCTCTGTTTACACTTCCGTGTCGGGACTTCGATAACCGGTTCGGCATCATATGTCGGGACAGAGTCTCGGGACCGGTAAAGCCTTACTGCGTCTCGAATTCGTTCAAGAGTGAAGGACTTCCAGAAAAACGGCCTTTGACGAAGGAGATCCCTCTTGACGAAAAGATCGCCATGAAAATGAGCAACAGCCCTGTTCTCTACAAAGCGAAACTTTTTCATTAAAAACTCGCACTTCCAGAATAACAAAATAGAGAACAAGTTTTCATCGTATTACCTCGGTTGAAGTTCCATGCATTCGGAAATAGATGGAGGCAGCTCTCCTCGACAGAATCACCATCTATTCGGACAAACAAGAAACGTTACTGCCACGACTTAGGGTTCGAAGTAGTCTCCTGAATTATGGCCATATCCTTCTTAGGCAGCATGGAATAGTAACCGTCGCTCCCGTCGGCCGAGTGCTCCAAAGGCCTTGAAATCACCAGGACTAAGATCGATCGAGCTCATAACTTGAGATCAGTACGCCAAGCCAACTCTCTAAGGCAGGAGCGGACCGTGAGCCCGGGGATCAGCGAAGGCAAGCAACAGCAGGCACCGGCGGACGCAGCGTCCGCAGCGGGCGGCCTGGCGCCCGGCGGCAGGCCTGTCGTCTCCGTCTGGCGCCCGGCGGCAGGCCTGTCGTCTCCGTCTGGCGCCCGGCGGCAGGCCTGTCGTCTCCGTCTGGCGCCCGGCGGCAGGCCTGTCGTCTCCGTCTGGCGCCCGGCGGCAGGCCTGTCGTCTCCGTCTGGCGCCCGGCGGCAGGCCTGTCGTCTCCGTCTGGCGCCCGGCGGCAGGCCTGTCGTCTCCGTCTGGCGCCCGGCGGCAGGCCTGTCGTCTCCGTCTGGCGCCCGGCGGCAGGCCTGTCGTCTCCGTCTGGCGCCCGGCGGCAGGCCTGTCGTCTCCGTCTGGCGCCCGGCGGCAGGCCTGTCGTCTCCGTCTGGCGCCCGGCGGCAGGCCTGTCGTCTCCGTCTGGCGCCCGGCGGCAGGCCTGTCGTCTCCGTCTGGCGCCCGGCGGCAGGCCTGTCGTCTCCGTCTGGCGCCCGGCGGCAGGCCTGTCGTCTCCGTCTGGCGCCCGGCGGCAGGCCTGTCGTCTCCGTCTGGCGCCCGGCGGCAGGCCTGTCGTCTCCGTCTGGCGCCCGGCGGCAGGCCTGTCGTCTCCGTCTGGCGCCCGGCGGCAGGCCTGTCGTCTCCGTCTGGCGCCCGGCGGCAGGCCTGTCGTCTCCGTCTGGCGCCCGGCGGCAGGCCTGTCGTCTCCGTCTGGCGCCCGGCGGCAGGCCTGTCGTCTCCGTCTGGCGCCCGGCGGCAGGCCTGTCGTCTCCGTCTGGCGCCCGGCGGCAGGCCTGTCGTCTCCGTCTGGCGCCCGGCGGCAGGCCTGTCGTCTCCGTCTGGCGCCCGGCGGCAGGCCTGTCGTCTCCGTCTGGCGCCCGGCGGCAGGCCTGTCGTCTCCGTCTGGCGCCCGGCGGCAGGCCTGTCGTCTCCGTCTGGCGCCCGGCGGCAGGCCTGTCGTCTCCGTCTGGCGCCCGGCGGCAGGCCTGTCGTCTCCGTCTGGCGCCCGGCGGCAGGCCTGTCGTCTCCGTCTGGCGCCCGGCGGCAGGCCTGTCGTCTCCGTCTGGCGCCCGGCGGCAGGCCTGTCGTCTCCGTCTGGCGCCCGGCGGCAGGCCTGTCGTCTCCGTCTGGCGCCCGGCGGCAGGCCTGTCGTCTCCGTCTGGCGCCCGGCGGCAGGCCTGTCGTCTCCGTCTGGCGCCCGGCGGCAGGCCTGTCGTCTCCGTCTGGCGCCCGGCGGCAGGCCTGTCGTCTCCGTCTGGCGCCCGGCGGCAGGCCTGTCGTCTCCGTCTGGCGCCCGGCGGCAGGCCTGTCGTCTCCGTCTGGCGCCCGGCGGCAGGCCTGTCGTCTCCGTCTGGCGCCCGGCGGCAGGCCTGTCGTCTCCGTCTGGCGCCCGGCGGCAGGCCTGTCGTCTCCGTCTGGCGCCCGGCGGCAGGCCTGTCGTCTCCGTCTGGCGCCCGGCGGCAGGCCTGTCGTCTCCGTCTGGCGCCCGGCGGCAGGCCTGTCGTCTCCGTCTGGCGCCCGGCGGCAGGCCTGTCGTCTCCGTCTGGCGCCCGGCGGCAGGCCTGTCGTCTCCGTCTGGCGCCCGGCGGCAGGCCTGTCGTCTCCGTCTGGCGCCCGGCGGCAGGCCTGTCGTCTCCGTCTGGCGCCCGGCGGCAGGCCTGTCGTCTCCGTCTGGCGCCCGGCGGCAGGCCTGTCGTCTCCGTCTGGCGCCCGGCGGCAAGGGTCCTGGTTCCCATCTATGCAATCGTCGTGATCTCGGGCAGCGGCAGCATCTTGGTCCCTTAAACCCATGTCGGATTGTCCATAAACTACAATGATTCTTCCGCAAAGCCTTCTCGATTGTTTAAAAGTTCATATTTTAAGCGTCTAAAGTTGAAGCCTCATTACTCAAACCTTTGAAAGCGGTTATCTCGAAATCTACGGCTAAAGATCCTTCCAAACTCAAAGATTTCCCGCCGAGCGACTAGCGGGGAAAGATCGAACAACGGAAAACCCACGGACGGCAAGGCGGCCTGGCGCCCGGCGGCAAGGGTCCTGGTTCCCATCTATGCAATCGTCGTGATCTCGGGCAGCGGCAGCATCTTGGTCCCTTAAACCCATGTCGGATTGTCCATAAACTACAATGATTCTTCCGCAAAGCCTATTCTTTGAAAAACCGTAAAAGCGTCTAAATGGCCCGACATGGCCAAAGCGGCCCACTACGATTTTCGAAAGGAAGGATAACTATGGCGGTTTATCCTTATCCTCACATAAGAGATAAATGTCAAGTTTTCTAAAGATAAATGTCAAGTTTCCGATAAACACGAAGATGGGCGAAAATGGAAAAAGCCGATTCAGCCCGACAGAAGATAGACCGTCTTAAGAGGAGTATATAAGGAGAGCTTTGGGCGAGGAGCAAATCATCACAAAACTTCGAGCACTTAGCACTTAGGCGATTTAGCATTCTTTTCTGTTTTCACTAGCCAGCTGCGACTCAACTAGGATAGACTTAGGCGACGGACTAGCGGACTTTTCGACAGCTCTTACAGCCGATTTCTTTGCTTGTTGTACACGCTCAAGCGAGAATTCAGAAATAAGATCTCTTTAGCTCAACTCTTACGATTTTTATTTTCACAACTATAATCTCCATTGATTGTATCGTGTGTGGCCCAGCAGATATCCGGGACCTTCAAGGAAGATCGGGTTAACTTCGGTTTTCCTCCACAAATCGTTTATCGGAAATTGGCGGTGTGAATTTGGTTCCCACAAAATGTTTCATAGATTGAGACCGCAAAGTTCAAACAAAGCCCCAAAAGGGGCAGGGATTGAAGCCACCAGCGGCCAGTCGGTAAATACATCATGGCCTCTTAACAGCGAAACACATATAAAACAAAATCCCGAAGGGATTGATAAACCTAGGCGCTCCCAAGGCGTCACCTTCATCCTCAAACTCACCCAGCGATAGGGACAGCCTGCCGTCGCCTCCCTCGGTCGCACCGCCACTACCCGCCTCGTCGCGCCAGCCTCGCAATCCTCTCCCGCGCCTCCTGATCTTCGAGTCCTCGGAGGTCGGCGCAAGGTGCGACCGACCTGCAGGCGGCAAGGCGGCCTGGCGCCCGGCGGCAAGGGTCCTGGTTCCCATCTATGCAATCGTCGTGATCTCGGGCAGCGGCAGCATCTTGGTCCCTTAAACCCATGTCGGATTGTCGCGAACTACAATGATTCTTCCGCAAAGCCTTCTCGATTGTTTAAAAGTTCATATTTTAAGCGTCTAAAGTTCGAAGCCTCATTACTCAAACCTTTGAAAGCGGTTATCTCGAAATCTACGGCTAAAGATCCTTCCAAACTCAAAGATTTCCCTTACGAGCGACTAGCGGGGAAAGATCGAACAACGGAAAACCCACGGACGGCAAGGCGGCCTGGCGCCGGCAACACCCGGCCTGGCGCCCGGCGGCAGGCCTGTCGTCTCCGTCTGGCGCCCGGCGGCAGGCCTGTCGTCTCCGTCTGGCGCCCGGCGGCACCCGACCTGGCGCCCGGCGGCAGGCCTGTCGTCTCCGTCTGGCGCCCGGCGGCAGGCCTGTCGTCTCCGTCTGGCGCCCGGCGGCAGGCCTGTCGTCTCCGTCTGGCGCCCGGCGGCAGGCCTGTCGTCTCCGTCTGGCGCCCGGCGGCAGGCCTGTCGTCTCCGTCTGGCGCCCGGCGGCAGGCCTGTCGTCTCCGTCTGGCGCCCGGCGGCAGGCCTGTCGTCTCCGTCTGGCGCCCGGCGGCAGGCCTGTCGTCTCCGTCTGGCGCCCGGCGGCAGGCCTGTCGTCTCCGTCTGGCGCCCGGCGGCAGGCCTGTCGTCTCCGTCTGGCGCCCGGCGGCACCCGACCTGGCGCCCGGCGGCAGGCCTGTCGTCTCCGTCTGGCGCCCGGCGGCAGGCCTGTCGTCTCCGTCTGGCGCCCGGCGGCAGGCCTGTCGTCTCCGTCTGGCGCCCGGCGGCAGGCCTGTCGTCTCCGTCTGGCGCCCGGCGGCAAGGGTCCTGGTTCCCATCTATGCAATCGTCGTGATCTCGGGCAGCGGCAGCATCTTGGTCCCTTAAACCCATGTCGGATTGTCCATAAACTACAATGATTCTTCCGCAAAGCCTTCTCGATTGTTTAAAAGTTCATATTTTAAGCGTCTAAAGTTGAAGCCTCATTACTCAAACCTTTGAAAGCGGTTATCTCGAAATCTACGGCTAAAGATCCTTCCAAACTCAAAGATTTCCCGCCGAGCGACTAGCGGGGAAAGATCGAACAACGGAAAACCCACGGACGGCAAGGCGGCCTGGCGCCCGGCGGCACCGACCTGGCGCCCGGCGGCACCGACCTGGCGCCCGGCGGCACCGACCTGGCGCCCGGCGGCACCGACCTGGCGCCCGGCGGCACCGACCTGGCGCCGGTCGGCGGCCCTCGTCCTGGTCTCGGTCCCATCATGCTCGGTCTGATCCCATCTTGGCTTGTTTGGATCAATCTTCGTGAGTTTGAATGCGATCCGCGGTTATTCTAAACACCAAACATCTCGACTATCACGAGGAATTGGGGTTCCTTCGAAATGCGAAACCTTCAAAGACTATTCTTTCGAAAAACCGTAAAAACGTATAAATGGCCCGACATGGCCAAAACGGCCCACTTACGCTTTTCCAAAAAGGAACGATAACTATGACGGTTTATCCTTATCCTCACATAAGAGATAAATGTCAAGTTTCCAGAAGATAAATGTCAAAGTTTTCTAAAGATAAATGTCAAGTTTCCCGATAAACACGAAGATGGACGAAAATGGAAAAAGCCCGATTCAGCCCGACAGAAGATAGACCGTCTTAAGAGGAGTATATAAGGAGAGCTTTGGGCGAGGAGTAAATCACCACAAAACTTCCAGAGCACTTAGCACTTAGAGCGATTTAGCATTCTTTTCTGTTTTCACTAGCCAGCTGCGACTCAACTAGGATAGACTTAGGCGACCGGACTAGCGGACTTTTCGACAGCTCTTACAGCTGATTTCTTTGCATGTCGTACACGCTCAAACGAGAATTCAGAAATAGGATCTCTTTCGCTCAACTCTTACGATTTTTATTTTCACAACTATAATCTCCATTGATTGTATCGTGTGTGGCCCAGCAGATATCCGGAACCTTCAAGGAAGATCGGGTTAACTCGGTTTTCCTCCACAAATCGTTTATCAGAAATTGACGGTGTGAATTTCGGTTCCCACAAAAATGTTTCATAGATTGAGACCGCAAAAGTTCAAACAAAGCCCCAAAAAGGGGCAGGGATTCGAAGCCACCAACGGCCAGTCCCGGTAAATACATCATGGCCTCTTAACAGCCGAAACACATATAAAACAAAATCCCCGAAGGGATTGATAAACCTAGACGCTCCCAAGAGCGTCACCTTCATCCTCAAACTCACCCGCGATAGGGACAGCCTCGCCGTCGCCTCCCTCGGTCGCACCGCCACTACCCGCCTCGTCCGCGCCAGCCTCGCAATCCTCTCCCGCGCACTCCTGATCTTCTGAGTCCTCGGAGGTCGGCGCAAGGGTGCATTCGGCCTGCAGGCCGGCAAGGATCGAATCGAAGTCTCCCTCGGAGGTGGCCCACTCTCCTTCAGGACGATAGTCTGGCTTCCTCCGAGTCCAAAGACAGGGCCTCGTTACCCCGACGCAACTCGAGCTCACTCAGACTCCCCTCGATCCCCGCTAAAGCTAAGTCCCTATTGCGGACAGCTATCAAGGACTCAAACAGGATAGCCATCCTCTTCAGACGACCAAAGAAGTCGTCACGACCATCGGCAACCTCCGAGGATCTATGGGCGTCCATCTTCTCACGAGTCTGGATCTTCTGCTGAAGGCGGCGGACTTCCGAGGATTTTCTCTTCTTCTCCTTCTTCACCTTGAGTAGTGAACTCGCGGTCTCCCCAAGGTCACGCTCAAGGTCGCTGATACGAACCTCAAGCTGGGACGTCTGGGTAGCATGGGTGTCCTCGACGGTCTGCAGTGCAGCTTCAGTACGCTTCAGCGCTTCCTGCGAAGACTCCAGCTCCTTTGATAGACGAATGACTTCCGACCCACACTCGCCAAACATTCCGTCAATCAGCGACACAAACTGTCCGCAAAAGAAGGGGTAAGTATCATCATAAAAAAAAGGGGGATGATGACGTAGATTTCCTGCGGAAAAGAATCCTTAGCCGAAAATTTCGATTTTCAGAAAACTCGAATCATTCGCCCGCAAAATCGTCTCCGATCTTACGAGCTGGGGGGCTAACTGTTGGGGTCGAAAAGGGTTATCTCGAAATCAACGGCTAAAGATCTTTCCAAACTCAAAGATTTCCCGCACGAATGGTCAACGGAAGAAAGATCGGGCGACGGAGAACCCACGGGCGCTGAGAATCCCTGGCGCCGGCGACGGCGAGGCGACGGCCTGGCACGGCGGCAAGCCCCTGGCGCCAGCGTAGATCACGCAGCTGCCTTGGCGCCAGCGGCAAACCGACTTCGTCGCGCTTACGCCCGGCGCCGAACTGGCGCCGGTCGGCGGTCCTCGATCCTGGTTTCGGTCCCATCGTGCTCGGTCTGATCCGTCTTGGCTTGCTTGGATCAATCCTCGTGGGTTTGATACGGTTACGGCTACGGAATTAACATCTCGATTGACTTCGATTGGAATGATCCTCGATGTTTTCACGACAAAAATTAGAAAGGTTTGATTTCGTAGAGGATATCGTGTAAAACAAGATCGATTAACTTCGAACATCGATCCTTTAGGCTATATTGTTTATTTTAAGAGAAAGATAGTCTTCAGGAATCGTATAAAGCGTTCAGCGACTTAAGACAAGTCCACGGACTTACTTACGATTTTAAGAATTCAGGCCCAATCGGACTATGGCGGTTTATCAATTCCCGAACATCGGATAAACATCAAGTCACCGAAAAATAGGGAAAACTTCGAGGATAATTACGAAGATCCACGAAAATGGAATATTTCTGAAGAGATAAACTTGGGCCCAAAGGCTAAGTCCATCATCCTAAGGCAAACCGACCTAGAAGTGAGTATATAAGGAGAGCAAGAGCAGAGGAGAAGGGGATCGAAAATCCTAGAATCTAGACTTAGAGAACTCCTGCTAGCTTAGAGAACTTAGAACTTAGGTGGTTAGGCCAGCGAGGCAGGAGTTAGAGCGTCTGGCGTCTCTTGTTCTAGTTTTATCTTCTCCATGAGACCCTGTTCCTCGGAAGTATCTAACAATTCTTTTACTCAGAGCTCCGCACATAGAAACCCTAGGCATTATCTTCGACATGCCCGCTTCTATGACCAGCTCATACTAGGCGAACCAGGCATAGACTGTTCGATCTCTTGTTCAATTCTTTCTAACTGAACTACGTCCGACTTGATCCTCGAAGAGTGCGTAGGCAGCCTTTCTTAAGGTCAGTCGCCAAATCTTAACAAAACCTTTTCGCATTTATTCGGTCACTTGTCGTTGGCTGTCGCGAAGAATCCGGACCTTCAGGGAAGGCTAGGTTTACTTGGCGTTCCTCCAAATCAACAAAACTTGACAGTCGCGAATTTGGTTCCCACAACAGTTCATGCCTAACAACCGACCTTCCCTACTGCTACTAAGGCACTGACGATCGCACTGTCCCATACCCGTATGGCCCTACCCTCAGAGCAGGATCTTCTGGCTTATCCATGACCGGCAGGAGAAAGCACGCGGCGACCAGTCTCCTTCTTCCTATCATTTCGCAGAACTGGGCACAAATCACTTGTACCGCGAAAATACCCTAACAGTTTGGCTAGAAGGAGGGGCAGTCATATACTACGTGATGATGGTGATAGGCGGAAGAGACATTACATCCATTCCCTCAGATTACTTCAACCCCAGCCATCTAAGGGCAAGAAACGACATATTCTCACCAGATCTAAACCGCACACAGCTGGAAACACCTCTTCAAGGGAGGATAACACACCGCTAAACAGAAGTAACAAGGTCCAACACAGGGATAACCAACCGATTCCTAATGGTTCCTGCTGGTTCTGGGTTTCTAACTGTTTAAGGTGAGTTTGGTCAAAGAAAGTAAATACAACTCGAAATGGGTCGAACAGAGGCGTTTATTATAAACGAGATGAAGAGATTACAAAGATGGAGAAAATGTTTATTAAGCCGGTGGATGGAGAGCTTTTAGCCGGAGGAAATACAGAACAGCGAGATATTGACAAGATAGTATAAACCCTAATCTAGCCGCTAGGTTTCAGTCTGCCTTTCTCCTTTGCTCTCCTCTCCTTTTATAGCCTCTGTCCGTATGCTCGACGTTGCGATAACTGCCAGCGTCACGCACCGAGCATCCATAGCCCGACCGAGTTACTTCGCACCTCTACGGCCGATTCATGCGTTGGGGGATGGATATCATCGGACCAATGCCAAATTCCCGACAGCGTTGCTTTGTGCTAGTCTTGACCGACTATTTCACCAAGTGGATCGAGGCTGAAGCTTTCGCCCAAGTAACTGATAAGGAAGTCTGAGGCTTCGTCTGGAAAAACATAATATGCCGCCACGGCTTACCCTACGAAATCGTGATGGACAACGGTTTCCAGTTCATGTCGGGAAACTTCAAGGAGTTCTGCAGCAAGTGGAACATCCGCCTCAGCCCGTCAACTCCCTGCTACCCGCAAGAAAATGGACAAGCCGAATCCTCGAACAAAATCTTCATTGATGGAATCAAGAAGCGACTTGATCTCAAGAAGGGACATTGGGCAGACGAGCTAGATGGCGTACTTTGGTCGCACCGAACGACTCCTCGCGGCGCAACCAAGTCGACCTCTTTTTCCCTCGCATACGGGATGGAAGCAATGGCTCCAGCAGAAGTCAACGTAACGAGTCTCCGCCATTCAAAGATGCCCCAATACGTTGAACTGAACGGGACATGCTCCTCGATGCCCTCGGCGAACTTCGAGGAAAGCGCGACAAAGCTCCTCGAATCAAAACTACCAGAACCAGATCGAGAGCTACTACAACAAGAAGGTCCGTGCCGTCCCCTCGAACTTCGGCGACCTCGTCGCCGGAAAGTGTCGAGAACAAGGAGAAATCTGAGGGCAATCTGAGAGCAATCTGAGAGCAATCTTAGAGCAATCTTAGAGCAACATAGCACTTAGAGCAACATAGCACTTAAAGCAACTTAGGCACTTTTTTCGTTTTTACTAGCGAGCTGCGACTCAACAAGGTTAGATATAGGAGGCTGGACTAGCGAACTCATCGACAGCTCTTGTAGCCGATCTCTTTCCTGTTGTTTACGCTTAAACGCAAATTCGGAAATAAGATCTTTTGCTCTATCTTTTTGTTCTTACGATTTTTATATTCCGATTTGTTATTTCTCCGTTGTATTGATTGTGTCGTGTGTGGCCCAGCAGATAACCGGGACCTTCAGGGAAGGCTAGGTTTACTTGGCGTTCCTCCAAATCAACAAAACTTGACAGTGCGAATTTCGGTTCCCACAACAGTTCATGCCTAACAACCGACCTTCCCTACTGCTACTAAGGCACTGACGATACGCACTGTCCCATACCCGTATGGCCCTACCCTCAGAGCAGGATCTTCTGGCTTATCCATGACCGAAGCAGGAGAAAGCACCGCGACGACCAGTCTCCTTCTTCCTATCATTTCGCAGAACTGGGCACAAATCACTTGTACACGAAAATACCCTAACAGTTTGGCGCTAGAAGGAGGGGCAGTCATATACTACGTGATGATGGTGATAGGCGGAAGAGACATTACATCCATTCCCTCAGATTACTTCAACCCCAGCCATCTAAGGGCAAGAAACGACATATTCTCACCAGATCTAAACCGCACACAGCTGGAAACACCTCTTCAAGGGAGGATAACACACCGCTAAACAGAAGTAACAAGGTCCAACACAGGGATAACCAACCGATTCCTAATGGTTCCTGCTGGTTCTGGGTTTCTAACTGTTTAAGGTGAGTTTGGTCAAAGAAAGTAAATACAACTCGAAATGGGTCGAACAGAGGCGTTTATTATAAACGAGATGAAGAGATTACAAAGATGGAGAAAATGTTTATTAAGCCGGTGGATGGAGAGCTTTTAGCCGGAGGAAATACAGAACAGCGAGATATTGACAAGATAGTATAAACCCTAATCTAGCCGCTAGGTTTCAGTCTGCCTTTCTCCTTTGCTCTCCTCTCCTTTTATAGCCTCTGTCCGTATGCTCGACGTTGCGATAACTGCCAGCGTCACGCACCGAGCATCCATAGCCCGACCGAGTTACTTCGCACCTCTACGGCCGATTCATGCGTTGGGGGATGGATATCATCGGACCAATGCCAAATTCCCGACAGCGTTGCTTTGTGCTAGTCTTGACCGACTATTTCACCAAGTGGATCGAGGCTGAAGCTTTCGCCCAAGTAACTGATAAGGAAGTCTGAGGCTTCGTCTGGAAAAACATAATATGCATACGGCTTACCTCTGAAATCGTGATGGACAGCGGTTTCCAGTTCATGTCGGAAACTTCAAGGAGTTCTGCAGCAAGTGGAACATCCGCCTCAGCCCGTCAACTCCCTGCTACCCGCAAGAAAATGGACAAGCCGAATCCTCGAACAAAATCTTCATTGATGGAATCAAGAAGCGACTTGATCTCAAGAAGGGACATTGGGCAGACGAGCTAGATGGCGTACTTTGGTCGCACCGAACGACTCCTCGCGGCGCAACCAAGTCGACCTCTTTTTCCCTCGCATACGGGATGGAAGCAATGGCTCCAGCAGAAGTCAACGTAACGAGTCTCCGCCATTCAAAGATGCCCCAATACGTTGAACTGAACCGGGACATGCTCCTCGATGCCCTCGACGAACTCGAGGAAAAGCGCGACCAAGCGCTCCTCCGAATCCAAAACTACCAGAACCAGATCGAGAGCTACTACAACAAGAAGGTCCGTGCACGTCCCCTCGAACTCGGCGACCTCGTCCTTCGGAAAGTGTTCGAGAACACGAAGGAACTGAACGCTGAAAATCTCGGAGCAAACTGGGAGGGACCATATAAAATAACTCGAGTCGTCAAACCTGGAGTCTACCGACTCGAGACTTCCCGCGGAGAGGCAGTCCCACGATCATGGAACTCGATGCATCTTCGCCGTTTCTACTCATGAATAAGTAGAAACCGCAGAACGAGTAAATAATAAACATCACTTTTACTCGCTACTTTCCCGAGTAAGTGACTAGTCACTTTCACTCGCCAACAAAAAAAAAACAAAAGAAAAAACAAGTATGCACTTCGCCGTCACTTCTACTCGTCCGAGTAAATGCACCGCTACGGTCACTTTTACTGGGGCCCAACGAACTACGAAAGGCTTGATCCTCCGCGGAGGTACGTAGGCATCCCCTTTACGGGGTCCAGCCCCAACAACACAAAGTTCAAACTTATTTTTTATGACTCGTTCCCCCTCTAGCTCTCCGAGCAGATGATACACAGTCACACCTCCCAAACAAACGATGCTAGCATCCTTATACACAAGCGAAGCACGAGCACTCGCCCCGGCAAATCGGCTACATCCTGATCAGATGTCGACCGATGGGAACAGAATTCTCGCGTCACCTGTGTATTATACACTGACCGAAATATGATCTAAATTTTTGGGCCACATCACAAACCGAAGAACAATGAGTTGGCCGACTAAAGCTCTTTCGGTTACCGCGAAGCGCTCGGAAACCTTTTCCTCGGGAATCCAAGCACTCTTCTAACGGAGTAGAAAAAATTAAAGTGTTAGAGATATTTCTATGTTAAAAAAAACAACGTACTGAAATTCTCCGAATAAAAGATAAATCTTAAAAGGCTTATCCAAGCCTAAAATGGATCCGGTTCAAATTACAACAATCACCTTCACCAACGAAGGGAACACAAAAAAAAAGATTAAGATTACAAAGAAAAAGATCATTCCGTGGGCGCGGGAGGATCAGCATCCTTAGTTCCTTCTTTCCCGGGAGAATGGTGAGACGCGCTGGTCGTGGAAACTTGCAACTCCACGTCTTCACTCGTAGACCTGGCCTTGTCGCTCTCCAAAGGATCTCTTCCATCGTCGGAGTCGAGCCCCGGGACCTCCTCTTCCTCTTCCTCCTCCACGCTATCCGAGGCGACCGCTACGCTGCCTTTGCCGCTTTCCTCGGCAACATCCTGACATTCAGACCGGTTCCCAACGCTACCACCCGAGCGTCCTCCGAGGGAATTCTCAGAGCTATGGAGGCTGGCAACGGATTCAACGTCAATCAGACCCACGTTAGAGCCATGCAGATTGACACCAGCAGGATCCCCATCACGAAGGATCTCGGCCGACAAGGTGGCCAGGAGCCCCTCGTTCACGAAAGAAGACTCGAGGACGAGGGGAGACATTGCCACGAAGGCCTCAGGGATCTCTCCAGGACAAAGCTCCTTGGCCCGAGCAGCTAACTTCTCTTCCTGGGTCTCGAAGAAGTCGATCCTCTCTTGCGGAATGGCCTCTCCCTGCCTCTTAAGCAGCTGCAGGAATTTCCTCGTCCCGAAGGCTTGACTGTAGAGGCAGCAGGCGTCGAAGTGAGCCTTGGCCTTGGCAAACATGGCAGCATGGACTCTTGCTCGTTCACGAGTGACCTCGTAGACACAGGAATCCCTCAAGCGAGCAGCCTCCCGTGCATGCTCCTCAGCGACCTCAGCCTTCTCTCGCTCAAGCTGCTCCTTCTCTTTTTGCAGCTTCTCGGCCAAGACCCTCGCAGCCTTTAATCTGCCCGCAATGTCCTCGGCGTTCATCGACAAAGTCTCGGCACGACGAGTGACCTCGTTCCTCTCTGCTTCGGCCTGCTGATGAAACGACTTTTCAAGGGTCCTATCAAATGTTGTCGTATACAAGATGTCAATCCAATTCTAAGTGATTCTAATGCAAAGGGAATGCAAGCCTATGCTTAATCTAAGTGCAACCATTGAGTGAGGATAATTATGAACTAAGACAATACTAAAAATGCAATAAAAGAGTGAACTTTCTTTCTCAATGAGGCAAGGGGATTCTTGGGACAAGGGAATTGACTTTGGGTGATCAAGCTTTAATCTAAGATGGCAAAAATTCAATCAATCTAACATCCTAAGCCTAGACACAATCCTAAGCAAGCTCTATCTCTAGATGAATGCTCATTCACAAACATATCTCAAGAATCTAATCTCTTAGGTTTAATAATATGAGAGCATTCATTAAGAACAAGTCTACTAGCCATCTTAACACCTTTAACAACAAATCTCTTTGGTAAAGAATGTTAAAAGCATTGAAGAGTTGGTTCAGGCATTTCATAGAACAACCTTCGGGCATGAAATGCCTATATCTCTATTTTGAAGAGGCCAACTCCAAAATAGCAAGAAGAACACTCTACAAGCAAGGATCAAGAAGGATCTACCCTAGAACATCTTAGATCTGCACCTAATCACCCTTAGTCTCCCAAGCCTATGAACCCTAGATAGATCTACTCACTAATAGACATGGAAAACCTTAAAACCATGGATGATTCAAGGTTAAACATGATAAGTGATAGAAATGATCTAGTAGACACAAATGAAATAGATGAAGACGGATTCAAGATCCAAACTTTATTCAAGATCTAAAAGTGTTCTTGAGAGAAAAGAAGTTAAGTCCCAACTTTGGGATCCAAGAGTATTTATACAAGGTTTAGAAAACCTAAAACATCATTAAAAATTACTAAAAGGTCCTTGGAGTCTATTAGGCTTCAGCCAGTGGGAAACAAGCTTGATTTTCGGTCAGGGGTTGAGAAAATGACCCAACCCGGTTCAACCGTCCCGGTCCAGCCTTGTTCTGGTCGTCCCTCATCCCGACCGGGTTCAGCATCCCGGACTGTCCTACCCGGTCGTCCAGACACGTCCTGCTCGGCTTCTTCCCGACCGGGTGCGTGCAACCGGTCCGTCCTTCCCAGTCCAGACGCGTCCTGCTCGTCGTCCAGCCGACCGGGTGCGTGCAACCGGTCCGTTCTACCCGGATGCTTCTCTTCCAACCCGAGTTCGTCTAGCCGGCCTAGTCTCCCCGGTCCATCTTTTCCATCTCATTGGTTCACTTCTCCTTTCATGGCCAAACTTGAATCTTCACTTCTTTTTGGGTCATAAGGCTTCCAAACACCTCAAATCACACCAAAGCATGCTCCAACACCTGATAAGGACAAATGAATGCAAAATGGATCCTAATGATGCCTAATGCCTAACTTATATGATCAAAATGCACAAGATATGGATGCTAAAATATGTAAATATGCAAGACATCAACTCCCCCACACTAGACCCTTACTTGTCCTCAAGTAAAATTTTCAAAACATAAGGGGGATGGATGCAAAGATGGGAACAAAGCCGAAAGAAACACTCATAGCCCTCAACTTGACATCCTAAAGAAACATAGCAAATAGCATGAGGAAAACTATCTTATTATGCTCTAGCCTCACAAGGCCTATCAATTACTCTCATGCCTCGACACATGATGCAATGCTTATCAACCAACAAGTTCTCTTAACCAGCCCTCACATTGATTCACACACACACACTAGAGGTGAGTTCTCACAAATGGGCACATGATCTCAATCATTTGGCTAGGTGATCAAATGGTCTAATATGGATGAAAAGGAGGGTTCAATGCATCTTTTTAAGGTGGCAATCACTCAAGAATCAAGGAGCTCGATCATTATGCAAAATTTATCTAAGACTAGGAGCAATTCATGCATACATGGATCCATCCTCATCATTCTACCCAATTCCTAGTGATTACAAGATCTACACCCCTTTTATTTATCCCATAACCCATAATGAAAAACATACTCACATCACTCACCCAATGAACATTTTCTTTCTCATGATTCACCCACTAGGGACCTCTATTCACTTTTCTAAGCTCTAACTCTTTTAGTTTTCCCTTCCGCACTATCTTATTGAATCTTTCTTTTTCTTTTTCTTCTTTATTTTTTCTTTATTTTTTCTTTTCTTTCTCTTTTTTTTATGAAGGGGGAAGGTCAAAAACGTTAATCAAGAGCTTCTTATCTTTCTATTCTAGGCCCCTAGGGTTTTTCTTTCTCAATACAATCTTTTGTTCATCAATCTCAGCATTGCCACAACCCAAATCCAAGATATAAACCTTTAAGGAACAAAAACCCCACTCACCATCCTAGAAGCTAACTCAAATGAGGACCCTATGCTAGCAAGAGATGAGAACAAATCCATGTCCCTCCCAATACTTTTAAGATTTTGCACATGACAAGCTATCAGAAGAGGCCTCACTCATGCAAATCAATGTAGGCTTCAAAGAATGGCTAGGGTTCAAGGGTATGGAAGTGCCATTTGGGTTAACAAAGAGTGGTATAAAGGGGAAAGATAACCCAAATGTGTATGAGATCCATGATCAAGTATGCAAATGCCCATATGCAAGAGAAATTAAGTTCATTCAAGTCCAAGTTCATGATGGAGCTGGTCTTAAGAACTATGCCAATATCAAGTAAGCAAGCAAGTTTCAAGAAGAGTTTTCAAGGCTCAAAGCATGCAAGCCTTTCAAAAGATGCTTAAGCTACTTGATATGTTTAACTAGGGTGTCAAATTCAGTGCAAACAAGTGTTCTTTACAAGGCAATGCTCCATGTGCAAGTGAATGCAGCCTATATGCTCTAGACTGAATCTTAAAGATGCAAGTGATGCAACTACATAATTAAAAAAATTTAATTTTTTTTTGGTTTTTCTATGCATATATGAATGTACAATGCAATGCATGAGACTCTCAATCACAAAGCAAACATGATCAAATACTTGGTACCTCCCCCACACTTAAATCACACAGTCTCTGTGTGAGTAAGAGAGAAGGAGATACCCCAACAAGACAAAAGCAAATGTATATACAAGAAGGGTTGGAGTGATACCTAAGAAGGAGGTTTGGGCATGGTGCTTGGTGTCTGGGCTAGGAGCTGGCTTGGTTCATAGCAACTAGAGGAGGCTGCTACATGGCAATCATAGGGCTCAGGTGGTTCACCACCTTTCTTCTTTCCTCTAGTGCTTGGCTCAACCTGAAAACCTTGACCACTTTTATTAAAAAAACTTAAAGAAAAATTGAAATTGCAAAGCTGTGTACACGAATAACCATGGGACTTCCTCCCAAGTGAGCTTGTTTTTAGTCACTTAGCTTGACTACCTTGTCTCTTGAACTAGTGAGAAGGAGTATCCTTCCCACCTTCAAGTGTGATGGTGAGGACCTGAGAGAGAAGCTCTTGAAGCTTGATTGGGTCATCTAGGAGCTGAGGAGTGATGATGGCTCTAGCACTTGAGAATGGTGTGGACCTGCCCTTATGCTTGATCTTGTACTTAATGACACCAGCCGTGAGCTTCTTAGGATGGAGAGTAAGAGTGTGTGGGAGCAGATCAAGAGGTAGAGGATGAGGTTCTTTTACCATCTTCTTCTTGCCATGAGTGGCCTTTGAGGCTCCACTCATCCCCTCCTTTTTAGCACTTTCCAAGTGCTCACCACACTTCTCTTTAGAAGACTCTCCATCAAGACCTTCTTTCTTACAAACAACCACTTCATCTTGGGGCTTCTCAACAGCTTGTGCATCACAAGTGATTGTCCCACAATAGTCTGATTCCATTGGAGGTTGGAGAGGATAGGGGACAGCTTTGTTGACATGCATGAAGGTGACCTTCTTGTTGGGAAAGTCAATGCAAGCTCCAACTGTTGTGAGGAAAGGAGTTCCAAGGATCAAAGGTACTCTCTCTTCAGATGCCATCTTCAAAACAGTGAGGTCAATGGGTATAGTGCAGGATCCAATCTTCAAGGGGAAGTCCTTGATTACGCCAAGTGGGGTTGTAGAAGAAGAATCCCCAGGTGAGAGATGGAGTATCTGGTTCCATGCTTTCAATCCCAATACTCTTCACCATATCCAAGGAAATGACATTCACACTAGCACCACTATCAACAAGAGCATCATCCACAGTAAGTTTACCAAGGGAGCAAGACAAAGTGAACTTCCCTAGAGACTCAAGCTTAGGGAGGGACTTTGGAGGGATTGGTGGATCAAATCTTCAGAATGGAGATGTCCAAAAGCTCAGCCACTTCAGCCTGGTGGACTAGAATGTCCTTGATGAGCATCATCTGGACATGAGCTTCACGCATACCTGATATCTCTGGAAGCTTGACTCCAACATCACTAAGATCTTTCCTGAACTTTGAGATCACCTTCTTTTGAGCTTTGGTGAGAACTCTTTGGGGAAAGGGGAGCTTATCATAGGGTGATAGCTCAAAATCAGTGTCGTCCTGCTTCACCTCTTTCAGCTTGTTGTCTGCTCTCTTCACAGTTGGTGTCTCAGCTCTAGGCTCAGCTTTCTGCAGACTCTTTACCTCAGCCTTCTTGGCAGCATCCCTCAGAATATGTGCTTCAGCTGTGGCCACAACAAATCTCTCAACTTCTCCAAACTCAGTTCCAAACATTTCAATCTCATCCTCCTCTGTCTCATGAGTACACATCTCTATCTTTGAAGATGTATTAGAGAGGATGACATTGCAAGATTCCTTGAGATTTTTCTCTGGTTTTCCTAGTAGAGATCCCATTGGGCTCTTGGGGGATGAAGACATAGAAGCAACCTGGCTCTCCAAAGCTTTGAGATGAGAGGCAAGTTGCATTTACTTGTTGTTGAGGTCAGAATAGGTCCCATCAATCTTTGCATGTATGTTTTTGAACTCATCACCAATGTTCTTAGCATTTCTTTCTTGAGCTTCTAAGATTTGCTTGAACATGGACTCCATATTTGAACTTGGAGCCTGAGCTTGAGAGGAGCTTCCTTGGGGCTGAGTAGACTGGTTGGCTTGGTAACCTCCTTGCTGATTGTTGTAGTAAGGTCTTTGCCGATAGTTGTTTTGGTACTGGAAGTTGGGCTCTTTCCTGTACCATGTGCCATTAGCATTGATGAAGCACAGTTCCTCTTGACCTTCTAGACCATTGACCTGATTAGTCCCAGCAGGCTGCTTTTCTTTCTGGTTCCCAATGGAGTTGATCTGCTCCTGCTTAGCCTTCTCTGCAATAATCTTGTCCAACTTCTCTTGGAGAGATTTCAGCGCCTTCCTTGTGTGCTGATCATCTTCATCAGTGCCTCTGTTGAACCTATCATGCTCCTCACTGTAGACTGAGTCACTCTTGTCCATGTTCTCCACCAGCTCCTCTGCATCCTGCTCAGTTCTGCCCAAGAAGAACCCATTGCTGGCTGTGTCTAATCTACTCCTGAACTCTGGAAGAGCACCTCTGTAGAAGGTACTAAGCAAACTCTCCTTGGTGAAGCCATGATGTGGGCATTGAGACAAATAGCCCTTGAACCTCTCCCATGCTTCACTAAAGCCCTCAAGATTCTTCTGCTGAAAGCTAGAGATCTCATTTCTGATCTTGGCAGTTCTTGAGGTAGAGAAGAATTTCTCTAGGAATGCCCTCTTGCACTCATTCCAAGTTGTGATAGAGTCACTTGAAAGAGCCTTCTCCCATTGATGTGCTTTTTCTCCCAAAGAGAAGGGAAACAACCTCAGCTTGAAAGCATCTTCAGAAACTCCATTAGTCTTGGACAAGCTACACTAGCCATCAAATGTGTCCAAGTGATCAAGGGGATCCTCCACAGCAAGGCCATGAAACTTGTTGTTCTCAATCAAATGCAACAGCCCTGACTTGATCTCAAAGTTGTTGTTCTCCACAGCTGGTGCTCTGATCCCCAACCTATGACCATGAATGTGAGGTTGATCATAGGCTCCAATGGCTCTAGCTTGGCGCTGTGGCTATTGTGGCTGGCGCTGTGGTCTTATGTTGGCAACTCTTGGACCATTGACCCCTAGGGCATCACCATCTTGAGGCTGATTCTCCATATAAAATCCCAATCTCTGCAAGTGAGCCTGTTGCTCTTCTTCTCTTCTCTTTCTTGCAATCTCCCTCTCAAGTGTAGCAATTTCTTCAACAGTGGGTGTCAAGTTTGATGCACCTCTGCTTCTAGTTATCATACACCTGAAATGCAAAGGGAAAAGGGCAAGG
This sequence comes from Brassica carinata, assembly GCA_016771965.1. Classification (NCBI taxonomy): domain Eukaryota; kingdom Viridiplantae; phylum Streptophyta; class Magnoliopsida; order Brassicales; family Brassicaceae; genus Brassica; species Brassica carinata. The sequence continues at coordinate 14,556,272 of CM028687.1, read as the reverse complement.
AGAAGCAATAACACAATAAAATAAAAATGACTTATTCTCAAGCAAATGACTAAATCCCAATGTCAAAATCAACTTAGAACTTGGCAACGGCGCCAATTTGATGAAAGGACTTTTCAAGGGTCCTATCAAATGTTGTAGTATACAAGATGTCAATCCAATTCTAAGTGATTCTAATGCAAAGGGAATGCATGCCTATGCTTAATCTAAGTGCAACCATTGAGTGAGGATGATTAAGAACTAAGACAATACTAAAAATGCAATAAAAGAGTGAACTTTCTTTCTCAATGAGGCAAGGGGATTCTTGGGACAAGGGAATTGACTTTGGGTGATCAAGCTTTAATCTAAGATGGCAAACATTCAATCAATCTAACACCCTAAGCCAAGACACAATCCTAAGCAAGCTCTATCTCTAGATGAATGCTCATTCACAAACATATCTCAAGCATCTAATCTCTTAGGTTGAATAATATGAGAGAAATCATTAAGAACAAGTCTCTAGCCATCTTAACACCTTTAACAACAAATGTCTTTGGTAAAGAATGTTAAAAGCATTAAAGAGTTGGTTCAGGCATTTCATAGAACAACTTTCAGGCATGAAATGCCTATAGCTCTATTTTGAAGAGGCCAACTCCAAAATAGCAAGAAGAACACTCTACAAGCAAGGATCAAGAAGGATCTACCCTAGAACATCTTAGATCTGCACCTAATCACCCTTAGTCTCCCAAGCCCATGAACCCTAGATAGATATACTCACTAATAGACATGGAAAACCTTAAAACCATGGATGATTCAAGGTTAAACATGATAAGTGATAGAAATGATCTAGTAAACACAAAAGAAATAGATGAAGAAGGATTCAAGATCCAAACTTTATTCAAGATCTAAAAGTGTTCTTGAGAGAAAAGAAGTTAAGTCCCTCCTAGAGTATTTATACAAGGTTTAGAAAACCTAAAAACATCATTAAAAATTACTAAAAGGTCTTTGGAGTCAATTAGGCTTCAGCCAATGGGAAACAAGCTTGATTTTCGGTCCGGGGTTGAGCAAATGACCCAACCCGGTCCAACCATCCCGGTTCAGCCTTGTTCTGGTCGTCCCTCGTCCTGACCGGGTTCAGCATCCCGGACTGTCCTACCCGGTCGTCAAGACGCGTCATGCTCGACTTCTTCCCGACCGGGTGTGCAACCGGTCCGTCCTTCCCGGTCCAGACGCGTCCTGCTCGTCGTCCAGCCGACCGGGTGCGTGCAACCGGTCCGCTCTACCCGGACGCTTCTCTTCCCGGCTGGGGTCGTCTAGCCGGCCTAGTCTCCCCGGTCCATCTTCTCCATCTCATGGGTTCACTTCTCCTTTCATGGCCACACTTGAATCTTCACTTCTTTTTGGGTCATAAGGCTTCCAAACACCTCAAATCACACCAAAGCATGCTCCAACACCTGATAAGGACAAATGAATGCAAAATAGATCCTAATGATGCCTAATGCCTAACTTATATGATCAAAATGCACAAGATATGGATGCTTAAAACAAGTAAATATGCAAGACATCACCTGCTCAAGAGAAGCCTCCAGCGCAGCGACGCACACCTTTTCCTGGTTCGCCTCCTCCTGAGCCTTCCCCAAGCTCACGTACGACGCCTTGAGCTCTGCATTGTATTTCATGACCAGAGCGTCCACACATTCGTCATCCTGCGAGAAAAGTGTTCAAAACACAAATCGAAGACGATATGACGAAATAAGAAAAGGGCGGCAAGACGAGCAACTTACCGCTCGCCTCTGACAAACGACGTCAAGATACGAGGCCCGGAAAGCCAGGCTGTTGGCAGGCAGGGGCGCCCTCGGCTCCGAAGCCCTGAGACGATCATCTGCACGATCGACTTCTTTGAGGGTTTGCGCCTCGGCCTCCGGATCCGCCTTCGTCTTCTTCTTCTTCCTCTTCTTCCTCTTCTTCTTCGCTGGGGTGACCAGGGGAGTGCCTTCCTAACTAGTTGGAGTTCCCTGCGGCACTTCTCCTGTACCCTGGCCGGAGATCGTATCGAGCCCTCTCTCGGGAGGCAGGTTATCATCCACTTCGTCCCTAAGCTGTTGGACACCCTCCGCATCGGAAGCAGCCTTCTCCTCGGTAGACTTTTTCTTCTTGCTCTTCTTCTTCTTTTTTGCCGGGGGAACAACAGGAAGATCCCCCACGATGGCATCGAGCTCGCCAGATCGGTCTCCGAGATCGCTATCTCGAGACCTCTTCCTACCCGTGCCGACTGGAGCGGACGTTGCGACATCGGCAGGCAAGACGCAGGCTGATCCTTGCGAGCATATGGAACGGTCCTGTCTAATCCAAACCCGTCTAAAACATTCATTAGTCCACTTTCTGGCAAAGGACCCTCCGACGTAGATTCGTTGAAGAAAGGTCCGTCAGATCCCTCATCTTCAATGCTCGGGTGATCTCTTGCTGTTCTGCTTTGGTGAACAAGGCCGATCTCTTCTTCCCTTTTCGATCTGGGCAAGGAAGCTTTGTATCCCCATCACCTGCGAGCATACAACAACAGACGTTATTAAATCACGAGCCGAGCGACGAATTCAGAAAAAACAGGACACTTACCTCTATCGATACGCTGCAGAGATCTACGAATCTGAGCCTCACTTATATCAGGCCAATTCCGAATGCCAACCTCAACCAGTGCTCGCGTGTTGTCGAAGAACCTACCCAGAACTCCAGTGAAATATGGATGATTAACTGCACGAGACGAGAGAAAAAGGTTAGAAAGCTTGCAATGAATACAAGATCGAGTAACGGTTGTCTACCGGCACACCAATTCTAGAAAACCCTATATTTGTCATCCGGCGGATCGACAAATGCGTACTCGTCGGACTTAACAAAGAAGTACCAACGCTGCCAGTCAGTGGTCTTGACAGGATGACCGGGGATTATGTTGTAGTTCGGTCTCATCTTCACCGAGTAAAGACCGGACTCCAGTGCAGTCACTGACGTCAGCTCCTCGAACGCCCGAGGACACAACAATATGCCGATCTCTGCAGTCATAACCTACAGCGCGATGGCCAAACGAAATGACCCATTCACCATCTGACTAATGGCCACGTTGATATACCATGGATTTTACCCGTTTTTACCCCTGGTATATGAGTGTTTTTACTACAATTATCTATGTTTTGGAGTCTATTAGGTATGTTTTCAGGTTCAGAAGCATTTTGGAGAAAAGTGATGTTTTAGGTGCCTTTTTGGAGCTTAAAGAAGAGTTCACCCGAGATCAAGACCAGAGGTCGACGTCAGAGTTACACATCGATGGATGCAAACTCTGTGCAATCGATCGACACACATTAGCCGAAGGACGATACATCGAGACCATAATCGATCGATGTACACCTTGTACTATCGATCGATACTCAGGCGGCTGAATGACAAGTTGGACCTGGCCGAACTGAAGCCCAAGATATCACATTTACAAGAATGCCCCTGATGAGTTTTTTAACCTAATGAACTCATATATTTATATGCCTAAGTGTTTTGGCATTAAAAACAAGCTTTCTTTTCATTCAAGTCTCTTTCATATACGATCTTTTACAGTAATAGAAGTTTTAAGAGTTTCTTCTACTTCTACTCATTTTCTTCCAGTTCTTTATTTGTTAACAAAGGTTATAGGATTCTAGATCTAGAGGAAAGATCCAAAGAGATTTGTGATTGGAACTTAAGTGTTCATTCCTCTAATATATCTATGAACTCCTATTATTACCTTGTCGCTATGAACTACTTAGCCATGTCTGAGTAGATTCACTTGTTAGATTTAGGGTTTAAATAGGATATGAGGGATTAGCCCCAGCCTATAATTGCTATAGTTGTGATATTTATTGTTAGGATTGTTCATTAATGCTTTTATAGCTTAGCTACCTAGAACATGAACTTGGATTGCATTGATTTATTACATGCAATACCTGATAACATCCTAAACATGCTATGACCCTCTTGAGATATGAAAGCTAATCTAAGATCATGGTGAGCATTGTATCAACTTCGGCATAAAGCTTGCTTAGAGCCGTATCGATCGATACCCCTAACCGTATATCGATCGATACCCCTAACCGTATATCGATCGATACCCCTAACCGTATATCGATCGATACCCCTAACCGTATATCGATCGATACCCCTAACCGTATATCGATCGATACCCCTAACCGTATATCGATCGATACCCCTAACCGTATATCGATCGATACCCCTAACCGTATATCGATCGATACCCCTAACCGTATATCGATCGATACCCCTAACCGTATATCGATCGATACTCGGTGACTGAATGACAAGTTGGACCTGGCGAACTGAAGCCCAAGATATCACATTTACAAGAATGCCCTGATGAGTTTTTAACCTAATGAACTCATATATTTATATGCCTAAGTGTTTTGGCATTAAAACAAGCTTTCTTTTCATTCAAGTCTCTTTCATATACGATCTTTTACAGTAATAGAAGTTTTAAGAGTTTCTTCTACTTCTACTCATTTTCTTCCAGTTCTTTATTTGTTAACAAAGGTTATAGGATTCTAGATCTAGAGGAAAGATCCAAAGAGATTTGTGATTGGAACTTAAGTGTTCATTCCTCTAATATATCTATGAACTCCTATTATTACCTTGTCGCTATGAACTACTTAGCCATGTCTGAGTAGATTCACTTGTTAGATTTAGGGTTTAAATAGGATATGAGGGATTAGCCCCAGCCTATAATTGCTATAGTTGTGATATTTATTGTTAGGATTGTTCATTAATGCTTTTATAGCTTAGCTACCTAGAACATGAACTTGGATTGCATTGATTTATTACATGCAATACCTGATAACATCCTAAACATGCTATGACCCTCTTGAGATATGAAAGCTAATCTAAGATCATGGTGAGCATTGTATCAACTTCAGCATAAAGCTTGCTTAGAGCCGTATCGATCGATACTCGGTGACTGAATGACAAGTTGGACCTGGCGAACTGAAGCCCAAGATATCACATTTACAAGAATGCCCTGATGAGTTTTTAACCTAATGAACTCATATATTTATATGCCTAAGTGTTTTGGCATTAAAAACAAGCTTTCTTTTCATTCAAGTCTCTTTCATATACGATCTTTTACAGTAATAGAAGTTTTAAGAGTTTCTTCTACTTCTACTCATTTTCTTCCAGTTCTTTATTTGTTAACAAAGGTTATAGGATTCTAGATCTAGAGGAAAGATCCAAAGAGATTTGTGATTGGAACTTAAGTGTTCATTCCTCTAATATATCTATGAACTCCTATTATTACCTTGTCGCTATGAACTACTTAGCCATGTCTGAGTAGATTCACTTGTTAGATTTAGGGTTTAAATAGGATATGAGGGATTAGCCCCAGCCTATAATTGCTATAGTTGTGATATTTATTGTTAGGATTGTTCATTAATGCTTTTATAGCTTAGCTACCTAGAACATGAACTTGGATTGCATTGATTTATTACATGCAATACCTGATAACATCCTAAACATGCTATGACCCTCTTGAGATATGAAAGCTAATCTAAGATCATGGTGAGCATTGTATCAACTTCAGCATAAAGCTTGCTTAGAGCCGTATCGATCGATACCCCTAACCGTATATCGATCGATACCCCTAACCGTATATCGATCGATACCCCTAACCGTATATCGATCGATACCCCTAACCGTATATCGATCGATACCCCTAACCGTATATCGATCGATACTACTCCGCGAGTCATGGTTGCGCCTATTATTCCCACATGAGATGAGAATGGAGACTTGCGTGACCAAGAAGGTCACCTTCGTAATGAAGCAGGTTAGAAACTCAACGCTCAGAATGAAGTAATCCCTGAGCCAGAAACTGCACCTACAGGAGCCGTTCAACCTGTAGAAGAGGCTGCTCGAACACTAGCTGACTACAACCGTCCAGATCAGTTCTACACCAACAGATCAGCCATCGTCCCCCTGCTATTCAGAGAGGCGATTTCGGGCTCAAGCCGCAGTACTACACCTTTGTGGGACAGATACCTTACTATGGGCTGTCCAGTGAGCATCCCATGGACCATCTGGAGAGGTTCGAGGATCTCATATCTGCTATCAAAGCCAATGGAGTCCCTGTGGACTACCTACTCTGTAATCTCTTCAAACACTCTTTATCTGGAGAAGCTTTGCAGTGGCTTAAGCAGCTACCACCAGGATCTCTTACATCCTGGAGCGACATCAAAAACGCATTTTTGCGTAACTTCTTTGATGATGCGCGCGCTGAAGACTTAAGGAGGAAAATTGCCACATTCAATCAGGAGCCTGGAGAGTCATTCAAGGATACCTGGATCAGATTCAAGTCTTACCAGCGAGACTGCCCACACCATGGATTCAACAAAGTGCAGCTGCTCTGCACTTTCTTCAGAGGCATCGCACTGAAATATCAGATGGCTCTAGACACTGCGAGTGAAGGCAACTTCACCACGAGGAATCCTGAAGATGCTGTGAAGCTGATAGACAACCTAGCATCCAGCAACGGCACAAAGAACATTGTAATAGCAAGATCTGCAGCGTTCCTTGGAAAGGAACAGATAAATGAGGTACAAGCTACACTTGACAATGTTCAGAAACTGCTAAAAAAGCAAATCTGCTCAATGGAGGATGCATAAGCTGATGAAAAAGATGACTACATAGAAGCAGAAGTCAAGTGGATCAGTGGAACCGGATTTCAGAGGTCTGGAAACCAAGGAAACAGAAACTTCGCAGGACAGAGAGGAAACTTCAACAGCAGCAACCCCAACAACAACAGGAGTTATGGAAACTCATCTTACATGAAGCAACCCACACCAACCCCAGAAGTAAAGCTAGAAGACATGCTCAGCAAAGTTCTTGAAAGCCAGCAGCAGTTAGAGGTGAACTTCAATGGAAAGATCGACGCTGTCTACACCACTTTGAATACAAAGCTTGATGCTTTGAGTACCCATGTGAAGAAACTAGAGACTCAAGTGATTCTGACAGGAGAAGCTGTTAAGAAGCAGGAAGCTTTAGGAAAAGGGACTGGAGAAGAAACAACAGGCCACAACGTCAGTGCTATCATAGAGGATGACTTTTGGAGAGTGGTAAAGCAAGAGAAGCTCCAAGAAGAAGACTTCCAGATCGGAAGAATTGGCGGCTACCAATGGAATCGATCGATGTCAGGATCACCACATCGATCGACGTACGCCAACAACAATCGATCGATGGAACAAGACGAGCATCGACCGATGGATCTTGAAGAATCCACCAACGAGTGCAATGCCGTAAAGATACTTACTCACGAGGAGTTCGCAGCAAAACACCCACATCCGCCTTGCCCTAACCACGTCGACCGACAGGACAGACGACCCATCGATCGACCGATTGATAAAGAAATCGATCGACACACTCCAGAAGCTGTCGATCGATATTCAGTTATCACACGCCGAGTGCAACTTCCCAAGATAGATGTTGCACGACTTAATGCACTCCAGGAGCAATCTAAGCCTTCCAGAAACCCACCAACCGCCACAATGAAGAAGCCCACTGATATTATTGATCCAATGGAGATAGAAAAGGAAAAAAATGGCAGAGTTCTCAGAAAAAGGAAAGAGAAGGTTCCTAAACACCTTAAAAGAGGAGTTAATGAGAAAGAGTTGGCAAGTTTCAGAAAGAGAGTTCTAAGGATACCTACAGAGAAACCCTTTGAAGAAGCCTACTTTTCACACAGATTGTGGATGTTTTTCAGAGAAACCAAGGAGACAGAAGAAGACATTAAGAGGATGTTCAACCAAGTCAGAGAAAGTATGAAGAAGGAGATCAAACTAGAGAAGAAGGGTGATCCAGGGAAGTTTGTTGTTCCTTGCTCAGTCCATGGGATAAATTTCCCACGTGCCCTATGTGATACATGATCTGGAGTTAGCATCTTACCCAAGGTGATAGCAGACCATCTAGGTCTGAAGATAGAGCCTACTGAAGAATCGTTCATCTTTGTGGATTGTTCTCAGCAGAAGTCTGGAGGAATTGTGAAAAACCTTGAGGTCACCATAGGAGAAGCCCTAATTCCAGTGGACTTCCATGTCTTGGACGTCAAGATAACCCTACCTACTTCTTTGCTACTTGGAAGAGCCTTCCTAGCCACAGTTGGAGCAGTCTGCAACCTTCAGACAAACAAACTGTGCCTAACCCTGATCAACCCTACGGTCTACTATGATCCAGTACGAGTCATCAAGGTCCCTAAGAAGATCCAAGACGACTCAGACCTTGTAGCTGTTTGCTATTGTGGAGATGAATACGACTCACAAGGTGAATACGAGACAGAGACCGCATAATCGATCGATAGTAGGACTGTCCCATCGATCATCTCTGGTGAACAGACATCGATCGACAGCCACACATGGTCATCGATCGATTCACTATTCAATCAGATCGAGGAGGAGTTTCCAGAAGGTGATTTCGAGGTAAACACGTTGGAGAACGACTACTACATCCCACTATATGCTGCAAATACTACTCATATTGAGGAGTATACTGATGATTACGAGGAGGAGAGAGCTATAGAATGTCAAAACCTTCGAGAAGATGAAGATCGACTTCTCCACCACAACCTCAGAATCACGACATCGATCGATAGGGCCTTCTCCCAATCGATTGATACTACTTGCCTCGCATCATTCGACAACATAGTCAACAACACGCGAGAGGGAGACTACTCAATCGGGAGCTGGGCAAGCGATTACCAGTACGAGAGCTTCGCGGTCGAAACCGCCACACCAACATACATCACCCAACCCGAAGAAGTCTCATCGATCGGCACGGCACAAGTACAATCAACCGATAGGCCTGAACAACCATCGACCGATTCAGAACCAGTGCAATCAGCCGATTCATACAACCAACCATCCCAGGTAACACATTCAAATTTACTTAATTTTGGAAATCTAATCCCGGATGAGTTTGGTATTTTCAGGGATTCACAAGGTTTTGCACGCTCAATGGATGGACGAACACTCCACATATCCAAAGAAGACATTGCAGACGTCCTACAGTTAGCCAATGGATCCCACAACCTATTCCAGCAACAACGCTACGGACCAGACCACCATTATCAGCACCAGGAGGCAGATACAACACCCGAGCCAAAGGAAGCTGAGGATAACCATCTCAACAGGAAGGATCCATATCTTCAACAGAAATCGATCGATACAGATTGTGTCGCATCGATCGATAAGTGTCCCGAGTTCGGAAAGAGAGCCTTTCGATATGGAGTTCAAAAAATCTTTTGGGAGCAGAGAGATGAGTATGGGGTCTAGAGAGACGAGAATGGTTTTGCTAGAGGAATAGATGGTGGCGTCATCAGAATTTCTAAAGGCGACATCAAGAAACTGCTCCAAAGAACTTCAATGAATGGCTCTACATATGTCTACCAGAGCACGCTAGTTCATTTACAAGAAGAGAATTGGTGCAAGAAACCTACACCAAGGACGAGATCAACGAGATGTTCACTGGTTTACTTGGAGAACACAAATGGGAAAAGCTCTCCATGGAAAAGAGTTTGGAAGAGGCCACAGACAAGCTTCGCAGTGAGATGAACTGGATGTTCAGTGCAGACCAAGGATTACTCAAGAGGGTTCAACGTCTTGAGCTGGAACTTGAAGATCTTCGCAACGCACAGAACCATAGCCAGAAAAGATCAATATCGATCGACGGTGTAACATCCACATCGATCGATACAGAGCACACACCATCGACCACTTACTCAAAACGTGAGGTTGATGAGTCTCTTGGAGATATCTGGAAAGAATTGAAGAAAGCAGAAGCTTGTCTCAGCATCAAACAAACCACAACCTGTGAGGGGATCTTGCACAACCTAGCAGATCTTAGAATCTGCACATAAGAGATGAGGAGATCTATCCGCCTTATCAATGAAGCACATGCAGATATGAACCCCGCTGCGCCTTGCAATCCTTTTGGAGAATTGACCCTTCTGAAAGCAGTTGAGAGGAAAATTGCTGATATACACTTCTTAGTAGACAAAGAAGTGGAGGAACTCGCACTACGCAATATATATGATGTCTTGCATATTTACATGTTTTTAGCTATCATATCTTATGCATTTTTACTCATTTAGATTAGGCATTAGGCATATTTAGGCTCATTTTGCATTCATAAGTCCCTATTAGGTGTTGGACCACACTTTGGAGATATTGAAGATGTTTGGGAGTTTTGTGATGAAAAGAGGGGTTTAAAGATGAACATTGACGGAGGCCTTAGAAATACCTTCTGATGCTAAGATTTGGTGGAGACATGTAATTTTGAGTTAGCTTTCCCATGGAAGTGGTTTCAAGTCATTTTGAGCCATTTTGTAGGAGTTATGATCAAAACACTGAGGGCATATCAGTTCCACCCGGGTGAGCATACCCGAGGTCGACCATCCAACCATGCCTGGACGAGCTCAGGACGCGGCCAGGACGACCCGGGGACAAGCACCCGCACGTTCTGATTGTGCTGGAAGCCTAGAACGTACCCGACCTTGCACACCCGTCCGTTCCCACCCGTGCATGGAGGCACCCGGACAAGACCACCCGGCCAACAGCACCCGCACGGCTGGATGATGGACGAACGCCAAGAACGCACGCGGGTGCACACATCCGGACGTCCCACCCGTCCTTCCTACCCGCTGTACGAGACAGCACCCGGCCTTGGCACACGCGGCCTGAAGGACCCGCACGGCCTGCTGGCTGCTGGACACGGACAGCACGCGGCTCAGAACACCCGGACAAGAGAGACCGCACGACCTGGACGATGGACGAGCAGCATGGTACGCGGCCTGGACATACCCGGGCTGGATAGCACAGCCAGACCCCGGGTGGCCTAGCTTCTTCCTTTCTCCTTGCTTCTCATTGGTCGAAAATCACTTGGCCAAGGACATTTTAGTAATTTTGTTTATTGCTTTAAAGGGCTTTCAAGCCACCTATAAATACTCTTGTAATCTCCTTTGTGAGATCTAACTTCTTTTCTCTCAAAAACATAATAAGATCTTGAAGAAAGTCTGGATCTTTGATCCTTTTTATCTCATTTCTTTTGTGTTTAATAGATTATCTTCTTCTCTCATCATGTTTAGCCTTGAATCATCATTGATTTTGAGGTTTTCCATGGCTATTAGTGAGTAGATCTATCTAGGGTTCATGGGCTTGGGAGACTAAGGGTGATTAAGTGTAGATCCAAGGTGCTTAGTGTTTGATCTATCATTTCCTTGCATTGATTTGGTGTTCTTCATGCTATATTTGAGTTGGCCTCTCAAACATAGAGCTCTAGGCATTTCATGCCCGGAAGGTGTTCTATGAAATGCCTGAACCAACTCATCTATGCTTTTAGCTTGCTTTGCCTAAGGGATTAGTTGTCAAAGAAGCTAGGATTGCTATTAAACTCATTCTCCATGTTTGCTTTGATCATTACAGCCAAAGGGATTTGGTGTACTTGGGTGATCATTGCAAAAGAGCATTCATCTAAGGATAGAGCTTGCTTAGTTTTGTTGTCTAGGCATAAGGAATTAGATTGATTGAAGAGTTGGCATCTTGGATTGAACCTTGATCACCAAAAGTCAATTCCCTTGTCCCAAGAAACCCCTTGCCTCATTGAGAAAGAAAGTTCAATCTTTTATTGCATTTTTAATATTGTCTTAGTTTAATAATCATCCCCTCATCTTGATTGCACTTAGATTAAGCATGAACTTGAATTCCCTTTGCATTAGAATCTCTTAGAATTGGATTGACATCTTGTATTCTACAACATTTGATTAGGACCCTAGAAAAGTCCTTTCATCAAGATACTACGCAGCAGGAGGCTGAGAAGTTCCAACGTCAACTTGATTATCAGGCTGCATCGATTGCATCGATCGACGAGCTCAACCTCACATCGATCGATGGACATCAACAACCATCGACCAATATTTCAACCGAGGAATCGATCGATACCAGCTCCATCAAAGACAAGATGATCCAACGCTTTGATTCAATGCAAGCAGAGCTTAGTGACCTTCGAACATGCCTACGTGAAGATAGGATGGCACGCGGTCAGCATTGAAAGTCATGAAGAAAGGATTCAAAGAATCACTGATGAGTTGATTGAGTTAAAGAAGAAACGAACCAGAGAATATGAAGCCACAAGAAGCCTATTTGATGCATGGTTCGGTGAGAAGAAAGATCCAGAGGATACTTGTTTCTCAACAAGTACCCGGACTTCACCTCATTAGCTCATCTCATCCAAAGTCAAGCTAGATGACTATAATCAAAACGCTGAGTGGGAGGCAACCCACTGTTAGGTAGTTTTTCATTTTATTTTTATCTTTAGGATTTTATTTTTCGTATTTGTTTTTCTTTGCAGTTACAATTAGACGATTGCCACTGAAATCGAACGATATGACACTGTCGATATCGATCGACATGAACCAAAAAGAAGCGATCGACCAAGACGACTCAACATCGATCGATACGCAACACGGTCAGGTATATCGTTCTAAACTTTTTGATATCACTGTACTTTATTATTACCTATGCCTTCACTGGACTGGTTATACACTGGGGACAATGTATGATTTAAGTCTGGGGGGGATGTTACTGATGCTGTTTACCTTTTGATTTCATAAACATAAATATATATATATATATATATATATATAAATATATATATATGTTTTCAAAATGGTTTTTATTGAGTCAAGAAAGGGATAATGATAATTTTTATTTTCACTTTTATCTAACCAATCTTTTAGGCACCATTCTTAGATTTGTTGATGCAGAATGTACTATTGATGCTAAAGTTGATCACCTATCAGCTATGACAACACTTTCATTGATTGTCTAGAGGAACCAAAGATGATTTCCAACCTAACCTGACAATTCTTTGCTTGTCTTGGGGCTTGGTATACATGGGATCGGATGCTTTGTTTAGATAATTTTATCACCCTCTCTCTCTCATTTTCGAAATTAGATTTAATTTTTATTCCAAAAAAAAAAAAATCGAAAATTATCTTTAAATTACGTTCTAGGAATAGTTAGATATTAACTAGGAAGGAATTCAACCCGGGCTTGGCGGTTACCCCCCCCTCAAGACTTGATTCATAAGAATTCTATAGGTAAAGGGTTCGAACAGGGCTTGGGGGTTACCCCCTTCAAGACTTGCTTCGCAATGAATCCTAGGATATAGGTCAAAAAGAAGTGAACAGGACTTGGTGGCTGCAACCATTAAGGCTTGATTCATGGAAGCCTGTCCAATCATGGTCAATGTCTTGCAAATGAAAGCAGACTTGACTAGGAGAGAAATAGTAGAGAGAGAGAGGATAGGATCTAATGTTTTTACCTGCAGATCCAGCTACTTGTTTGAGCAAACCTTGCATCCTGTGATCGATACTCCCAAGGTAAAGCCTGCACTTTTATTTTTATGTACAGAAATGAAATCAGTAGAGGGGTTAGTCAGACATGATTGCTAAGTTGTTGGCTAGGTCATCAAGGTAGTTTAACTAGGATATAGCATAATGTGCTTCTGTCATTGACAAACTCTTAGATGTGGTTTGCAACAAAGTAGAGGTTATGATTCTAATTTTGAATTTGATTTAGTCCCTGCTTTTCAAAACCTCTTTCATAAAGACTGCCTGTGTGTTTGCTTGAGGACAAGAAAAAGGTTAAGTCTGGGGGAGTTGATATACCATGGATTTTACCCGTTTTTACCCCTGGTATATGAGTGTTTTTACTACTATTATCTATGTTTTGGAGTCTATTAGGTATGTTTTCAAGACCAGAGGTCGACGTCAGAGTTACACATCGATCGATGCACACTCTGTGCAATCGATCGACACACATTAGCCGAAAGACGATACATCGAGACCATAATCGATCGATGTACACCTTGTACTGTCGATCGATACTGAGGCGGCTGAAAAACAAGTTGGACCTGGCCGAACTTGAAGCCCAAGATATCACATTTTACAAGAATGCCCCTGACGAGTTTTTTAACCTAATGAACTCATATATTTATATGCCTAAGTGTTTTGGCATTAAAAACAAGCTTTCTTTTCATTCAAGTCTCTTTCATATACAATCTTTTACAGTAATAGAAGTTTTAAGAGTTTCTTCTACGTCTACTCATTTTCTTTCAGTTCTTTATTTGTTAACAAAGGTTATAGGTTTCTAGATCTAGAGGAAAGATCCAAAGAGATTTGTGATTGGAACTTAAGTGTTCATTCCTCTAATATATCTATGAACTCCTATTATTACCTTGTTGCTATGAACTACTTAGCCATGTCTGAGTAGATTCACTTGTTAGATTTAGGGTTTAAATAGGATATGAGGGATTAGCCCCAACCTATAATTGCTATAGTTGTGATATTTATTGTTAGGATTGTTCATTAATGCTTTTCTAGCTTAGCTACCTAGAACATGAACTTGGATTGCATTGATTTATTACATGCAATACCTGATAACATCCTAAACATGCTATGACCCTCTTGAGATATGCGAAAGCTGATCTAAGGTCATGGTGATCATTGTATAAACTCGCGCATAAAGCTTGCTTAGAGCCGTATCGATCGATACTCCTATAGAGTAATCGATCGACGTAGCTAGAGGTGTATCGGTCGATATTTCTATCGAACTAAATCGAGCGATACCAGCGGCAGAAGTAGCCGAACGCAACACCATTTAGCATCTAAGTAATAGATGGTCTAAATAATGCGAGAGCTGATGGATTCATTTAATAAGTGTTGAGCAACTTGTTAGCCTTTATAGTATTTATAATCCTGAATTTCTGAATACTTACCTTGAATCTAACTACTTTTCTTTATTGTTTTCAAAACTAAATCCTTTCAACTGAGTAATCTCATCCTTACTCAGCAAACCTGCACTTTACTTTAAACTATTTTCAACCTAGCATAGTCATTAAGATTGCATCTTATTTGTACACTAGCTCTCTGTGGATTCGATCCCTAAGTACTACAACTGAACCTCTTATTTGAGAGAGTAAAGTCACTCCTTAGGGTAATTTGAGTGATATCACACGTCACGGCGAGAAACGTAGGACGTAATCAGGCGCGAGATCGGGAACTAGAGGTTCGTGTCCCTCTGGAAATAAGACTCGTACACGCACTGATATCCGATCGGAGGCGACCAAGGCCGTTGTCCCTCGGTCGGAATCTGATACGTCACTCACTTCGCGTCACAGTCAATGAGAAGCTTCTCCACGCTCTCGACCATCGACCTAGTCGGCCACACGTTTCCCAACGACTGTCCCGGAGCATCAGAGGCATGCAGTTGCTCCTGCGAAATCTCAGGACCTCTCTCAAAGACGCCATCCCCGAGATAGCGAGTTGGGACCTTGGGAAGAGTATCTCCCTCTTCTCGTCTCGCCTCAGCAGGTTCCGGACGAGCAGGATTGCGCGGAGTCATTCTCGCACGCACTGCTCGGGATCGTCGTGGCCTCGGATCATTCATCATCTCAGCTAACGCATCTTCCCTCATTAAGTCCCTCTCCGCATCAACGACAAGAAGCTTCTGCGAAAGATCAAGACTGGATACATCCCTCAACGCTTCTCGATGTACCAGATCGAACTCCTCCAAAGGCTCGTTGGTCGTCGCATCCCTAGCATGACTCGACGCCACCGCAACGCCCTTCCCTTTTTCCTCTCGCGACAACCTCCTCCGTGGGCACATCTTACCGGAAAATATTTATTCTACAAAGAGAACTAGAGAGAGAAAGTAGAGAGAAGGGAGAGCAAGAAGTACCTGTAGAGGCGAAAGTAGTGAATAGAATGAAGAGAAGGTGCGAATTTATAGAGGCGAGGAGGCGCGATTCCCAGAAGAGTCATAATTAGGTCTATTAAAGCCAAATTGGTCTTTTCTATTCCGCGACCTTCCGACTTCCAATTTAAATGGGCCAAGAATTCTCGAAGATACCCACTCCTTTTGAGACTGTTCGTCTCACATGATGGATCAGATTTCTGTGATCGATTAATCACCGAGTGAACGACTTCGCACCCGACTCCCAATCAATTTCCGAGTGAACGACTTCGCGTCCGACTCCCAATCAATTTTTGAGTGAACGACATTGCGTCCGACTCCCAATCAATTTCCGAGTAAACGACTCCGCAATCAACTCCCAATCAATTGCCGAGTGAACAACTTCACAACCAACCATCAATCAGCCACCAAGCGAATGGTTAAAAGTCAGCATCAGCGAACTGAACCTATTCAGGGAAAAGGTCGAATCGAACAGACGCCCGATCCAATCAGCGTACTGTTCAAACCCGGCTACAAGGAAGTCTGGATCCAGTGAGCAAAACGACGTTCATTCGGATTAGGCCTCCTGTTCTCCGAACTAACTCATCAAATTTATTGAAGATCGATCACCCGACTCGTCAATGAACTGGTGGGGGGGGGACTTACTGTTGGGGATGGATTGTACCCATCCACAAAGCCCATTGAACAAAAGGCCCAATCAGGCAGGCCGAATAGCCGTCGGCTCGGAAACCAACATTTGGCGCCCACGGCTCAACTCCAGACCACATTAGCCGAGTAGGGACCTGTCGGGACAAGATTGACTCGACGGCTCAGAACGAGTATTCGACTGGATAGGCCCGACGGGCCAAAAGGCCTAATCAATGAGGCGGCGAGCTAGGTCAAGTCATATCCGGACAGAGGCTATAAAAGGAGAGGATGCTTGGTTTTTCGATCCGGTGGATTGGGATGGTCCTTTTGACTTGGTCATGGAGCTTGCTTCCGAGTGCGGCCAGTGCGTCGACGCATACGTTTTCGCCGCGAGGAACCTTAATAAGTTCAAAGAAATTAAACTCCTTGGCGAGCATCTGAACGAGTCTGAGATATGCATCCATCCTATCGTTGCGGGCGTCGTAGTCGCCGCTGAATTGGCTGGCGACGAGCTGCGAATCGCAGTAAGCACTGAGTCGCTTAGCTTTGACTGCTTTAGTGAGACGAAGGCAAGCGATGAGTGATTCGCATTCCGCGTTGTTGTTGGATGCTCGGAACGAGTATTCGACTCGATAGGCCCGACGGGCAGAAAGGCCCAATCAATGAGTCGGCGAGCTAGGTCAAGTCATATCCGGACAGAGTCTATAAAAGGAGAGGAGAGCAAAGGAGAAAGGCGGACTGAAACCTAGCGGCTAGATTAGGGTTTATACTATCTTCTCAATATCTCGCCGTTCTTTATAAGTTTGAAGAAATCAAACTCCTTGGTGAGCGTCTGAACGAGTCGGAGATATGCATCCATCCTATCGCTTGGAGGTCAGAAGTCGCCGCTGAATTGGCTGGCGACGAGCTGCGAATCGCAGTAAGCACTGAGTCGCTTGATTTTGACTGCTTTAGCGAGACGAAGGCCAGCGATGAGTGATTCGTATTCCGCTTCGTTGTTGGATGCCGGGAAACCGAATTTGAAAGACTGTCGGATGAGCTCGCTTGTTGGGGACTGGTGTTGAACTCCGGCTCCCGACCCCTTGTTTGTTGAGGAACCATCGACGTGTAGAATCCAGTTGGAGTTTGGAACTTCGAGGTCTTGAGCGAGCTCTGGAGATAACTCGACGAGAAAGTCAGCGAGGACTTGAGCCTTGGCAGCGGTTCGAAATTTATAAGTGATGTCGAGCTCTCCGAGTTCTATCGCCCATTGGGTCAGTCGGCCTGCTCTATTCGTGTTCTGTAAGACGGTTCGGAGCGGCTAGTCGGTAAGGACCTCAACTGAGTGCGATTGAAAGTAGGGTTGTAATTTTCTCGCGGACTCGATGATGGTGAGAGCCATCTTCTCGAGTGTCGGATATCTGGTTTTGGGACCGGTCATCCTTCGGCTCATGTAGAAAACCGGTCGCTGCTCACCACGATCTTCCTTGATTAGGACGCTGCTGGTCGCTGTGGATGAGACCGCGATGTAAAGGGACAGGACGTCGCCTACGTCTGGTTTTGCCAGGACCGGTGGCGTCGTGAGGTATTGCTTGAGTTGGTTGAAGGCATCTTCGCACTTGTCGTCCCATACGAATTTCTTGTTTCCCTGGAGGAGTTTGTAGAACAGGAGGCATTTATCGGTGGATCGCGAAATAAATCGGTTGAGTGCTGCGATGCGGCCTGTCAGTCGTTGGACTTTGCGGCAGTTCCTCGGGCTCGGGAGGTCAAGGACTGCCAAGATCTGTTTTGGGTTTTCTTAGATTCCTCGTTGTATCACAATGTAACCGAGGAACTCTCCCGACTAGACGCCGAAAGTGCATTTGGCGGGGTTCAACTTCATCCCGTACTGATTGAGGATTTCGAAGCACTCCTGCAAATGCGTCAGGTGGTCGCCAGCTCGGAGTGACTTGACGAGCATATCGTCGATATACACTTCCATCGTAGTGCCGAGCTTATTGGCGAACATCCGGTTGACGAGTCGTTGGTAAGTTGCTCCGGCATTCTTCAGGCCGAAGGGCATCACTTTATAACAGTAGGTGCCCTTATCTATGATGAAGGCGGTCTTTTCACGATCATCGGGGTGCATCATGATTTGATTGTACCCCGAGAAGGCATCCATGAACGTGAGCATTTCGTTACCGGCTGTTGATTTGACCAAACGATCAATGTTCGGCAGTGGGTAACTGTCTTTGGGACAAGCTTCGTTGAGATCCATGAAATCAACACAGACGCGCCATTTGCCATTTTTCTTTTTGACGACCACTGGATTGGCGAACCACTCCGGGTAACGGACTACGGTGATGGAACCAGCGCCGAGCAGCCGCTCGACTTCCTCAGCGACCGCTTTGGACCTTTCCGGGCCAAATTTCCGTCTCTTTTGGCGGATAGGTTTTAAGTTTTGGTCGACGTTGAGTTCGTGGGTTGTGATGGCGGGATCAATTCCTTTCATGTTCGACATTGTCCATGCGAAGGTGGACAAGTTTTGTTTTAAAAACTCCAGGATCTTCTGTTGCATCTCCTCGGATAAGTAGGCGCCAATTCGCACGACTTTGCTCGGATCCGAGTCGTCGATCGGTACTTCGAGGACCTCCTCTTTCTGGGGGCAAACCTTGCTTATAGGAGGAGATACGGAATTGACGAGTGACTGCGAACGTTGCCCCTTGACGGTGGCGATCAGAACATCCCTTGCAGCTCTTTGACGGATCGAACCGAGTCTCCGCAAGGTGGTGATCCTCCCATATCACGTTTATTCGTGGCCTAGCTTGCGTATGTTTTGCGGGAAGCATGGTTCGAAGGTCGTTACTCACCTCTTGTTTCCCTGTCTTTTTGCGATCAAGCGTTTTGCGCAAGTCGCCTACTCGAGCATTGAGCTGATCTCGCAAATCGACGATAGACGCATCATTCGGACATTCTAGTGAAGGCTCACGGGTCGATGTACGCTTTTCTCGGTTGGAATTTATCTTGAACCGGAGATCAGAGGGTCTGGGTGGCTCGTCGATTACCGGAGCGTTCTTTCGCTTAAGGAACGTCCGTAAGTCCTCGGTTCGGGAGGTTTTTCGATGTCGCTTTCTTTGTCGGACGATGAACCTGGCTGGACGCGGATGACTTCAATTCTTTGCCGAGTTGAAGGTTGACCCTCGTATGCCGAGACATCATCATCATCATCTTTCTGTCGGGGAGCCTGCTCCATGTCTTTCGGTCGCTGATCGTTCTGAAGTGGTTTGCCCTGAGTTTTTCGTTGGTTCTTCCTATCCTTGTTCCTACTCCAGCTGCTTTCGCATTTCGGTTTTGGAGGAGGAATTTTGAATTCGCCACTCTCGAGTGAGGAGAGGAATTGTGCATACAAGGTTTTGCACTCGAACGTGTCGTGACCTTTGACGCCATGGTACTTGCATTGTTTGGTAAGGTCTGGAGGGGTTCGAGATGGTCATATCGTTGAATCGACTTGAGCGACCACTGTGGTACTTGGTTCACGGGGTGGTTCGCTCGGAGAGTCGGTCTCTCGGTGGTAAGTTTCCATTTTTTCCTGTCGACGACCAGAGTTGAGATGGGTTTATTATTCTCGTCGACAACGTACAGGAGGCTGTTCTTGCGATTGTTTTTGTCGTTTGGGGTATGCTGCCGAGGTTCGACGCGAGTGTTATCGGTGTTTTTGGGTGCCGATTGTTTCGTCGCGGCTAGTTTGCCCATGATTGCCTTGGTGTCCTCTTCCATCCGGATGAAGTTATGGGATCGAGCGATGGCGTCTTGGAGCGACAAGGTGGGGCTGCGGTACAGGTCTTCGCGAAATTTGCATTCGACCAGGAGGGTGTTCATCAAGGCATCTATAGCTATATGGTCGGGGATGCTAATCCGTGAGACGACCGACTTGAATCGTTCCATGTAGTCTCGAAGGCTTTGATCCTTCGATTGCTTGAGGTTCCAAAGGCTAGACGTCGTCGCTTCATATTTTGCGAACATAATGTAAATCTTGAGAAATGCCAAGGAGAGCTGTTTGAAGCTACTGATTGAGTTCTCCTCGAGTCCCGAGAACCAGGTCAAGGCTTGCTCGTTCAGTGTCTCAACGAATAGATGGCAATAGCCTGTGTCTTTTTCCTCGTTGGATAGTCGAGCTCTAGCCATCGCAATGTTGAAGGCCGTTAGGTGTTCGACGGGGTCGCCTCCGGGTTTATAGTTCGGGAGACGCAAGTTTTCCATCTTTCCGAGCTGAACTCTGGTTAGCTCTTTGGTAAAATGTGTACAAGAGGTAGAGGCTATAACACTGTCGTTCTCGGGGGCCGCGCTTGTGGCCTGATGGATCCTCGAGCTCATTTGTTGGAAACCCATCTTGAGCTCAGAAATCTCTCGGACTGTCGCCGGGTTGGATGTTTTTGGGGAAGTGTCGGCGACGGAGCTTCGTTTGGTTCGGGGTCGTTTATTACGCGACCGTCCGCTGATGTCGCAGGGTCTGTATTGAAGAGGTGACGGCGGTTCAGTTGGGATCCAAAAGGTACGCTGAGGGCAGCTACGATGGCAGCGAGCTGCTCGTTTTTTTTTCTGGACCTCCTCTTAGTGGGCGAGTCGTGCCATGACGGAGCTCATGAACTCCGACGAGAGCGGGGGAAAGGGTGGAGGCGTGAGCTCCAGCTCGTCGCCTGAAGTTCCAGGGTTCGTATCGCCGGTCGTCATGTCGGTCAGAAACGCTAGTTTTGTTCAGCCCCACGGTGGGCGCCAATTGTTTAAGGTTAGTTTGGTCAAAGAAAGTAAATACAACTCGAAATGGGTTGAACAGAGGCGTTTATTAGAAACGAGATGAAGAGATTACAAAGGTGGAGAAAATGTTTATTAAGCCGGTGCTCGGAGAGCTTTTAGTCGGAGGAAGTACAGAACGGCGAGATATTGAGAAGATAGTATAAACCATAATCTAGACGCTAGGTTTCAGTCTGCCTTTCTTATTTGCTCTACTCTCCTTTTATAGCCTCTGTCCGGATATGACATGACTTAGCTTGCCGCCTCATTGATTGGGCCTTTCGGCCCGTCGGGCCTATCGAGTCGAATACCCGTTCCGAGCCGTCGAGTCAATCTTTTCCCGGCTGGTCCCTACTCGGCTAAAGTGGTCTGGAGTTGAGCTGTGGTCGCCGAATGTTGGTTTCCGAGCCGATGGCTATAAGGCCTGCCTGATTGGGCCTTTTGTTCGATGAGCTTTGTGGATGGGTACAATCCATCCCCAACACTAACCTCAGATCAGACTCCCTGCAGTCCCAGGTTCCTGCTAGTTTCGGGTCCTATCCTCAGATCAGACTCCCTGCAGTCCCTGGTTCCTGCTGGTTCCGGGTCCTAACCTCAGATCATACTTCCTGCAGTCCCTGGTTCCTGCTGATTTCGGGTCCTATCCTCAGATCAGACTTCCTGCATTCCCTGGTTCCTGCTGGTTCCGGGTCCTATCCTCAGATCAGATCCCCGCAGTCTTCGGATCCGCCGATTCCATGCCCCAACCCAAAACCGAGTCTACAATTATTGACTCCTGCTAGTTCTGGGTCTTCACTACACATCAAGTCTCAACAACCTTTGGATCCAATGGGGGCAGCTACCACCAAGCAAGCTCTAGACGACATCCATGCTTCCAGACTCACAACACCGCCTCATATGAGAAAGATCCAAGGTTCTCAAGCAGGACACAACATTTTCCAGCCGGGTTTACAACTTGGACGTCCAAAGACAACAGGAGTCAGAAGAAGAGCTCCTGGAAATACTGCAAGCGTACCACGCAACCACTAAGAGGTAACCGGAGAACCACCTTTCTCTTTAGGCTTTAGAATCTAAGTGGTAGTGGAATCCTAGGTAAGCCAAATAGCTGGGCGGATAGAACGCCTTTTAATACTCATCAAATTCCATTGGAGTTGTTCCGCGAGAGGATCCCCGCCCAAGAGCCGGGAACACTGCTTCTCTGCCTCCTGCAAAGGAGCTGAAGATAAACGCGAACTGTACGTCAAGACATGCTGGCCTTCAAATTCTTGGGTCCAATTAGAGCAAAGGGGAGTGAAAGAGGACGGAGAACACACGTTCCAGCTACTATTCACCCATGGGTTCCGGGTTCCCACTTCCATGTCCCAGATCCCAGGTCCCGGATCCCAGGTCCCGGGTCTCCGGCTACCCACCTTACATAGAGGTGAAATCCAATGGCTCCACAAGAAAGCAAGCTCCGACCACCTTACTATTGCTTTTCCCGGCAACAAACCCTGATATACCTCTAAAGGAAACTAAGTCCTTCTACTCCCTACAAACTCCCGAGGAAACTCAGGACATGTGTCTTTACAATTTTCCGAGGCCACGCGCCTCTCCAAGTTTCTGAGGAAGCTAAGGCCACATGCCTCTCCAAGTCTCCAAGGCTGCACCCCTCGACAAGATTTAAGAAACAGAAATTCCCAGTGAAGGAGTCAAGAATACGCAAGTCTACAAGCTTCCAAGGAAATAGGTCCAAGGCACGTGCCTTCCTGAACTTCTACGAAAGAGAGAATTGAGAGGAAAGCAGGGGGCAAATTAGTTAACACTCAACCCAAGGGGAAAACATGCGTCAACAAATCTCGTTGGCTTGCCCACTAAAGAGAGGATTCAAGACAAAGCGATGGGTCATTTAGTGACATCCAAGAAGCGCTGAGAGTGGCTCACCTAAGTGGAAGCAGAGAGCAGCCAGTAGAAATTACTAAACGACATCGACAAAAAGGGAATATCTACAGATCCTCATGTGCCAGAGCACTAGTTCCAAGGAGCCTCCAGATTCTCAAGGATAAATCTACGGGACCTCCAAGGTCAGAACATGAAGCCCTTCAAAGACTTAGTTCCCAAAGATGAGTGTGGGAACCGAAATTCACACCGTCGAGTTTTGTTAATCGGAGAAAACCCAAGTTAACCTAGCCTTCCTACGATTTCTCGTAAGAGACCGCTTTCGGCTTGACGCTGGTCATTCCGGATGGATTTCAACTATTTGTATAGTTAGGATGACCGGTGTTTAACCTGACCACGTCCGTTTTATACGACAGCTGAGGATCCATTTCGACGACCGGATCTTTCATAACTTTCCCAAAGTCCTTCTTTGATAATCCCGAGTGAGATGGTACATGAATGTTGTCTCCGTAGACCTGATGGTCGAGCTATGGGAACTAGGACGAGGAGTGCGTTTTAGCCCAGCGGGCGAGTCCTCGGTCGCGGGCGTCCTGCATGTTGGCGGCGACCACGGCACAGGCGTCGCTTGCGTGGAAGACTTCGGCATGGGTTGTCCTCACAGGCGGCCTCCGGTGCGATCGTCCTGGTCGGTGGTGAGGCTGCCCCGTCGCGGGCCATCCTGCGCCCGTGGTAAGTGGCTCGGCACGGACCGTCTCGCCATTAGGCGAGGCAGGCGTAATGAGTCGTCCTCGCCCGTGGGCGAGGTGGCCTCGGTGCAGGTTGTCCTGCTTGGTGGTGACCTGATGCGGGCCTTCCAGCCGGTGGGCGAAGCGACTTCCGGTCGCGGAGTCGTCGTCCGGCGAGGTGACCTGGCACGGGCCATCCTCGCCGGTGGACGGGCTAGGAACAGACTGGATGTACTTGCGCCTGGGATTGTACGGCGGTGGCGCTGGCGCTGAGCCAACGCAGGCGAGCTGGTGCCCGGCGCTGGACGAAGCTGGCGCCGGCACGGGGCCAGCACCAGCGACTGGCGCCGGCGCTGGGCGAGTTGGCGCCCAGAGGGCGGCGCGAGGCGAGCTGGCTCCTGGCGCCGTGCTCGGGGCCAGCACGCCGAGCTGGCGCCGGCGCTTGAATTAGCTGGCGCCGGCGCTGGACAAGCACTACGCCAGCAGGCGAGCGGCGCCTGGTGCCAGCATCGGCGAAGCCGGGCGCCTGGTGCCAGCATCGGCGAAGCCGGGCGCCCAGCCGGTGCCAGCACGGGCGAGCGGCCTGGTGCCGGTTCCAGCTGCAGGCGAGCGGCGCCTGGTGCCAACGAGGCGAGCGGCGCCTGGTGCCAGCATCGGCGAAGCCGGGCGCCTGGTGCCAGCATCGGCGAAGCCGGGCGCTTGGTGCCAGCATCGGCGAAGCCGGGCGCCTGGTGCCAGCATCGGCGAAGCCGGGCGCTTGGTGCCAGCATCGGCGAAGCCGGGCGCCGACCTTGGTCATGCCTGTTCTTTTCGATCTAACCTTTGTTGATCTTTTTGCGGAAAGTTAGCAGACAGGAAATGATCTTTGCCGTTGATTTCGAGATAACTGTTTTTGACCCCAACAGTTAGCCCCCCAGCCCGTAAGACTCGGAGACGATTTTGCGGGCGAATGACTTGTGTTTGAAAATCGAAATTTTTGGCTAAGAGGATCTTATTTCGAAAATTCTCATATTCTTATAAGTAGTAGCTCATATCTCCTCATTCTTCACACACTCCTCCTTTTCTAAACTTCTTTCTCTTTTGCTCTCTCAAAGAAGATGTCTTCCTCTCGGTTGAAAGAAAGATTCGGCGTCGAGATGGGTGAGGCCAGTCAGGCATCGACGGTTTCAGCTGTTCACGAAGTCACTCCGTCCCTCATTGCTGGTTTTGACTCTTTCAAGGAAAAATTGTCGCGGCGCAGCGCTGCGAAAGGGTCGAACCAAGCGAGAACCGAAGCGCCTAGCGCTCCTTCTCCGCCTGTGCCTTTGTCCCTGATCCCTTGTTCTGCGGTTCCATCCGATGCTCCCTTGCCCGTGGGGAGGGCAGTCATCCCCGAGCAGATTCCCGACGTTCAGGATCGTCCTTCAGGCTCCTCTACTGCTCCGATCATAATTTCTGGTCGGGATGATGTGGTCGAGTCCACACCTCCAGCTTCGAAGATATTTTTGGGACTCCCAGCACCCAGTGCTGCACCATTGCCCAAGGGGCGTTCGAGGCGGTGCCCGAGCAGGCGGGAAAGAAAGAGGTGCACTAAGAGCTAAGCGGTGAGCGCCGGGATTGTTGTCGCAACATCGTTCCAAGGTTTCGATTTTGATTTATCCGTAATTCTTCTTTTCTTTTCTTTTTGCAATGATCTTTACCCTTTCTTTGCCGGACAGTTTGTGTCGCTGATAGATGGGATGCTTGGCGAATGCGGATCAGAGGTCGCACGTTTGACGAAAGAGTTGGAGTCATCGCAGGAAGCGTTGAAACGTGCCGAGGCTGCATTGCAGACCGTCGAAAACACCCATGCTGCCAAGACATCTCAGCTCGAAGTTTGAATTGGCGACCTCGAAAGCGACCTTGGGAAGACCGCGAGTTCGCTGCTCAAAGTGAAGAAGGAGAAGAAACACAAATCCTGGTCAGATGCGTCTCCAACGAGGCGATCCAGAACTATGAAGAGGCGAGTGCTTTCGCCGTCAGCAGAGATTGTTGATCCCCGCGGTGACTTATTTGCTCGTTTGACGAGGATTGCCGGTTTGTTCGAATCTCTGATAGCTGTCCGTAATAGGGACTTGGCTTTGGTGGGAATCGAAGGGAGCTTGGGCGAGCTTCAGCTGTTTAGGGCTCTGAGGTACGACTCACGGATTCGAGGAAGCCAGGTTGTTATCTTGCAAAGAAGGATTGTCGGCTTCCGAAGGGAACTTCGACTCGATTCTCGCTGGTCTGAAGTCCGACTGCACCCTTGTACCAGATTCGGAGGGCTCGGAGGATCAAGTCCATGCAGCCGAGGATCGAGAGGCTGGCGCGGATGAGGCAGGCAGTGGAGGTGCGACCGAGGGAGTTGATAGCGAGGCCATTCCCGCTGCGGGTGAGTTTGAGGATGAAGGTGATGCTCTGATGAGCGTCTAGGTTTATCAATCCCTTTGAGTGATTTTTTATTTTGTTTGTGTTTCGGCTGCTATGAGGCCATGATGTATTTTTTTCGGGACTGGCCGTTGGTAGCTTTGAATCCCTGCCCTTTTTAGGGCGTTTGTTGAACTCGCGGCTCAATCTATAATATTTTGGGTTTTTATGGCTTTTTAAATGAACTTCTTTTTATCGAAGTTAGAGGGACAGGGTGTGAGTTGTCGTCTCATTCATGCCTCTCAGATGATCACCGTATCCATCGATCGTACAATGCAAGATTTTTCGCGGCTTACTGTTTTGTGCGAAGGTTCGTGAAACGAATAGACTTAAGTGAAGAGACAAGTTTTGAGATCTCGTATCGGGTACTGATACTATGCCTATGAGATGTCAAGATCCAGCATGGCTGGGTTTAGGGCAAGACCTAGGTTTACTCTCGGACTGAGGCTTTGCGATGAGAAGTCGGCTTTCGTTTTGCCTGTTTGCGATTTTAACCTGACTCGTACCGTTTTAAAATCCGCGAATTGTTATCGGCTTATATGATTTGTTTAGGTGCAAATCGAGCTACTTCCGTTAGGAAGAGCTAACCAAAATTTTGGACTTCTTGTATAGCGCGCTATGTTATCCTTGTCGGATGTAAGAGAGCCTACCTTAGAGGGTGGCTTATTGTCTGTTTAGGACGTTAGAGGTTGTTTGTTGTGATCAGCAACAACAAAATAATACAATTTTGAGGTGCGTTTATATGTTTTTGAGTTCTAGAGACGAAGATTTCGTCTGGAATGTTTTGCGGAAAAGAATGTCCTTCAAACGTTAGCGACGTCTCGCAGTGCTGAAGGTCGATTTTTCCCTATGCCGCATTTCGTGGTTGAAACCCTTGCAGGCTTGGGGATGTTTTGCGAATATTCGCAGCCAGAAAACTGTTGTTTCCGTTTGGATGCGGGACCAAGGGGTCGCGTAAATTTGACCTAGGGAGAAACGTCTACATTCACTTTGCTTCGTGAAGTGGCCTTCCGGGGTTTTTTTTTGGATGTGATAATCGCTTAGTGGATACTAGATCTGTTGTCGTTGCCGTTTAGTAGTTGGCGAAATGTGTTGTTTATAAAGAGTTTGAAAGTTTCAGGATTTTCGAAATTGCGGGAGTATAATGCAGTATATGCATTCCCACTCTCCTTAATCGGGGATAGCTGAACTCGCCGGTTAGCGAGTTGCCTACGTACCCTTTTAGGGATCAAGCCATCTCAGAAGTTCTTCAGATCACGCCATTGTTAGTGATAGTATTTTTAAGATGCATCATGCTCCAAGTTTTGGGATTTTCGTCTTGCATGTTAGCGATTTGATGCGAACCTGGTCGGACTACTTTTATGACTTTGTATGGTCCTTCCCGGTTTTCCTGTGTTTTGGTTCGGTGTTTTGGAAGACTTTATGAAGACTATATCGCCTTCTCTGAACCTGCGATGGCGACGCTTGAGTTGTAGTACCTTGCGGCAGCATGCTGGTAATTTTGATTCAATGAGCCTGGTCGCGCGCTCATTGATAAGATCGAGATTGTCCAGCATCATAAGCGTCGTTTAAATCTTCTTGTTAGGGAGGAATCTTCTCCGTACTCGGGAATTCTACTTCGCGGGATCATGCATTCCGTTCGTAAATGAGGCGAATGGGGTTTCACCAGAGTCTGCCTGGTTGTACGACGCGACCAAAGAACTCCTTGAGCTCCTCGCCCATCGCCCCTTTTTGGAGTCTAGGCGCTTTTTTAGTCCGTCAAGGACGGTCTTGTTGATGGTTTCTGCTGGCCGTTGCACTGCGGATATCTGGGAGTTGACTTAGTAAGTCGTATTTTCCATTTCTCTCAGAATGCCTCGAATTGGGTAGAGATGAACTGAGACCCGTTGTCTGTTACGATTTCGTAAGGGACCCCGTGTCTGGTGATTATGTTCTTCCATACGAAGTTCTCGACTTGTACGTCTTTGATACTTGCGTCGGAATCTGCCTCCACCCGTTTTGAGAAGAAATCCGTGAGGACCAGGAGAAAACGTTTCTGCTTCGAGTTATGCAGTGGTCCGAAGATGTCTATGGACCATCGCATAAAGGGATAAGGGGATGAGATGGTCGAGAGGACTTCCGCGGGCTGATGGATCGTCGGTGCGTGCCTTTGGCATTTTTCGCACTTTCGAGCGAACTTTTCGCAGTCTTTGATCATAGTTGGCCAGTAATAACCGTGGCGTTTTATTTCGACTACGAGAGATCTTCCGCCGGAATGGTTTCCGCATGACCCGGAATGGACCTCCTCCATTACTCTTCTCGCTTTTTCGCCTTCGGCGCAGGTCATGAGTGGGCCGGAGAATCTCCATTTGTAGATTTCTCCTTCTACCGCTACGCATCAGTAGCGGCCTGGGTCTTGATTTTGCGGGCTGCCCACTTTTCGGTGGGAAGTGTTCCGTCGATTATGTATGCTCGGATCGGTTCAAGCCAAGGGCTGTCGCAGCCGTATTCCGACTGATCCACGTTTTCTTCCGGTGGGTTGTCTGTTTCCTCCGCGTTTTTGATTTGTGGTCGAATAAGGTTAGTGATCATCGGTGGTCCGATGCTTGGATGTTCAATGAATTCGATGGGAATTACCCGACTTAGCCCAGGATCCGAACTCGATGCGAGTGCGGCCAAGGCATCCGCCTGAGTGTTTTCTGAGCGAGGAATCCTTGTGAGGGAAAAGTGGTCGAAGTTTCGGGAGAGATCTTGGATGAGTTTAAGATATGCGTCCATTCTTTCGTCCCTTGCTTCGTATTCCCCGCTGTACTGATTTGCGACTAACTGAGAGTCACAGTAAGCGTGAATATTACGGATTTTCAACCCTTGGGCTAGTCGTAAGCCTGCAACGAGTGCCTCATATTCGGCCTCGTTGTTTGACGCATGGAACTCCAATCAAAATGACTGTTCTAAGATTTTGCCAGTCAGAGACGTGAGCCGGATTCCGATCCCGGACCCTTGCTTGGACGATGATCCGTCGACATGAAGGATCCAGGTTGAGTTTGGTTCCGCGTTTGTCATATCTCCCGTGGGCAGTTCCACCAAGAAGTCTGCCAATACTTGAGACTTTGCGCAGGTTCTTGGGCGGTACTCTACGTCATACTCACTTAGTTTGATTGCCCATTTTGCGAGTCTTCCTGACTGACTCGGACTGTGCAAAATCGTTCGTAAGGGGAAGGTGGTGAGGATCACAATGGTATGCGACTGAAAATACGGCTGGAGTTTTCTTGCTGATGTTACAACTGCAAATGGTAGCTTTTCCATCAGGGGATACCGGGTCTCGGCGTCCAGCAACGTTTTGCTTATGTAGAAGACCAGTTTCTGCTCACCGCGTTCTTCTCTTATCAAAACGCTGCTTGCCGCTGTCGTGGATACTGCGATATACAGGAACAAGGGCTCTCCCTCCACTGGTTTTGCGAGGACGGGAGGAGTGGCCAGGTAATGCTTTAGCTGTTGGAAAGCTTTTTCGCACTCCTCTCTCCACTCGAATTTCTTGTTCCCTTTTAATGTGTTGTAGAAAGGAAGGCATTTGTCCGTTGAGCGCGAGATAAAACAATTTAAGGCGGCGAATCTTCTTGTCAGCCTTTGGACTTCCCTTTTGGTTTTGGGCGAGACCATTTCTATTAATGCGTTTATCTTTTTGGGGTTAGCCTCGATTCCGCGACATGTGACTAGGTAGCCGAGAAATTCTCCCGACGCCACGGCGAATCTACATTTAGCCGAGTTTAATTTCATGTTGTGCAAATTCAACCTTGCGAAACACTCTTCCAAATGGGAAACGTGATTGTGTTTGTCTAGGGACTTTACGAGCATGTCATCGATGTATACTTCCATAGTTTTTCCGAGCTGCTCGGAAAACATTCGGTTGACGAGTCGCTGGTAAGTAGCGCCTGCGTTCTTGAGGCCGAAGGGCATTACTTTGTAGCAATACGTCCTGCGGTCAGTGATGAATGCGGTCTTCTCACGATCGTGTGGGTTCATCATAATCTGATTGTACCCGGAGAAGGCGTCCATAAATGATAAAAGTTTGTTTCCTGCTGTTGCTTCGACAAGTCGGTCGATATGCGGGAGTGGAAAGCAATCTTTTGGGCAAGCATTGTTGAGATCGGTGAAGTCAACGCAGACTCGCTATTTGCCGTTTTTCTTCTTGACCACGACTGGGTTAGCGAGCCAGTCTGGGTACCTGACTTCCGTTATTGACCCTACTTTAAGGAATTTTTCAACTTCCTCGTTTACCGCAGTCGCACGCTCTGGTCCTAGTTTCCGCCTTTTTTGCTTGATAGGTTTGTAGGTTGGGTCAATGTTGAGCTCGTGGCAGGTTATGCCGATGTCGATTCCTGGCATATCCTCCGAGGCCCAAGCGAATGTGCTAAGGTTATTTTTGAGACAGGCTATAAGCTCCGTTCTCAAAGGTTCGCGGAGGTTGGCCCCGATCTCGATGCATCGCTCCGGGAATGATTCGTCTATGCAGACCGAGATCACTGGTTCGCAAGTTAGTTCGCGCTTCCTGTCTAAGGCTTCGATCCTCTGAGATTGCCAGGAGACGTTCGAGTCTTGTTTTGGGGCATTCCCACCGGGAGTAGTTTTTACCTTCTTGTTTTGGGAGGCTTCGACTGCTGAGTTTTTTCTTTTCAGCTCGGCGGCGAAACATACTTGTGCCATCCTGCGATTTCCTTGTATAGTTTCGATTCCGCGAGGGGTTGGAAACTTTAGACACAGATAGAAAGTCGAGGGGATCGCTCGCATAGAATTCAGCCATGGAGTACCGATGATTGCGTTATGCGATGTTGGACGGTCGACGACTAAGAATTCCGTGATTTTGGCGACACTCCCGGCTTTAACGAAGAGGCTGATCGAGCCGAGAGTCATAGTAGCATCTCCCGAGAGTCCGAATATTGGATTAGGTTCTTCTGAGACGGAACACAGGTCGACCTCCATTCTCTCGAGGGTACTTTTGTAGATAATGTTGGCCGAGCATCCGGTGTCGACTAATACTCTTGCTACGTCGATGTCCTGGATTGTTAGTTCGATTACAAGGAGATCGTTGTAGGGTTTGGCCTGGTCGGCCGTTCCCTGATCCTTGAAAGAAACAACATCGCTGGCTACTGGAGCGGACATCATATATCTTTTATTGCTTAGTGACTTTCGAGTTAGAGAATTCGTCCCCCCCTCCTTCTAGCGCCAAACTGTGGGAACCGAAATTCACACCGTCAATTTCCGATAAACGATTATGAAGGAAAACTGAGTTAACTTGATCTTCCTTGAAGGTCCGAATTCTCTGCGTAATCACTTTTCGAATTGATAAAAGATAGATAGCAAGATAAAAGATGAATGGTCGCTCAGAGGCGTTTTATTAAAAGTAAGAGTACAAGATTTCTCCAAGAGGAGTAGAAATATGCTAACTTATCGAAACAACAGAACAAGAGGCGATCAAGACGTCTAAGCCTTTCCGTACTAGTCTAACCACCTAAGTCCTAAGTTCTCTAAGCTAGCAGGAATTCTCTAAGTCTAAAATCTTGGATCCCCTTCTCTTCTGCCCCAGCTCTCCTTATATAGTCACTTTAGGTCGGTGGCCCGTTTAACCTTTCGCCTTTGGGCCGGAGTTTATCTCTTTGAAATATTCCATTTTCGTCGATCTTCATTGCTATCCTCGAACATTGACATTTATCTGCGGAAACTTAACATTTATCCTACTATGATAAGTTAGGATAAACCGTCATAGCTCTTACTGGGCTTGGGTCTCCAAAATCATAAGTGAGCCCATGGACAAGTTTCGAGCCCTCGGACGTTCATACGATTTTCTCAGAAGATTATCTTCCCCGCAAAACAAATCATATAGCCTAAAGGATCTATGTTCGAGTTGATCGCCCTTGTTTTACACGATAGACTTTGCGGAAGAACTAACCTTCCTAGCTCTAATTGTAACACTTCGAGGATAACTCCAATCGAAGTTGAACCGGGAACGCTAGGTCCGTAACTAAGGTGATATGACTTCACGGAAGCCACGAGGTGCGCATCTAACTTGGGCGGCTAGGAACAGACTGGATGTACTGGCGCTCGATCGGCACGGCGAAGCTGGCGCTCGCTTCGGTGGCCAGCACGGCCGAAGCTGGCCCGGCGCTGGGCGAGCTGGCGCCCGGCGCCGGTGCCAGCATGGGCGAAGCCGGGCGCCGTGCCCGCACCAGCATCGGCGAAGCCGCCGTGCCCGCACCAGTATCGGGCGAAGTCGGCACCTGACGCCGGTGCTAGCATCGGCCAGCCGGCGCTCGCGCCCGGTGCCAGCATCGGCGAAGCTGGCGCCTGGTGCCGGGGCCAGCATCGGCGAAGCCGGGCGCCTGACGCCAGGGACCTTGGTCATGCCTGTTTTTTTCCGATCTAACCTTTGATGATCTTTTTTGCGGAAAGTTCGCAGACAGGAAATGATCTTAGCCGTTGATTTCGAGATAACCATTTTCGACCCCAACAGTTAGGTGGCTCGTGTCCGGTCGGTCCGATCCATACTTGCTTATTTTCGAGACCTCATCCGGACTGAATGAATTCTCGATGCTCTCTAGTTCGTGTCCGCAGAAAACCATCTTTTATTCGGTTTACCATTTCCCGGGAACGTTTGGTTTTCAAAGACTAAACAAGAGTTGGTTTTCCGAGAACTTTCGGGTATTGATTCCGTCGCGACCGGTTTTGACCAAGTTAGCCTCCCAGCTAGCTAGGATCCGTTGACCTGAGTGTGAGGTCCTAGCTTACGGTATGACTCGTCTAGGTAAAATCAGACGTAATCATTTGCCAAAAGTTCGAGAGTGAACAGTAACTCTTTTTCCTATATATGGGTGGAGTAAATCTTTGCTCACTTTCCTCCACAAGAAAATTTCTTCAAAGTAAAAACTTCTTTCATCCTCACTCCCTTTACCTTAGTGTCAAAATGACTTCAAGAAAGAGATCCTCTAAGAAACAGACTCCCCCCAATCATCTTCCGGCAATCCTTGCGCCGATGAGGAAGTTGTCCCCAAAGAGGAATTCGAGGTCGAGCAAGAAGAGAAGGAGGCATTCTGGGAAGCTTTGTGCAGCTCGATACCTCCTCCGCCCGAAGTCTTTTACCCCGTCAGGCCTGCGACGCAGCCCGATGCTACCCTTTCGAGTAGGACCTCTCCCGTCTATCTTAAAACCCTTCAGGAGTTTTACACAGTTCCGAGGGAGGTTGTGTTTCGAATCCCAGTGCATGGGGAGAGTGCGGAGGATCCTCCGGAGGAATTCTTTACATGCTACGAAGCTTTCTTGACACGTTGTCGCATGTGGTTCCCGATCCCTGAGGCCATTGTCCGCGCACTAGACCGTTTCAAGCTGTCGATAAGTCAGCTGAACGTTGCAGCGCCGCTGAACCTTCTCGGCGTGTTGATCCTGAGCTACGAGCTCGGAATGGATCTCAGCCCCGGCGACTTTTAAGGGCTATGGTCGACACGGAAGACCTCGATCGACTACTCGTATCGCATGGCTCCTAAAAAACATATGTAGATTATCCAGGGGTATACTTCAAACGCCAAGGGATGGTTCAAGCGTTTTTTCTACGTCCGAATTGACGGTGCTTCCGTCGAGGAAATCTTTCTCCCTTTGTTCCATGGTGAATGGAACTTTCATCATGGTACCATGTTTGGAGATACTCGGAGGTATCTAACACATTTTTTTTTATTTTGCAGTGAACAACATCCTCCCCGCGACCCCTAAGGACCTGTACGCTAAGCGCGATCTTCTCCGCAACGGTCCGTTCTTTTGGGACTCCTTCACCCTAGACAGGATCCGGAACGCAGTGGCGCTTCAACGATCGCGGGGAATCCCCCGACACTTTGGTGCGCCAGATAACGACAAACCAAATCCTGACGTCGCTCCCGTGCGGAGGGAGTTGCTTTTGACGATGGGAACTTCATCTCGGAGGACCTTCCGCCACCCGGATGGACTCCTGGGTTCGCCCCGGGTGATGGAAGTGGGACTAGCGAGGCTCCTCTTCCAGACGACTTCTTTGCTAACCTTCCTCCTGGTTTAACTACTCCAGAGTCGCTGGACAAAGTATCGAGGATGGAGGGTCGCGGAAGGTTCTCGATTAATCAACGAGGTTTGGTTCCCGATAATTCTTTACTCGTCAAATACTAGTTGTATTTGATCATTGGTTTTTGCAGGGGATGCGGGTTTTCAACGCGGTGCTCGACGGAGGTTTCAGGGAGGCGCGTCTTTCGCATTTCAAAGCCGAAGAGATCGAGAGGAAATTCGTCCATTTCCAGAACGAAGTCGCGGATAAAGATCGTGAGCGGGCCGAATCTTATTCCCGAGCTCTCCTTCGTGCGGAGAGGAAAGGGAGGAGGACGGTTGCTGCTGAGCTAGCGAGGAGAGCCTCGTTGTTTGATGCTGAGTTCAGGAGTTTCAAGGATGCCCAGTACTTCGTGGGTGACTTCCGCGAATATCACGGCTCGGTTGGTACCCTTTGGAAGTCACATGATGCTAACGTTTCCTTTCTTTCCGAGGTCACTGATATGTCAAGCCTTATGGAAGGGTGTGCCCATGCTGAGTCAGCGGTTCCTCTGATCGAGGGGACTCTGGGATCCCATCATGGTCTCGGAGGATGATGAGGGACTTTTCAAGGGTCCAATCAAATGTTGTAGTATACAAGATGTCAATCCAATTCTAAGAGATTTCAATGCAAAGGGAATGCAAATCTATGCTTAAGCTAAGTGCAACCATAAAGTGAGATAAGATGATTATAAACTAAGGCAATACTAGAAATGCAATAAAAGATGAACTTTCTTTTCAATATGAGGCAAGGGGATTCTCGGGACAAGGGAATTGACTTTGGGTGATCAAGCTTCAATCTAAGATGGCAAACTTTCAATCTATCTAATACCTTAAGCCTAGACACGATCCTAAGCAAGCTCTATCTCTGTATGAATGCTCATTCACTAACATATCTCAAGCATCTAATCTCTTAGGTTGAATAATATGAAAGAAATCATTAAGAACAAGTCCATTAGCTATCTTAACACCTTTAACAACAAATCTGTTTGGTAAAGAATGTTAAAAGCATTGGAGAGTTGGTTCAGACATTTCATAGAACACCTTTCGGGCATGAAATGCCTATATCTCTCTTTTGAAGAGGCCAACTCCAAAATAGCAAGAAGAACACTCTACAAGCAAGGATCAAGAAGGATCTACCCTAAAACATCTTAGATCTACCCCTAATCACCCTTAGTCTCCCAAGCCCATGAACCCTAGATAGATCTACTCACTAATAGGCATGGAAAACCTTAAAACCATGGATGATTCAAGGCTAAACATGATTAGTGATAGAAATAATCCAGCAAACACAAGAAAATAAGATGAAAAAGGATTCAAGATCCAAACTTTCTTCAAAATCTAAATGTGTTTTTGAGAGAAAAGAAGTTAGTTCTCACAAAGGAGATTACAAAAGGTCCTTGGAGCCACTTAAGTTTCGACCAATCAGAAGCCAAGAAAAAGGAAGAAGCTCCGGCCACCCGGGTCAGGTGATGCCGTCCAGCCCGCGTGTGTCCAGGCCGCGTGCCGTCTGAGCCCAACCACCATCCAGCCCGTGCGGGCTCTCAAGTCCGGGTTGATCAGGCCGGGTGTCTCCAGCTGTGCGGGCTGTCCAGGCCGGGTGCATCCAGCCGCGTACCGTCCTTGGCTTCCAGCATCCATCGGGTCGTGCGGGTGGGAGCAGCCAGGTGTCTCAATCCGCGTGCAGTCCCTGGCTCCCAGCAAGCATCAAAACGTGCGGGTCCTTCTCCCCGGGTAGTCTAGGACGGGTGTCCTCCCTCATTCAAGCCGTACTGACCTCGTCCAAGCATGTTCGGGTGATCGACCTCGGGTGTGCCTACCCGGGTGGGACTGATATGCCTCCAGTGATTTGATCATAACTCCTCCAATATAACTCCAAATGACTTGAAACCACTTCCATTGGAAAGCTAACTCAATATTCTCTGTCTACACAAAATCTTAGAAACAGAAGATTTTTCTAAGGCCTCCGTCCATGTTCACCTTTCACCCCCTTTTGGATCATAATGCTCCCAAACATCTCCAGTCACTCCATCCCACTCTCCAGCACCTAATAAGCACATATGAATACAATATGGACCTAAAGATGCCTAATGCCTAATCTAAGTGATCAAAATGCACAAGATATGATAGCTAAAAACATGTAAATATGCAAGATATCAACTCCCACACACTAGTCCTTTACTTGTCCTCAAGAAACACTCAAAGCACTCAACTTGACATCCTAAAGAAACATAGCAAATAGCATGAGCAAAACTCTCTTATTATGCTCTAGCTTCATAAGGCCTATCAATTACTCTAATGCCTCTACACAAGATGCAATGCCTATCAACCAACATGTTCTCTTAACCAACTCTCACATTGGTTTACACACACACACACTCAAGGTGAGTTCTCACAAATGGGCACAAGATCCCAATCATTTGGCTAGGTGATCAAATGGTCTAATATGGATGAAAAGGAGGGTTCAATGCATCTTTTTAAGGTGGCAATCACTCAAGAATCAAGGAGCTTGATCATTATGCAAAATTTATCTAAGACTAGGAGTAATTCATGCATACATGGATCCATCCTCACCATTCTACCCATTCCTAAGCGATTACAAGTTCTAAACCCTTTTTATTCATCCCATAACCCAAAATGAAAAATACTCACATCACTCACCCAATGAACAACTTTCTTTCTTCAAGATTCAACCACTAAGGACCCTTTTATTCACAATTCACATTTCTAAACTCTTAACACTTTTTGTTTTCCCTTCTCCACTATCTTATTGAGTCTTTCTTTTTCTTTTTCTTTCTCTTTTTCATTTTTTTTAATATATGTAGGGGGAAGGTCTCAAACATCAACCAAGAGCTTCTTAACTTTCTAATCTAGGTCCCTAGGGCTTTTCTTTCTCAATACAATCTTTTGTTCATCAATCTTAACATTATCACTTCCCAAATCCAAGATGTAAACTTTTAAGGAACAAAGACCCCACTCACCATCCTAGGAGCTAGCTCAAATGATGACCCTATTCTAGCAAGAGATGAGAATAAATCCATGTCGCTCCCAATAATCTCAAGATTTTGCACATGACAAGCTATCAGAAGAGGCCTCACTCATGCAAATCAATGTAGGCTTCAAAGAATGTCTAGGGTTCAAGGGTATGGAAGTGCCATTTGGGTTAACAAAGAGTGGTATAATGGGGAAAGATAACCCAAATGTGTATGAGATCCACGATCAAGTATGCAAATGCCCATATGCAAGAGAAATTAAGTTCATTCAAGTCTAAGTTCAGGTTGGAGCTGGTTTAAAGAACAATGCCAATATCAAGCAACCAAGCAAGTTTCAAGAAGAGTTTTCAAGGCTCAAAGCATGCAAGCCTTTCAAAAGATGCTTAAGCTACTTGATATGTTTAACTAGGGTGTCAAATTCAGTGAAAACAAGTTTTCTTTACAAGGAAATGCTCCATGTGCAAGTGAATGCAACCTATATGATCTAGACTCAATCTTAAAGATGCAAGTGATGCAACTACATGATTCAATTTTTTTTTTAAAACTTTTGGTTTTTCTATGCATATATGAATGTACAATGCAATGCATGAGACTCTCATTCACAAAGCAAACATGATCAAATACTTGGTACCTCCGCCACACTTAAATCACACAGTGTCTGTGTGAGTAAAAGAGAAGGAGATACCCCAACAAGAAGGAGGTTTTGGCGTGGTGCTTGGTGTCAGGACTAGGAGCTGGCTTGGTTCATAGCAACTAGAGGAGGCTGCTACATGGCAATTACCACCTTTCTTCTCTCCTCTAGTTCTTGGCTCAACCTGAAAACCTCAATCACTTTTATTAAACACTTAAAGAAAAATTGAAATTGCAAAGCTATGTACAAGGATAACCATGAGATTTCGTCCCAAGTGAGCTTGTTTTGAGTCACTAGCTTGACTACTTTTTCTCTTGAACTAGTGAGAAGGAGGATCTTTCCACCTTCAAGTGTGATGGTGAGGACCTTGGAGAGAAGCTCTTGAAGCTTGATTGGGTCATCTTGGAGCTGAGGAGTGATGATGGCTCTAGCTCTTTAGAATGGTGTGGACTTTCCCTTATGATTGATCTTGTACTCAATGACACTATCCTTGAGCTTCTTTGGTTGGAGGGTGAGAGTGTGTGGGATCAGATCAAGAGGTGGAGGATGAGGTTCTTTCACCATCTTCTTCTTGCCATGAGTGGCCTTTGAGGCTCCACTCATCCCCTCTCTTTTAGCACTTTCCAAGTGTGCAACACACAACTCCTTAGAAGACTCTCCAGCAAGGCCTTCTTTCTCACAAACAATCACCTCATCTTGGGGCTTCTCAACAGCTTGTTCTCCACAAGAGATTGTCCCACAATAGCCAACATCCAATGGAGATTTTAGAGGATAGGAGACTGCTTTGTTAACATGCACGAGGGTGACATTCTTGTTGTGAAAGTCAATGCATGCTCCAGATGTAGTGAGGAAAGGAGTGCCAAGGATCAAAGGGACTCTCTCTTCAGATGCCATCTTCAAAACAATGAGGTCAATGGGTATGGTGCAGGATCCAATCTTCAAGGGGAAGTCCTTGATTATGCAAATTTGGGTTGTAGAAGAAGAATCCCCAAAGGTGAGAGAAGAAGTATCTGGTTCCACGATTTCAATCCCAAGACTCTTCACCATATCCAAGGAAATGACATTCAAACTAGCACCACTATCAACAAGAGCATCATTCATAGTTATCTTAGGAAGGGAGCAAGACAAGTTGAACTTCCCTTGGGATTCAAGCTTAGGGAGGGACTTTGGAGGGATTGGTGGATCGATCTTCAGAACGGAGATGTCAAAAGCTCAGCCACTTCAGCTTGGTGGTCTAGAATGTCCTTGATGAGCATCATCTGGACATGAGCTTCACGCATACTTGAGATCTCTGGAAACTTGACTCCAACATCACTAAGATCTTTCCTCAACTTTGAGATCACCTTCTTCTGAGCTTTGGTGAGAACTCTTTGGGAAAAAGGGAGCTTATCATAGGGTGATAGCTCAAACTCAGTGTCTTCCTGCTTCACCTCTTTCAGCTTGTTGTCTGCACTCTTTACAGCTGGTGTCTCAGCTCTAGGCTCAGCCTTCTGCAGACTCTTTACTTCAGCCTTCTTGGCAGCATCCTTCAGAATATGTGCTTCAGCTGTGGCCACAACAAATCTCTCAACTTCCCCAAACTCAGTTCCAAACATTTCAATCTCATCCTCCTCTTTCTCATGAGCACACATCTCAATCTCTGAAGAAGTAGTAGAGAGGATGACATCGCAAGATTCCTTGGGATTTTCCTCTGGTTTCCAGGTAGAGATCCCATTGGGCTCATGGAAGATGAATACATAGAGGCAACCTGGCTCTCCAAAGCTTTGAGATGAGAGGCAAGTTGCATGTACTTGTTGTTGAGATCAGAATAGGTCCCATCAATCTTAGAATGGATATTCTTGAACTCATCACCAATGTACTTAGCATTTCTTTCTTGAGATTCTAAGATTTTTTTGAACATGGACTCCATATTTGAACCTGGAGCCTGAGATTGAGAAGAGCTTCCTTTAGGCTGAGAAGATTGGTTGGCTTGTGATATACCATGGATTTTACCCGTTTTTACCCATGGTATATGAGTAATTTTATTACTATTATCTATGTTTTGGAGTCTATTAGGTATATTTTCAGGCTCAAGAGCATTTTGGAGAAAAGTCATGTTTTAGGTGCCTTTTTGGAGCTTAAAGAAGAGTTCACCCGAGATCAGATCAGAGGTCGACATCCGGAGCTACACATCGATCGATGCACACTCTGTGCTATCGATCGACACACATTTGCCGAAGGACGATACATCGAGGTAATAATCGATCGATGTACACCCTGTACTATCGATCGATATCGAAGCGGCAGAAGACAAGTTGGACCTGGTCGAACTTTAAGCCCACGACATCACATTTTTACAAGATTGCCCCTGACGAGTTTTTAACCTAATGAACTCATATTTATATGTGCCTAAGTGTTTTGGCACAAAACAAGTTTTTATAAGTTTCTTATAAGTTTTTACCAAAGATTTTCTTTTCTACTCATTTATGTTTCATTACTTTGCAAGTTCTCAATAAAGTTCTATTCAGTTCTTTACTTGTTCTTCTTAAAAAAGGTTATAGGATTCTAGATATAGAGGAGAGATCCAAAGAGATTTGTGATTGGAACTTAAGTGTTCACTCCTCTAATAGATCTATGAACTCCTATTATTACCTTGTTACTATGAATCACTTAGCCATGTCTGAGTAGATTCATTTGTTAGATTTAGGGTTTAAGTAGGATATAAGGGATTAGCCCCAGCCTATATCTGCTATAGTTGTGATATTTATTGTTAGGATTGTTCACTAATGATTTTTCTAGATTAGCTACCTAGAACCTGAACTTGGATTGCATTATTCATTCAATACAATTCCTGACAACATCCTAAACATGCTATGACCCTCTTGAGACAAGCGGAAGCTGATCTAAGATCATGGTGAGCATTGTATCAACTCGCGCATAAGTTCTGCTTAGAGCCGTATCGATCGATACTCCTATAGAGTAATCGATCGACGTAGCTAGAGGTGTATCGGTCGATACTCCTATCGAATAATCGATCGATACTGTCGGTGATAAAGCTGACCGCAAACACCATTTAGCATCTAAGTAATAGATGGTCTAAATATTGCGAGAGCTGATGGATTCATTTAATAGTGTTGAGCTCTAACATATCATGCAAGCAACTTGTTAGCATTTATAGTACTTATAATCCTGAATTCCTGAATACCTACCCTGAATCTAACTACTTTTCTTTATTGTCTTAAACCAAAACCTTTCAACTGAGTAATCTTACCATTACTCAAAAACCTGCATTTTACTTTAAACCATTTTCAACCTAGCATAGTCACTAAGATTGCATCTTATTTGTACACTAGCTCTCTGTGGATTCGATCCCTAAGTACTACAACTGAACCTCTTATTTGAGAGAGTAAAGTCACTCCTTAGGGTAATTTGAGTGATATCAAATTTGGCGCCGTTGCTGGGGAGCTTTGATACAATAGGGTTTAATCTGATTAGGTCTATGTTATTTTTACTTTAATTTGTTTTCTGATACAAATTTGTTCTTGTCTTTTCAGGTACATGCCCAGTAGTACTAGAAGTAACAAGGCATCTCAACTTTTGTTCTCAGAAAACCCTGCTAGCTTGGAACGTTCAATCCGCAAGGAAATCCGTTCCGTATCGATCGACGTCAACAACTATCTGTCGACCGATACTAACGCACCCCTGTCGACCGAGACACCGTCTTCGTCGACCGATACTCGCACATTCCTGTCGACCGACACTACTTCACCGTCGACCGACACGTTTCATCCGACATCGATCGATAGCCCTTACCTTATATCGATCGATACTGTTCCGCGACTCATGGTTGCGCCTATTATTCTCACACGAGATGAGAATGGAGACTTGCATGACCAAGAAGGTCACCTTCGTAATGAAGCAGGTCATAAGCTCAATGCTCAGAATGAAGTAATCCCTGAGCCAGAAACTGCACATGCATGAGCTGTTCAACCTGTAGGAGAGGCTGCTCAAACACTAGCTGACTCCAACCGTCCAGATCAGTTCTACACCAATAGATCAGCCATTCGTCCCCCTGCTATTCAGAGAGGCGATTTCGAGCTAAAGCCACAGTACTACACCCTTGTGGGACAGACACCCTACTGTGGGCTTTCCAATGAGCATCCCATGGACCATCTGGAGAGGTTCGAGGATCTCATATCTGCTATCAAAGCCAATGGAGTCCCCGTGGACTACCTTCTCTTTAAGCTCTTTAAGCACTCTTTATCTGGAGAAGCTTTACAGTGGCTTAAGCAGCTACCACTAGGATCTCTTACATCCTGGAGCGACATCAAAAACGCATTTTTATGTAACTTCTTTGATGATGCGCGCGCTGAAGATTTAAGGAGGAAAATTGCCACATTCAACCAGGAGCCTGGAGAGTCATTCAAGGATATCTGAATCAGATTCAAGTCTTACCAGCGAGATTGTCCACACCATGGATTCAACAAGGTGCAACTGCTCTGCACTTTCTTCAGAGGCATCGCACTGAAATATCAGATGGCTCTGGATACTGCGACTGAAGGCAACTTCACCACAAGGAATCCTGAAGATGTTGTGAAGCTAATAGACAACTTAGCATTGTTGGGGTCAAAAACGGTTATCTCGAAATCTACGGCTTACGATCCTTCCAAACTCAAAGATTTCCCACCGCGAGCGACTAACGGGGAAAGATCGGCAACGGAAAACCCACGGGCGGCAGAGAACCCTCTGGGGCCGCAGCACGCTGCCACGCTGAAGCCGCCTGGCGCCGGCGCACTCGCCTGGCGCCGCAGCACGCTGCCACGCTGGCCGCCTGGCGCCGCAGCACGCTGCCACGCTGGCCGGCCTGGCGCCGGTGGCACCTCGCCTGGCGCCGCAGCACGCTGCCACGCTGAAGCCGCCTGGCGCCGGCGGCACTCGCCTGGCGCCGGCGACACCCGACCTGGCGCCCGGCGACACCCGACCTGGCGCCCGGCGGCACCCGACCTGGCGCCCGGCGGCACCCGACCTGGCGCCCGGCGGCACCCGACCTGGCGCCCGGCGGCACCCGGCCTGGCGCCCGGCGGCACCCGACCTGGCGCCCGGCGGCACCCGACCTGGCGCCCGGCGGCACCCGACCTGGCGCCGGCGACACCCGACCTGGCGCCCGGCGACACCCGACCTGGCGCCCGGCGACACCCGACCTGGCGCCCGGCGACACCCGACCTGGCGCCCGGCGGCAAGTCCCCTAACGCCGATCGACGCCCTCGCCCTGGTCTCGGTCCCATCATGCTCGGTCTGATCCCATCTTGGTTTGTTTGATCGATCCTCGTGAGTTTGAATGCGATCCGGCTATGGAATGAATATCTTCGATTCGGTTGGAATCGTCCTCGATGTTTTACAACAAAACTAGAAGGATTGGATTTTTCGTAGAAGATATCGTATAAAACAAAGATCGATTAACTTGAACATCGATCCTTTAGGCTATACGATTTACTTTACGAGGAAGATAGTCTTTTCGAGAAATTGTATAAAACGTTCAACGACTTAAGACAAGTCCACGGACATACTTACGATTTTAAGAATTCAGGCCCAATCATGCTGTGACGGTGTATCTGATTTCCCGAACATCGGATAAACATCAAGTCACCGAAAAATAGGGAAAAACTCGAGGATAATTACGAAGATCGACGAAAATGGAATACTTCCTGAAGAGATAAACTTGGGCCCAAAGGCGAGGTCCATCATCCTAAAGCAAACCAACCTAAGAGTGAGTTTATAAGGAGAGCAAGAGCAGAGGAGAAGGGGATCCGAAAATTAGACTTAGAGCATTCTGCTAGCTTAGAAGAATTAGGGCTTAGGTGGTTAGACTAGCGGAGCAAATCTTAGGACGTTTGGCTGCCTGCGACTCTATCTTTTTATTTAATCGCAAATCTCTCTGTCTTTCGGAGAATCTTTGTACTCGTATCTTTTATCTAATAAAAGCGCCGGGCAAATATTTCAACTCTTATTTTTATTGAACTTTCGATTTAGGTGGCAGCGCAGAGAATCCGGACCTTCAAGGAAAGTCGGGTTTACTTGGCTT
Source organism: Brassica carinata (assembly GCA_016771965.1). Classification (NCBI taxonomy): domain Eukaryota; kingdom Viridiplantae; phylum Streptophyta; class Magnoliopsida; order Brassicales; family Brassicaceae; genus Brassica; species Brassica carinata. The sequence continues at coordinate 14,512,317 of CM028687.1, read as the reverse complement.
TCCTCCGCAATCTTATTTATCGAAATTGACGGTGTGAATTTCGGTTCCCACAGCCATGCGCTAGAAGGAGGGGGCGGATTCTCTAACTTCGAAAACCACCGATCGATCGAAGTCAGTATGGCTTCTTCGTCAGCCCGCAACATCGTGATCTTCGAGGATCGAGCAACGGCCAGTATGACCAAACCTCACAACAATCTCCTCGTAATAGAACTCACGATCCAGGATATTGGCGTAGCAAGGGTATTAGTCGACACGGATGCTCGACTAATATTATCTATAAAAGCACCCTCGAGAGGATGAAGTCGATCTAGGCATCCTTACAGATGACCCCAGCCCAAGATTCGACTCTCGAGAAATTATGACCCTCGGTTCGACTAACCTCCTAGTCGAGCGGGGCGTCGCCAAAATACGAATTCTGGTGATCGATGGTTCAACCTCCTACAACGCCGATAGTTGGGACCCCTGGTTAAACTCCATGAGAGCGATCCCATCAACATTCCACCTATGCCTCAAGTTTCCGGCGCCTTCGAGTCGAAACAATACATGGTAGTCAATGAGCAGCGCAGATCTACCTCGCTACCGAACTAAAGCGGAAAAATTCGAAATCGAGACCTCGAAAAGCAAACGATTCACGACTCGCCATAAACCTTCGCCAGTCCCAAAGAGCTGAGGCCCTGAAGGGAAGCGTGAACCAACCTGCGAACCGGTGGTCTCAATTTGCCTCGACGATTCCTTCCCGAACGGTAAGGCCAAAATCGAGCTAACCTCCGCGAACTAATAAAAGCAGAGCTCATCGCGATGCCTCAAAAGAACCTCGAATGCGTTAAGCGGGCTGCGAGAGGATATGCCGAGAATCGACATTAGCGTAACATGTCACTTAACTTAACATCAACCCGACTCACAAACCCGTAAAACAAAAGAGGCGAAAGCTGGGACCTGGCGTGCCACCGCGAGTCAACGAGGAAGTCGAAAGACTCCTCAAAGTAGGGTCGATAACAGAAGTTAGGTATCCAGACTGGCTTGCCAACCCCGCCGTGGTAAAAAAGAGCGGCAAGTGGCGAAGTCTGTGTCGATTTCATGGATCTGAATAAAGCCTGTCAGAAGGACTGCTTCCCGCTCCGCACATCGACCGATTGGTCGAAGCAACCACGGGAAACAAGCTTCTGTCATTCATGGACGCTTTTTCCGGTTACAATCAGATCATGATGGATCCCGACGACCGCTAAAAACTGCGTTCATCACAGACCGCAGAACTTATTGCTACAAGGTAATGCCTTCGGTCTTAAAAGCGGGTGCAGCGTATCAGCGACTCGTCAACAGAATGTTTGCTGAGCAACTCGAAAAAACTATGGAGGTATATATCGATGATATGCTCGTAAAATCTCTTGACGAACACGATCATGTAGCCCACCTAGAGGAATGTTTTGCACGACTCAACCAGCATAACACGATCAGGATACCTCGTAACGTATCGCGGCATCGAGGCCAACCCTAAACAAATCGGCGCACTGATAGAGATGGCCTCCCGAGAACCAAGCGAAGTCCAGAGGCTAACCGAAGAGTCGCGCTTTGAAACGCTTCATCTCGGCTCACGGACAAGTGCCTACCGTTTCTGAAACATTGAAGGGAAATAAGAAGTTCGAATGGTCCGAGCAATGTGAAAAAGCTTTTCAACAGTTGAAACATTACCTGGCCACTCCACCAGTCCTCGCAAAACCGGTGGAAGGTGAACCCCTTTTCCTCTATATCGCAGTTTCCGCAACAGCAGCCAGTGGCGCCCTGATAATGGTGAAGAACGCTTAACAAAAGCCAATATTTTACGTAGCAAGACGTTACTGGATGCGGAAACTCGATACCCGCTAATGGAAAAATTAGCATTCGCCGTCATAACCTCGGCAAGAAAACTAAGACCATATTTCCAGTCTCATACTATAGCGGTTCTCACCACATTCCCCTCGCGGATAATCCTGCATAGTCGAGCCAATCTGGTAGGCTCGCAAAATGGGCAATCGAACTGAGTGAATACGACGTCGAATATCGCCCAAGGACATGTGCAAAGTCCCAAGTACTTGCGGATTTCTTGGTAGAGTTACCCACTAGAGGCATGACTAACGAGGAACCAAACTCAACTTGGGTCCTCCACGTCGACGGATCTTCATCCAAACAAGGATCCGGAATCGGAATACGACTCACCTCTCCTAACGGGGAAATCCTAGAACAGTCTTTCCGATTGGCTTTTCATGCTTCAAACAATGAGGCACAATACGAAGCACTCGTCGCAGGCTTGCGGCTGGCCCATGGATTAAAAATCCGTAATATTCACGCTTACTGCGATTCTCAGTTAGTCGCCAATCAATACAGCGGAGAATATGAGGCAAGAGACGAAAGGATGGACGCATATCTAAAACTCGTCCAAGAACTGGCTCGTAGTTTCGACCAGTTCGCCCTGACCAGAATTCCTCGCTCGGAAAATGTCCAGCCCGACGCCTTGGCTGCCCTCACCTCAAGCTCAGATCCAGGGCTCCAAAGGATAATCCCGGTCGAATTCATCGAACATCCAAGCATCGGACCACCAGTGGTCGTCAATCTAATTCGGGAAGAGATTGAAGATGCGGAAGAAGTCGAGGATCAACCGGAAGCGGATGTGGACCCAACCGAGTACGGCTGTGACAGCCCTTGGTTAGAACCAATCCGAGCCTATATCGTGAATGGAACCTTACCCGCCGAAAAATGGGCGGCTCGTAAAGTGAAAACCCAAGCGGCACGGTACGTCACGATAGAGGAAGAAACTTATAAGTGGTGTTTCTCCGGTCCTCTCATGACATGCGCAGAAGGAGAAAGGGCAAGAAGAATCATGGAAGAGGTCCATTCTGGATCGTGCGGAAATCATTCTGGCGGAAGATCTCTCGCAGTCAAAATCAAATGCCACGGTTATTATTGGCCAACCATGATAAAAGACTGCAAGAAATTCGCCCGGAAATGCGAGAAATGCCAAAGGCATGCTCCAACAATCCATCAACCCGCGGAAATCCTCTCTTCAATCTCGTCCCCCTATCCTTTCATGCTGGTCCATGGACATTGTCGGACCTATGCACCCATCAAAACAAAAGCGCTTCCTCTAGTCCTCACGGATTTCTTTTCCAAATGGGTAGAAGCAGAATCCTACGCAAGTATCAAAGACACACAAGTCGAGAACTTCGCCTGAAACATATCATAACTAGACATGGGGTCCCATCTGAAATCGTAGCAGACAATGGATCTCAATTTATCTCTGCTTTCGATTCGAAGCATTCTGCAAAAATGGAAAATACGACTTACAAAGTCAACCCCCAGGTATCCGCAATGCAACAGACAAGCAGAAACCATCAACAAGACCGTCCTTGACGGACTAAAAAAGAGCCTAGACGCCAAAAAGGGGCGATGGGCAGAGGAGCTCGAAGGAGTTCTTTGGTCACATCGCATAACCCCAAGACGGGCTACAGGTGAAACTCCATTCGCCTCGCTTATGGAACGGAATGCATGATCCCAGCGAGTAGAATTCCCAGTCGCGGAGAAGATTCCTCGAGCGAGAAGATCTAAACAACGCTATGATGCTAGACAATCTCGATCTTATCAATGAACGCCGTGACCAGGCGCTCATTCGAATCCAAAATTACCAGCACGGTGCCGCAAGGTACTACAACTCAAACGTACGCCATCGCAGGTTCAAAGAAGGCGATTTAGTCTTACGCAAAGTCTTCCAAAACACTGCCAAACTAAACGCAGGAAAACTGGAGCAAACCGGGAAGGACCGTACAAAGTCATAAAAGTAGTCCGACCAGGTTCATACCAAATCGCAAACATGCAAGACATCAAAATCCCGAACTTGAATGCGATGCACCTCAAAAATACTACCACTAAACGATAAAACGTGGTACAAAAGAACTACGAGATGGCTTGATCCTAGACAAGGGCACGTAGGCAACTCCCCAACCGGCAGTTCAGCTATCCCCAATTAAAAAGGGGAGGGTACGATACTCAGATACTCCCATAAATTTCAAGACTCTAAAATTCTCAAACTTTTTCACGACTTTTCAAATCAGCGAAGCGGTCACAACAGCGGATCTAGTATCCACTAGCGATTATTACATCCAAAACAAACTCGAAAGCTAACACTTCCGCGAAGCAAAGTGAATGTAGGCGCTTCTCCACAGGTCAAATTAAGCGACCCCTTGGTCCCGGCCCAAAATGGAAACAACAATTTTCTGGCTGCGAACATTCGCAAAGACATCCCAAAGCCATAAGCGTTTCAATCCGCGAAATGCGGCATAAGGAAAAATCGACCATCGATCGATAGAAGGATACGGAAATCGATCGACATACTCCAGAACCTTTCGATCGATATTCAGTTATCACACGCCGAGTGCAACTTCCTAAGATAGATGTTGCACGACTTAATGCACTGCGGGAGCAGTCTAAGCCTTCCAGAAACCCACCAACCACCATCATGAAGAAGCCCACGGGTATCATTGATCCAATGGAGATAGAAAAGGAAGATGGCAGAGTTCTCAGTAAAAGGAAAGAGAAGGTTCCTAAACACCTTAAAAAGGAGTTAATGAGAAAGAATTAGAAAGCTTCAGAAAGAGAGTTCTAAGAATACCTCTGAGAGAAACCCTTTGAGAAGCCTACTTTTCACACAGATTGTGGATGTCTTTCAGAGAAACCAAGGAGACAGACGAAGACATCAGGAGGATGTTCAACCAAGTCGAGACAAGATGAAGAAGAGGATCAAACTTGAGAAGAAGGGTGATCCAGGAAGTTGTTCCTTGCTCAGTCCATGGGATCAACTTCCCACATGCCCTATGTGACACAGGATCTGGAGTCAGCATCCTACCCAGGTGATAGCAGACCATCTAGGTCTGAAGATTGAGCCTACTGAAGAATCGTTCATCTTTGTGGATTGTTCTCAGCAGAATTCTGGAGGAATTGTAAGAAACCTTGAGGTTAACATCGGAGAAGCCCTAATACCAGTAGACTTCCATGTCTTGGACATTAAGGTAATCCTACCTACTACTATGCTACTTGGAAGAGCCTTCCTAGCCACGGTTGGAGCTATCGCAACCGGACAAACAAAGCTGTGCCTAACCTGATCAATCCTACGGTCTACTATGATCCGGTACGAATCATCAAGGTTCCTGAGAAGATCCAAGACGGCTCAGACCTCATAGCTGTTTGCCATTGTGGAGATGAATATGATTCACAAGACGCATACGAGACGGAGTACGATAAATCGATCGATACTTGCACTGTCTCATCGATCAATTCTTGTGAACAGACATCGATCGACATACATACATGGTCGTCGATCGATTCGCGCTTCAACCAGATCGAGGAGGAGTTTCCAGACGGTGACTTCGAGGTAAACGAGTGGGAGAACGACTACTAAATCCCACCATATGCTGTAGATACTACTCAATCTGAGGAGTATACTAATAATTACGAGGAGGAGAGAGCTATAGAGTATCACAACCTTCCAGAAGATGAAGATCGACTTCTCCACCACAACCTCAGAATCAACACATCGTTCGATAGGACCTTCTCCCCATCGATCGATACTACTTGCCTTGCATCATTCAACAACACAGTCAACAACAAGCGAGACGGAGACTACTCAATCGGGAGCTGGGCAAGAGATTACCAGCACGAGAGCTTCGCAGTCGAGACCGCAAGGCCAACATGCATCACTCAACCCGAGGAAGTCTCATCGATTGACACGGCACCACCACAATCGACCGATAGGCCTGAACAACCATCGACCGATCCCGTACCCATGCCATCGACCGATACATTCATCAAACCATCCCAGGTTACAAATTCACCTGTACTTGATTTCTGTAATTTAATCCCGGATGAGTTTGGTATTTTCAGGAATTCAAAAGGCTTTGCACGCTCAATGGATGGACGAACACTCCTCATATCCAGAGAGGACATTGCAGACGTCCTACAGTTAGCCAACGGATCCTAAAACCTATTCCAGCAGCAATGATACGGACCAGACCACCATCATCAGCACCAGGAGGCAGACACAACAGCCGAGCCAAAGGAAGCTGAGGATAATCATCTCAACACGTAGGACCCAGATTTGCAACGGACATCGATCGATATTAAGTACATGACATAGATCGATAGGCGTCCTGAATTCGGAAAGAGAGCTTTTCGATATGGAGTTTGAAAATTCTTTTGGGAGCAGAGAGATGAGTATGGGGTCTATAGGTACGAGAAAGGATTTGCTAGAGGAGTAGATGGTGACGTCATCAGAGTTTCTAAAGACGACATCAAGAAACTACTTCAAAGGACTTCAATGGACGAGCGTTCTTACATCTGTTTACCAGAGCACGCCAGTTTATTTACAAGAAGAGATTTGGTGCAAGAAATCTACACCAAAAATGAGATCAACGAGATGTTCACTGGTCTACTTGGAGAACGTAAGTGGGAAAAGCTTTCCATGGAAAAGAGTTTAGAGGATGCTCTGAGACAAACGCTGTGAGATGAACTTGATGTTCAGTGCAGACCAGGCATTACTCAAGAAGGTTAAACGTCTTTAGCTGGAACTTGAAGATCTTCGCAACACCCAGAACCACAGCCAAACAAGTTCAATATCGATCGACGGAGTAACATCCACATCGATCGATATGAAGCCTGCACCATCGACCACCTACTCAAAACGTGAGGTCGATGAGTCTCTCGGAGATATCTGGAAAGAACTGAGGAAAGAAGAAGATCGTTTCAGCAGCAAACTCACCAAAACCTGTGAATATATCTTCCACAACCTAGGGGATCTAAGCATCTGCACCGAAGAGATGAAGAGATCTATCCGCCCTGTCAATGAGGCGCATGCAGATATGAACCCCGCGGAACCTTGCAATCCTTTTGGAGGATTGACTTGTCTAAAAGCAGCTGAGAGGAAACTTGCTGACATACACTTCTTAGTAGACAAAGAAGTGGAGGAACTCGCACTACGCATGGACACTATGCAGCAGGAGGCTGAGAAGTTCCAACGTCAACTCGATTATAAGGCTGCATCAATCGCGTCGATCGATGAGTACAACCTCACATCGATCGATAAGCGACTGACTGAAATCGATGGCCAGATGAAGCTCTATGCCGAGAAGCTTCACGAGAATCTACAGAAGCACACATCGACCAATGAACACAATGTTGCATCGATCGATATACAGACTTCAGAAATATGCACCAGAGCTGACTTGGATAAGTTAGCTGATGAAGTCTACACGGAAATTACAAGCGTGTATGATTCGCAAGACAGACGTCTAGATCAGACGTATTTCCCGCTAAACAACAAAGTTGGCAGAATGGAATCAAGCATAGAAGGGATGCAGAAATGAATCAGAGCCATTCAGAGGCAGCTTGCGAGCAGACCTGCACCCTTAGCATCGATAGACAGAAGAACCAACGCATCGATCGAGGGACCTCAACAGCCATCGACCGACAATTTAACAAAGGAATCGATCGATACCAGCTCTATCCACGACAAAATGATCCAACGCCTTGATACAATGCAAGCGGAGCTCAGTGATCTTTCAGAACATGCCTATGAGAAATTAGGATGGCACGAGCTCAGCATTGAAGGTCATGCAGAAAGGATTCAAAGGATCAATGATGAGTTAATTGAGATAAAGAAGAAACGAACCAGAGAATATGAAGCCACAAGAAGCTTATTTGACTCATGGTTCGGTGAGAAGAAGGATACAAAGGATACTTGTTTCCAAACAAGTACCTGGACTTCACCTCAATAGCTCATTCCATCCAGAGTCAAGCTAGATGACTATAATCAAAGCGCTGAGTGGGAGGCAACCCACTGTTAGGTAATTTTTCATTTAGATTTATCTTTAAGATTTTATTTTTCGTATTTGTTTTTCTTTGTAGTTACGACTAGACGATTACCACTGAAATCGACCGACATGACACTGTCAGTATCGATCGACATACACCAAACAATAGTGATCGACGACGGCGACTCAACATCGATCAATACGGATCACGGTCAGGTATTTCGTTCTACTTTTTCGATATCAGTACATTTTATTGTTACCTTTGCCTTCACCAGACTGGTTATACACTGAGGACAGTGTATAAATTTAAGTCTGGGGGGATGATTACTGATGCTGTTTATCTTTTGAATTCATCTAAAAATGTTTTCAAAATGGTTTTTATTGAGTCAAGAAAGGATTAATGATATTTAAAAAATTTTCACTTTTTATCTAACCAATCTTTTAGGCACCATTCTTAGATTTGTTGATGCAGAATGTACTATCGATGCTAAAGGTGATCACCTATCAGCTATGACAACGCTTTCATTGATTGTCTCGAGGAACAAAAGCTGATTTCCAACCTAACTTGACATTCTCTGCTTGTCTTGGGGCTTGGCATACATGGGATCGGATGCTTCAAACAAGTCTGGAAGGTAAAGCCTTGTGTAGATAGTTTTATCACCTTCTCTCTCTCATTTTCGAATTTAGATTTAATTTTATTCAGTTAAAAAAAAAATTATAAAATAAGCTTAAATATATGTTCTAGGACTAGTTAGTTATTACTTAGGAAGGAATTCGAACAGGGCTTGGCGGTTACCCCCCTCAAGACTTGATTCATAAGAATTCTATAGGTAAAGGCTTCGAACAGGCTTGGTGGTTACCCCTTCAAGACTTGCTTCAATGAATCCTAGGATATAGGTCAAAAAGAAGTGAACAGGACTTGGTGGCTACAACCATTAAGGCTTGATTCATGGAAGCCTGTCCAATCTTGGTCAGTGTCTTGCAAATGAAAGCAGACCTGACTAGGAGAGAAATAGTAGAGAGAGAGGATAGGAACTAATTTTTACATGCAGATCCAGATACTTGTTTGAGAAACCTTGCATCCTGTGATCGATACTCCCAAGGTAAAGCCTGCACTTTTATTTTTATGTACAGAAATGAAATCAGTAGAGGGGTTAGTGAGACAAGATTTCTAAATTGTTGGCTAGATGATCAAGGTTGTTTAATTAGGATATTGCATAATGTACTTCTGTGATTGACAGATTTTTAGATGTGGTTTGCAACAAAGTAGAGGTTATGATTCTAAGTTTGAATTTGATTGAGTCCCTGCTTTTTAAAACCTCTTTCATAAAGACTGCATGTGTGTTTGCTTGAGGACAAGCAAAAGGTTAAGTCTGGGGGAGTTGATATATCATGGATTTTACCCGTTTTTACCCATGGTATATGAGTATTTTTATTACTATTATCTATGTTTTGGAGTCTATTGGGTATGTTTTCAGGCTCAGGAGCATTTTGGAGAAAAGTCATGTTTTAGGTGTCGTTTTGGAGCTTAAAGAAGAGTTCACCCGAGATCAGACCAGAGGTCGACATCCGGAGCTACACATCGATCGATGCACACTCTGTGCTATCGATCGACACACATTTGCCGAAGGACGATACATCGAGGACATAATCGATCGATGTATACCCTGTACTATCGATCGATATCGAAGCGGCAAAAGACAAGTTGGACCTGGCCGAACTTGAAGCCCACGACATCAAATTTTTTCAAGATTGCCCCTGACGAGTTTTTAACCTAATGAACTCATATTTATATGTGCCTAAGTGTTTTGGCACAAAACAAGTTTTTATAAGTTTTTACCTAAGAGTTTCTTTTCTACTGATTTCTGTTTCATTACTTTGCAAGTTCTCAATAAAGTTGTATTCAGTTCTTTACTTGTTCTTCTTAACAAAGGTTATAGGATTCTAGATCTAGAGGAGAGATCTAAAGAGATTTGTGATTGGAACTTAAGTGTTCACTCCTCTAATAGATCTATGTATTCCTATTATTACCTTGTTCTTATGAATCACTTAGCCATGTCTGAGTAGATTCATTTGTTAGATTTAGGGTTTAAATAGGATATGAGGGATTAGCCCCAGCCTATATCTGCTATAGTTGTGATATTTATTGTTAGGATTGTTCACTAATGCTTTTTCTAGATTAGCTACCTAGAACCTGAACTTGGATTGCATTATTCATTCAATACAATTCCTGACACCATCCTAAACATGCTATGACCCTCTTGAGACAAGCGGAAGCTGATCTAAGATCATGGTGAGCATTGTATCAACTCGCGCATAAGTTCTGCTTAGAGCCATATCGATCGATACTCCTATAGAGTAATCGATCGACGTAGCTAGAGGTGTATCGGTCGATATTCCTATCGAATAATCGATCGATACTGTTGGCGATATAGCTGACCGCAAACACCATTTAGCATCTTAGTAATAGATGGTCTAAATATTGCGAGAGCTGATGGATTCATTTAATAGTGTTGAGCTCTGACATATCATGCAAGCAACTTGTTAGCATTTATAGTACTTATAATCCTGAATTCCTGAATACCTACCATGAATCTAACTAGTTTTCTTTATTGTCTTAAACCAAAACCTTTCAACTGAGTAATCTTACCGTTACTCAAAAACCTGCATTTTACTTTAAACCATTTTCAACCTAGCATAGTCACTAAGATTGCATCTTATTTGTACACTAGCTCTCTGTGGATTCGATCCCTAAGTACTACAACTGAACCTCTTATTTGAGAGAGTAAAGTCACTCCTTAGGGTAATTTGAGTCATATTAGCTTGAGGATAGTTCTGCTTTGCTTGGTAACCTCCTTGCTGATTGTTGTAGTACAGCCTTTGCTGATAGTTGTTTTGGTAGTGAAAATTTGGCTCTTTCCTGTACCATGTGCCATTAGCATTGATGAAGCACAGCTCCTCTTGACCTTCTAAACAATCAACCTGATTAGTCCCAGCAGGCTGCTTTTGTTTCTGGTTCTCAATGGAGTTAATCTGCTCCTGCTTAGCCTTCTCTGCAATAATCTTGTCCAACTTCTCTTGGAGAGATTTCAGCTCCTTCCTTGTGTGCTGATCATCTTCATCAGTGCCTCTGTTGACTCTATCATGCTCCTCACTATAAACTGAGTCACTCTTGGCCATGCTCTCCACCAGCTCCTCTGCATCCTGCTCAGTTCTGTCCAAGAAGAACCCATTGCTGGCTGTGTCTAATCTGCTCTTTAACTCTGGAAGAGCACCTCTGTAGAAGGTACTAAGCAAACTCTCCTTGGTGAATCCATGATGTGGGCATTGAGACCAATAGCCCTTGAACCTCTCACATGCTTCACTAAAGTCCTCAAGGTTCTTCTGCTGAAAGTTAGAGATCTCATTTTTGATCTTGGCTGTTCTTGAGGTAGAGAAGAACTTCTCTAGGAATGCCCTCTTGCACTCATTCCAAAGAGAAGGGAAACAACCTCAGCTTGAAAGCATCTTCAGAGACTCCATTAGTCATGGACAAGCTACAGTAGCTATCAAATGTGATCCAAGTGATCAAGGGGATCCTCCACAACAAGGCCATGAAACTTGTTGTTCTCAATCAAATGCAACAGCCCTTATTTGATCTCAAAGTTGTTGTTCTCCACAGCTGGTGCTCTGATCCCCAACCTATGACCATGAATGTGAGGTTGATCATAGGCTCCAATGGCTCTATCTTGGCGTTGTGGCTGTTGTGGTTGGCGCTGTGGTCTTATGTGGTCAGCTCTTGGACCATTTCCCCCTAGGGCATCACCATCTTGAGGCTGATTCTCCATATCAAACCCCAATCTCTGCAAGTGAGCCTGTTGCTCTTCTTCTCCTCTCTTTATTGCAATCTTCCTCTCAAGTGTAGCAATTTCTTCAACAGTGGGAATCAAGTTTGATGCACCGCTGCTTCTAGTTATCATACACCTGAAATTCAAAGGGAAAAGAACAAGGAGAAGCAATAACACAATAAAAGAAAAATGACTTAGTCTCAAGCAATTGACTAAATCCCAATGTCAAAATCAACTTAGAACTTGGCAACGGCGCCAATTTGATGAGGGACTTTTCAAGGGTCTAATCAAATGTTGTAGTATACAAGATGTCAATCCAATTCTAAAAGATTTCAATTTAAAGGGAATGCAAATCTATGCTTAAGCTAAGTGCAACCATAAAGTGAGATGAGATGATTATAAACTAAGGCAATACTAGAAATGCAATAAAAGATGAACTTTCTTTTCAATATGAGGCAAGGGGATTCTTGGGACAAGGGAATTGACTTTGCGTGATCAAGCTTCAATCTAAGATGGCAAACTTTCAATCAATCTAACACCTTAAGCCTATACACAATCCTAAGCAAGCTCTATCTCTAGATGAATGCTCATTCACTAACATATCTCAAGCATCTAATCTCTTAGGTTGAATAATATGAAAGCAATCATTAAGAACAAGTCCATTAGCTATCTTAACTCCTTTAACAACAAATCTCTTTGGTAAAGAATGTTAAAAGCATTGTAGAGTTGGTTCAGGCATTTCATAGAACACCTTCCGGGCATCAAATGCCTATAGCTCTATTTTGAAGAGGCCAACTCCAAAATAGCAAGAAGAACACTCTACAAGCAAGGATCAAGAAGGATCCACCCTAGAACATCTTAGATCTACACCTAATCACCCTTAGTCTCCCAAGCCCATGAACCCTAGATAGATCTACTCACTAATAGCCATGGAAAACCTTAAAACCATGGATGATTCAAGGCTAAACATGATTAGTGATAGAAATAATCCAGCAAACACAAGAAAATAAGATGAAAAAGGATTCAAGATCCAAACTTTCTTCAAGATCTAAATGTATTTTTGAGAGAAAAGAAGTTAGTTCTCACAAAAGAGATTACAAGAGTATATATAGGAGGCTTGAAAACCCTTAAAAACATAAAAGAAAATTCCAAAAGGTCCTTGGAGCCACTTAAGTTTCGACCAATCAGAAGCCAATAAAAAGGAAGAAGCTTTGGCCACCCGGGTCAGGTGATGCCGTCCAGCCCGCGTGTGTCCAGGCCGCGTGCCGTCCGAGCTCAACCATAGTCCATGCCATGCGGGCTCTCTAGGCCGGGTGAATCAGGCCGGGTGTCTCCAGCCGTGCTGGCTGTCCAGGCCGGGTGCATCCAGCCGCGTACCGTCCTTGGCTTCCAGCATCCATAGGGCCGTGCGGGTAGGAGCAGCCGGGTGTCTCAAGCAACGTGCAGTCCCAGGCTCCCAGCAAGCATCAGAACGTGCGGGTACTTCTCCCCGGGTAGTCTAGGCCGGGTGTCCTCCCTCATTCAAGCCGTCCTGACCTCGTCCAAGCATGTTCGGGTGATCGACCTCGGGTGTGCCTACCCGGGTGGGACTGATATGCCTCCAGTGATTTTATCATAACTTCTCCAATATAGCTCCAAATGACTTGAAACCACTTCCATTGGAAAGCTAACTCAATATTCCAGGCCTCCGTACATGTTCACCTTTCACCCCCTTTTGGATCATAATGCTCCCAAACATCTCCAATCACTCCATGGCACTCTCCAACACCAAATAAGGACATATGAATGCAATATGGACCTAAAGATGCCTAATGCCTAATCTAAGTGATCAAAATTCACAAGATATGATAGCCAAAAACATGTAAATATGCAAGATATCAGAGGACACGGCGGAAGCGGAAGCCGGTGCCGCGGACGAGGAAGGAGAAGTCGATCAGCCCAAGAGCTCGTTTGGCGTGTCGATGTTTGGGTACCTTGACCTTGACGTTTGAGGATCCTCGGGATTGCTTTCCCTAATCTTTATCTTTATCGTAGTATGTGGTATTTTTAGGCCGAGTGTGGCCGTTGATTATAGGAGTGTGTTATGGCTTTATGGGGCCATTTGACTATATTTGCGGGACTGGCCGTTGGTGGCTTTGAATCCCAGCCGCTCTGCGGCTTTTATATATATGACGAATATTTTTATTATCTGATATCTTGCATATTTACAAATTTTTAGTTATCATATCTTGTGCATTTTGATCATTTAGATTAGGCATTAGGCATCTTTAGGTTCATATTGCATTCATATGTCCTTATTAGGTGTTGGAGTGTGCCATGGAGTTATTGGAGGGGTTTGGGAGTATTGTAATAAAAAAGGGGGTGAAAGATGAACATGGACGGAGGCCTTAGAAAAATCTTCTGTTGCTAAGATTTTGTGGAGACACAGAAACTTGAGTTAACTTTCCAATTGAAGTGGGTTCAAGTCATTTGGAGCTATATTGGAGGAGTTATGATCAATTTACTGAGGCATATCAACCCTGGTCAAGGACGAACTGGCCGGGTAGAAGCCACCGGGGAGAGGAACCCGGTCGGGAAAAGAGCAGCTGGACGAGTTCTGGCCGGGAAGACTAGGCCGGGAAGACTAGGCCGGGGAGAGGTACCCGGTCGGGAGAGAAGCGCTGGGCGAGACCAGGCCGGGAGAGTAGGCGGGTTGGACAGTTTGGCTCAGGCATTTCATAGAACACCTTCCCGGCATCAAATTATAGCTCTATTTTGAAGAGGCCAACTCAAAATAGCAAGAAGAACACTCTACAAGCAAGGATCAAGAAGGGACTATTCTGGGAATATCTATCTATTAGATGATCTACTCCAATAGCCATGGAAAATAAACCATGGATGAAGGAACATGATTAGTGATAGAAATAATCCAGCAAACACAAGAAAATAAGATGAAAAGGATTCAAGATCCAAACTTTCTTCAAGATCTAAATGTATTTTTGAGAGAAAAGAAGTTAGTTCTCACAAAAGAGATTACAAGAGTATATATAGGAGGCTTGAAAACCCTTAAAAACATAAAAGAAAATTCCAAAAGGTCCTTGGAGCCACTTAAGTTTCGACCAATCAGAAGCCAATAAAAAGGAAGAAGCTTTGGCCACCCGGGTCAGGTGATGCCGTCCAGCCCGCGTGTGTCCAGGCCGCGTGCCGTCCGAGCTCAACCATAGTCCATGCCATGGCTCTCTAGGCCGGGTGAATCAGGCCGGTGTCTCCAGCCGCTGGCTGTCCAGGCCGGTGCATCCAGCCGCTGCACCGCCCTGGCTTCCAGCATCCATAGGGCGTGCGGGTAGGAGCAGCCGGTGTCTCAAGCAACGCAGTCCCAGGCTCCCAGCAAGCATCAGAACGCGGTACTTCTCCCGGTAGTCTAGGCCGGGTGTCCTCCCTCATTCAAGCCGTCCTGACCTCGTCCAAGCATGTTCGGGTGATCGACCTCGGGTGTGCCTACCCGGGTGGGACTGATATGCCTCCAGTGATTTTATCATAACTTCTCCAATATAGCTCCAAATGACTTGAAACCACTTCCATTGGAAAGCTAACTCAATATTCCAGGCCTCCGCATGTTCACCTTTCACCCCTTTTGGATCATAATGCTCCCAAACATCTCCAATCACTCCATGGCACTCTCCAACACCAAATAAGGACATATGAATGCAATATGGACCTAAAGATGCCTAATGCCTAATCTAAGTGATCAAAATTCACAAGATATGATAGCCAAAACATGTAAATATGCAAGATATCAGAGGACACGGCGAAGCGAAGCCGGTGCAGCGGACGAGGAAGGAGAAGTCGATCAGCCCAAGAGCTCGCTTACGGTCGATGTTTGGGTACCTTGACCTTGACGCTTGAGGATCCTCTGATTGCTTTCCTAATCTTTATCTTTATCGTAGTATGTGGTATTTTTAGGCCGAAAGTGTGGCCGCTGATTATAGGAGTGTGTTATGGCTTTATGGGGCCATTTGACTATATTTCATGGACTGGCCGTTGGTGGCTTTGAATCCCAGCAGCTCTGCGGCTTTATATATATGACTAATATTTTATTATCTGATATCTTGCATATTTACAAATTTTTAGTTATCATATCTTGTGCATTTTGATCATATAAGTTAGGCATTAGGCATCTTTAGGTCCATTTTACATTCATTTGTCCTTATCAGGTGTTGGAGTATGCTTTGGTGTGATTTGAGGTGTTTGGAAGCCTTATGGCCCAAAAGAGATGAAGAATCAAGTTTGGCCATGAAAGAGAAGTCAATCCATGATCTGGTTAAGACAAAGATGAGCATGGACGGAGGCCTTGGAGATATCTTCTAATGCTAAGATTTTGTGGAGACACATCATTTTGAGTTAGCTTTCCAATGGAAGTGGTTTCAAGTCATTTGGAGCCATATTGGAGAAGTTATGATCGATTCATTGGAAGCATGTCAAGACACCCGACCTGGACACCCGACCTAACCTACCCGCACGGGTTGGGCAAGAGATGATGGACGCCAGGCTTTTCCTTCCAGACTTGTCTGAAACATCCGATCCCATGTATACCAAGCCCCAAGACAAGCAAAATGTGTAAGGTTAGGTTGGAAATCAGCTTTGGTTCCTCAGGGCGATCATGAAAAGTATTGTCATAGTGACCTGTGATCCACTTTAGCATCTATAGTACATTCTGCAGTTAAAAATCTAAGAATAATGCTAAACAGTGGTTAGAAAATAAGTAGAAATTGAAAAACATATAATTGTCTCCATTTGGTGCATGATAAATTCTTTTTTTTTTTAAATGAAGAATGCTTTGAAGAAATAAAACATAAAAATGTTAGTAATTACCCCCCCCCCCCAGACTTAAACAACACTGTCCCCGAGTTATTTAGTCTAAGAGAATGAGAAAAGAAATCAAATGCAATAAGGATCTAGTAAGTTTTCGTACCTTTTCTACCTGTACATCGATCGATTTATCAATAGATATCGATCGATGGGGAATATTGTTGGGGTCAAAATCGGTCAAAGCGCAATTAACACCCAAAGTCCTCGGAAGGAATCAAGTGACGAATAAAACCAAGAAAAATAGTTACTCGGCGAAGCGTCGCGAGGGGATGTCGCATCGTAGTCCGGACACCAGCGAGAACGCCACGGCCTAGCCCTGGCGCCGGTGCAGGCACGACCGGCCTGGCCAGGCGCCGGCTCGCTGATGTCTTGCATATTTACATGTTTTTAGCTATCATATCTTGTGCATTTTGATCATATAAGTTAGGCATTAGGCATCTTTAGGTCCATTTTACATTCATTTGTCCTTATCAGGTGTTGGAGTATGCTTTGGTGTGATTTGAGGTGTTTGGAAGCCTTATGGCCCAAAAGAGATGAAGAATCAAGTTTGGCCATGAAAAGAGAAGTCAATCCATGATCTGGTTAAGACAAAGATGAGCATGGACGGAGGCCTTGGAGATATCTTCTAATGCTAAGATTTTGTGGAGACACATCATTTTGAGTTAGCTTTCCAATGGAAGTGGTTTCAAGTCATTTGGAGCCATATTGGAGAAGTTATGATCGATTCATTGGAAGCATGTCAAGACACCCGACCTGGACACCCGACCTAACCTACCCGCACGGGTTGGGCAAGAGATGATGGACGCCAGGGAGTGTACCCGCCTCACACACCGATGAGAACCCCGCGACGGTTCCACACACCCGCCTGGCATACGCTGCCTGAAGGACCCGCGACGGCTCACATACTGCCTGGCATACGCTGCCTGAAGGACCCGCACGGATCAACATGAGATACGCGGGTTGGCATACGCGGGTCGGGACTCGACCACCTTACCCGGTATCGGCCAGTTTCTTCCTTTTCTTGGCTTCTGATTGGTCGAAAATCATGTGGCACCAAGGACCTTTTGACTTTTCTCTTATGTTTTAAGGGCTTTCAAGCCACCTATAAATACTCTTGTAATCTCATTAAGAAACTTAACTTCTTTTCTCTCAAAACATAATAAGAACTTGAAGAAAGTTTGGATCTTTGATCCTTTTACATCATTTCTTGTGTGTTTAATAGATTATCTCTTTTCTAGTCATGTTTAGCCTTGAATCATCATTGATTATGAGGTTTTCCATGGCTATTAGTGAGTAGATCTATCTAGGGTTCATGGGCTTGGGAGACTAAGGGTGATCAAGTGTAGATCCAAGGTGCTTAGTGTTAGATCTATCATCTCCTTGCATTGATTTGGTGTTCTTCTTGCTATCTTTGGGTTGGCCTCTCAAAACATAGAGCCATAGGCATTTCATGCCCGGAAGGTGTTCTATGAAATGCCTGAACCAACTCATCTATGCTTTTAGCTTGCTTTGCCTAAGGGATTAGTTGTCAAAGGAGCTAGGATTGCTATTAGACTCATTCTCCATGTTTGCTTTGATCATTACAGCCAAAGGGATTTGGTGTACTTGGGTGATCATTGCAAAAGAGCATTCATCTAGGGATAGAGCTTGCTTAGTTTTGTTGTCTAGGCATAAGGAATTAGATTGATTGAAAAGTTAGCATCTTGGATTGAATCTTGATCACCCAAAGTCAGTTCCCTTGTCCCAAGAACCCCTTTGCCTCATTGAGAAAGAAAGTTCAATCTTCTATTGCATTTTTTATATTGTCTAGTTTCATAATCATCCTCTCATCTTGTTTAGACTTAGATTAAGCATGAACTTGCATTCCCTTTGCATTAGAATCTCTTAGAATTGGATTGACATCTTGTATTCTACAACATTTGATTAGGACCTGAAAAGGCCTGTCATCAAATTGGCGCCGTTGCCAAGTTCTAAGTTGATTTTGACATTGGGATTTAGTTATTTGCTTGAGACTAAGTCATTTTTCTTTTATTGTATCTTGTGATATTGGTTCTTGCCTCTTCTATCTTTGACTTTCAGGTGTATGATCACAAGAAGCAGAGGGCATCCAACTTGGTTCCTACTGTTGAAGAGATTGCTGCACTTGAGAGGGAGATAGCTAGACAAAGAAGAGAAGTAGAGCAACAGGCTCATCTTCAAAGGTTGGGGTTTGAGATGGAGAATCTGCCTCAAGATGGTAATGTCCAAGGGACAATGGTCCAAGAGCTGACAATCCTAGACCACCACGCCAGCCACATCACCAACCACGCCAAGCAAGAGCCATTGGAGCCTATGATCAACCTCACATTCATGGTCATAGGTTGGGGATAAGGGCACCAGCTGTGGAGAACAACAACTTTGAGATCAAAGCAGGCCTGCTGCATTTGATTGAGAACAACAAGTTTCATGGCCTTGCTGTGGAGGATCCCCTTGATCACTTGGACACATTTGATAGCTACTGTAGCTTGTCCAAGATTAATGGAGTCTCTGAAGATGCTTTCAAGCTGAGGTTGTTTCCATTCTCTTTGGGAGACAAGGCACATCTATGGGAGAAGGCTGTTCCAAGTGACTCCATCACTACTTGGAATGAGTGCAAGAGAGCATTCATCTAGGGATAGAGCTTGCTTAGTTTTGTTGTCTAGGCATAAGGAATTAGATTGATTGAAAAGTTAGCATCTTGGATTGAATCTTGATCACCCAAAGTCAGTTCCCTTGTCCCAAGAACCCCTTGCCTCATTGAGAAAGAAAGTTCAATCTTTTATTGCATTTTTAATATTGTCTTAGTTTCATAATCATCCTCTCATCTTGTTTAGACTTAGATTAAGCATGAACTTGCATTCCCTTTGCATTAGAATCTCTTAGAATTGGATTGACATCTTGTATTCTACAACATTTGATTAGGACCTGAAAAGGCCTGTCATCAAATTGGCGCCGTTACCAAGTTCTAAGTTGATTTTGACATTGGGATTTAGTTATTTGCTTGAGACTAAGTCATTTTTCTTTTATTGTATCTTGTGATATTGGTTCTTGCCTCTTCTATCTTTGACTTTCAGGTGTATGATCACAAGAAGCAGAGGGCATCCAACTTGGTTCCTACTGTTGAAGAGATTGCTGCACTTGAGAGGGAGATAGCTAGACAAAGAAGAGAAGTAGAGCAACAGGCTCATCTTCAAAGGTTGGGGTTTGAGATGGAGAATCTGCCTCAAGATGGTAATGTCCAAGGGACAATGGTCCAAGAGCTGACAATCCTAGACCACCACGCCAGCCACATCACCAACCACGCCAAGCAAGAGCCATTGGAGCCTATGATCAACCTCACATTCATGGTCATAGGTTGGGGATAAGGGCACCAGCTGTGGAGAACAACAACTTTGAGATCAAAGCAGGCCTGCTGCATTTGATTGAGAACAACAAGTTTCATGGCCTTGCTGTGGAGGATCCCCTTGATCACTTGGACACATTTGATAGCTACTGTAGCTTGTCCAAGATTAATGGAGTCTCTGAAGATGCTTTCAAGCTGAGGTTGTTTCCATTCTCTTTGGGAGACAAGGCACATCTATGGGAGAAGGCTGTTCCAAGTGACTCCATCACTACTTGGAATGAGTGCAAGAGAGCATTCATCTAGGGATAGAGCTTGCTTAGTTTTGTTGTCTAGGCATAAGGAATTAGATTGATTGAAAAGTTAGCATCTTGGATTGAATCTTGATCACCCAAAGTCAGTTCCTTGTCCCAAGAACCCCTTGCCTCATTGAGAAAGAAAGTTCAATCTTTTATTGCATTTTTAATATTGTCTTAGTTTCATAATCATCCTCTCATCTTGTTTAGACTTAGATTAAGCATGAACTTGCATTCCCTTTGCATTAGAATCTCTTAGAATTGGATTGACATCTTGTATTCTACAACATTTGATTAGGACCTGAAAAGGCCTGTCATCAAATTGGCGCCGTTACCAAGTTCTAAGTTGATTTTGACATTGGGATTTAGTTATTTGCTTGAGACTAAGTCATTTTTCTTTTTATTGTATCTTGTGATATTGGTTCTTGCCTCTTCTATCTTTGACTTTCAGGTGTATGATCACAAGAAGCAGAGGGGCATCCAACTTGGTTCCTACTGTTGAAGAGATTGCTGCACTTGAGAGGGAGATAGCTAGACAAAGAAGAGAAGTAGAGCAACAGGCTCATCTTCAAAGGTTGGGGTTTGAGATGGAGAATCTGCCTCAAGATGGTAATGTCCAAGGGACAATGGTCCAAGAGCTGACAATCCTAGACCACCACGCCAGCCACATCACCAACCACGCCAAGCAAGAGCCATTGGAGCCTATGACCAACCTCACATTCATGGTCATAGGTTGGGAATCAGAGCACCAGCTGTGGAGAACAACAACTTTGAGATCAAATCAGGGCTGCTGCATTTGATTGAGAACAACAAGTTCCATGGCCTTGCTGTGGAGGATCCCCTTGATCACTTGGACACATTTGATAGCTACTGTAGCTTGTCCAAGATTAATGGAGTCTCTGAAGATGCTTTCAAGCTGAGGTTGTTTCCATTCTCTTTGGGAGACAAGGCACATCTATGGGAGAAGGCTGTTCCAAGTGACTCTATCACTACTTGGAATGAGTGCAAGAGAGCATTCCTAGAGAAATTCTTCTCTACCTCAAGAACAGCCAAGATCAGAAATGAGATCTCTAGCTTTCAGCAGAAGAACCTTGAGAGCTTTAGTGAAGCATGGGAGAGGTTCAAGGGCTATTGGTCTCAATGCCCACATCATGGCTTCACCAAGGAGAGTTTGCTTAGTACCTTCTACAGAGGTGCTCTACCAGAGTTCAGGAGCAGATTGGACACAGCCAGCAATGGGTTCTTCTTGGGCAGAACTGAGCAGGATGCTGAGGAGCTGGTGGAAAACATGGCCAGGAGTGACTCAGTCTACAGTGAGGAGCATGATAGGGCCAACAGAGGCACTGATGAAGATGATCCGCACACAAGAAAGGCCCTGAAATCTCTCCAAGAAAAGTTGGACAAGCTTCTTGTAGAAGGCTAAGCAAGAGCAGCTTAACTCCATTGGGAACCAGCAACAGCAACAGCCTGCTAGGACTACTGAAGTTCATGGTGTAGAAGGTCAAGAGGAGCTGTGCTTCATCAATTCTAATGGCACATGGTATAGGAAAGAGCCCAACTTCCAATACCAAAACAACTACCAGCAAAGACCTTACTACAACAATCACCAAGGAGGTTACCAAGCAAACCAGCCTACTCAGCCCCAAGGAAGCTCTTCTCCAGCTCAGGCTCCAAGTTCAAATTTGGAGTCCATGTTCAAGCAACTCTTAGAAGCTCAAGAAAGAAATGCTAAGACCATTGGTGATGAGTTCAAGAACATCCATGCTAAGATTGATGGAACCTATTCTGACCTCAACAACAAGTACATGCAACTTGCCTCTCACCTCAAAGCTTTGGAGAGCCAAGTTGCATCCATGTCTTCATCCTCCAAGAATCCAATGGGATCTCTACCAGGAAACCAGAGAAGAACCCTAAGGAGACTTGCAATGTTATCATCTCCACTTCTTCAGGGATTGCATTGAGTGATCATAAGAATGATGTTGATGAGATTGAGAGGCTAGTGCTTGGAAATCAGATTGAACATGATAAGAGACTGGTTGTGGCCACAGCTGAAGCTAGAGTTGTGAAGAGAGCTGATAAGAAGGTTCAAGGAAGGATTGATGAGCCTAAGGTTGAGACACAAGTTGAGAAGAGTGCTAACCCCAAGCTGAAAGAAGTGAAGGAAGAAGACAATGAGGTTGAGCTATCACCATATGATAAGCTCCCTTACCCTCAAAGGTTCCTCACCAAAGCTCAGAAAAAAGTGGTCTCCAAATTCAGAAAAGACCTCAGTGATATTGGAGTCAAGCTTCCAGAGATCAGCAATATGCATGCTGCTCATGTCCAAATGATGCTCATAAAGGACATTCTCACCCACCAAGCTGAAGTGGCTGAACTTTTGGACATCTCACTTCTGAAGATTGATCCACCAATCCCTCCCAAGTCCCTCCCTAAGCTTGAGTCTCAAGGGAAGTTCACATTGTCTTGCTCTCTTGGTAAACTAACTATGGATGATGCTCTTGTTGATAGTGGAGCTAGTGTGAATGTCATCTCCTTGGATATGGTGCAGAATATTGGGATTGAAAGCATGGAAACAGATACTCCTCCTCTCATCTTTGGGGATTCCTCTTCTACAACCCCACTTGGCATAATCAAGGACTTTCCCTTGAAGATTGGATCCTGCACCATACCTATTGACCTCACTGTTTTGAAGATGACATCTGAAGAAAGAGTCCCTTTGATCCTTGGCACTCCTTTCCTCACAACAGTTGGAGCTTGCATTGACTTTCCCAACAAGAAGGTCACCCTCATGCATGTCAACAAAGCTGTCTCCTACCCTCTCCAACCTCCAATGGACTCAGACTATTGTGGGACAATCACTTGTGATGTACAAGCTGTTGAGAAGCCCCAGGATGAAGAGGTTGTTGGTAAGAAAGAAGGTCTTGATGGAGAGTGTTCTAAGGAGTTGTGTGTTGAGCACTTGGAAAGTGCTAAAAGAGAGGGGATGGCTGGAGCCTTAAAGGCCACTCATGGCAAGAAGAAGATAGTGAAAGAGCCTCATCCTCCACCTCTTGATTTGCTCTCACACACTCTCACTCTCCATCCAAAGAAGCTCAAGGATGGAGCCATTGAGTACAAGATCAAGCATAAGGGCAGGTCCACACCATTCTCAAATGCTAGAGCCATCATCACTCCTCAGCTCCAAGATGACCCAATCAAGCTTCAAGAGCTTCTCTCTCAGGTCCTCACCATCACACTTGAAGGTGGGAAGGATCCTCCTTCTCACTAGTTCAAGAGACAAGGTAGTCAAGCTAAGTGACTCAAAACAAGCTCACTTGGGAGGAAGTCCCATGGTTATCCTTGTACATAGTTTTGAAATTTCAATTCTCTTTTAAGTTTTTAATAAAAGTGGTCAAGGTTTTCAGGTTGAGCCAAGCACTAGAGGAGAGAAGAATGGTGGTGAACCACTTGAGCCCCATGATCCATGTAGCAGCCTCCTCTAGTTGCTATGAACCAAGCCAGCTTCTAGTCATGCCACAAGCACCATACCCAAATCTCCTCGTGTGGTATCACTCCAACCCTTCTTGTATATACATTTGCTTTTATCTTGTTGGGGTATCTCCTTCTCTCTTACTCACACAGAGACTGTGTGATTTAAGTGTGGGGAGGTACGGATATTGATCATGTTTGCTTTGTGATTTTGAGTCTCATGCATTGCATTGTACATTCATAAGTGCATAGAAAATCCAAAAAAATTTTAAATTTTTGAACCATGTAGATTGCATCACTTGCATCCTTAAGATTGAGTCTAGAGCATATAGGTTGCATTCATTTGCATATGGAGCATTGCCTTGTAAAGAATACTTGTTTGCACTGAATTTGACACCCTAGTTAAACATATCAAGTAGCTTAAGCATCTTTTGAAAAGCTTGCATGCTTTGAGCCTTGAAAACTCTTCTTGAAACTTGCTTGCTTGCTTGATATTGGCATTGTTCTTAAGACCAGCTCCATCCTGAACTTAGACTTGAATGAACTTAATCTCTCTTGCATATGGGCATTTGCATACTTGATCATGGATCTCATACACATTTGGGTTATCTTTTTCCATTGTACCACCCTTTGTTAACCCAAATGGCACTCCCTTACCCTTGAACCCTATCCATTCTTTGAAGCCTACATTGATTTGCTTGAGTGAGGCCTCTTTTGATAGCTTGTCATGTGCAAAATCTTGAGAGTATTGGGAGCGACATGGATTTGTTCTCATCTCTTGCTAGCATAGGGTCATCATTTGAGCTAGCTTCTAGGATGGTGAGTGAAGTGTTTGTTACCTAATTGTTTACATTTTGGGTTTGGGGATGTGACAAAGTTGAGATTGATGAACAAAAGAGTATCATTGAGAAAGAAAAACCCTAGGGACCTAGAAATAATAAAAAATGAAAAGCTCTTAGTTGAAGTCTTTGACCTTCCCCTCATGCATATATAAAAAAAAAAAAAGAAAAGAAAAGAAAAGAAAAGAAAAGAAAAGAAAAGAAAAGAAAAGAAAAGAAAAGAAAAGAAAAGAAAAGAAAAGAAAAGAAAAGAAAAGAAAAGAAAAGAAAAGAAAAGAAAAGAAAAGAAAAGAAAAGAAAAGAAAAGAAAAGAAAAGAAAAGAAAAGAAAAGAAAAGAAAAGAAAAGAAAAGAAAAGAAAAGAAAAGAAAAGAAAAGAAAAGAAAAGAAAAGAAAAGAAAAGAAAAGAAAAGAAAAGAAAAGAAAAGAAAAGAAAAGAAAAGAAAAGAAAAGAAAAGAAAAGAAAAGAAAAGAAAAGAAAAGAAAAGAAAAGAAAAGAAAAGAAAAGAAAAGAAAAGAAAAGAAAAGAAAAGAAAAGAAAAGAAAAGAAAAGAAAAGAAAAGAAAAGAAAAGAAAAGAAAAGAAAAGAAAAGAAAAGAAAAGAAAAGAAAAGAAAAGAAAAGAAAAGAAAAGAAAAGAAAAGAAAAGAAAAGAAAAGAAAAGAAAAGAAAAGAAAAGAAAAGAAAAGAAAAGAAAAGAAAAGAAAAGAAAAGAAAAGAAAAGAAAAGAAAAGAAAAGAAAAGAAAAGAAAAGAAAAGAAAAGAAAAGAAAAGAAAAGAAAAGAAAAGAAAAGAAAAGAAAAGAAAAGAAAAGAAAAGAAAAGAAAAGAAAAGAAAAGAAAAGAAAAGAAAAGAAAAGAAAAGAAAAGAAAAGAAAAGAAAAGAAAAGAAAAGAAAAGAAAAGAAAAGAAAAGAAAAGAAAAGAAAAGAAAAGAAAAGAAAAGAAAAGAAAAGAAAAGAAAAGAAAAGAAAAGAAAAGAAAAGAAAAGAAAAGAAAAGAAAAGAAAAGAAAAGAAAAGAAAAGAAAAGAAAAGAAAAGAAAAGAAAAGAAAAGAAAAGAAAAGAAAAGAAAAGAAAAGAAAAGAAAAGAAAAGAAAAGAAAAGAAAAGAAAAGAAAAGAAAAGAAAAGAAAAGAAAAGAAAAGAAAAGAAAAGAAAAGAAAAGAAAAGAAAAGAAAAGAAAAGAAAAGAAAAGAAAAGAAAAGAAAAGAAAAGAAAAGAAAAGAAAAGAAAAGAAAAGAAAAGAAAAGAAAAGAAAAGAAAAGAAAAGAAAAGAAAAGAAAAGAAAAGAAAAGAAAAGAAAAGAAAAGAAAAGAGTTAGAGCTTAGAATGTGAATAGAGGTCCTTAGAGGTAGCATCATGAGAAAGAAAATGTTCATTGGGTGAGTGATGTGAGTATGTCTTCATTTTGGGTTATGGGATGAATAAAAGGGTGTAGATCTTGTAATCACTTAGGATTTGGGTAGAATGATGAGGATGGATCCATGTATGCATGAATTGCTCCTAGTCTTAGATAAATTTTGCATAATGATCAAGCTCCTTGATTTTTGAGTGATTGCCACCTTGAAATGATGCATTGAACCCTCCTTTTCATCCATATTAGACCATTTGATCACCAAGCCAAATGATTGAGATCATGTGCCCATTTGTGAGACTTCACCTTGTGTGTGTGTGTGTGAATCAATGTGAGGGCTGGTTAAGAGAACATGTTGGTTGATAAGCATTGCATCTTGTGTAGAGGCATAAGAGTAATTGATAGGCCTTGTGAAGCTAGAGCATAATAAGAGAGTTTGCTCATGCTATTTGCTATGTTTCTTTAGGATGTCAGGTTGAGTGCTATGAGTGTTTCCTTTGGCTTTGTTCCCATCCTTGCATCCATCCCCCTTGTGCTTGAAAAGTTTACTTGAGGACAAGCAAAGGTCTAGTGTGGGGGAGTTGATGTCTTGCATATTTACATGTTTTTAGCTATCATATCTTGTGCATTTTGATCATATAAGTTAGGCATTAGGCATCTTTAGGTCCATTTTGCATTCATTTGTCCTTATCAGGTGTTGGAGTATGCTTTGGTGTGATTTGAGGTGTTTGGAAGCCTTATGGCCCAAAAGAGATGAAGAATCAAGTTTGGCCATGAAAAGAGAAGTCAATCCATGATCTGGTTAAGACAAAGATGAGCATGGACGGAGGCCTTGGAGATATCTTCTAATGCTAAGATTTTGTGGAGACACAGCATTTTGAGTTAGCTTTCCAATGGAAGTGGTTTCAAGTCATTTGGAGCCATATTGGAGAAGTTATGATCGATTCATTGGAAGCATGTCAAGACACCCGACCTGGACACCCGACCTAACCTACCCGCACGGGTTGGGCAAGAGATGATGGACGCCAGGGAGTGTACCCGGCCTCACACACCCGGGATGAGAACCCCGCACGGCTCCACACACCCGGCCTGGCATACGCGGCCTGAAGGACCCGCACGGCTCACATACGCGGCCTGGCATACGCGGCCTGAAGGACCCGCGGATCAACATGAGATCTGTGGTCGGGACTCGACCACCTTACCGGGTATCGGCCAGTTTCTTCCTTTTCTTGGCTTCTGATTGGTGAAAATCATGTGGCACCAAGGACCTTTTGGACTTTTCTCTTATGTTTTAAGGGCTTTCAAGCCACTATAAATACTCTTGTAATCTCATTAAGAAACTTAACTTCTTTTCTCTCAAAAACATATTTAGAACTTGAAGAAAGTTTGGATCTTTGATCCTTTTTACATCATTTCTTGTGTGTTTAATAGATTATCTCTTTCTTTAATCATGTTTAGCCTTGAATCATCATTGATTTTGAGGTTTTCCATGGGTATTAGTGAGTAGATCTATCTAGGGTTCATGGGCTTGGGAGACTAAGGGTGATTAGGAGTAGATCCAAGGTGCTTAGTGTTAGATCTATCATCTCCTTGCATTGATTTGGTGTTCTTCTTGCTATATTTGGGTTGGCCTCTCAAACATAGAGCCATAGGCATTTCATGCCCGGAAGGTGTTCTATGAAATGCCTGAACCAACTCATCTATGCTTTTAGCTTGCTTTGCCTAAGGGATTAGTTGTCAAAGGAGCTAGGATTGCTATTAGACTCATTCTCCATGTTTGCTTTGATCATTACAGCCAAAGGGATTTGGTGTACTTGGGTGATCATTGCAAAGAGCATTCATCTAGGGATAGAGCTTGCTTAGTTTTGTTGTCTAGGCATAAGGAATTAGATTGATTGAAAAGTTAGCATCTTGGATTGAATCTTGATCACCCAAAGTCAGTTCCCTTGTCCCAAGAACCCCCTTGCCTCATTGAGAAAGAAAGTTCAATCTTTTATTGCATTTTTAATATTGTCTTAGTTTCATAATCATCCTCTCATCTTGATTAGACTTAGATTAAGCATGAACTTGCATTCCCTTTGCATTAGAATCTCTTAGAATTGGATTGACATCTTGTATTCTACAACATTTGATTAGGACCTGAAAAGGCCTGTCATCAAGCTTTCTTAGGATTGTGTCTAGGCTTAAGGTGTTAGATTGATTGAAAAGTTAGCATCTTGGATTGAATCTTGATCACCCAAAGTCAGTTCCCTTGTCCCAAGAACCCCTTGCCTCATTGAGAAAGAAAGTTCAATCTTTTATTGCATTTTTAATATTGTCTTAGTTTCATAATCATCCTCTCATCTTGATTAGACTTAGATTAAGCATGAACTTGCATTCCCTTTGCATTAGAATCTCTTAGAATTGGATTGACATCTTGTATTCTACAACATTTGATTAGGACCTGAAAAGGCCTGTCATCAAGCTTTCTTAGGATTGTGTCTAGGCTTAAGGTGTTAGATTGATTGAAAAGTTAGCATCTTGGATTGAATCTTGATCACCCAAAGTCAGTTCCCTTGTCCCAAGAACCCCTTGCCTCATTGAGAAAGAAAGTTCAATCTTTTATTGCATTTTTAATATTGTCTTAGTTTCATAATCATCCTCTCATCTTGATTAGACTTAGATTAAGCATGAACTTGCATTCCCTTTGCATTAGAATCTCTTAGAATTGGATTGACATCTTGTATTCTACAACATTTGATTAGGACCTGAAAAGGCCTGTCATCAAGCTTTCTTAGGATTGTGTCTAGGCTTAAGGTGTTAGATTGATTGAAAAGTTAGCATCTTGGATTGAATCTTGATCACCCAAAGTCAGTTCCCTTGTCCCAAGAACCCCTTGCCTCATTGAGAAAGAAAGTTCAATCTTTTATTGCATTTTTAATATTGTCTTAGTTTCATAATCATCCTCTCATCTTGATTAGACTTAGATTAAGCATGAACTTGCATTCCCTTTGCATTAGAATCTCTTAGAATTGGATTGACATCTTGTATTCTACAACATTTGATTAGGACCTGAAAAGGCCTGTCATCAAGCTTTCTTAGGATTGTGTCTAGGCTTAAGGTGTTAGATTGATTGAAAAGTTAGCATCTTGGATTGAATCTTGATCACCCAAAGTCAGTTCCCTTGTCCCAAGAACCCCTTGCCTCATTGAGAAAGAAAGTTCAATCTTTTATTGCATTTTTAATATTGTCTTAGTTTCATAATCATCCTCTCATCTTGATTAGACTTAGATTAAGCATGAACTTGCATTCCCTTTGCATTAGAATCTCTTAGAATTGGATTGACATCTTGTATTCTACAACATTTGATTAGGACCTGAAAAGGCCTGTCATCAAGCTTTCTTAGGATTGTGTCTAGGCTTAAGGTGTTAGATTGATTGAAAAGTTAGCATCTTGGATTGAATCTTGATCACCCAAAGTCAGTTCCCTTGTCCCAAGAACCCCTTGCCTCATTGAGAAAGAAAGTTCAATCTTTTATTGCATTTTTAATATTGTCTTAGTTTCATAATCATCCTCTCATCTTGTTTAGACTTAGATTAAGCATGAACTTGCATTCCCTTTGCATTAGAATCTCTTAGAATTGGATTGACATCTTGTATTCTACAACATTTGATTAGGACCTGAAAAGGCCTGTCATCAAGCTTTCTTAGGATTGTGTCTAGGCTTAAGGTGTTAGATTGATTGAAAAGTTAGCATCTTGGATTGAATCTTGATCACCCAAAGTCAGTTCCCTTGTCCCAAGAACCCCTTGCCTCATTGAGAAAGAAAGTTCAATCTTTTATTGCATTTTTAATATTGTCTTAGTTTCATAATCATCCTCTCATCTTGTTTAGACTTAGATTAAGCATGAACTTGCATTCCCTTTGCATTAGAATCTCTTAGAATTGGATTGACATCTTGTATTCTACAACATTTGATTAGGACCTGAAAAGGCCTGTCATCAAGCTTTCTTAGGATTGTGTCTAGGCTTAAGGTGTTAGATTGATTGAAAAGTTAGCATCTTGGATTGAATCTTGATCACCCAAAGTCAGTTCCCTTGTCCCAAGAACCCCTTGCCTCATTGAGAAAGAAAGTTCAATCTTTTATTGCATTTTTAATATTGTCTTAGTTTCATAATCATCCTCTCATCTTGATTAGACTTAGATTAAGCATGAACTTGCATTCCCTTTGCATTAGAATCTCTTAGAATTGGATTGACATCTTGTATTCTACAACATTTGATTAGGACCTGAGATGTTAACGGGCCAGTAGGACTGGGCTTAGGGCTGACCTAGGTTTACTCTCGGACTGAGGCTTTCACGATGACAAATAGGCTTTCGTTTTGCCTGTTGGCGATTTCTACCTGGTTCTTTCGATTTAAAGTCCGCGGCTTGGTGACGGCTTATCGACTTGTGTGGGAAGAACCGAGCACTCTCCAGAGAACATCTTGTGTGCTGACCAAAATTATGGATTTTTGTAAAGCGCTATGGTATCCTTGTCGGATGTAAGAGAACCTTTAGTTTTGTGAAAGGTTTGAGTCGAAGTTCTTTGGAGAACGTTTTTGGGTTTGTCCGTCGGGACCAATCGACGGGCATATATATATATATATATATATATATATATATATATATATATATATATATATATATATATATATATATATATATATATATATATATATATATATATATATATATATATATATATATATATATATATATATATATATATATATATATATATATATATATATATATATATATATATATATATATATATATATATATATATATATATATATATATATATATATATATATATATATATATATATATATATATATATATATATATATATATATATATATATATATATATATATATATATATATATATATATATATATATATATATATATATATATATATATATATATATATATATATATATATATATATATATATATATATATATATATATATATATATATATATATATATATATATATATATATATATATATATATATATATATATATATATATATATATATATATATATATATATATATATATATATATATATATATATATATATATATATATATATATATATATATATATATATATATATATATATATATATATATATATATATATATATATATATATATATATATATATATATATATATATATATATATATATATATATATATATATATATATATATATATATATATATATATATATATATATATATATATATATATATATATATATATATATATATATATATATATATATATATATATATATATATATATATATATATATATATATATATATATATATATATATATATATATATATATATATATATATATATATATATATATATATATATATATATATATATATATATATATATATATATATATATATATATATATATATATATATATATATATATATATATATATATATATATATATATATATATATATATATATATATATATATATATATATATATATATATATATATATATATATATATATATATATATATATATATATATATATATATATATATATATATATATATATATATATATATATATATATATATATATATATATATATATATATATATATATATATATATATATATATATATATATATATATATATATATATATATATATATATATATATATATATATATATATATATATATATATATATATATATATATATATATATATATATATATATATATATATATATATATATATATATATATATATATATATATATATATATATATATATATATATATATATATATATATATATATATATATATATATATATATATATATATATATATATATATATATATATATATATATATATATATATATATATATATATATATATATATATATATATATATATATATATATATATATATATATATATATATATATATATATATATATATATATATATATATATATATATATATATATATATATATATATATATATATATATATATATATATATATATATATATATATATATATATATATATATATATATATATATATATATATATATATATATATATATATATATATATATATATATATATATATATATATATATATATATATATATATATATATATATATATATATATATATATATATATATATATATATATATATATATATATATATATATATATATATATATATATATATATATATATATATATATATATATATATATATATATATATATATATATATATATATATGTCGCTGTCGGAGTTGTTGCCTTGTCGAGTGATTCCGAATCACTTTTTATGGGGTTCTCCAGAATACTCTGAGCCTTCTTAACTCGCTTCAGGCTGACCATGGGGGTGTTCCGAGTTTGTCGTAGTTTGTGCTCGGCCAAGAAGCAGAGCCTAGACTGTTTCTGGCATCCCAGATTATCGCTGTTCCGTTTGGTGTTGGGAACTTGATGCCAAGGTGCTAAGTCGACGGTACCGCTTTCATGGCGTTGATCCAGGGGGTTCCCATGATGACATTATAGATGGCCGGGTTATCAACTACGGCGAAGTCAACAATTTTCTTGACTTCCTTAGCCATGACCGGAAGTTTGATCGATCTGAGAGTAATCGACGTTGTGCCCGAGAAACCAGTCAAAGGTTTTGGTTCCGGGACGACTTCCCCGAGTTCGATGTTAATTCTTCGGAAAATTTTGCGGAGGAGAAAGTTGACTGTGCTGCCTGTGTCGATGAGGACTCTTCCTACTTCGAGGTCTCGGATCACTAAATCGATGACCAACGGGTCGCAGTGAGGTTTATCGATTCTGATGGTTTCCCGCTCTTCGAAAACGATCGTGTCGTTAGGAGCATTGTCGGTCGGGAACCGAGCCATCCAGTTAGAACTCGTTTCTGCCTTTCTTCCGTAGGCCTTGATTGATGAGACCGAGTCGCGGTAGAATTACCATTCTCCGATGATCATGCTTACCCTGCGATGGTTGCTGTCGTTTCCACGGTCATTTTGCCTTCTTCCGCGCTTCTCGCCGGACTGGTTTGCGTTGCTCTCGTGAGATTCTTTGTCAGGTTTGGGAGGGCGGTCGGACTCAAAAAGGCGGTCTTTTATTCCCCTGACCTTCAACAGTTCGCCAGCAAGGAGCTTTGCAGCGAGCCTTGCTCCGAGAACCTTGCAGTTCATAGTGGAATTCCCTCTGGTCTAGTGGAACTCGCAGTAGGAGTTATCCTTGAACTGGTTCCTTGTCCAGGTGTTTCCGGATGTTTTCCCTTGTTCCGAGTTGATGGCGTAGTTGTGCTCGCCCTGGACGTCTTCCCCCTCGTGGTGGACATACTTGTCGTTACGAGAGCTTCTCCGTCTGGTGGACGCTTTTTGCGGGCTTTACTTCTGGGAGAGGACTTTCATCTCCTCTTCCATGTTGATGAAGTCCGTTGCCTTGTGAAGGGCGTCCTGGATTGTTCTCGGTTTTTCGAGATATCCGCTGTCGGAGTTTTGACCTATACCAGAGAGTTTTCATGCCTTCTTCCTATTGCTTGAGACTCATTTGACTCCAAGGACTTTTAGTGATTTTTGATGATGTATCTAGGTTTTCTAAGCCTAGTATAAATACCTTTGTTATCCCTAATATGGGACTTATGCTATTTTCTCTCTAAGAACACAAACCTTTGAGTAAAGTTTTATCTTTGAATCATAATCTCATCTCATCTTTGTGTTCTTGATTGTTTGATTTCATCTCTTTTCTTTCTCTACATGTTTAAGCTTGAATCTCTCATGGGTTTAAGAGTAAGAATGTGGATAAGTGAGTAGATCCAGTTAAGATCCATGGGTTAGGGTGATTGAGAGTGATTAAGTGTAGATCCAAGGTGCTTAGTGTTAGATCTATCATCTCCTTGCATTGATTTGGTGTTCTTCTTGCTATATTTGGGTTGGCCTCTCAAACATAGAGCCATAGGCATTTCATGCCCGAAGGTGTTCTATGAAATGCCTGAACCAACTCATCTATGCTTTTAGCTTGCTTTGCCTAAGGGATTAGTTGTTAAAGAAGCTAAGATTTCTTTTAGACTCATTCTCCATGTTTGCTTTGATCATTACAGCCAAAGGGATTTGGTGTACTTGGGTGATCATTGCAAAAGAGCATTCATCTAGGGATAGAGCTTGCTTAGTTTTGTTGTCTAGGCATAAGGAATTAGATTGATTGAAAAGTTAGCATCTTGGATTGAATCTTGATCACCCAAAGTCAGTTCCCTTGTCCCAAGAGCCCACTTGCCTCATTGAGAAAGAAAGTTCAATCTTTTATTGCATTTTAATATTGTCTTAGTTTCATAATCATCCTCTCATCTTGATTAGACTTAGATTAAGCATGAACTTGCATTCCCTTTGCATTAGAATCTCTTAGAATTGGATTGACATCTTGTATTCTACAACATTTGATTAGGACCTGAAAAGGCCTGTCATCAAATTGGCCGCTGCCAAGTTCTAAGTTGATTTTGACATTGGGATTTAGTTATTTTCGTAGTTCACCGTCGTGCTGTTAGTCTGGCGTTGGTACCGTTTCTAGTCGCGAGTTTGCGGCGAGAGTAACATAGAGTTTTCAGGACTATGTTTGTAGCGGTTGGGCTATGCGCTAAGCGTTTTAGATGAATCTTATTGCTGCGAGAGTTTGCTTTGTCAAAGCGTTGTCTTGATGCTGAAGCAAAAAGTTTTAGAAGATGGGATTATCACGGGTATAGTATACATACCTACTTTCCTTTTCTTTCTGAAAGAAAATGGGTTAGCCGTTCTTCGAAGGCTTGTATGCGTTTTTCTTTCTGTTAGGAATCAGGATGAGTATGCTTTAGAAGCATGGCGATCGTTTCTCGGTTTTAGAGATATCCGTTGTCGGAGTTTTGACCTATACCAGAGAGTTTTCCGCAGAGCATCGATTGCCACTTTGTCGCTGATCCCGGTGACTCTTGCTTTTACTAGCTTGAACCTGTTCATGAACTTGCGGAGTGGTTCGTCTTCTCTTTGAGACAGACTCCATAGGTCGACGTCTGAGGTTTTTATGTTCATGAACATGGAGTATTGCTTGAGAAACTCCGAGGCGAGCTGGCGGAAACTTCCGAAAGAGTTTCATTTCAGGCGAGAAAACAACTCGAGCGCGGCTCCTTTGAGGTTCTCGACGAAGAGGAGGCAGTAGCCAGCATCTCGGTCGCGTTCCTTGAGTTTTCACCTTCCCATCGAAATCTGGAAAGACTGCAGATGCGCCTTCGGATCGGTGGTGCCATAGTAGACGGGAATTTTGATCTTCCATGGATCTGAAATTTTCATTTGTCCTTATCAGGTGTTGGAGTATGCTTTGGTGTGATTTTGTGATTTGAGGTGTTTGGAAGCCTTATGGCCCAAAAAAAGGTGAAGAATCAAGTTTGTCCATGAAAAGAAAAGTCAATCCATGATCTAGTCAAGACAAAGATGAGCATGGACAGAGACCTTAGAGATGTCTTCTGTTGCTAAGATTTTGTGTAGACACAGAAAATTGAGTTAGCTTTCCAATGGAAGTGGTTTCAAGTCATTTGGAGCTATAATGGAGGAGTTATCATCAGTTTACTAGAAACACATCAAGCTGACCGGGGAGAGTGGTCCGGGATGAGAAACCCGGTCGGGAAAAGAGCAGCTGGATGAGAGTGGTCCGGGATGACTAGGACTGGGAGAGGTACCCGGTCGGTTGAAAGGTTCTGGACAAGACCAGGCCGGGGAGAGTGGACCGGCTTGATGACCCCGGTCGGGAAGGACGCCAGCAGAATGGACGACCGGATAGATCAGTCCGGGTTCGAGCAGCCGGTCGGGAAGAACGCCAGAAGAACGGACGACCGGGAAGGACGGACCGGCTTGGTGAACCCGGTCGGGCTGGACAACAACCAGAACAAGGACAGACCGGGGTGGCACGACCGGGTTGGACCATTTGGTTCACCCCTGACCGAGTTTTCATGCCTTCTTCCTATTGCTTGAGACTCATTTGACTCCAAGGACTTTTTAGTGATTTTTGATGATGTATCTAGGTTTTCTAAGCCTAGTATAAATACCTTTGTTATCCCTAATATGGGACTTATGCTATTTTCTCTCTAAGAACACAAACCTTTGAGTAAAGTTTTATCTTTGAATCATAATCTCATCTCATCTTTGTGTTCTTGATTGTTTGATTTCATCTCTTTTCTTTCTCTACATGTTTAAGCTTGAATCTCTCATGGGTTTAAGAGTAAGAATGTGGATAAGTGAGTAGATCCAGTTAAGATCCATGGGTTAGGGTGATTGAGAGTGATTAAGTGTAGATCCAAGGTGCTTAGTGTTAGATCTATCCTTTTCTTGCATGATTTGGTGCTCTTAATGCTATATTTGAGTTGGCCTCTCAAGCATAGAGCAATAGGCATTTCATGCCCGGAAGGTGTTCTATGAAATGCCTGAACCATGCTTTTAGCTTGCTTTACCTAAGGGATTAGTTGTTAAAGAAGCTAAGATTTCTTTTAGACTCATTCTTAATGTTTGATTTGATCATTACAGTCAAAGGGATTCGATGTACTTGGGTGATCATTGCAAAAGAGCATTCATCTAGGGATAGAGTTTGTTCAAGCATAGTGTCTAGGCATAAGGAATTAGATTGATTGAAAAGTTGGCCTCTTGGATTGAACCTTAATCATTTAAGATCAAGACCCTATACCCATGGGTCTCATCTCCTCATAAAGAAAGAAAGCTTTATATTTTGTTGCATTTTAGATATTGTCTTAGTTTAATAATCATCTCCTTTAATGATTGCATTTAGATTAAGCATAGGCTTGCATTCCCTTTTGCTTTGTGATCACTTAGAACTGGTTCGACAATCTTATATACTACATCATTTGATTAGGACCCTTGAAAAGTCCTATCATCAAATTGGCGCCGTTGCCAAATTTTAAGTTGATTGTAACATTGGGATTTAGCCACTTGCTTTAGACTAAATCATTTTTCTTTTCTTGTGATATTGATTCTCCTTTTGCCTCTTCCTTTGATTTTCAGGTGTATGAACACAAGAAGCAGGGGTGCAACTAACCTGGTTCCCACTGTTGAAGAGATAGCTACACTTGAGAGGGAAATAGCAAGAAGGAGAAGAGAAGAAGAGCAACAGGCTCATATTCAGAGGTTGGGGTTTGAGATGGATGAACACCAGCATCAACCTCAAGACAAAGTTGCTCAAGATGGCAATGGTCAAGGAGCTGACAACCTTGGACCACAGCGCCAACAACAACACCCACAGCGTCCAGCTAGAGCTATTGGAACCTATGACCGTCCTCACATTCATGGTCATAGGACGGGCATCCGTGCACCAGCTGTGGAAGCTAACAACTTTGAGATCAAGTCAGGGTTGTTCAATGTGATTGAGAACAACAAGTACCATGGCCTGGCTGTAGAAGACCCATTTGATCACTTGGACAAGTTTGATAGCTATTGTGGTTTGTCCAAGACCAATGGTGTGTCAGAAGATGCCTTCAAGCTGAAGCTGTTTCCTTTCTCTCTGGGAGACAAGGCACGCCAATGGGAGAAATCTCTACTTAGTGACTCCATCACCACTTGGGATGATTGCAAGAAAGCCTTCTTGGAGAAGTTCTTCTCTACATCAAGGACAGCCAAGTTGAGAAATGAGATCTCTAGCTTCCAGCAGAAGAATGTGGAAAGCTTTAGTGAAGCATGGGAGAGGTTCAAAGGCTATGAAGCTCAATGCCCCCACCATGGCTTCTCAAAGGAGAGCTTTCTAAGCTCATTCTACAGAGGTGCCCTTCCTAAGTACAGAGCTAGATTGGACACAGCAAGCAATGGATTCTTCCTGGGCAGGTCTGAAGAAGATGCTGAGGAGCTGGTTGACAGCATGGTGAAGAGTGACTCAGTTTACAGTGGAGAGCATGACAGAGCAGATAGAACCACCAGAGCTGATGACAACCAGACCAAGAAGGAAATCAAATCCTTGCAGGAGAAGATAGACTTGCTGATTGCTAACCAAGCCAAACAGGAGAATATAAACTTTGTGGGTGGTCCTAGTCAAGAAGCTCCTCCTAAGGTTAATGAAGTTGATGGGCAAGAAGAGCTTTTCTTCATCAACAACAATGGTACTTGGTACAGGAAAGAGCCTAACTTTCAGTACAACAACTACCAGCAGAGGTCTTATCCTAACAATAAGCAAGGAGGCTACCGACCCAAGCAAAACACTCAGCAAGGAAACTACCAGCCTAGGCAGAACCCTCCTCCTGGTTTTACCAATCAAGCCAATCAGCCTACTCAAGCTCAAGGTAGCTCCTCCCAAGCTAAAGCTCCAGATTCAAATATGGAAGCTATGTTCAAGCAACTACTGGAATGTCAAGCTAGAACAGCAAAGGACATTGGCCATGAGTTCAAGACTGTTCACTCCAGGATTGATAGCAGCTATACTGAGCTAAACAACAAGATAAGAGCTTTGGAGAATCAGTTTGCTTCTATGAACTCTCAGCCAAGTCGCCAACAAGGAGTACTACCAGGAAAGGCTGAGCAAAACCCCAAGGAGTCAATAAAAGCAATCACCTTGAGAAGTGGTAGAGAGTTACCTCCAAGAGCTCTCCCCAAGGATGGTGAGAAACTAGGTGGGGGGGGGGGGGTGGCCATCACCATTGATGATGATGTTGTGATTGTAGATGAGAAGGTTGATGAAGAGATTCTAGAAAAGATTGTTGAAGCTAAGGGTAAAGGAAATGTTGGAGAAGAGAAAAGAACACTAAAACATGGTGAAGTTGCCACTCAAACTAAAGAGTCTTCCTTTGTTCTTCCTCCCTATGAACCTAAGCTGCCATTTCCTGGAAGATTCAAGAAGCAACTTTTGGAGAAGTACAAAGCACTCTTTGAGAAGCAAATGAGTGAAGTTCAAGTCACAATGCCCATCATTGATGCCTTCATGCTTGTCCCTCAATACAGAAAGTTCTTGAAGGATTATGTGGCACTTAAGAAAAAGGAAATGGAAGGCATGATGGTTCTTACTCATGAGTGCAGTGCCATCATCAAGAGATTGACAATCCCTAAGAAGCTAGAGGATCCAGGCTGATTTACTCTACCTTGTGCCATAGGTCCTTTGATGTTTGAGAGATGTCTATGTGATTTGGGAGCTAGTGTCAGTCTCATGCCTCTATTTGTTGCCAAGAAGCTTGGATTCAGCCAATACAAGAAGTGTAAACTCTCTTTGGTGCTTGCTGATCGCTCAGTCAAATTCCCTATTGGTATCCTTGAAGACCTCCCTGTGATGGTGGGAAATTGTGAGATTCCTACTGATTTTTTGGTGCTAGAGATGGATGAAGAAGCTAGAGACCCCTTGATCCTTGGAAGACCATTCTTAGCCACAGCATGAGCCCTTATCAATGTGAAGGAGGGCAAGATTGATCTTCATTTGGGCAAAGAGCACACTCTCCATTTTGACATAAAGGAAGTGATGAAGAAGTCAATTGTGCAAGGCCAAGTGTTTTACAATGAAGATATGGAAGCCCTTGCTGATGAGCTTCTTGAGGAATTGGCACTTGAAGAGTTGGCAATAAAAGACCCCTTGCAACATGCTTTGACAGTGGATAAAGAGGTCCGAGTGCTTGAGAACAAAGAGAGTGATGCTATTGTGGCCATGCTGGATTCTCACAAGAAGATTGATGATGAAGGCAAGTATGATGAGCTTACACAAGAGGTGCACCAAGCTGCTTCAGCCACTCAACAAGAGGATACCCAACAAGATGACTGGAGTGAGCTCAAGGCACCAAAAGTGGAGCTAAAACCTCTTCCCCATGGTGTAAGGTACGCATTTCTAGGCCCTAATGAGTCATATCCCGTCATTTTGAGTAGTGAACTTATTGAACTTGAGCTTTCTCAACTTTCAAATGCACTTAAAAAATTTAGAAAAGCAATTGGGTACTCACTAGATGATATTAAAGGGATATCACCTTCTTTGTGCATGCATAGGATACATCTAGAGGATGAATCAATGACTTCTATAGAGCATCAAAGAAGGTTAAATCCTAACCTGAAGGATGTTGTAAAGAAGGAGATTCTTAAACTCTTAGATGCTGGTGTTATCTACCCTATTTCAGATTCTAAATAGGTATCTCCTGTGCATGTAGTCCCAAAGAAAGGTGGTATCACTGTTGTTAAAAATGACAAGGATGAATTGATACCAACTAGAACCATAACTGGCCATAGGATGTGTATTGATTATTGAAAGCTCAACTCTGCGTCTAGAAAGGATCATTTTCCATTTCCATTCATTGATCAAATGCCTGAGAGACTTGCAAACCATCCTTTCTATTGCTTTCTTGATGGGTATTCAGGATTCTTCCAAATCCCCATACATCCCAATGATCAAGAGAAGACAACATTCACATGCCCCTATGGCACCTTTGCTTATCGAAGGATGCCATTTGGGTTATGTAATGCTCCAACAACCTTTCAAAGGTGCATGATGTCTATCTTCTCGGATCTCATTGAGGATATAGTGGAGGTATTCATGGATGATTTCTCTGTCTACGGATCTTTGTTTTCTGCTTGTTTGTCCAACTTGTGCAGGGTCCTACAGAGATGTGAAGACACCAACCTTGTGCTGGGAGAAGTCACTTCATGGTCAAAGAGAGGATTGTGCTTGGGCATAAGATTTCAGAAAAGGGTATTGAAGTGGACAAGGCTAACATTGAGGTGATGGTCAACATGCCTCCACCAAAGACAGTGAAAGACATCAGGAGCTTCCTTGGCCATGCTGGGTTCTATAGAAGATTCATCAAGGACTTCTCAAAGATTGCTAGACTAATGACCAAGTTGCTGGGCAAGGAGGCCACTTTCAGCTTTGATGAAGAGTGTCTTGAAGCCTTCAAGAAGATAAAGGGTGAACTTGTTAGTGCTCCCATTGTCCAGCCACCTGATTGGGATCTCCCCTTTGAGATAATGTGTGATGCTAGTGACTTTGCTGTTGGGGCTGTCTTGGGGCAGAAGAAGGATGGCAAGACTCATGTGATTTATTATGCGAGCCAAACCCTGAATGATGCACAAATGAGGTATGCCACAACTGAGAAAGAGATGCTGGCCATTGTCTTCGCCTTTGAAAAATTCAGAAGTTACATGGTGGGTTCCAAGGTCATTGTGTATACAGACCATGCAGCTTTGAGACATCTTCTAGTATAGAAGGATGCCAAGCCAAGACTACTAAGGTGGATCCTTTTGCTTCAGGAGTTTGACTTAGAGATTAGAGACAAGCCAGGGATTGAGAATGGAGTGGCTGATCACTTGTCCAGGCTGAGGATTGAAGGTGGAATCCCTATTGATGAGGGACTTAGACAGGAGCATGTCATGGCTATCATGTCAGTGGTGGCAGTTATTGAGACTGGAAAGAAGATTGAAGAGGTTAAGGCTGCTGAAGAGAAGGGACCCTGGTATGCTGATTTGGTTAACTACATAGCCACTGGGAAGGAGCCATTGGGTCTTGCGGGGTATGAGAAGAAGAATTTCTACAAAGATTTGAAGAGATACTATTGGGATGAACCATACCTCTACACTCTTTGCAAGGATCAGATCTATAGAAGAGTTGTGGCTGATGAAGAAGTTGAAGGAATCCTTACACATTGCCATGGATCTTCCTATGGAGGCCATTTTGCTACCTTCAAGACTGTCTCAAAGGTATTACAAGCTGGATTTTGGTGGCCACACATGTTTAGGGACACACAAGACTTCATCTCAAGATGTGACTCTTGCCAAAGGAGAGGGAACATTACTAAGAGGAATGAGATGCCTCAAAACCCTATCCTTGAAGTGGAAGTGTTTGATGTTTGGGGGATAGACTTCATGGGACCCTTCCCTTCTTCTTATGGCAACAAGTACATCTTGGTGGCTGTAGACTATGTATCAAAGTGGGTAGAAGCCATAGCAAGTCCCACAAATGATTCAAGAGTGGTGATCAAAATGTTCAAGAGCAATATCTTCCCAAGATTTGGAGTACCAAGAGTGGTCATAAGTGATGGAGGTTCACATTTCATCAACAAGCTATTTGAGGGTCTTCTCAAGAAGAAGGGAGTGAAACACAAGGTTGCAACACCTTATCACCCTCAAACAAGTGGCCAAGTGGAAGTTTCCAACAAGCAAATCAAGGGTATCTTGGAGAAGATTGTGGGAACTAAGAGGAAGGATTGGTCAGACAAGCTTGATGATGCTCTTTG
The DNA here is from genome assembly GCA_016771965.1 of Brassica carinata. Lineage (NCBI taxonomy): Eukaryota > Viridiplantae > Streptophyta > Magnoliopsida > Brassicales > Brassicaceae > Brassica > Brassica carinata. The sequence continues at coordinate 14,470,208 of CM028687.1, read as the reverse complement.
GGCATATAGAACAGCCTTCAAGAATCCTCTAGGCACTACCCCTTTCAACCTTGTCTATGGGAAGTCTTGCCACTTACCAGTTGAGCTTAAATACAAGGCATTGTGGGCTGTGAAGCTTCTAAACTTTGACATCAAGAGTGCAAAGGAGAAGAGACTTCTTCAACTCAATGAACTGGATGAGATAATGATGGATGCCTTTGAGAACTCAAGGATTTACAAAAAAAAAGACTAAGGCCTTTCATGACAGGCACATCCTCAAGAGGGAGTTCAAGGCTGGAGATCAAGTTCTTCTCTATAACTCTAGACTGAAGATATTTCCAGGGAAGCTCAAGTCAAAGTGGTCTGGTCCATTTGTGGTTAAGGAAGTGAGACCTTATGGAGCCATTGTGCTTTGGAACAAGCAAGGTGGAGACTTCACAGTGAATGGCCAGAGACTCAAGCAATACATGGCCACCATACCAAAGGAGGATGGGACATCAACCCCACTCTCTGATGCTCCCCTTGCCTAACCTCAAAGGAGGCAAAGTCAAGCTAGTGACTTTAAACAAGCTCACTTGGGAGGAAGTCCCATGGTTATCCTTGTACATAACTTTGCAATTTCAATTTTCCTTTAGGTTCTCTTTTTAATAAAAATGGTCAAGTTTTTCAGGTTGAGCCAAGCACTAGAGGGGAGAAGAATGGTGGTGAACCACTTGAGCCCCATGATTGCCATGTAGCTATGAACCAAGCCAGATCCTAGCCCCGGCACCAAACACCACGCCAAAACCTCCTATTTAGGTATCACTCCAACCCTTCTTGTATATACATTTGCTTTTGTCTTGTTGGGGTATCTCCTTCTCTCTTACTCACACAGAGACCGTGTGATTTAAGTGTGGGGGTACCAAGTATTTGATCATGTTTGCTTTGTGATTTTGAGTCTCATGCATTGCATTGTACATTCATATTTGCATAGAAAATCCAAAAAAATTTAAATTTTTGAATCATGTAGATTGCATCACTTGCATCCTTAGTCTAGAGCATATAGGTTGCATTCATTTGCATATGGAGCATTGCCTTGTAAAGAATGCTTGTTTGCACTGAATTTGGCACCCTAGTTAAACATATCAAGTAGCTTAAGCATCTTTTGAAAGGCTTGCATGCTTTGAGCCTTGAAAACTCTTCTTGAAACTTGCTTGCTTGCTTGATATTGGCATTGTTCTTAAGACCAGCTCCATCTTGAACTTGGACTTGAATGAACCTAATTTCTCTTGCATATGGGCATTTGCATACTTGATCATGGATCTCATACACATTTGGGTTATCTTTTTCCATTGTACCACTCTTTGTTAACCCAAATGGCACTTCCATACCCTTGAACCCTAGCCATTCTTTGAAGCCTACATTGATTTGCATGAGTGAGGCCTTTCCTGATAGCTTGTCATGTGCAAAATCTTGAGAGTATTGGGAGCGACATGGATTTGTTCTCATCTCTTGCTAGCATAGGGTCCTCATTTGAGCTAGCTTCTAGGATGGTGAGTGGGGTTTTTGTTCCTTAATGGTTTATATCTTGGGTTTGGAATGTAACAATGTTGAGATTTATGAACAAAAGAGTATCATTGAGAAAGAGAAAAACCCTAGGGACCTAGAACAGAAAACAAAAATAAGAAAGCTCTTGTGTAATGTTTGAGACCTTCCCCCTATATAAAAAAAAAAAAAAAAAAAAAAAAACGCAAAAGAAAAAGAAAGATTTAATAAGATAGTGGGGAAGGAAAAACTTAAAGAGTTAGAGCTTAGAAAAGTGAATAGATGTCCTTACTGGTTGAATTTTAAAGGAAAGAAAGTTGTTCATGGGGTGAGTGATGTGAGAATGTTTTTCATTTTTGGGTTATGGGATGAATAAAAGGGGTTTAGAACTTGCAATCTCTTAGGAATGGGTAGAATGGTGAGGATGGATCCATGTATGCATGAATTGGTCCTAGTCTTAGATAAATTTTGCATAATGATCAAGCTTCTTGATTCTTGAGTGATTGCCACCTTAAAAAGATGCATTGAACCCTCCATTTCATCCATATTAGACCATTTGATCACCTAGCCAAATGATTGAGATCATGTGCCCATTTGTGAGAACTCACCTTGAGTGTGTGTGTGTGAATCAATGTGAGGGCTGGTTAAGAGAACTTGTTGGTTATAAGCATTGCATCTTGTGTAGAGGCATAAGAGTAATTGATAGGCCTTGTGAAGCTAGAGCATAATAAGAGAGTTTTGCTCATGCTATTTGCTATGTTTCTTTAGGATGTCAAGTTTAGTGCTATGAGTGTTTCTCTTGGCTATGCTTCCATCTCTATGTCTCTCCTCCTTTTGTTTTGAAAAGATTACTTGAGGTGTAAAGGTCTAGTGTGGGGGAGTTGATATCTTGCATATTTACATGTTTTTAGCATCCATATCTCATGCATTTTGATCATATAAGTTAGGCATTAGGCATCTTTAGGTCCATTTTGCATTCATTTGTCCTTATCAGGTGTTGGAGTATGCTTTGGTGTGATTTGAGGTGTTTGGAAGCCTTATGGCCCAAAAAGAGGTGAAGAATCAAGTTTGGCCATGAAAATAGAAGTCAATCCATGATTTGGTCAAGACAGAGATGAGCATGGACAGAGGCCTTAGAGATGTATTCTGTTGCTAAGATTTTGTGGAGACACAGAAAAATTGAGTTAGCTTTCCCATGGAAGTGGTTTCAAGTCATTTGGAGCTATATTGGAGGAGTTATGATCAGTTTACTAGAAGCATATCAAGCTGACCGGGGAGAGTGGTCCGGGATGAGCAACCCGGTCGGGAAAAGAGCAGCTGGATGAGAGTGGTCCGGGATGACTAGGACTGGGAGAGGTACCCGGTCGGTTGAAAGGTGCTGGACGAGACAAGGGCGGGGAGAGTGGACCGGCTTGATGACCCCGGTCGGGAAGGACGCCAGCAGAACGGACGACCGGGTAGATCAGTCAGGGTTCGAGCAGTCGGTCGGGAAGAACGCCAGCAGAACGGACGACCGGGAAGGACGGACCGGCTTGGTGAACCCGGTCGGGCTGGAAAACGACCAGAACAAGGACAGATGTGGGAACCAAAATTCGCACTAACGATTTTAATGAATAAAAACGGAGGAAAGCCAAGTTAACCCGACTTTCCCTGAAGGTCCGGATTCTCTGCGACAGCCAACGACAAGTGACCAAATAAATGCGGAAAAGGTTTTGTTAAGATTTGCGACTGGACCTTAAGAAAGGCTGCATACGTACCCCTTTCGAGGATCAAGTCGGACGTAGTTCAGTTAGAAAGAATTGAACAAGAGATCGAACAGTCTGTGCCGGTTCGTCTAGTATGAGCGTTGGTCATAGAAACAGGCATGTCGAATATAATTCCTGGGGTTTCTATGAGCGGAGCTATGAAGTTAAAGAATTGTTAGATCCTTCCGAGAGGAACAGAGGTCTGCGGAGAAGATAAAACTAGAACAAGATGCGGCTAGACGTTCTAAGTCCTGCCTCGCTGGCCTAACCACCTAAGTTCTAAGTTCTCTAAGTTAGCAGGGGTTCTCTAAGTCTAGATTCTAGGATTTTTCGGATCCCTTTCTCTTCTGCTCCAGCCCTCCTTATATAGTGATTTTAGGTCGGTGGCCCGTTTACCCTTTCTCCTTTGGGCCCAAGTTTATCTCTTTTGGAAAGATTCCATTTTCCCTCGATCTTCGTAGTTATCCTCGAGTCTTGACATTTATCCGCGGAAACTTAGCATTTATCCTACTTCAGTGAGTTAGGATAAATCGTCATGGCTTCCATTGGGCTTGGACCTCCAAAATTGTAAGTGAGTCCGTGGACAAACCTCAGGCCCTCGAATGTTCGTATGATTTCTCAGAAAGATTATCTTTTCCGCAAGATAAATCGTATAGTCTGAAGAATCGATGTTCGAGTTGATCGTCCTTGTTTTACACGATACATTTTGCGGAAGAACCATCCTTCCTAGCTCTAGTTGTAAAACTTTGAGGATAACTCCAATCGATTTGAACCGAGGAACGTTAGGTCCATAGCTAAGGTGCTATGACTTCATGGAAAACACGAGGTGCGATCTTAATCGGACAAGCTGGGAACAGACTGGGCCTTTGGCCGGGGCCAGCACAGGCAAGCCGGCGCCGGGCCAGCACAGGCAAGCCGGCCGCCAGGGCCCGCGACGGGCGAAGCCGGGCTCGACACCGGGCCAGCATCGGCGATACCGGCCAGGCTTACCAGCACGGCGAGCCGACTGATACCACTCAAATTACCCTAAGGAGTGACTTTACTCTCTCAAATAAGAGGTTCAGTTGTAGTACTTAGGGATCGAATCCACATAGAGCTAGTGTACAAATAAGATGCAATCTTAATGACTATGCTAGGTTGAAAAAAGTTTAAAGTAAAGTGCAGGTTTGCTGAGTAAGGATGAGATTACTCAGTTAAAAGGATTTGGTTTTGAAAACAATAAAGAAAAGTAGTTAGATTCAGGGTAAGTATTCAGAATTCAGGATTATAAATACTATAAAGGCTAACAAGTTGCTTGCATGATATGTCGAGCTCAACACTTATTAAGCGAATCCATCAGCTCGCATTATTTAGACCATCTATTACTTAGATGCTAAATGGTGTTGCGATCGGCTACTTCTGCCGCTGGTATCGCTCGATAGTTCGATAGGAATATCGACCGATACACCTCTAGCTACGTCGATCGATTACTCTATAGGAGTATCGACGACACGCTCTAAGCAAGCTTTATGCTCGAGTTGATACAATGCTCACCATGATCTTAGATCAGCTTTCGCATATCTCTAGAGGGTCATAGCATGTTTAGGATGTTATCAGGTATTGCATGTAATAAATCAATGCAATCCAAGTTCATGTTCTAGGTAGCTAAGCTAGAAAAGCATTAATGAACAATCCTAACAATAAATATCACAACTATAGCAATTATAGGCTGGGGCTAATCCCTCATATCCTATTTAAACCCTAAATCTAACAAGTGAATCTACTCAGACATGGCTAAGTAGTTCATAACAACAAGGTAATAATAGGAGTTCATAGATATATTAGAGGAATGAACACTTAAGTTCCAATCACAAATCTCTTTGGATCTTTCCTCTAGATCTAGAATCCTATAACCTTTGTAAATAAAGAACAGAAAGAAAATGAGTAGAAGCAGAAGAAACTCTTAAAACTTCTATTATTGTAAAAGATTGTATAACAAAAAGACTTGAATGAAAAGAAAGCTTGTTTTCAATGCTAAAACACTTAGGCATATAAATATATGAGTTCATTGGGTTAAAAAACTTGTCAGGGGCATTCTTGTAAAATGTGATATCTTGGGCTTCAAGTTCGGCCAGGTCCAACTTATCTTTCAGCCGCCTTAGTATCGATCGATAGTACAAGGTGTACATCGATCGATTATGGTCTCGATGTATCGTCCTTCGGCTAATGTGTGTCAATCGATTGCATAGAGTGTGCATCGATCGATGTGTAACTCTGATATCGAGCTCTGGTCTTGATCTCGGGTGAACTCTTCTTTAAGCTCCAAAAAGGCACCTAAAACATCACTTTTCTCCAAAATGCTTCTGAACCTGAAAACATACCTAATAGACTCCAAAACATATATAATAGTAGTAAAAATACTCATATACCAGGGGTAAAAACGGGTAAAATCCATGGTATATAAACTCCCCCAGACTTAACCTTTTGCTTGTCCTCAAGCAAACACACAGGCAGTCTCTATGAAAGAGGTTTTGAAAAGCAGGGACTAAATCAAATTCAACTTAGAATCATAACTCTACTTTGTTGCAAACCACATCTAAGAGTGTGTCAATCACAGAAGCACATTATGCAATATCCTAGTTAAGCTACCTTTAGCATCTAGCCAACAACTTAGCAATCATGTCTGACTAACCCCTCTACTGATTTCATTTCTGTACATAAAAATAAAAGTGCAGGCTTTACTTTGGGAGTATCGATCACAGGATGCAAGGTTGCTCAAACAATTATCTGGATCTGCAGGTAAAAATTAGTTCCTATCCTCTCTCTCTACTATTTCTCTCTTAGTCAAGTCTGCTTTCATTTGCAAGACATTGACCAAGATTGGACAGGCTTCCATGAATCAAGCCTTAATGGTTGCAGCCACCAAGTCCTGTTCACTTCTTTTTGACCTATATCCTAGGATTCATTGCGAAGCAAGTCTTGAAAGGGGTAACCACCAAGCCCTGTTCGAACCCTTTACCTATAGAATTCTTATGAATCAAGTCTTGAGGGGGGTAACCGCCAAGCCCTGTTCGAATTCCTTCCTAGTTAATATCTAACTATTCCTAGAACATAAATTTAAGCTAATTTTCAATTTTTTTTTTTGAAGAAAAAATTAAATCTAATTTCGAAAATGAGAGAGAGGGTGATAAAATTATCTACACAAGGCTTTTACCTTCCAGATTTGTTTGAAGCATCCGATCCCATGTATACCAAGCCCCAAGACAAGCAAAGAATTGTCGTTAGGTTGGAAATCAGCTTTGGTTCCTCGGACAATCAATGAAAGTGTTGTCATAGCTGATAGGTGATCAACTTTAGCATCTATAGTACATTCTCCATCAACAAATCTAAGAATGGTGCCTAAAAGATTGGTTAGATAAAAAGTGAAAATTAAATTATCATTATCCCTTTCTTGACTCAATAAAAACCATTTTGAAAACATTTTATTTTTATGAAATCAAAAGGTAAACAGCATCAGTAACATCCCCCCCAGACTTAAATCATACACTGTCCCCAGTGTATAACCAGTCCAGTGAAGGCATAGGTAATAATAAAGTACACTGATATCAAAAAGGTTTAGAACGATATACCTGACCGTGTTGCGTACCGATCGATGTTGATTCATCTTCGTCGATCGCTTCTTTTTGGTTCATGTTGATCGATATCGACAGTGTCATGTCGGTCCTTTTCAGTGGCAATCGTGTAATTGTAACTGCAAAGAAAAACAAATACGAAAAATAAATTCCTAAAAATAAAAATAAAATGAAAAACTACCTAACAGTGGGTTGCCTCCCACTCAGCGCTTTGATTATAGTCATCTAGCTTGACTTTGGATGAGATGAGCTACTGAGGTGAAGTCCAGGTACTTGTTGAGAAACAAGTATCCTCTGTATTTTTCTTCTCTCCGAACCATGCGTCAAATAGGCTTCTTGTGGCTTCATATTCTCTGGTTCGTTTCTCCTTTAACTCAATCAACTCATCGGTGATCCTTTGAATCCTCTCTTCATGACTTTCAATGTTGACCGCATGCCATCCTATCTTCCTGTAGGCATGTTCTGAAAGGTCACTAAGCTCTGCTTGTATTGAATCAAGGCGTTGGATCATCTTGTCTTGGATGGAGCTGGTATCAATCGATTCATCGGTTGAAATATTGGTCGATGGCTGTTGAAGTCCATCGATCGATGCGCTGGTTGCTCGGTCGATCGATTTTAAGGGCGCAGGTCTGCTTGCAAGCTGTCTCTTAATGGCTTTGATTTCTTTCTGCATCCCTTCTATGCTAGATTCCATGCTTCCAACCTCGTTAACAAGCGGGAAATACGTTTGGTCTAGACGTCTATCTTGTGAATCATCAACGCTTGTTATTGCTGTGTATACATCAACAGCTAATTTATCCAAATCGGCTCTGGTACAGATCTCTGAAGTACGTGTATCGATCGATGCAACTGCTTGCTTATCGGTCGATATTTGCTTCTGCAGATTTTCGTGAAGCTTCTCTGCAAAGAGCTTCATCTGGCCGTCGATTTCAGTTAATCGCCTATCAATCGATGTGATGTTGAGCTCGTCGATCGATGCAATCGATGCAGCCTGATAATCAAGTTGACGTTGGAACTTCTCAGCCTCCTGCTGCGTAGTATCTATGCGTAGTGCGAGTTCCTCCACTTCTTTGTCTACTAAGAAGTGTATATCAGCAATTTTCCTCTCAACTGCTTTCAGACGGGTCAATCCTCCAAAAGGATTGTAAGGGGCAGCGGGGTTCTTATCTGCATGTGCTTCATTGATAAGGCGGATAGATCTCCTCAGCTCTTCTGTGCAGATTCTAAGATCTGCTAGGTTGTGCAAGATCCCCTCACAGGTTGTGGTTTGTTTGATGCTGAGACGAGCTTCTGCTTTCTTCAATTCTTTCCAGATATCTCCAAGAGACTCATCAACCTCACGCTTTGAGTAAGTGGTCGATGGTGTGGGTTCCGTATCGATCGATATGGTTCTGTGCGTTGCGAAGATCTTCAAGTTCCAGCTTAAGACGTTGAACCCTCTTGAGTAGTCCTTGGCCCGGTGCCGGGCCAGCATGGGCAAGCCGGCGCCGGGCGCTCGGCCAGCATGGCGAAGCCGGCGCTCGGCCAGCATGGCGAAGCCGGCGCCTGGTGCCAGGACGGGCCAGCCGGCGCCCGCGCCCGGGCCAGCATGGGCAAGCCGGCGCCGGGCCAGCATGGGCAAGCCGGCGCCGGGCCAGCATGGGCAAGCCGGCGCCGGGCCAGCATGGCGAAGCCGGCGCCTGGCGCCCGGTCCCAGCACGGGCGAGCCGTCTCCAGGCGCCAGCTCGGGCGTTTTGAAGATCTCGGCGTGGGCTTCGATTTGATATTTTGATCGTTTTCTGGTTCCTCACCGTTTGAGAGAACGACCTCTTTGAAGTTTCGAGGCAGATTCTTTTGTGTTTAGGGTTTTTGTGGTTATCGAATCTTGACGCCCTTGAGCGAGCGGACCTTGATTGGGTTGATCCGCCTTTTTTCGTACCGATCTTCCCGAGGACTCTCGTACGCGCACGCCGTCGTCTTCCGATCTTACTTTCAAGAAGTGTTTCACGAAGAACCAATAAGTAAAAAAATAATCTTAGCCGTTGATTTCGAGATAACCGTTTTTGCCCCCACAGAAGAGTGGATATTCTAATTTGAGAAAATCTCGTATAACTTCTTTTCAAATTATACGAGACTTTTTGTTTCAAGAAATACTTTGCAGAGACTCTAAGTCATTGATTCCGTCGTGGCCGATTTTGACCCCAACAGTTAGCCCCCCAGCTCGTTAGAACCTTCGTGATGTTCTTGCGAGCGATAAGACATGTCAGGTAAGATAGGCGGAATTAATGGTTGAAAGGCTCCATTGAAAGTTGTATGATTGGGGCTGCGCCTTTCGAAGGCGGCCTACGTACCCATGTCGAAGGGATCAAGCTTTCCGTAGTTCGTTTTGGAGTTTAAGACCCTTGTGATCTGTTTCCCAGCGAGACTTATATGGTCTGGTTATGTGCCGTGAGAGACTTTCAAGCATGTTGATGTTGATGGTATTACGTTTTGTTCTGGCCATTGTGAGGCCATGATGTATCTTTCAGGACTGGCCGTTGGTGGCTTCGAATCCCTGCCCGTTTCAGGGCCTGTTAAAATATTTTGCTCAAATTTATAAAATCGTGGTTTTTTTATAAATCGAGAGAACTTCCGTTTTTCGAAGTTAGAGGGACAGGGTGTGAGTTGTCGTCTCATTCTTGCCTCTCTGACGATCACCATACCTGTCGTTTGTTTAAGATGAGAATTCCCGAAGTCTTTTGGTTCGCGGAGACTCATAAACGTACAAATATAAATGAAGAGACAAATTTTGGGATCTCGTATCAGGGTGTTGATACTATGCCTTTGAGATGTCAAGATCCAGAGTGGCTGGGTTTAGGGCAAGACCTAGGTTTACTCTCGGACTGAGGCTTTGCGATGACAAGTCGGCTTTTGTTTTGCCTGTTTGCGATTTTAACCTGACTCGTACCGTTTTAAAATCCGTGAATTGTCACCGGCTTATATGATTTGTCTGGGTGCAAATCGAGCAACTTCCGTTTGGAAGAGCTAACCAAAATTTTGGACTTCTTGTATAGCGCGCTATGTTATCCTTGTCGGATGTAAGAGAGCGTACCCTTTCACAGGCGGCTATTGTCTGTTTAGGACGTTAGAGTTCGTTTGTTTTGATCAGCAACAAAGAAATGATGCCAGTTTAGAGGCATGTTACCGTTTAGAGGTGTGTTTGTATGTTTTGAGTTCTAGAGACGAGGATTTCGTCTGGAATGTTTTGAGGAAAAGAATGTCCTTCGAAGCTAGCGACGCCTCGCAGTGCTGAAGGTCGAAGTTTTCCTTGTGCCGCATTTCGTTGTTGAAATGTTCGCGGGCTTGGAGATGTTTTGCGAATGTTCGCAGCCAGAAACTGTTTTTTCAGTTTGGACGCAGGACCAAGGGGTCGCGTAAATTTGACCCAGGGATAAGCGTCTATATTCACTGTGCTTCGTGAAGTGTTGGCCTTCCGGGATTTGTTCGTATATCGTATGGATGACTCGTATAACTCTTGGAGCCTTGTCACGAGTGTTTCTTTTCATGCCGTGTTTACGGGACGTATAGAACTTATTCGATTGACGATAAGTTTAAATCTTCCGTTAACCATATGGTTGTTAGGACTGAGTTTTGGTATGAAGAGTTTATCGTATGATTTCTGATTTTGGGTTATACGACAAACTTCTTGCATAATAGTCACTTGGCGTTCTATGATAAATCGTGGATTGTTGTTTTAGCCGTTAAGCGATTGGAGCAGTGGTCACTCAATTAATTGGGCGTGGCATGAAGGTTGTGTTCAGCCGTATAGCAAAGGAAGTTTTTGGTAAAGGATAAGACCATGACCCTTTCGTGTTAACGTTAAGGTCATGTTAGTTCACGATTGCCTTTTAAGGGGATGCCGAATTCAGGTTCGGGTCCTTTCAAAGGCTTTTGTACGTTTTTCTTTCTTTAGGAAGCGGGATGAGTATGCTTAGAATGCGTGGCAATTGTTTCTCGATTTTTCGAGAGATTAGATCGGTTTGCATGTTCTGCCTAGACAGTCAAGGAACAATAGAAAAAGACTGGGAAATTGCCTAAGACTTAGCTTGCTAGACTATCCACCTAGGTTCTAAGTTCCCTAAATTTTACGGCAGTTTTCAAGACGTTTTCATTCCTTTCCTACGAAAAATTAAAACCTTGACAAAATTTTCTAAGTTGGACGTACCTTAGTCTCATCGATCATTCGAGATTGCCTCTTGTCCGTTCCTCTTTGTTTCGTGTCTTCTAACGATTCATTGTCAAAGGAATTTTAAAAGTCTGATACTGAACAAAAATTGATTTTCGATGAAATTCTGACGAGAATATCGGAGCGAGAGAGAGATCTGAACGCCCAAGTTCCTGTTCTCGTTTCTTCGTACTGCTGGTTAAATTGACCATGTGCCCGAAGGAACATGACAGAATCGTTGAAACAAAGGGAGGAGAAGTAGGCGATAACTCGAAGAAGGCTAAGGTGGGTGCTTAGACAAATGGAGACATTGGGCAAGACGCCACTCGAGTGAGGCTCTTAGTTCGTCAGGCTATGAGCGAACTGGTTAGGTCCTGGACCTTATTGTTTCATACGATCTTGTATGACTTTACGAATGATGTTTCGTAAAATATTGCGGAGCTTGATTTTACGGAAGCTGTTTCCTAAAACGTTGTCGAGCTTTTATTTTACGAGAGTTATTCCGCAAACTGTTTTCTTCCTGAAAATAGACCGTCATATCCATCTTGGACTCAGTCTTATTTTAAAATCGTAAGAGGGCCGTTTGGGCGCGTTCCAGATCCTTCCGGGCCGTTTTGGACTTCAGACGTTTTTACAATTTTTCCTAAGAAATCACCTTCGACGTGATGTTGGCTTCTCAAAAGGATCCTAATCCCTCGTATAGTTGGAATAGGAGTATTGGGTTCACAGACTCAAAGATCGAGTTACGAAAACTTAGGCAAAGAGGCATGGTAATGGGACAGGACCGGGCTCGTCCTATGACGGGACAGAGAGATCCTCCCCATGGGCGAGGTGGTCGAGACAGCGACATTGTTTTCTTCGTAAAATCTCAACGGAAACTCTGATAGAGACGAAACGATAGCCATTTTGACCTAGACTCAAAGGAGAACAAAGTGAGCTTTCCATAGGCGAGGTGACCATGGGCGAGGTGACCTCTGTGATGGTTGTCCTCGCCCACGGGCGAGGTGGCCGGGAGAGTGACTTTGTTCTCTTCGTAAAATCTCAACGGAAACTCCGATTGAGACGAAACGAAAGCCATTTTGACCTAGGCTCAAAAGAGAACAAAGTGAGCTTTCCAAAGGCGAGGTGACCATGGCCGAGGTGACCTCGATGATGGTTGTTCTCGCCCCCGGGCGAAGTGGCCAAGACAGTGACTTTGTTCTCTTCTTAAAATCTCAACGGAAACTCCGATTTAGACGAAACGAAAGCCATTTTGATCTAGACTCAAAGGAGAAAAAAGTGAGCTCTCCCTAAGGCAAACTGGGAAGACTGAGCTCGACCTATGGCAAGTTGTCCTAGCAAGACCAAATTCCGTCCTTCTTTTGTTTTCCCGTTTGTTCCCCGAGAGTTGTTTGTAAGAAGTATGGCAGTGGGAGTTTGGAAGAGGAGACATGGTTTCGGGACAGGACGATCCTTGCCTTACGATGGGGTGGACTCAGAAAGAGCCGTCCTCGCCCACGGGCGAGGTGGCCTCGGTGCAGCCCATCCTCGCCCACGGTGGAGGTGGCTTGTGTTCGGTCCGCCCGATCCATACTTGCTTATGTTCAAGACCTCGTCCGGACTGACTGAATTCCCGATATTCTTTAACTCGTGTTCGTGGAAACCCCTCTTTTACTCTTTTAACCGTTTCCCAGGGACATTTGGTTTTCTGAGACTAAACAAGAGTTGGTTTTCCGAGAACTTTTGGGCATTGATTTGATCAAGCGTTTTGTGGCCGTGAGAGTAAGAGTAATCCGTCCCCCCCTCCTTCTAGTACCAAACTGTGGGAACCGAAATTCGCACTGTCGATTTTAGTGAATAAAAACGGAGGAAACGCAAGTTAACCCGACTTTCCCTGAAGGTCCGGATACTCTGCGACAGCCAACGACAAGTGACAAAATAAATGCAGAAAAGGTTTTGTTAAGATTTGCGACTGGACCTTAAGAAAGGCTGCCTACGTACCCCTTTCGAGGATCAAGTCGGACGTAGTTCAGTTAGAAAGAATTGAACAAGAGATCGAACAGTCTGTGCCGGTTCGTCTAGTATGAGCGTTGGTCATAGAAACAGGCATGTCGAAGATAATGCCTAGGGTTTCTATGAGCGGAGCTCTGAAGTTAAAGAATTGTTAGATCCTTCCGATAGGTCCGATAGGAACAGAGGTCTGCGGAGAAGATAAAACTAGAACAAGATGCCGCCAGACGTTCTAAGTCCTGCCTCGCTGGCCTAACCACCTAAGTTCTAAGTTCTCTAAGTTAGCAGGGGTTCTCTAATTCTAGATTCTAGGATTTTTCGGATCCCTTTCTCTTCTGCTCCAGCCCTCCTTATATAGTCGTTTTAGGTCGGTGGCCCGTTGACACTTTCGCCTTTGGGCCCAAGTTTATCTCTTTTGGAAAGATTACATTTTCTGTCGATCTTCGTAGTTATCCTCGAGTCTTGACATTTATCCGCGGAAACTTAGCATTTATCTTACTTCAGTGAGTTAGGATAAATCGTCATAGCTTCCATTGGGCTTGGACCTCCAAAATCGTAAGTGAGTCCGTGGAAAAACCTCAGGCCCTCGAACGTTCGTATGATTTCTCGGAAAGATTATCTTTTCCGTAAGAAAAATCGTATAGTCTGAAGAATCGATGTTCGAGTTGATCGTCCTTGTTTTACACGATACATTTTGCGGAAGAACCATCCTTCCTAGCTCTAGTTGTAAAACTTTGAGGATAACTCCTATCGATTTGAACCGAGGAACGTTAGGTCCATAGCTAAGGTGTTAATACTTCATGGAAAACACGAGGTGCGATCTAAATCGGACGAGCTGGGAACAGACTGGGCCTTACCGGCGCCGGGCCAGCACGGCGAAGCCGCTGTTCGCCCCCGGCCAGCATCGGCGAAGCCGCTGTTCGCCCCCGGCCAGAACGGGTGAGCCGGCACCGGGCCAGCACGGAGAGCCGGCGCCTGCGCCGGGCCAGCACGGGCGAGCCGGAGCCCGGTGTTATCTTGGGCCTTTTGAAGATCTCGACGAGGGCTTCGATTTGATATCTTGATTGTTTTCTGGTTCCTCACGGTTTGAGAGAACGACCTCTTTGAAGGTTCGAGGCAGATTCTTTTGTGTTTAGGGTTTTTGGTGATCGAATTTTGGCGCCCTTGGCGGCGGACCTTGATTGGGTTGATCTGCCTTTTTCGCATCGATCTTCCCGGGACTCTCAGACAAGACGCCGCCTTCCCGATCTTACTTTCAAGAAGTGTTTCACGAAGAACCCATAAGTAAAAAAATAATCCTAGCCGTTGATTTCGAGATAACCGTTTTTGGCCCCACCAGAGAGTGGATATTCTAATTTGAGAAAATCTCGTATAACTTCTTTTCAAATTATATTTCATTAACAAACTAAAATGTATTTACTTACATCCATACCCCAAAAAAGTTATCATCAAATCTTACACAAACATCATTACAAAAGCAAAATAAGAACTAAGTATAAACATGACTATAGAAAACAAGGGAACTAAATCAAAACCTTGAGCTCCCATTTCCTTCTTGGCCTTAGCTTGTGTCTCACATAGAAAGCCTAAGGGATTTCCTTCTTGGCCTTAGCTTGTGTCTCACATAGAAAGCCTAAGGGATTTCCTTCTTGGCCTTAGCTTGTGTCTCACATAGAAAGCCTAAGGGATTTCCTTCTTGGCCTTAGCTTGTGTCTCACATAGAAAGCCTAAGGGATTTCCTTCTTGGCCTTAGCTTGTGTCTCACATAGAAAGCCTAAGGGATTTCCTTCTTGGCCTTAGCTTGTGTCTCACATAGAAAGCCTAAGGGATTTCCTTCTTGGCCTTAGCTTGTGTCTCACATAGAAAGCCTAAGGGATTTCCTTCTTGGCCTTAGCTTGTGTCTCACATAGAAAGCCTAAGGGATTTCCTTCTTGGCCTTAGCTTGTGTCTCACATGGGTTTAAGAGTAAGCATGTGGATTAGTGAGTAGATCCATTTAAGATCCATGGGTTAGGGTGATTGAGAGTGATTAAGTGTAGATCCAAAGTTCTTAGTGTTAGATCTATCCTTTCCTTTCATGATTTGGTGTTCTTAATGCTATATTTGAGTTGGCATCTCAAGCATAGAGCCATAGGCATTTCATGCCCGGAAGGTGTTCTATGAAATGCCTGAACCCACTCATCTATGCTTTTAGCTTGATTTACCTAAGGGATTAGTTGTTAAAGAAGCTAGGATTGCTTTTAGACTCATTCCTAATGTTTGCTTTGATCATTACAGTTAAAGGGATTTGATGTACTTGGGTGATCATTGCACTACAAGAAAAATGACCATTTTTAGCGGAAGGAAACAGCTATGATATGCTTTTGTTAGCATTATTGAAAGCGCTATGTCTGCCCGAGCTATAATAGGTCTCCCCTATATGATAGAAGTTTCTTAAACGCTAATATAGTGGAGACAAATGATAGCATTGTTTTTAACTTGCTATAGTTAGTCAAATTTTATGATAGCTTTTGTTTTGAATGTGATCATATTTTTTATCATAGCAATGTATCTATGCTATATCTATTATCGATTATGTGCTATTAGAACCTGTTCATAGAAATATGTTTTGTTGCTAATTGGATTTACATAAAAAATCATTTTCAAATTATATTTCATTAACAAACTAAAATGTATTTACTTACATCCATACCCCAAAAAAAGTTATCATCAAATCTTACACAAACATCATTACAAAAGCAAAATAAGAACTAAGTATAAACATGACTATAGAAAACAAGGGAACTAAATCAAAACCTTGAGCTCCCATTTCCTTCTTGGCCTTAGCTTGTGTCTCACATAGAAAGCCTAAGGGATTTCCTTCTTGGTCTTAGCATGTATCTCACATAGAAAGCAGAGGAGAAGCACCTAATAATCTCCCAAGTTGGTGTTCCAAAAACCTATAAAAAACAATCAAAAGGGTTCAGCTGTCTGAGTTTTTAAATTAAGAATAGATCATAAGTTCACTTCATTGTCTTTAAGTTTAATAGATGTATACTTCTTTATAACATACAAGTAGAACATAAGAACATTTCAGAAATGTCTCACCTTAAAGTTTTTGGCAGTTAGAACTTTGTCGTAAATATCTTGTAAATTTCTCTGATTTTACGTATTTGGCTTCCTAGTTTAAGGATCTGCAACAATAAACAAATCAATCGTAATAAATAACTTTGAGCTTCTGGTTTCTAGTTCAGCAAAACCTTGTGTCTAGTGAAGTACTCTTAGTTTCGAGTTCTCTCAATCTTTCCTTGGGCCAATTTAACGAACTAGAGCACTCATTGTAATTTTTCTCAACCTTATAAGAGATGACAATGAAACTGAAGTAAAGGCTGACTTTAAGAAAGCAAGAAGCTAATAATGATTGTCTGATAATGTCAAAGACATAGAAGAAGCAAGGCTACCTGAGCGTAATGGAACTGAGATTTCAAGTTTCTATTTTGGAGAGTTAAAACGAGAAACCTGCAACTGGAAGCGATAGAGTGGTCCTAGTCAAGCAAAGACAGATTCGTTAAGAATACACAATTGATGAACTCTCCTAATCAAGCTAAATAGACAAAAGAAAAGAGTCTTACCTCAGAGGCCACAGGTTCCCTGAAGTTAGTCTTCTCAAAGATTTGCTTGACAAGAACATTGTCTCAAAATCTCAGTTTCTCAAACTTTCAGTGTGGCTAAGCTCCTAGCTGACAGTCACTGGTGAGGCTGTCAGTTGCGTTGCAGCCATTTCTGCTAGTAGTAAAAACCAATAAACTCTCAGTTAGTAAAACACAAAAGATATACAGAGCAACAAACAGGCAGCAATGGATATTCCTCCCAGAAGGGTTCTCTTTGGTAGTCTCGGTTAGCAACAACACTCCAGTTGATTCCCCCTCTGCCTCAACAACCTAAACTCACAAATATCAAACCAAAACCCCCTCTTGCTATCACCAATTGATGGTCTAATAATTTCAAAGACTGTGGGAACCGAAATTCGCACTGTCAATTTTCGATGAACAGATATGGAGGAAAACCGAGTTAACCCGATCTTCCTTGAAGGTCCGAATTCTCTGCGTAATCACTTTGGGATCGATAAAATATAAATAGCAAAATAGGACGGAATGGTCGCTCAGAAGTGTTTTATTAGATAAAAAGTATGAGTACAAAATTTCTCCGAGAGGAGTAGAGATATGTTAACTATCGGAACAACAGAACAAGAGGCGGCCAAGACGTCCTAAGCCTTGCCGTACTAGTCTAACCACCTAAGTCCTAAGTTCTCTAAGCTAGCAGGAGTTCTCTAAGTCTAAAATCTTGGATCCTTTTCTCTTCTGCCCCAGCCCTCCTTATATAGTCACTTTAGATCGGTGGCCCGTCTAACATTTCGTCTTTGGGCCCAAGTTTATCTCTTTTGGAAATATTCCTTTTTCCGCCAATCTTCGTAGTTATCCTCGAGCATTCATATTTATCTGCGGAAACTTAACATTTATCCTACTTTAATAAGTTAGGATAAATCCTCGTAGTTCTTATTGGGCTTGGGTCTCCAAAATCGTGAGTGAGCCTGTGGACAAACCTCAAGCCCTCGAACGTTCGTACGATTTCTCGGAAAGATTATCTTTTCCGCAAGACAAATTGTATAGTCTAAAGAATCGATGTTCGAGTTGATCGTCCTTGTTTTACATGATACATTTTGCGGAAGAACCATCCTTCCTAGCTCTAGTTGTAAAACTTTGAGGATAACTCCAATCGGGTTGAACCGAGGAACGTTAGGTCCATAGCTAAGTTGCTATGACTTCATGGAAACCACGAAGGCGATCTAAATCGGACGAGCTGGGAACAGACTGACGACTGGCGCTCGGGCCAGCATCGGCGAAGCCGGGCGCCGGGCCAGCACGGCGAAGCCGGGCGCCGGGCCAGCACGGCGAAGCCGGGCGCCGGGCCAGCACGGCGAAGCCGGGCGCCGGGCCAGCACGGCGAAGCCGGGCGCCGGGCCAGCATCGGCGAAGCCGGGCGCCGGGCCAGCATCGGCGAAGCCGGGCGCCGGGCCAGCACGGCGAAGCCGGGCGCCGGGCCAGCACGGCGAAGCCGGGCGCCGGGCCAGCACGGCGAAGCCGGGCGCCGGGCCAGCACGGCGAAGCCGGGCGCCGGGCCAGCAGGCGAGCGGCGCCGGGACCAGCAGGCGGAGAGCGAACCAGCTTCGGGACCTCAGTCGCTCCTGTTCTTTTCCGATCCAACCTTTGTTGATCCTTTTTACGGAAAGTCCGTAGACAGGAAATGATCTTAGCCATTGATTTCGAGATAACCGTTTTCGACCCCAACAGTTAGCCCCCAGCCCGTAAGACTTGGAGACGATTTTGCGGGCGAGTGACTTTAGTTTGAAAATCGAAATTTTTGGCTAAGAATATTTTATTGCGAAAATCCTCATATCTCTATAAGTAGTAGCTCATTTCTTCTCATTCTTCACATACTCCCCCCTTTTCTCAACTTCTTCCTTTTTTGCTCTCTCAAAGAAGGTGTCTTCCTCTCAAGTTGAAAAGAAAGATTCCGACGTCGAGATGGGTGAGGCCAGTCAGGCTCCACCGGTCTTGGCTGTTCACGAAGCCACTCAGTCTTTCATTGCTTTGTTTGACTCTTTCAAGGAAAGATTGTCGGCGTCATGGCGCTCGCGAAAGACTCGACCCGGGCGAGAACCAAAGCACCTAGCGTTCCTCCATCGCCTGTGCCTTCGTCCCCAGCCCCTCGCTCCGAGGTTCCGTCTGATGGTCCCTTGCCTGCATTCGTTCCCGAGCAGATTCCCGATGTTCAGGACCGTCCTTCAGGCTCCTCTACCGCTCCGATCATAATTTCTGGTTGGGATGACGTGGTAGAGTCCACGCCTCCGGCTTCAACGATAGTTTTGGGACTCCCAGCACCTAGTGCTGCACCGTTGCCTAAGGGACGTTCGAGGTCCGGTGCCACAACTGGGGCGAAGAGGAAGAGGTGCGCTAAGAGCGAAGCGGGCGAGCCTTCGGGATTGTTGTCGCAACATCGTTCCAAGGTTTGATTTTGATTTATCCGCACTTCTTCTTTTCTTTTCTATTGCGATGATCCTTACCCTTTCTCTTCGCGGACAGTTTGTGTCGCTGATTGATGGGATGCTTAGTGACTGCGGATCGGAGGTTGCGCTGCCTGTCGGCGAGTTGAGTCGCCGCAAGAAGCGCCGGCCGCACCGAGGCCGCATTGCAGACCATCGAAAATTCCCATGCCGCCTGACGCCTCAGCTCGGTTCGACCGGCGACTAACGCCATCTCGAAGACCGCGAGTTCGTTGCTCAAAGTGAAGAAAGAGAAGAGACACAAATCCTCTGAAATCCGTCGTCACCCTTGTACCGAGTGCACCCTTGTACCGGATTCTCGCTGGTCTAAGGTCCGAGTGCACCCTTGTACCGGATTCGGAGGGCTCGGAGGATCAGGTTCAGGCAGCAGAGGATCGCGAGGCTGGCGCGGATGAGGCAGGCAGTGGAGGTGTAATCGAGGGAGTCGATGGCGAGACCCTCCCCGCTGCGGGTGAGTTTGAGGATGAAGGTGATGCTCCGAGGAGCGTCTAGGTTTACCAATCCCTTGAGGGATTTTTAATTTGTTTGTGTTGCGGCCGCTATGACGCCATGATATATTTTTCCGGGACTGGCCGTTGGTGGCTTTGAATCCCTGCCCTTTTTAAGGCGTTTGTTGAACTCGCGGCTCAATATAAAATATTTCGGTTTTGGTGGCGTTTAAATGAACTTCTGTTTATCGAAGTTAGAGGGACAGGGTGTGAGTTGTCGTCTCATTCCTGCCTCTCAGATGATCACCGTATCCATCGATTGTACAAAGCGAGATTTTTCACGGTTTACTGATTTACGCGAAGGTTCGTGAAACGAATAGACTTAAGCGAAGAGACAAGTTTTGGGATCTCGTATCGGGTACTGATACTATGTCTATGAGATGTCAAGATCCAGCATGGCTGGGTTTAGGGCAAGACCTAAGTTTACTCTCGGATTGAGGCTTTGCGATGACAGGTCGGCTTTCGTTTTGCCTGTTTGCGATTTTAACCTGACTCGTACCGTTTTAAAATCCGAGAATTTTTATCGGCATATATGACTTGTTTAGGTGCAAATCGATCTACTTCCATTTGGAAGAGCTAACCAAAATTTTGGACTTCTTGTATAGCGCGCTATGTTATCCTTGTTGGATGTAAGAGAGCCTAACTTAGGGGGTGGCTTATTGTCCGCTTAGACGCTAGAGTTCGCTTGTTGTGATCAGCAACAACGAAATGATACCGCTTTGAGGTCTGTTTGTATGTTTTCAGTTCTAGAGACGCAGAATTTCGCCTGAATGGTTTGAGGAAAGACAGTCCTTCAAGCTAGCTTAATGCCTCGCAGTGCTGAAGGTCGATTTTTCCTTGTGCCGCATTTCGTGGTTGAAATGTTTGCGGGCTTGGAGATGTTTTGCGAATGTTTGCAGCCAGAAAACTGTTGTTTCAGTTTGGACGCGGGACCAAGGGGTCGCGTAAATTTGACCCAGGGAGAAACGTCTACATTCACTGTGCTTCTTGAAGTGTTGGCCTTCTGGGATTTGTTTTTTGGATGTGATAATCGCTTAGTGGATACTAGATCCGTTGCCGTTTAGTAGTTGGCTAAATGTGTTGTCTATAAAGAGAGTTTCGAAAGTTTCAGAACTTTCAAATTGTGGGAGTATACGAGAGATGACCCCCTTTTAATCGGGATAGCTGAACTCGCCGGTTGGCGAAGTTGCCTACGCACTTTTCGGGATCAAGCCATCTCGTAGTTCTTTATACCACGTCGTCGTTAGTGATAGTATTTTTTAAGATGCATCGCGTTCCAAGTTCTTGGGATTTTTACGTCTTGCATGTTCGCGATTTGGTACGAACCTGGTCGGACCACTTTTATAACTTTGTATGGTCCTTCCCAGTTTGCTCCCAATTTTCCTGCGTTTCGTTCTACAGTGTTTTGTAAGACTTTGCGTATGACTAAATTGCCTTCTCTGAACCTACGATGGCGTACGTTTGAGTTGTAGTACCTTGTGGCAGCATGCTGGTAATTTTGAATTCGAATGAGCGCCTGGTCGCGGCGTTCTTTGATAAGATCGAGATTGTCCAGCATCATAGCTTTGTTTAAATCTTCTCGTTCGGGGAGGAATCTTCTCCGTACTCCGGAGAACTCTACTTCCGCGGGGATCATGCATTCCGTTCTGTAAACGAGGGAAATGGGGTTTCACCCGTAGCCCGTCTTGGGGTCGTACGATGCGACCAAAGGATTCCTTCGAGCTCCTCTGCCCATCGCCCCTTTTTGGCGTCTAAGCGCTTTTCAGTCCGTCAAGGACGGTCTTGTTAATGGTTTCTGGGAGTCGACTTGGTAAGTCGTATCTTCCACTTCTCGCAGAACGCCTCGAATCGGGTAGAGATGAACTGAAACCCGTTGTCTGTCACGATTTCGTAAGGGACTCGACTTGTACGTCTTTGATACTTGCGTAGGAATCTGCCTCCACCCATTTTGAGAAGAAATCCGTGAGGACCAGGAGGAAACGTTTCTGCTTCGAGTTATGCAATAGCCCGACGATGTCCATGGACCATCGCATAAAGAATGCGGAGATGAGATGGACGAGAGGACTTCCGCGGGCTGACGGATCGTCGGTGCGTGTCTTTGGCATTTTTCGCACTTCGAGCAAATTTCTCGCAGTCTTTGATCATAGTTGGCCAGTAATATCCGTGGCATTTTATTTTGACTGCGAGAGATTTTCCGCCGGAATGGTTTCCGCATGACCCGGAATGGACCTCCTCCATTACTCTTCTCGCTTTTTCGCCTTCGGCGCAGGTCATGAGTGGGCCGGAGAATCTCCATTTGTAGATTTCTCCTTCTACCGTTACGTATCGTGCGGCCTGAGTCTTGATTTTGCGGGCTGCCCATTTTCGGCAGGAAGTGTTCCGTCGATTATGTACGCTCGGATTGGTTCCAGCCAAGGGCTGTCGCAGCCGTATTCCGACTGATCCATGTTTTCTTCCGATCGGTCATCCATTTCTTCCGCGTTTTCGATTTGTGCTCGAATAAGATTGGCGATCACTGGCGGTCCGATGCTTGGATGTTCAATGAACTCGACGGGGATTACCCGACTTAGTCCAGGGTCTGAACTTGACGCAAGTGCGGCCAAGGCATCTGCCTGAGTGTTTTCCGAGCGAGGAATTCTAGTGAAGGCGAAGTGGTCGAAGTTTCGGGAGAGATCTTGGATGAGTTTAAGATATGCGTCCATTCTTTCATCCCTTGCTTCATATTCCCTGCTGTACTGCTTTGCGACTAACTGAGAGTCACAGTAACCGTGAATGTTGCGGATCTTCAGTCCTCGGGGTAGCCGTAAGCCCGCTACGAGTGCCTCATATTCGGCCTCGTTGTTTGACGCATGGAACTCCAATCGGAACGACTGCTCCAAGATTTTGCCAGTCGGAGACGTGAGCTGGATTCCGATCCCGGATCAGGATCCGTCCACGTGAAGGATCCAAGTTGAGTTCGGTTCTGTGTTCATCATATCTCCTATGGGCAATTCCACCAAGAAGTCCGCCAATACTTGAGACTTTGCGCAGGTTCTTGGGCGGTACTCCACGTCGGACTCGCTTAGTTCGATCGCCCATTTTGCGAGTCGTCCTGACTGACTCGGACTGTGCAAAATCGTTTGCAAGGGGAAGGTGGTGAGGATTACAATGGTATGCGACTGAAAATACGGCCAGAGTTTTCTTGCCGACGTTACAACCGCAAATACTAGCTTCTCCATCAGGGGATATCGGGTCTCAGCGTCTAGCAACATTTTGCTTATGTAGAAGATTGGTTTCTGCTCACCGCGTTCTTCTCTAATCAAAACGCCGCTTACCGCTGTTGTGGATACTGCGATGTACAGGAACAAGGGTTCTCCCTCTACTGGTTTCGCGAGGATGGGAGGAGTGGCCAGGTAATGCTTTAGCTGTTGGAAAGCTTTTTCGCATTCCTCTGTCCACTCAAATTTCTTGTTCCCTTTCAATGTGTCGTAGAAAGGAAGGCATTTGTCTGTTGAGCGTGAGATAAAACGGTTTAAGGCAGCGACTCTTCCTGTCAGCCTTTGGACTTCCCTTTTGGTTTTGGGCGAGACCATTTCTATTAACGTGTTTATCTGTTTGGGGTTAGCCTCAATTCCGCGACACGTGACTATGTAGCCGAGAAATTCTCCCGACGCCACGGCGAATCTACATTTAGCCGGGTTTAATTTCATGTTGTGCAAATTCAACCTTGCGAAACACTCTACCAGATGGGCAACGTGGTCGTGTTCGTCGAGGTATTTTACAAGCATGTCATCGATGTATACCTCCATAGTTTTTCCGAGCTACTCGGAAAACATTCGGTTGACCAGTCGCTGGTAAGTAGCGCCTGCGTTCTTGAGGCCGAAGGGCATTAATTTGTAGCAATACGTCCCGCGGTCAGTGATGAATGCGGTCTTCTCGCGATCATCCGGGTTCATCATAATTTGATTGTACCCAGAGAAGGCGTCCATAAATGATAAAAGTTTGTTTCTGGCTGTTGCTTCGACAAGTCGGTCGACATGAGGGAGTTGAAAGCAAATTTTTTGGACAAGCCTTGTTGAGGTCGGTGAAATCAATGCAGACTCGCCATTTACCGTTTTTCTTTTTGACCACGACTGGGTTCGCGAGCCAGTCTGGATACCTGACTTCCGTTATTTACCCCACTTTAAGGAGTTTTTCAACTTCCTCGTTTACCGCGGTGGCACGCTCTGGTCCTAGTTTCCACCTTTTTTGCTTGACGGGTTTGTAGGTTGGGTCAATGTTGAGCTCATGGCAAGTTATGCCGATGTCGATCCCTGGCATATCCTCTGCGGCCCAAGCGAATGTACTGAGGTTCCTTTTGAGACAGGATATGAGCTCTATTCTCAAAGGTTCGCGGAAGTTGGCTCCGATCTCGACGCATCGTTCTGGGAACAATTCGTCTAGGCAGACCGAGATTACCGGTTCGCAAGTTGGTTCGCGCTTCCCGTCTAGGGCTTCTATCCTCTGAGATTGCCAGAAGACGTTCGAGTCTTGTTCTGGGGCGTTCTTATCGGGAGTAGGCTTTACTTTTTTGCTTCGGGAGGCTTCGACTGCAGAGTTTTTTCTTTTCAGCTCGGCAGCGAAGCATAGTTGCGCCATCCTGCGATTTCCATGTATAGTTTCGATTCTGAGAGGGGTTGGAAACTTTAGACACAGATGGAATGTCGAGGGGATCGCTCACATGGAATTCAGCCATGGAGTACCGATGATCGCGTTATACGATGTTGGAAGGTCGACGACTAAGAATTCCGTGATTTTGACGACGCTCCCGGCTTTAACCGAGAGGCTGATCGAGCCGAGAGTCATAGTAGCATCTCCCGAGAGTCCAAATATCGGGCTAGGTTCTTCCGTGATCACATTACAGGTCGCACTTCCTCCATTCTCTCGAGGGTACTCTTGTAGATAATGTTGGCCAGGCATCCGGTGTCGACTAACACTCTTGCTACGTCGATGTCCTGGATCGTCAGTTCGATTACAAGGAGATCGTTGTGGGGTTTGGCCTGGTCGGTCGTTTCCCGATCCTTGAAGGAAACAACATTGCTAGCTACTGGAGCACACATCCTATTTCTTTTATTGCTTAGTGACTTTCGAGTTAGAGAATTCGCCCCCCACCTCCTTCTAGCGCCAAAATGTGGGAACCGAAATTCGCACTGTCAATTTTCGATGAACAGATATGGAGGAAAACCGAGTTAACCCGATCTTCCTTGCAGGTCTGAATTATCTGCGTAATCACTTTGGGATCGATAAAAGATAAATAGCAAAATAGGACTGAATGGTCGCTCAGAGGCGTTTTATTAGATAAAAAGTATGAGTACAAAATTTCTCCGAGAGGAGTAGAGATATGCTAACTATCGGAACAACAGAACAAGAGGCGGCCAAGACGTCCTAAGCCTTGCCGTACTAGTCTAACCACCTAAGTCCTAAGTTCTCTAAGCTAGCAGGAGTTCTCTAAGTCTAAAATCTCGGATCCTTTTCTCTTCTGCACCAGTCCTCCTTATATAGTCACTTTAGGTCGGTGGCCCGTCTAACCTTTCGCCTTTGGGCTCAAGTTTATCTCTTTTGGAAATATTCCTTTTTCCACCGATCTTCGTAGTTATCCACGAGCATTCATATTTATCCGCGGAAACTTAACATTTATCCTACTTTAATAAGTTAGGATAAATCGTCATAGTTCTTATTGGGCTTGGGTCTCCAAAATCGTGAGTGAGCCCGTGGACAAACCTCAAGCCCTCGAACGTCAGACGATTTCTGAAAGATTATATTTTCCTAAGACAAATTGTATAGTCTAAAGAATCGATGTTCGAAGTTGATCGCCCTTGTTTTACACGATACATTTTGGCGGAAGAACCATCCTTACTAGTTCTAGTTGTAAGACTTTGAGGATAACTCCAATCGAGTTGAACCGAGGAACGTTAGGTCCATAGCTAAGGTGCTATGACTTCATGGAAACCACGAGGTGCGATGAAAATTGGACGAGCTGGGAATAGACTGGACACACTGGCGCTCGCTGCCAGCACGGGCGAAGCTGGAGCCCGCACCGGCCAGCACGGGAGCCGGGCGCCGGGCCAGCACGGGAGCCGGGCGCCGGGCCAGCACGGGCGAAGCCGGGCGCCGGGCCAGCATCGGCGAAGCCGGGCGCTCGGGCCAGCACGGCGAAGCTGGAGCCCGCACCGGCCAGCACGGGAGCCGGGCGCCGGGCCAGCATCGGCGAAGCCGGGCGCCGGGCCAGCATCGGCGAAGCTGGAGCCCGCACCGGCCAGCACGGGAGCCGGGCGCCGGGCCAGCATCGGCGAAGCTGGAGCCCGCACCGGCCAGCACGGCGAAGCCGGGCGCTCGGCGCCGGTGCCAGCATCGGCGAAGCCGGGCGCCGGGCCAGCATCGGCGAAGCCGGGCGCCGGGCCAGCATCGGCGAAGCCGGGCGCCGGGCCAGCATCGGCGAAGCCGGGCGCCGGGCCAGCATCGGCGAAGCCGGGCGCTCGGCGCCGGTGCCAGCATCGGCGAAGCCGGGCGCCGGCGCCGACCTTGGTCGCTTGTTCTTTTCCCGATACAACCTCTGTTGATCCTTTTTGCAGAAAGTCCGTAGACAGGAAATGATCTTAGCCGTTGATTTCGAGATAACCGTTTTCGACCCCAACAACGACAGAGAAGAAGCAAGGCTACCTGAGCGTGGAGTGAGCATGTGCAGCAAGAAACACGAATCTTGATTCAAGAGAAATGGATAAAACCATCTCGCACGTGATCATAAGTACCTGCAAGATCAAAACGACTAAAGTATGAAACTTTAACACTTGGGTCAATGCAAAACGATCAAAGTATGAAACTTTAACAATTGGGTAGGGATCACATCAATGCCAAACCTGCATATTCTGGAGCAAGGTATCCAACGGTCCCAGCAACTCTAGTCTCAGTGGAGTATTTGCCTTTCAGGGGCTAAACGGACTAACCCAACGGTCCCAGCAACACTAGCGGCCTTGGTGCGGGCCGTCCTCGCCCGTGGACGAGGCGACCTTGGCACAGACCGTCCTCGCCCGTGGGCGAAACGGCCTTGGTGTGGGTCGTCCTCGCCCATGGGCGAGGTGGCCTTGGTGCGGGTCATCCTCGGCCGTGGGCAAGGCGGCCTCGGTGCGGGTCATCCTCCCCCATGGGCGAGGGGACCTCGGCACGGGCCATCCTCGCCGGTGGGCGAGATGGCTCGTGTCCGGTCGGTCCGATCCATACTTGCTTATGTTTGAGACCTCATCCGGACTGAATGAATTCTCGATGCTCTCTAGTTCATGTCCGCGGAAAACCATCTTTTATTCTGTTAACCGTTTCCTGGGAACGTTTGGTTTTCAAAGACTAAACAAGAGTTGGTTTTCCGAGAACTTTCGGGCATTGATTCCATCGTGACCGGTTTGACCCCAACAATGAGAAGCATTTACTATGTGACGTACTTCAATACCTCAAGTTATAGGACAAAGAACCAGCCTCCACGCCTCAACAAGTGTCTCATTATTCCTGGAAAAGGAATGAGAAGAATCATGGTCTCCACTCGACTACTATCTCCTACATAACTTTTCCTGCCTAGAGTCAGGGTACGCACCTAAAGGACTATGTTGAAAGAGAAGGAAAACAAGCAGGATCGTACTGCTTCACCAAGAGACGAAACTCATCACCCCCCAGAAGTCTTACTACAGATCTAAGGAACCTGCGTCCAACTGACAATGTCAACTCTCACTGAAGGAACATCAAGTCCATCTCTGTCAAAACTAGCATCACTGAGGGAGTTCTACATTGGTTATAAGACCTGAAAGCAAATCTTATTGTCTACTGAGATACAAGATCAAGGTCCCGAATCCTACAAGATTACCTTCGAACAGGTCCAGAGCCGGGGAGTACTTATCAAGACCCCGGTCTACCATCTGGAAAAACGACTCTCCTCCAGGTTCCAACACAGCCCGTGCCTAAGAAGAACCTAGGAAAAGGGGCGTCAGAGAAGCGAGGTCCTGCTCACGACAAGCCTGCTGAGATAGAACGACTCCGGTTGACCAAAGTGCAGTAGTTATCTCCCGACTTCACCCATAAAATCGAAAATAAAGGGCAACCAATTGGGAGTAAATAATTTAGGAAGATATTACTCCTGATTCCAAGCAAAACCCAGGTGTTCAGATTCTTCCGAGCAAGACCCAGTCTTCACATTCCCGCATGAAGAATTTCCGACTCTAACTCCAAAGGTCCGACTACGAAGTTCCGAAGTTCTAACTCCGACTCCGAAGTTCCGAGTGCGAAACTCCGAAGTTCCAACTCCGACTGTGAAGTTCCGAAGTTTTGACTCTGAAGCTCCGGCTACGAAGCTCCGGCTCCGACCTCTGCTTCTATCCCTAACACCATGTAAAATGAAATGAAAAACCTTTTCAAACTCTTACGCACGAAGCATCGTACAAAATATGCCAAACCCTGCGAACGCAGGAGGCATAAGTACAATCGCAATTTACTGTATTCAAACTCAGAGTTTGTACAGAGAGCGACAATAATAAAGGGTATGAGACTTAAGGCAGGAATGGGTCTGATCAGCTTGAGTATGCTTGTCAAAACTACCTATAACCCCAGTATAGGCCTAGAGCCATAGAAATATCGGGGCCCCAAAGCAAGAGTACTGTGACACCTCAGGGTTAATTCAGGGAATTTGCATATTGCAAAAGTACTGCTACGTGCAGGGAGCAATACATAAACTCCTGCTTGACAAGACGTGGAAAGCAGCAATACCTGGGGCTGAGAGTGGCTTTATGCAGAAGTAGCGTGCAGTAATAGGACCTCGATAGTGACTTACTTCTGAGTGGCAGAATGCGAGGTCCCAACATGAAATAGGTAGTGGCCCACCCCAGGAGGGAAGAATACGATCTCAAAGGATAATATCCGAGTTATCAAAAGATATTCAGCCGGAGACTATTATAACGGACTTTCGAGTTCCCAGACGAACTTCTGAGTTCCAAACGAACTTCCGAGTTCCAAAAGAACTTTTGAGTTCCTAGACAAACTTCCGAGTTCCCCAAACGACCTCCGGGTCCTAAATACGACCTCAGGGTCTGAAGGAACCTCGGGGTTCCCAAACGACCTCTGGGTCCAGAAGCAACCTCCGGGTTCAAAACGACCTCCGGGTTCAAAACGACCTCCGGGTCCTAAATACGACCTCAGGGTCTGAAGGAACCTCCGGGTTCCCAAACGACCTACGGGTCCAGAAGCAACCTCCGTGTTCAAAACAACCTCCGGGTCCTAAATACGACCTCAGTGTCTTAAGGAACCTCCGGGTTCCCAAATGACCTCCGGGTCCAGAAGCAACCTCTGGGTTCAAAACAACCTCTGGGTTCAAAACGACCTCCGGGTCCTAAATACGACCTCAGGGTCTGAAGGAACCTCCGGGTTCCCAAATGACCTCCAGGTCCAGAAGCAACCTCCGGGTTCAAAATAACCTCCGGGCTCCAGAAACCCCCTCCGGGTTCCAGCAACACCTCCGGGACCCAGCGACACCTCCGAGTCCTAGCGACACCTCCGGGTCCCAGCGACTCCTCTGGATTCTAGCGACACCTCCGAGTCCCAGCGACACCTCCGGGTCCCAGTAGTACCTCCGGTTCCCAGCGACACCTCCGGGTCCCAGCGATACCTTCGGATCCCGACGACATCTCCGGATCCTGAAGCAATACCTTGGCTCCGTTCGATGCAAGGATCCATCAATTGGATCTCCAGGTCCATAGGAGAAACCTGCTATATCTTGGGAAAAATCACGAGTAACCTATCTACGAAAAGTGGAATGTGATGCATCGCTATACTCCGGGTTTTGATAAAGGAAGACTCTGCTCCAAAAAGCCTACCTAGCAATCAACGAGAGTCTACCCGACGGAGGCGACTTTGAATCAACAAGATATACGAGAAGGTCCCCTTGAAGGTCCACACAACGAACAAGTTCCTGGAAAAAAGTCCATCCAGCCTATGGGTCTGATGAAAGGACTTTTCTAAGGTCCTAATCAAATGATGTAGTATATAAGATTGTTGAACCAGTTCTAAGTGACCATAAAGCAAAGGGAATGCAAGTCTATGCTTAATCTAAATGCAATCATTAAAGAGGATGAATATAAAACTAAGACAATAAGTAAAATGCAACAAAAAAGTAAAACTTTCTTTCTTATGAGTAGAATGAGACCCATGGGTATAGGGACTTGATATCAAATGATTAAGATTCAATCCAAGATGCTAACTTTTCAATCAATCTAATTCCTTATGCCTAGACAACAAAACTAAGCAAGCTCTATCTCTAGATGAATGCTCTTTTGAAATGATCACCCAAGTACACCAAATCTCTTTGGCTGTAATGATCAAAGCAAGCATAAAGAATGAGTCTAATAGCAATCCTAGCTTCTTTGACAACTAATCTCTTAGGCAAAGCAAGCTAAAAGCATAGATGAGTTGGTTCAGGCATTTCATAGAACACCTTTCGCGCATGAAATGCCTATGGCTCTATGTTTGAGAGGCCAACTCAAATATAGCTTTAAGAACACCAAATCAATGCATGGAAAGGATAGATCTAACACTAAGCACCTTGGATCTACACTTAATCACTCTCAATCACCCTAACCCATGGATCTTAAATGGATCTACTCACTAATCCACATGCTTACTCTTAAACCCATGAGAGATTCAAGCTTAAACATATAGAGAAAGAAAGGTGATGAAATCAAGCAATCAAGAACACAAAGATGAGATGAGATTATGAATCAAAGATGAAACTTTACTCAAGGGTTTGTGTTCTTAGATAGAAAATAACATAAGTCCAAAACTAGGGATAATAAGAGTATTTATAGTAGGCTTAAGAGCCCTAAAAACATAAAATCAAAATGACTAAAAAGCCCTTAGAAGAGTAATGGTCTAAACCAATCAAAAGGCTCCAAAAGGAAGAAGCTCAGATACCCTGGTCGGATGGGCACCCACCAGGCCGGATATGACCACCCGGGTGTGAAATCTCGACCAGGCCCTCCAAGCGGTGGTCGTGCTGCTTTCAGTGGTCATGGCCGGGTGTGAGGCTACGCGGGTCGTCTTGCTCGAGTGTACTGAAGTCGAGTGGAGTGGTACGCGGGCGAGGGAGGTCGGGTGTGATCGACCACGTCCTGATCCTGGGCGTCAATTGTCGGGCCGTGCGGGTCGTCTTCCTCGGGTGCGTCTGATCGCATCTTGTCCTAGGCGTTCGTCGCTACCGGGTGTGCTCGCACGCGGGGGCGTCCAGTCAGGTGTGGACGTCCGGGTATGCTCGCATGCGGGTGGCGTCCAGTCGGGTGTGATCGTCCCGTCGTCATCCTCGGGTGCGTCTGGTGGGTTGATGTTCGTACGCGGGTAATTTCATCCGGGTGTCCAGGCCGCGTACGTGCTGACTGTTCCCGCGGTCAGGCCGTGCAGGTTGTCGAGGTCGCGTACGTCCGTCCGGGTGCTTCATCGTCCAGCATCACTCCCTCGTCCCGTGCGGGTTGGTCAGGTCGAGTGTGCTGACCCGGGTGTCTTGACATGTCTCCACTCAAATGATCATAACTCCTCCAATAGCGCTTCAAATGGCTTGGAACCACTCCCATTGGAATGCTAACTCAAAATGCTATTTATCCACCAAATATTAGCATAGAAAGACTTCTCTATGGCCATCGTCCATGTTCATCTTTCACCCTTCCTTTTTGTAACAAAGTACCCCCAAACACCTTCAATATCTCCAAAGTGCACTCCAAGACCTGATAAAGACTTATGAATGCAAAATGAACCTAAATACGCCTAATGCCTAATCTATAAGGGATAAAATGCACAAAATGGAAAGCTAAAACAATGAAAATATGCAAGACATCAACTCCCCAACACTAGTCCTTTACTTGTCCACAAGTAAACTAGCAAGGACTAAGGAGGAGAGGTTTGAAGGAGGGGACTCATAGCCAAAAGAATGCTCTTCTTAGTTCTCAACTTGATAACCTTACCTAATCCTACCAACTAGCTAGAGCAAGCACTCAATCCAACTCTAACTTCTCAAGGCCTATCTCAACTCTTTTGATCCCTACACTTACTCATCATGAATCCACAATCCACAAATCTACTTGCTCTCTAACAATCATTAAGCAAACTCAAAAGATCTCTTGCAAATGGTCAAATTGTCCAAGTCATTTGGTTTGGTGAGAAAGGACTTGATGCTAGACAAATCAAGTAGTTCAAAAAGGATCTTTGAAGGTTGTTTACTCTCAAAACAAAGTAGCTTTGACATTGCACATAATATATCTAAGAATGGGATCAATTCATGCATACAATGCTCAATCTCCATTGTCCTACCGTTTTCCTAAACATGAAAGCAAATTTTACTCTATTCCCCAATACCAAGCCTCACTCTCTCTTCACTCACCCAAAGACTTCCCAAACTCTCAAGAACATTTTCTCACTTAGAACTCTTCACTTTTTGAAGTCTACAAGGGATTTTTACACTTTTAAAACATTTATTAGTTCATACTAACTTTGGCTAGCCCCCTTTCTTTATTCATGTCTTTTTTTTTTCTTTTTTTTATACATGGGGGCCAAGACTTTCATTACAAACTTGAGCTAGAATTTTCATTTGCTTATCCCTAAAGACTTAATCACTTTTGAGTTCTAAGAGTCTACCATTTCTTTCCTCTCTTTTTCACACTCCCAAGATCAAACTTTATAACACTCACCCCCATCCTAGAAGCTAGACAATATGAATGTCTAATCTAGCTAAAATGGAGACCAAGCATTGTCGTTCCCAATACTCTCAACATTATGCACATGTAAAGCTTTCCAAAGAAGGCCTCACTCAACAAACAATGAAGGCTTGAAAGGAGGTAAGGGTTTAAGGGTGTGGAGTACCACTTGAGTTTGTCCAAAAAGATAGGCAAAGAATTGGAGGGACAACTCAAGTGTTCTATCCATGACTTAGTACACAAGGGACCATGAGCAAGAGACTTAGAGTCTAAATATGACAGGAGCAAACATCAAAGAGAGAGCATCAATCAATCAAATAAGCTTTAGGAAGAGCTTTCAATTCTCAAAGTTTACAAGCTATCCTAAGATTGCTCAAGCTACTTACTATGATTATAAAGGTTATCACTTTAAGAACTTAGCATGAGAATCTTTACAAGGCAACTATCATCCTTGTCCCCTTATGCATGATGCAACCTATATGATGATTTTTCTCTTTTTTTTTATGCAAGTGAATGATTCAGACTCAATCCTAATGCAACTACATGATTCTTTTTGTGCTTTTCAAATTTTTCATTTTTTTTGGTTTTTCTATGCAATAACTATCTACAAGTGCATGCATATGGCATAAAACACAAGACTATTAGCAACTTGACACCTCCCCCACACTTAATTCACACAGTCTCTGTGTTTGTTAAATGTGGAGAAGGGCCCAAAGAAAGAAAGAAAGAGAAAAAAATAAAAACTAAATGTAATGATGAATGGTATATACAATGATAGGGTGTTGGAGTACCTCTATGGAGCGTGGGATGAGGCTGATGCCTCACCCTCAGAGTCATCTTCATCAGCAGTGGTGTCTAGAGAGGGGGACTTGTTCCCGGACACGGATGGGAAGATGTAAGGGTTCCTCAAGCTACGGAGGGCTTGCTTCTCGGTTTGTGGCGCATATGGGTCATGAATGGGCAGAGGAGGGGGTGCAAGGAAAGCATCAAGCTCGAAATCCTCAGCCTTGCAGCCTGCTACAGCTCCCCTAGTCAGAACATTAGCCACCTTTCTCATGAACTGAGCTGAAGCTTCAGCTTGTCTCTTCACAGTTTTCCTCAATTCCTTGCACTTCTTGGTGAGCTTGAAGATGGTCCTATCTTGAGCTCTGCTCCACCTTTGTAGTGTGCTAATCTGGTCATGAGCTTGGCGAATTGGACCAATAGGCAGGGCACTGGTGCATTGCTCAAACTTATAGCGAGGAGGACCAAAGAGATGGGCTGTGGATCTGCTGGAATACCCCTGATCAAACTTAGCTGCCTTCGCTGCTGCTTTCTCGTTCATATGCAATACCATAGGGCCGAGAGTCCCATGACTACCTAGGAGGTGCTGCTCACTGATATCAAAACTTATAGTCCCTGGTGTCCTCAATGAAGTGAGCTCATAGTTAGGGAGAAGCAGCTCAACTATGGTGGAACCTCTCAAGTACGAGTAAACACACCTCCCATTGTATCTTCCAGAGAAGTAATGAGCTGACTTCAAGTAGGTGAGGTCAATGAAAGAGGGACCGGATGCATCATCGCCCAAGCTAATACCCTGGTGCACAAGCAAAGGTGTGATCAAGCCACCTATTCCAATCTGAGCCTCTGAATCCCTGTTTGTCCATGCATAATCCTTGTAGTACATGAGGCGCCTCACAAAGAATCCAACCATACCAAACTCAGCGTAGAAATCAGTGGGGACTTCAGGTAAGTGAGGAGCTGAGGCAAAGTGCTGGATAGCTTGGTGCATGAGGTTCAAGTCTTCTCCATTCATGTTACTTGGCTCTTTCCTTGGTAGATGGTGTGGACAATCAGCCTATGGAGGTAGCGGACTGATGGATGCCTGATAGAAGCATTCTTGTCTCTTCTGGACACTCTATCTTTGCCGGATAAGAACGTGTAAGTTAAGTGTGGAAGGGTCTTTCCTTTAGGAAGCCCTTTCAGCTTAGGCAAAGAAGACTCTTTCAAATCCTTGAGGCCTAGCACCTCTCCAATCTCAGCAAAAGTCATGAAATAGGTCTTCCCATCAATCTTGAAACTGATTCTTGCCCACCCTTGTTCCTCATGTAGAGAAGAGTGGAATGTGGCCTCCAAGGATGCCAAGAATTTGCAAGAGACCTCTTTATGTGTTGGGTGAGCCATGGAATAGAAGCTGTCCATGTTCATGAGAGCAAGCAAATCCTTCATGTCTTGGTCAATCTCTAACTCTCTCATTAGCCTCACATCAGCAAATCTGGTTGGAGGCCAAGATACTCCTTGCCTCATCTGCTCCAATAGTTCAACTTCAGTAGGCTTCCTCTGTCTATCTCTATTAGGATTGAAACCTAACTTTTCGAAAGTTTCTTGCTCAGCCACACTACCATTTGGAGAAGATGCTTCTTCAACAGTTTCATCTACTTGCTCCAAGGGTGGAGGCACCAATGTCTTTGGGTTTGGTGCCTTGATCCTGATCTTGGTGGGAGGAGCTGGTTTCTCATCGTCCTTCTTTGTGTTCTTCTCCAAAACAAGAGGTCCCACGCTGTGAGATCTTGGAGCTCGAGCTTTCTTTGAAGGAGTGTGCTTGTGATCACCAACGGCCACTCTCTTTCCATCTCTCTTGGCTTTTTTGTAAGCATCATCAATCACTTTCTTATCACTAGCCAAACTCTTGCCATCCTTCTTGGTTGTCTTGTGATCAACATCAACCACTCCCGTTTCATCCCTCTTAGACTTCTTGTGGGCACCAGCAGTCCCTTTCTCTTCACTAGCAATCCCTTTTCCTTCATTCTTGGCTTGCTTACTAGCCCCATCAGCCACTCTCTTTCCATCTCTCTTGGCTTGTGTTTCTTTCTCAACAATGCCAAGGCTTGCTGTCTACGTTCCTCCTCAGATTCAGGCATGGAGCCTAAATCTTTCCCAAACCTAGCAGTCTCTTTCCGAGCAGCCTCGACCTTTTCTTGTGCAATCAAGTCCTGATCTTTCCTTTCCATCTTGAACCTGACAAAAAATTCAAGACTTGGACAAGATTAAGCACAAGGAAGAAATAACACTCTTGGAATGATAGGTGCTTGTAAGAACACTTGCAAACCTAGTTTAAAACCAGCAACCTAGCAAGACTATCACAAAGCAATAAAGTTCCCATGTCCACAAAATTCTAATTTTTTTTTTTTTTTTTTAATGAACAAGGGAACCTAATCTAGCCAATTCCAAGTAAAAGCACCAAACAAGTTGAAATTGAATGTTAAACAAGCTCTAGAACATCAATTCCAATCAATCTAGACCATAATCAACCAAAAGAAAGAACCTTTTCAAAAATCCCCAAATCTCATGAACCCTAATTTCTTAAAATCCAAATTCAGCTCAAATTGACCAAGAAATCAACAGCCCAGCATCATATATAGTCATTCCTTAGCCTATTTGACAAGAATCAAGCAAGAAAAGGCTCAAAATTTCAAGTTCAAATTTTAGGGTTCATGAGCATTAGAGAATTTGAACTGAAAAGTACCATATTTTGCTTTGGATGGAGGATTAGGATGAAGGGATTCAAGGAAATAGACTCAGGGGAAGAAGACTTGGATGTGGGAAAAGGAATTGGATGATTTGGTTGAGAATTGAGAAAGTTATGGGGATTTTAGTTCTTGGGGGTGTGGGAACCGAAATTCACACCGTCAATTTCTGATAAACGATTTGTGGAGGAAAACCGAGTTAACCCGATCTTCCTTGAAGGTTTCGGATATCTGCTGGGCCGCACACGATACAATCAATGGGAGTTTAAGTTGTAAAATAAAAATCGTAAAATAGAGCGAAAGGAGATCTTATTTCTGAATTCGCGTTTGAGCGTAAACAACGGGTAAAGAAATAAGCTACAAGAGCTGTCGAAAGGTCCGCTAGTCCGGCCGCCTAGATCTTACCTAGTTGAGTCGCAGCTCGCTAGTGAAAACAGAAAAGAATGCTAAAACGCTCTAAGTGCTAAGTGCTCTGGAAGTTTTGTGATGATCTGCTCCTCGCCCAAAGCTCTCCTTATATACTCCTCTTAAGACGGTCTATCTTCTTGCGGGCTGAATCGGGCTTTTTCCATTTTCGTCCATCTTCGTGTTTATCGGGAAACTTGACATTTATCTTTGGAAAACTTGACATTTATCTTCTGGAAACTTGACATTTATCTCTTATGTGAGGATAAGGATAAACCGTCATAGTTATCCTTCCTTTTCGGAAGATCGTAAGTGGGCTGTTTTGGCCATGTCGGGCCGTTTAGACGTTTTTACGGTTTTTCGAAAGAATAGTCTTTGAAGGTTTCGGCATTTCCGAAGGAATCCCAATTCCTCGTATAGTCGAGATGTTTGGTGTTTAGAATAACCGTGATCGTACCAAACTCACGAAAATTGATCCAAACAAGCTAAGATGGGATCAGACCGAGCATGATGGGACCGAGACCAGGACGAGGGCCGTCGACCGGCGCCAGGCGAGTGCGCCCGGCGCCAGGCGAGTGCGCCCGGCGCCAGGCGGCCTGCGTGGCAGCGTGCCACCGGCGCCAGGCGGCCAGCGTGGCAGCGTTCGCCCGGCGCCAGGCGAGTGCGCCCGGCGCCAGGCGGCCAGCGTGGCAGCGTTCGCCCGGCGCCAGGCGGCCTGCGTGGCAGCGTGCCACCGGCGCCAGGCCGTCTTGCCGTCCGTGGGTTTTCTGTTGTTCGATCTTTCCCGTTAGTCGTTAGATGCGGAAATCTTTGAGTTTGGGAGGATCTTTAGCCGTAGATTTCGAGATAACCGTTTTCGAGGGTTTGAGTAATGTGGCTTCGAATTTTAGACGTTTAAAATATGAACTTTTAAACAATCGAGAAGGCTTTGTGGAAGAATCATTGTAGTTTGCGGACAATCCGGACATGGGTTTAAGGGACCAAGATGCTGCCGTTGCCGAGATCCGCGAGGCGATTGCATAGATGGGAACCAGGACCCTGCCGCCGGGCGCCAGACGGAGACGAGAGGCTCGCCGCCGGGCGCCAGACCGACAGGGCAAGCCTGCCGCCCGTGCCGTGTCCTGCGTCCGCCGGTGCCTGCTGTTGCTTGCCTTCGTTGATCCCCGGGGCTCACAGTCCGTTCATGCCTTCTTGTGAGTTCATTGAGTGACGACCCGTTTCTTGGTTTTGATCGTCACTTGGTTTTCTTTCGAGGACTTTCGGGTGACGATTTCGTCGTTGACCGATTTTGACCCCAACAGTTAGCCCCCCAGCTAGCTAGGAACCGTAGTGCTTCTCGGGTCCTTGCTTGCGGTATAGTCGTATGGGAAGGTGTAGAGACGTAATCATTTTCCGAAAGTCGGGGTAAATAGTGATTTTACCTCCTTTATAAGGAGGGAGTAAGAAATCTCATTCATTCTTACTTCACCATAAAAAATTCATCTCTCTCAAGAATCCTTTCTCTCTCTTTAAGAATAATGTCTTCAAGATCCTCAAAGAGAAATTCTTCTTCCCATTCATCCTCGGGTGACTCTGCTGTCCATGTGACGGTGAAGCAAGAGGAGTTAGTCGAGGAGGAAACGAAGAATGCGTATTACCGAGCCCTTGTGGGTTCGCCCCCATCACTGCCAGATATCCCTGTTCCGAAGAGACCTTAGAGGCAGCCTGGTGCTCCCTTTACGCCGAGCCTAGTTTCGCGTAAATATCTCAGGATTCTTCGAGATTTTTACCAGATTCCTGATGGAGTCAAATTCCGGATCCCCGTTGGTAACGAGAGTGCGAGGAATCCTCCGGAAGGTTTCTTTACATGTTACGAGGCTTTCCTTACGTATTGCCGCATGTGGTTCCCGATCCCCGGCACCATTGTTCGATGCGCCGTCGCCGAACTCTCGATCAGCCAGCTCAGCGTTCCTGCTTTAGAGAGTTGGCTTGGCGTACTGATCTCAAGTTACTAGCTCGGGATCGATCTCAGTCCTGGTGATTTCGAAGGCCTTTGGAGCACTCGGCCGACGGGGAGCGATGGTTACTACTCCATGCTGCCTAAGAAGGATATGGCCATAATTCAGGGGACTACTTCGAACCCTAAGTCATGGCAGGAACGTTTCTTCTTTGTCCGAATAGATGGTGATTCTGTCGAGGAGAGCTGCCTCCATCTATTTCCGCATGTATGGAACTTCAACCGAGGTAATACGATGAAAACTCGTTGTCTATTTTGTTATTCTAGAAGTGCGAGTTTTTAATGAAAAAGTTTCGCTTTGTAGAGAACGGGGCTGTTGCGCATTTGCATGGCGATCTTTTCGTCAAGAGGGATCTCCTTCGTCAAAGGCCGTTTTTCTGGAAGTCCTTCACTCTTGAACGGATTCGAGACGCAGTAAGGCTTTACCGGTCCCGAGACTCTGTCCCGACATATGATGCCGAACCGGTTATCGAAGCCCCGACTCGGAGGTGTAAACAGAGATCCCGTAAAGGGAAAGAAATCGATGGTGGGGAAGGTTCGGAAGATCCTTCACCGTTGGGGGAAAACCCTAGTTTTGTTCCAACGGAAAAAGGCGGAGCCAGCGATTTTCCACTTCCCAGCAATTTATTTGACGGCCTTCCTCCGGAGTTTGTTACTGACGAGTCGCTGGAGGAAGAGAAGAGGCAATGGATTTTTGCCGAAGGTTCCCAGCGGATCAATGAGGTTTTGTTCTTTTAACTTCTTAGCAGTATTCTTGAATCCGCATATATGTATGTTTATTGATCTCGAATTTATGCAGGGACTAAGATTGTTTGGCAATGCGCTCGACTCAAGTTTCCGCAAGTCCATGATTGCTAACTTCAAAACCAAAGAAGCTGAACGAGAGCTCTTCCGATTCCGTCAAGAGGTTAAGGCGCAGAACGAAAAGCAAGCTGAGCTTCATGCTCGAGCTCTTGTTCGGGCGGAAAGGAGAGGAAGGAGGATGGTCGCAGCTGAGGTGGCAAGATGGGCGGAATCGTTCGCTGCTGAGTTTCAATGTTTTAAAGAAGCTCAGGAGTTTGTTGGTGATTTCCGCGAGTTCCGGGGCTCGGTCGTAAACCATTACAAGTCTCAGAACCCGGATTTCTCTTTTGATTCCGAGATCGCTGAGATGAAGGACTTTATGGCCGAGTGTGCTCATGCTGAGTCCTTGGTTCCTCCAGTTGAGGAAAGAGTCTGGAGACTATGGGAACCTATCGAGGTTTCCGAGGATACGGTGGAGGCCGGAGCCGATGAGAACGCCGAGGGTGGTGGGAACGCTCAAGGCGTGAACGAGGAAGTGGACCAGCCTGCAGGTTCATTCGGGATTTCCGCATCTGGATTTCTCGATGTTGACTTCCTTTTGTGAATCGTATGTTTTGGCCGTGTGTGGCTGTTTTTTGGGAGTTTTATTCTGCGACCGTTGGAGGTTGCATTCTTATGTTTTGGGACTGGCCGTTGGTGGCTTAGAATCCCGCCGTCTTTGCGGACTTTATGAATATGAAAATTTGCGAGATTTCGTCTTTTGCTTTGATTTATACTTTCGTCAAGTGTAGAGGAAAGAATGCGAGTAGTCACTTCGTATCCTAACTCTTTTTTGTCGCTTGGTCCGTATGCTACTTTCTAGCGAGCGTTTTAGGTGTAAGCGATAAGAGACATGTTTTGGGATATCGTATACGATACTATGCCTGTGAGATGTCAAGATCCAGCAAGACTGGGTTTAGGGCAAGACCTAGGTTTACTCTCAGCTTTAAGGCTGTGCGATGACTGATCGGCTTTCGTTTTGCCTGTTAGTGATTTCTTCCTGATTCTTTTCGTTTAAAGTCCGTGACTAGTCGCCGGCTTATATGACTTGTGTTAAAAGAATCGAGCTATCTTTGGAGTTTATCCGAGACGCTAAACCAAAATTTTAGGTTTCTTGTATAGCGCGCTATGATATCCTTGTCGGATGTAAGAGGACCTTGTAGGTCTGACTACGAGTTTGTATTTGAGTGAAACGTTTCTGAGTGCATCCGTCGGGGCCAATCGTCGGGCATAAGTTGTTTTTTAAGTCGCAGGTGGACTGTTTTAGCAGATGATACGAGTTTTGTTATCTTTTTCGGAAGTTGCGACGTCTCGCGTTTCTTTCGAAGATATGATTTTTGTTTTTCCGTAGTGTTTACGCGTTTTCTAAATTAAGTGAGCGTAAGAAATAGATAGAAAGAATTTTATTTGAAAAATTTCAAAAAAATTTTGAGTACATGTGCGGATATTTCGCGTTTTTTGTGGGAGTATAGGAGTAAACGTACCCACCCCCCCCTTTTTGGTGAGGAGGATAGCTGAACTCGCCGGGTTTCGACGAGCTGCCTACGTACCTCTTTCTAGGATCAAACCATCTCGTAGTTCTGGTAGTTGCCGCAGCCGTTTTTACTCCCTGTGCGTTGCCGTTTCGATCGTGCTGGTCGGATCGACGGTTTGTGCGGGGGTCGAGCTGTCTGCTTTTATGGCGGTGGACTCAGAGGCTTTGTCTCTGTCTTGAATCGTTGCCTGTTTGGATGATTCTGGATCATCTTTTTTTGAGTCTTCAGGAATGTTGTGTGATTCCTTTGCTCGTTTTGGGTTGGCCGCTGGGGCTTTCCGATCTTTTCGCAGTTTGAACTCGGCTAGGTAACAGAGTCTCGATTGTTTCTGACTACCCGGATGGCTGCGATTCCGGTTGCCGAGGTGATATGTGGATGGTACTGCCTTCATGGAGTTGATCCAAGGGGTTCCCATGATGGCATTGTAGATGGCCGGGTTGTCGACTACTGCGAATTCGACGATCTTTGTGACTTCTTTTGCCATGACCGGGAGCTTGATTCTCCCGAGGGTCATGGAAGTGACGCCCGAAAACCCAGTCAAAGGTTTTGGCTCAGGGACGACTTCCCCAAGTGGGATCTTCATCCTGTAGAGGGTGTCGCGGAAGATAACGTTGACCGTACTTCCTGTATCGACGAGGATGCGGCCGACCTCAAAATCCTGGATTACCAGGTCGATAACCAAAGGATCGCAATGAGGCTTGTCGATTCCGACAGTTTCCTGTTCCTCGAAAGTGATCGCGTGGTTAGGAATATCGCTATCCGAAACCAGTTGGAACTTGTCACCGGCTTTTTAGCCGTAGGCTTTTATCTACGAGACTGAGTCTTGGTAGAACTGTGATCCTCCGATGATCATGTTTACCCTCTGGCGACTGTTGTTGTTCCCTTGGTCGTCCTGTCTCCTTCCGCGTTTTTCACCCGATTAATTTTTGGTCGCGCGGTCCTCGGAGACAGTTTTGTTGGTCTTTGGGCGGTCGGAGTCCAGGAGCAAGTCCTTTATACTCTTAACCATTGATAGTTAAGCGGTAAGGAGCTTTCGCGGCGAGCGGGCGCCGAGAACTTTGCAGTTCGCAGTGGAGTGACCTCGGTTTCGTGGAACTTCGCGGTAGGAATTATCCTTGTACTGGTTCCTGGTCAGGTGTTTCGGAGGTCTTGCCCTGCTCGAGTTGATGGTGTAGTTATGCTCGCCTTGCGCGTCTTCCCCTTCGTGATGGACGTACTTGTCGTTACGAGAGGACGTTTTCTATGGTCTGTGCTTCTGCGATAGAAGCTTCATCTCTTCCTCCATGATGATGAAGTTCGTTGCTTTGTGGAGAGTATCCTGGATTGTCCGCGGCTTTTCCAGTAGTATCCACTTTCTGAACTTTCCAGTAGTATCCACTTTCTGAACTTTCCAGTAGTATCCACTTTCTGAACTTTCCAGTAGTATCCGCGGCGTCGATTGCGACATTGTCGCTGATGACTGTTACTCTGGCCATCACCAACTTGAACCTTCGCATGAAGTCGCGGAGCGACTCGTCCTCCTTCTGAGCTAGACTCCACAGGTCCACGTCGGACGTTTCTCTGTCCATGAACATGGAGTATTGTTTGAAAGCGCCGAGGCCAGTTGGTGGAAGCTTCGATGGAGTTCCTTTTGAGCCGGGAGAACCATTCGAGCGCAGCGCCTTTGAGGTGCTCGACGAAGAGAAGACAATGACCCGCGTCTCGTTCGCGCTCCGGGAGTTGGCACCTACCCATTGCGATCGGGAAAGACTGCAGGTGCGACTTAGGATCCGTCGTACTGTCATAGACCGGGATTTTGATTTTCCCTGGGTCTGAGATGCGTGTTTCCGTGATCCGAGCGGTGAACGGTGTTTTCCGTGCTTCCTCGAGAACTCTATTGATCTCGGGGGCGGAACTGG
This sequence comes from Brassica carinata, assembly GCA_016771965.1. Classification (NCBI taxonomy): domain Eukaryota; kingdom Viridiplantae; phylum Streptophyta; class Magnoliopsida; order Brassicales; family Brassicaceae; genus Brassica; species Brassica carinata. Next base: position 14,427,697 of record CM028687.1, on the reverse strand, counting down.
TCGCCTGATGGATTTGCAATTTCACCGCTTTCACTTCGGCCACGGTCTTTTTGAGAGATTCGCGGAGATCATGGATCTCTCTATTGCTACCGGCGTTCCTCCGAGTTTGTCGGCGCTGGTCACGATGGATCCGAGCTTGATCTTCCGCGAGTTCTTCCTGCTCCATCCAGTAGAGTTCTTCCTCCTCTTCTGTCATGGGCCTCTCAAAGGATACCGTATGCCGAGCGGACTGGCTTCGGGTCCTCCTAGGGTGGATGTCAGCGTCTTCATCGGAAGGATCCGATTGGTCGCTGATATCCAGATTGATGCGCCGACGCCGCTTGCCTTCGTGAGCGGGGTGGAAGGTTCTGCGAGGTCGTTTCCTGTCCTTTCGAGCCGCTTCTGAGCGGCTCTTCGAGGCATCTTTTTCGCTTCGAGATCCGGTCGAAGTCTTCTGTCGCGCGTGCCTTGGTGGATCCGCGCGGCAACTTGCTCCTCGCAGTTAAGCTGTTGACCTGTTTTGCGAGCGAGGTTATTAGCTTGTCCTGTTGTTCCGCCCGTTCCTGGGCGGAGGTGAACAGTTCCTTCATTTGTCTGAGCGCCTCAGTGTTTGCGTCAGCATGACTGTGGGCGTATCTCAAGTTGGAGTCTTCAACGCTACGCCGACGGTGTTCCGTCTAGCGTTGGCTGGTCTTTGGTGGCGTCGGTGGACATGATCGGCGTTTGCGATTCGCGAGATAGATAGATCCGTAACCCCCTCCTTCTAGCGCCAAACTGTGGGACCCGAAATTCACACCGTCAATTTCTGATAAACGATTTGTGGAGGAAAACCGAGTTAACCCGATCTTCCTTGAAGGTTTCGGATATCTGCTGGGCCGCACACGATACAATCAATGGGAGTTTAAGTTATAAAATAAAAATCGTAAAATAGAGCGAAAGGAGATCTTATTTCTGAATTCGCGTTTGAGGGTGAACAACGGGTAAAGAAATAAGCTACAAGAGCTGTCGAAAGGTCCGCTAGTCTGGCCGCCTAGATCTAACCTAGTTGAGTCGCAGCTCGCTAGTGAAAACAGAAAACAATGCTGAAACGCTATAAATGCTAAATGCTCTGGAAGATTTGTGATGATCTGCTCCTCGCCCAAAGCTCTCCTTATATACTCCTCTTAAGACGGTCTATCTTCTTGCGGGCTGAATCGGGCTTTTCCATTTTCGTCCATCTTCGTGTTTATCGGAAACTTGACATTTATCTTGGAAAACTTGACATTTATCTTCTGGAAACTTGACATTTATCTCTTATGTGAGGATAAGGATAAACCGTCATAGTTATCCTTCCTTTTCGGAAGATCGTAAGTGGGCTGTTTTGGCCATGTCGGGCCGTTTAGAAGTTTTTACGGTTTTTCGAAAGAATAGTCATTGAAGGTTTCGGCATTTCCGAAGGAATCCCAATTCCTCGTATAGTCGAGATGTTTGGTGTTTAGAATAACCGTGATCGTACCAAACTCACGAAAATTGATCCAAACAAGCTAAAATGGGATCAGACCGAGCATGATGGGACCGAGACCAGGGCGAGGGCGTCGACCGGCGCCAGGCGAGTGCCGCCCGGCGCCAGGCGAGTGCCGCCCGGCGCCAGGCGAGTGCCGCCCGGCGCCAGGCGAGTGCCGCCCGGCGCCAGGCGAGTGCCGCCCGGCGCCAGGCGAGTGCCGCCCGGCGCCAGGCGAGTGCCGCCCGGCGCCAGGCGAGTGCCGCCCGGCGCCAGGCGAGTGCCGCCCGGCGCCAGGCGAGTGCCGCCCGGCGCCAGGCGTCTTGCCTTCCGTGGGTTTTCCGTTGTTCGATCTTTCCCCCGTTAGTCGTTCGTGCGGGAAATCTTTGAGTTTGGGAGGATCTTTAGCCGTAGATTTTGAGATAACCGGTTTCGAGGGTTTGAGTAATGTGGCTTCGAACTTTAGACGTTTAAAATATGAACTTTTAAACAATCGAGAAGGCTTTGCAGAAGAATCATTGTAGTTTGCGGACAATCCGGACATGGGTTTAAGGGACCAAGATGCTGCCGTTGCATGAGATCACGAGACAATTGCATAGATGGGAACCAGGACCCTTGCCGCCGGCGCCAGACGGGAGACGACAGGCCTGCCGCCGGCGCCAGACGGGACAGGGCAAGCCTGCCGCCCGTGCCGTGTCCTGCGTCCGCCGGTGCCTGCTGTTGCTTGCCTTCGTTGATCCCCGGGGCTCACGGTCCGTTCATGCCTTCTTGTGAGTTGATTGAGTGACGACCCGTTTCTTGGTTTTGATCGTCACTTGGTTTTCTTTCGAGGACTTTCGGGTGACGATTTCGTCGTTGACCGATTTTGACCCCAATAGGGGGCTAGAGAGGATTTTGATGTGAGGAAGGGGATGAAATGAGGAAACAGAGGGTGATGTAGGGTTTTTGGGGGAAGTTTTTGGGTCGTCCGGGTCGGGTTTGGGTAGTCGGGGTCGGGTTTGGGTCGAAAAAGGGGAAAGAAACTTACCTGGGTCGGGCGGGTCGCGTCTGGGTTGTCTGCGGGTCGTGGTTGGTACGCGGGTGAGGGAGGTCTTGGACGTCCCGGGTATGTACACCCGCGTTCGTCCCTTTGTCCCGTGCGGGTGCTGTGTCCCGGGTATCATCACCCGCGTACAGCTGCTCGACTCGTGCTGATCGTTCCACCCGTGCGGCATTCTCCACCCGAGTGCTCCAGCCCGAGCACGTCCCGTTGGTACGCGTTCGTCCGTTCTGCCCGTGCGGGCTTTTCCAACCGCGCAACACCACCCGGGTACGTCCTGTTCGTCCCAAAGTCCCTACCCGTTTGGGTGCTTCAGCCCGGGTGCCATTACCCGGGTATCTTCGACGAAACCACCAAAATTTCATCTCTTTTGCTCCTGATCACTGAACCAACTCACTTCTTTTTGTGTCTCCTCCATCTCATAACCTCAGTCAATTCATTCTCAAGCTCCCAACCTGGCCCCAACATCTTTCAAAGGACTTGTTGCTGAAAAATAAAAATCCTAATGCAATATGTACAAGGATAACCATGGGACTTCCTCCCAAGTGCGCTTGTTTAAAGTCACTAGCTTGACTTTGCCTCCTTTGAGGTTAGGCAAGGGGAGCATCAGAGAGTGGAGTTGATGTCCCATCCTCCTTTGGTATTGTGGCCATGTATTCCTTGAGTCTCTGGCCATTAACTGTGAAGTCATTACCCTGCTTATCCCAAAACACAATGGCTCCATAAGGCCTCACTTCTTTGATCACAAATGGACCAGACCATCTTGACTTAATCTTTCCTGGAAATAACTTCAGTTTAGAGTTGTAAAGAAGCACTTGATCTCCTGCCTTGAACTCTCTCTTGAGGATGTGCCTGTCATGGAAAGCCTTAGTCTTTTCCTTGTAGATCCTTGAATTTTCAAAGGCGTCCATCCTTATCTCATCCAGTTCATTGAGTTGAAGAAGTCTCTTCTCCTTTGCGCCCTTGATGTCAAAGTTTAGAAGCTTCACAGCCCACAATGCCTTGTATTCAAGCTCAACTGGCAGATGGCAAGACTTCCCATAGACAAGGTTGAAAGGAGTAGTGCCTAGAGGAGTCTTGAAGGCTGTTCTATATGCCCAAAGAGCATCATCAAGCTTGGCTGACCAATCCTTCCTCTTGGTTCCCACAATCTTTTCCAAGATTCCCTTGATTTGCTTGTTGGAGACCTCCACTTGGCCACTTGTTTGAGGGTGATAGGGTGTTGCAACCTTGTGTTTCACTCCATTCTTCTTGAGAAGACCCTCAAATACCTTGTTGATGAAATCTGAACCTCCATCACTTATGACCACTCTTGGTACTCCAAACCTTGGGAAGATATTGCTCTTGAAGATTTTGACTAGCACTCTTGAATCATTTGTGGGACTTGCTATTGCTTCCACCCACTTTGATACATAGTCTACAGCCACCAAGATGTATTTGTTTCCATAAGAAGAAGGGAAAGGTCCCATGAAGTCAATCCCCCAAACATCAAACACTTCCACTTCAAGGATTGGGTTTTGAGGCATCTCATTCCTCTTAGTAATGTTCCCCCTTCTTTGGCAAGAGTCGCATCTTGAAATGAAGTCTTGTGAGTCCCTGAACATGTGTGGCCACCAGAATCCAGCTTGTAGCACCTTTGAGACAGTCTTGAATGTAGCAAAATGGCCTCCATAGGAAGATTCATGGCAATGTGAGAGGATCCCTTCAACTTCTTCTTCAGCCACCACTCTTCTATAAATCTGATCTTTGCATAGGGTGTAAAGGTATGGTTCATCCCAATAGTATCTCTTCAAGTCCTTGTAGAACTTCTTCTTCTCATACCCCGCAAGCCCCAATGGTTCCTTCCCAGTGGCTAAGTAGTTAACCAAATCAGCATACCAAGGTCCCTTTTCTTCGGCTGCCTTAACTTCTTCAATCTTTTTTCCAGTCTCAATGACTGCCACCACTGACATGATGGCCATGACTTGCTCTTGTCTAAGTCCCTCATCAATAGGGATTCCACCTTCAATCCTCAACCTGGACAAGTGATCAACAACTCCATTCTCAATCCCTGGCTTGTCTCTAATCTCCAAGTCAAACTCTTGAAGCAAAAGAATCCACCTTAGCAGTCTTGGCTTGGCATCCTTCTTTGCTAGGAGGTGTCTCAAAGCTGCATGGTCAGTATACACAATGACCTTGGAACCCACCAGGTAGCTTCTGAATTTTTCAAAGGCGAAGACAATGGCCAGCATCTCTTTCTCAGTTGTGGGATACTTCATCTGTGCATCATTCAGGGTTTGGCTAGCATAATAAATCACATGAGTCTTGCCATCCTTCTTCTGCCCCAGGACAGCCCCAACAGAAAAATCACTAGCATCACACATTATCTCAAAAGGGAGGTCCCAATCAGGTGGCTGGACAATGGGAGCACTAACAAGGTCACCCTTTATCTTCTTGAAGGCTTCAAGACAATCTTCATCAAAGCTGAAAGCGGCCTCCTTGCACAGCAACTTGGTCATGGGTCTAGCAATCTTTGAGAAGTCTTTGATGAATCTTCTATAGAACCCAGCATGGCCAAGGAAGCTCATGATGTCTTTCACTGTCTTTGGTGGTGGCAAGCTGACCATCACCTCAATCTTAGCCTTGTCCACTTCAAAGCCCTTTTCTGAAATCTTATGCCCAAGCACAATCCCCTCTTTGACCATGAAGTGACATTTCTCCCAATTCAGCACTAGGTTGGTGTCTTCACATCTCTGTAGGACTCTGCACAAGTTGGACAAACAAGCAGAAAACGAAGATCCGTTGACAGAGAAATCATCCATGAATACCCCCACTATATCCTCAATGAGATCCGAGTAGATAGACATCATGCACCTTTGAAAGGTTGCTGGCGCATTACATAACCCAAATGGCATCCTTCGATAAGCAAAGGTGCCATAGGGGCATGTGAAAGTTGTCTTCTCCTGATCGTTGGGATGTATGGGGATTTGGAAGAACCCTGCGTACCCATCAAGAAAACAATAGAAAGGATGGTTTGCAAGTCTCTCAAGCATTTGATCAATGAATGGCAATGGAAAATGATCCTTTCTAGATGCAGAGTTGAGTTTTCTATAATCAATACACATCCTATGGCCAGTTCTGGTTCTAGTTGGTATCAATTCATCCTTGTCATTTTTAACCACAGTGATACCACCTTTCTTTGGAACTACATGCACAGGAGATACCCATTTAGAATCTGAAATAGGGTAGATAACACCAGCATCTAAGAGCTTAAGAATCTCCTTCTTTACAACATCCTTCAGGTTAGGATTCAACCTTCTTTGATGCTCTATAAAAGTCATTGACTCATCCTCTAGATGTATCCTATGCATGCACAAAGAAGGTTATATCCCCTTAATATCATCTAGTGAGTACCCAATTGCCTTTCTAAACTTTTTAAGTGCATTTAAAAGTTGAGAAAGCTCAAGTTCAGTAAGTTCACTACTCACAATGATAGGATATGACTCATTAGGGCCTAGAAATCGTGCCTTACACCATGGGGAAGAGGTTTTAGCTCCACTTTTGGTGCCTTGAGCTCACTCAATCATCTTGTTGGGTGTCCTCTTGTTGAGTGGCTGAAACAGCTTGGTGCACCTCTTGTTTGAGCTCCTCATACTGGCCTTTATCATCAATCTTCTTAGAGAATCCAGCATGGCCACAATAGCATCACTCTCTTGGTTCTCAACCACTTGGACCTCTTTATCCACTGTCAAAGCATGCTGCAAAGGGTCCCCTATTGTCAACTCTTCAAGTGCCAATTCCTCAAGGAGCTCATCAGCAAGAGCTTCCATCTCTTCTATGTAAAACACTTGGCCTTGCACAATTGACCTATTCATTACCTCATTGATATCAAAATGGAGAGTGTGCTCTTTCTCCAAATGAAGATCAATCTTGCCTTCCTTCACATTGATAAGGGCTCCTGCTGTGGCTAAGAATGGTCTTCCAAGGATCAAGGGGTCTCTAACTTCTTCATCCATCTCAAGCACAACAAAATCAGTAGGAATTTCACAATTTCCCACCATCACAGGGAGGTCTTCAAGGATACCAATGGGGAATTTGACTGAGCGATCAGCAAGCACCAAAGAGACTTTGCACTTCTTGTATTGCCTGAACCCAAGCTTCTTGGCAACAGATAGAGGCATGAGACTGACACTAGCTCCCAAATCACATAGACATCTCTCAAACATCAAAGGACCAATGGCACAAGGTAGGGTAAAGCAGCCTGGATCCTCAAGCTTCTTAGGGATTGTCAAAATCTGGATAATGGCACTGCACTCATGAGTAAGAACCATCATGCCTTCCATTTCCTTCTTCTTGGCAGCCACAGCATCCTTCAAGAACTTGCTGTATTGAGGGACAAGCATGAAGGCATCAATGATGGGCATTGTGACTTGAACTTCACTCATTTGCTTGTCAAAGAGTGCTTTGTACTTCTCCAAAAGTTGCTTCTTGAATCTTCCAGGAAATGGCAGCTTAGGTTCATAGGGAGGAGGAACAAAAGAAGACTCTTTTGTTGGAGTGGCAACTTCACCATGCTTTAGTGCTTTCTTCTCTTCTCCAACCTTTCCTTTACCCTTAGCTTCAACAATCTTTTCTAAAATCTCCTCATCAACCTTCTCATCTACAATCACAACATCATCATCAATGTTGATAGACACCCCCACTTAGTGTCTCACCATCCTTGGGGAGAGTTCTTGGAGGTAGCTCTCTACCACTCCTCAAAGTGATTGCTTTCATTGGCTCCTTGGGGTTTTGCTCAGCCTTTCCTGGTAGTGTTCCTTGTTGGCGACTTGGCTGAGAGTTCATAGAAGCAAACTGATTCTCCAAAGCTCTAATCTTGTTGTTTAGCTCAGTATAGCTGCTATCAATCATGGAGTGAACAGTCTGGAACTCATGGCCAATGTCCTTGGCTGTTCTAGCTTGACCTTCCAATAATTGTTTGAACATAGCTTCCATAGATGAATCTGGAGCTTTCGCTTGGGAGGAGCTACCTTGAGCTTGAGTAGACTGATTGCCATGATTTGTAAAACCATGAGGAGGATTCTGCCTAGGCTGGTAGTTCCCTTGCTGAGTGTTTTGCTTGGGTTGATAGCCTCCTTGCTGGTTGTTGGGATAAGACCTTTGTTGGTAGTTGTTGTACTGAAAGTTAGGCTCCTTCCTGTACCAAGTACCATTGTTGTTGATGAAGCAAAGCTCTTCTTGCCCTTCTAACCCTTCAACTTCATTAACCTTAGGAGGAGTTTCCTGACTTGGATCACCCACAAAGTTGATCTGCTCCTGTTTGGCTTGGTTAGCAATCAGCAAGTCTATCTTCTCTTGCAAGGATTTGATTTCCTTCTTGGTCTGGTTGTCATCAGATCTGGTTGTTCTATCAGCTCTGTCATGTTCTCCACTGTAAACTGAATCACTCTTCGCCATGTTGTCAACCAGCTCCTCAGCATCTTCTTCAGACCTGCCCAGGAAGAAACCATTGCTTGCTGTATCCAATCTTGCTCTAAACTCAGGAAGGGCACCTCTATAGAATGTGCTCAGAAACTCTCCTTTGAGAAACCATGGTGTGGGCACTTAGCTTGATACCCCTTGAACCTCTCCCATTCTTCACTAAAGCTTTCCAAGTTCTTCTGCTGGAAACTAGAGATCTCATTCCTCAGCTTGGCTGTCCTTGATGTGGAGAAGAATTTCTCCAAGAAGGCCTTCTTGCAATCATCCCAAGTAGTGATGGAATCACTAGGTAGAGATTTCTCCCATTGGCGTGCCTTGTCTCCTAGAGAGAATGGAAACAACTTGAGCTTGAAGGCATCTTCGGACACACCATTGGTCTTGGACAAGCCACAATAGCTATCAAACTTGTCCAAGTGATCAAATGGGTCTTCTACAGCCAAGCCATGGTACTTGTTGTTCTCAATCACACTCAACAACCCTGACTTGATCTCAAAGTTGTTAGCTTCCACAGCTGGTGCGCGAATGCCCGTCCTATTGCCATGAATGTGAGGACGGTCGTAGGTGCCAATGGCTCTAGCTGGCCGCTGTGGGTGTTGTTGTTGCTGGCGCTGTGGTCCAAGGTTGTCAGCTCCTTGACCATTGCCTTGTTGAGGTTGATGCTGGTGATCATCCATCTCAAACTCCAACCTTTGAATGTGAGCCTGTTGCTCTTCTTCTCTTCTCCTTCTTGCTATTTCCCTCTCAAGTGTAGTTATCTCTTCAACAGTGGGAACCAGGTTAGTTGCACCCCTGCTTCTCGTGTTCATACACCTGAAAATCAAAGGAAGAGGCAAAAGGAGAATCAATATCAAAGGAAAAGAAAAATGATTTAGTCTCAAGCAAGTGACTAAATCCCAATGTCACAATCAACTTAGAATTTGGAAACGGTGCCAATTTGATGAAAGGACTTTTCTAAGGTCCTAATCAAATGATGTAGTATATAAGATTGTTGAACCAGTTCTAAGTGACCATAAAGCAAAGGGAATGCAAGTCTATGCTTAATCTAAATGCAATCATTAAAGAGGATGATTATAAAACTAAGACAATAAGTAAAATGCAACAAAAAAGTAAACTTTCTTTCTTATGAGGAGAATGAGACCCATGGGTATAGGGACTTGATATCAAATGATTAAGATTCAATCCAAGATGCTAACTTTTCAATCAATCTAATTCCTTATGCCTAGACAACAAAACTAATCAAGCTCTATCTCTAGATGAATGCTCTTTTGAAATGATCACCCAAGTACACCAAATCTCTTTGGCTGTAATGATCAAAGCAAGCATAAAGAATGAGTCTAATAGCAATCCTAGCTTCTTTGACAACTAATCTCTTAGGCAAAGCAAGCTAAAAGAATAGATGAGTTGGTTCAGGCATTTCATAGAACACCTTTCGGGCATGAAATGCCTATGGCTCTATGTTTGAGAGGCCAACTCAAATATAGCTTTAAGAACACCAAATCAATGCCAGGAAAGGATAGATCTAACACTAAGCGCCTTGGATCTACACTTAATCACTCTCAATCACCCTAACCCATGGATCTTAAATGGATCTACTCACTAATCCACATGCTTACTCTTAAACTCATGAGAGATTCAAGCTTAAACATATAGAGAAAGAAAGGAGATGAAATCAAGCAATCAAGAACACAAAGATGAGATGAGATTATGAATCAAAGATGAAACTTTACTCAAGGGTTTGTGTTCTTAGATAGAAAATAACATAAGTCCCAAACTAGGGATAATAAGAGTATTTATAGTAGGCTTAAGAGCCCTAAAAACATAAAAGCAAAATGACTAAAAAGCCCTTAGAAGATTAATGGTCTAAACCAATCAAAAGGCTCCAAAAGGAAGAAGCTCGGATACCCTGGTCGGATGGGCACCCACCAGGCCGGGTATGACCACCCGGGTGTGAAATCTCGACCAGGCCGTCCAAGCCGTGCGGGTCGTGCTACTCGAGTGGTCATAGCCGGGTGTGAGGCTACGCGGGTCGTCTTGCTCGAGTGTACTGAAGTCGAGTGGAGTGGTACGCGGGTGAGGGAGGTCGGGTATGATCGACTGCGTCCTGATCCTGGGTGTTCTCCAACGTTGGGCCGTGCGGGTCGTCTTCCTCGGGTGCGTCCGATCGCGTCCTGTTCTAGGCGTTCGTTGCTACCGGGTGTGCTCGCACGCGGGTGGCGTCCAGTCGGGTGTGGACGTCTGGGCATGCTCACACGCGGGTGGCGTCCAGTCGGGTGTGGACGTCTGGGCATGCTCACACGCGGGTGGCGTCCAGTCGGGTGTGATCGTCCCGCGTACGTGCTGGTCCGTTCTCTCGAAGCCGTGCGGGTCGTCATCCTTGGGTGCGTCCGGTGGGTTGATGTTCGTACGCGGGTAACTTCATCCGGGTGTCCAGGCCGCGTACGTGCTGACTGTTCCTGCGGTCAGGCCGTGCGGGTTGCCGAGGTCGCGTACGTCCGTCCGGGTGCTTCATCGTTCAGCATCACTCCCTCGTCCCGTGCGGGTTGGTCAGGTCGAGTGTGCTGACCCGGGTGTCTTGACATGTCTCCACTCAAATTATCATAACTCCTCCAAGATGGCTTCAAATGGCTTGGAACCACTCCCATTGGAAAGCTAACTCAAAATTCTATTTCTCCACCAAATATTAGCATAGAAAGACTTCTCTATGGCCATCGTCCATGTTCATCTTTCACCCTTCCATTTTGTAACAAAGTACCCCCAAACACCTTCAATATCTCCAAAGTACACTCCAATACCTGATAAAGACTTATGAATGAAAAATGAACCTAAATACGCCTAATGCCTAATCTAGAAGGGATAAAATGCACAAAATGGAAAGCTAAAACAATGAAAATATGCAAGACATCAGGGTCCCTGGACGAAAATCCATACAACCTCCAGATTGCAAAAGAAGACTCAGCAAGGAGTTTCCAAGTTCTAGGAAAACGAAACACAAGCGAGTACGCTACTGCTCCCCGCAAACAACGTGTCCAAGAGCCCTACTCTGGTACCAAGAATCAACTAGGTTATTTTTTGATTTTGAGACTACACATGCCGAAGGTCATCCCTGCCAGATATCAAGACACAATCCTGAGACAACGCAAGAAGCTACAGCTACAACATCAGAACCTCAAGGAGCATCAAGGAGACCAGCAACGAAGACCTGAATAAAAGTCCATTACGGATTTTACCAACTCAAGAGGCGCAAGAAAGGCTAGCTGAATCAAGCATGAGGATCCTCAGTTTCAACATCCGGGTCTTATTAAACTTTCTCGTACCCTTAATCCTTAGCCTCGCCAAGATTCTCCCTCTCAGAATTCCTGGGTCCTGACCCATACACTCCTCCACATGATTCATGGAACCAGAGAGCCACAAGAAATGCAAAGGGAAGTCCTGCATGGACTAAGGCCGAGTGTAGCTACAGGTGCAGCACAAGCATCTGGGCTTTAAGCAGAAGCATCACCATTTATGCAGACGATCCCGGCTTCTCAACAAGACGAATCCCTGCGATTACTATCAACAAGATGATGTCTTATGCTCACTGCAGCACATCTACAACTCGGCTTACTGGCTCAGACCACGTTCTCCTCCTCATCAGCAGGAATACTCCATGCCCATTGAAGCATACTGAAGGTCAATGCTCACTATAGCATACGGACAAGACTACCATCTGTTCCGGCCATGCGCCCTCTAGAACAGATGACTCCTATCAACTATACAGAGCCACATGCTCCTTAGGCCAAGTGACCACTAGGCCACGAGCCTCCACTATGCCACACGCCTCCATCAGGCTATGCGCCTCCATTAGGCTACGAGCTTTCATCTAGGCTCAGCGCCTCCGATTCATGAACTAAGAACGTCTTGATCCCCTTCTGAGGGGGTACGTAGGCAATCCCCACTGTATGATGCAGCTATAAAACCAAACACCTTCCATGGTCCTATGCTTAGATCCCCAAGGACCGACCATGGGGCTAGGACCATCGACTATAGACCATGAAGACCCTGCAATCTCCACTACAGATAGGCAGTTCCTGCCTAACAACCGACCTTCCCTACTGCTACTAAGGCACTGACGATACACACCGGCCCATACCCGTATGGCACTACCCTCAGAGCAGGATCCCCTCGCTTATCCACGACCGAAGCAGGAGAAAGCACCAGGACGACCAGTCTCCTTCTTCTTATCATTCTGTAGAACTGAGCACGAATCACTTGTGCACGAAAATACCCCAACAATCCCTTAGGTAAAGGATGTTAAAAGCATTGGAGAGTCAGTTTAGGCATTTCTTCAAACACCTTCCGGGCATGAAATGCCTATAGCTCTATCATGAAGAGGCCAACTCCAAAATAGCAATAAGAACACTCTACAAGAAAGGATCAAGAAGGATCTACCCTAGAACATCTTAGATCTACACCTAATTACCCTTAGTCTCCCAAGTCCATGAATCCAAGATAGATCTACTCACTAGTAGACATGGATAACCCTAAAACCATGAATGATTCAAGGCTAAACATGATAGTGAGAAAGATAATCCAATAAACAAAAGAGAATAAGATGAAAAAGAATTCAAGATTCAAACTTTCTTCAAGATCCAAATGTGTTCTTAAGAGAAAAGAAGTTAGTCTCACAAAACAGATTACAAGAGTATTTATATGAGGCTTGAAAGCCCTTAAAAAAAAAGACAATTGAACAAAATGGCCCTGGAATCATTTAATCTCGACCAGATCTCACAAAAATGCTCAGGGTAGGAACCGGACCAGTACCCGCGCATACTGACCCGCGCATCGACCAGTCTCGTCCTGTCCTTTTCCCGCGCGGGTAAGTCTCCTCGCGCACTCGTCCCCACGCATCAGTCCATGCCCATCTTCGTATCTGTCTGGTCCCGCGTGGGTGAAGCGTCCCGCGCATGCCCAGCCGTGCACCGGCCGTCCGTCCAAGTAGTCCAAGCCGCGCGGGTGCTCCGTCCCGAGGGTCCTGACCCGCGGCCGTCCGTCCAGCAATGGTCCAAGGTAAGGTCTTCATGTCTTGAGGGTGGGAAGATGATCCGGAGTCCATCAAGCTAAGGCACGTCCTGGTCCATGGTCTGGCTTGTCCAAGCTTGGCCAAACTCCATTCTTCACTTCTTTTTGGATCACAATGCTCCCAAACACCTCTAGTCACTCCTTGGCACACTCCAGCACCAAATAAGGACAATGAATGCAATATGGACCTAAAAAATGCATAATTCCTAATCTATATGATCAAAATGCACAAGATATGAAGGATAAAAATATGTAAATATGCAAGATATCAGCAGCTTGACACACAGAAGCACGAGGTGTCGCTCAACCTGCGACCAAAGTATGCTGACCGACATGTGGCCACCGTGTGTCGCCGTGCATGTGATCCAGACATGATGATGGACATCTGGTCGTGCAGGCAGGAGAAGAGGTGTCATTTGGCATGAGTTTTGCCATGCTGAAAGACATGTGGAGCACGAGGTGCCGCCGCACATGCAACCGGAGCCGTGCGAGCCGACACACGAGCTGCCACCAATCTGAATCTGATTGGTTGCTTTCTTCTATAAATAGCTCACGAACCCAGATCATTTCAACACATCCAGACCTTTCCAAAGTCAGTTAAAAACGTGAGAGATAAAGATAAAAAGAAAGCAAGAGTTTCCAATCTTTTTCGAGAGTTTTAGAGAGTTTTCGAGATCAGTTTCTCTACTGATTTCGAGTCAGCGCCTAACAAAGGTTCTGTCCAACTGAAGGTCAATCAAGTGAAGATCAATTCAGATGAGAATCCAGTCAACGTGTCTAGAGAGAGAGGGAGAGAGAGAGAGAGAGAGAGAGAGAGAGAGAGAGAGAGAGAGAGAGAGAGAGAGAGAGAGAGAGAGAGAGAGAGAGAGAGAGAGAGAGAGAGAGAGAGAGAGAGAGAGAGAGAGAGAGAGAGAGAGAGAGAGAGAGAGAGAGAGAGAAAGAAATAATTCTTTTTGAGAGTATAGTCTTTTATGAAGACCGATATTCCACTGAGAAGCAAAGTTCTGTCCAATAGAATATTTTCTGCAATTGATACGCGGAAGCTCTGCCCAAATCAATCCGTCCACTCTATTCATATTCTTTGATGATAAAGTGGAGGTGATGTCCAAGATCAGTTCAGTTCCATGGGGTCAGTTCAGTCGAGGTGATGGTTCGATACTCCAACCAGAATTCCGAAGGAATCGTCCATAAGCTAAGGGAAGGTTCTGCTCGAGTTGAGTTCTGTCCATACCAGTTTTAGGGGAGGTTCTGTCCAAGTCAAGATCATTCCAGTCCAGTCCATTCAAGACGTCCAGGTTGGGTTTGGCTAAGTTCTCTCCAATCAACCAACTGCTTATCGGCATTAAACACAGTGAATTGGCTTGTTTGAATTCCGTTTGGAATTTAGGATAGATAGGTTAGTGAGTTGGTTTGATTGAAATCCACTTGTAATTTAGGGTAGTTTTATTTCTTGATTGAGTTCCATTTGGAACTTAGGATAGATCGAGTCACATATAGATTAGATTAGAGCACGCTATTGCATGGTACAGTCCTTAGGGTTATTTTTTAAACTGGACTCAGCTTAGCACTGGTTAAACTGAGATATTAAGGAATTAAGAATGAGTTAATAACCTGATTAGGACAAGGACTAGGGTGCATCATGTTTTCTATTCTTGCTTTTTGGTATGGTTGAGTGCAGGTTCCCGTGATCTTTAAAGATATTTTCTCAGCAGGAGGCTAAACTATCAGGGTAGCGGTTTGATTAGAGTAGTTTGCTTGATAGATTAAATGCTTGTTGATTGAGGTTAGTCAGCTCTTGGTAAGGGAGTGACTAACTGGTTGTTTTGATTAGTGTTGTTGAGTCTAGTCTCTTAGGTCTTTCATTAGGATAGTGTGTTGAGTGTGTTGCCGACAGTATGTGCGTAACCCGCCCAGTCTAGGATTGCTTAGGGGTTGATTAGTGTTTCCTCACCCTCGTATTCAGCGGGTTCAAGGAAACACCTTATTCGCTGGATTGGGAAGACTCAGAGAGACGGGATCATCGCCAAGGGCTGAGTGATTACACGACGGTGTAATGTGGCAGTGATCTGATCGACTGTGGGCTGTCAAGCGGTGACCCGAATGACTGTGGGCCGCGATCGGTTGAAAGTTCCTTCTTCTCACCTTTGTGGTAGGGAGGTAGGATATTGCCGATAGAGAGGATGAACAGGAAGTCACCATTTCCCGGGTTAGAGTGTTGAGTTTAGTTAGAGTAGAGTCGTAGTTAGTTAATATCTTATTATCGTGTTTGTGGTTGATTGATTTTCTTGCAGGATTCTAGCATTGAGATCTAATTCCGGGTTTGGTACCGGATTAGGCTTCGTGTCTCTTTGATAATTGTGGATTGGTTGTTGACTTGTTTTCATGCAGGTTCCCGTTACTTGGAAGTTAGTTCATGGCAGGAGGCCAGATCTAACTTAGTAACGGTTTGAGTAGATAGTATTTGTGATTGATTATTTAGCCTTATCTTTGATTGCTTGCTTAGGATAGATTGCTTGTTATTTTGGGTTGTCTTGGTTAGTTTTTAGGTTGGGGTAGTGGGTCGCGCTCACTGAGTGACATTAGGTTACCCACCCAACTCTCGTTGTCCTTTTTGCAGGTAGCTTTAGTAGGGTTGATCGGATAGCTTGGTGCTGGACGTTAGGACTGCCGGTGTAGATTTTCATGCCTTTTGTTAACAATATTTTGGATTTGCTTTTTGTTGGCATTAGGCCGGAACCGATCTCGAATAATTCAATGTATGAATATTTCTTAAATCAATAAAGTAATTGTTTTACATGCGCATTAGAGTACTCCGAAAATTAACTAGTCCGGTCTAACACAACGTTAGATCTTGGTACGGGTTGAAAAGCCTTAGGCCTCGATCTAACAGAAACCATTAACTCTTGGTACGGGTTGCAAAGCCTTAAGCCTTGATTTAGTGGGACGAGTTAGTGAACGAAATGGTCTAAGTTGCGGAGTGAATTCTGTGACATTGACCGGATTGTTCCTAATCCGTCACGTAGCGCTTCTGGATCAGGGTGTTGGGTTGGACAGTCAGTCATGTTCTTGTTTGATTATTGGCTGTCCGGTTGGCCTTTCATCTCCAACCCTTGGCGTTGGTTGGTTCATCGGTCATGTTTTTGTTTGATTGTTGGCCGGTGGGTCGATCTATGTCTAGGACAGTCTGGGAGTGTTACATGCATGATCGAGGGGGCCAAGGAAGCTGTGCGTACTGAGTTTCGGACTCGTTTGGCAAGGATTGCAGACGCCCTCGACTGCCTGGCGGTTGTTCATGTCAGGGACCTGGCCTTAGCGGGCGTCGAAGGAGGGATGAGCGAGGTCCAGTTGTTTCTCGGCGAAATACCCCCATCTCCACGAGCGGAAGAGGACAAGCTTTTGGCTCGTAAAGCGGAGTTAGCGAACGAGGAGGGCGACTTTGATCAGATCCTTGCTGGCCCAAAGTCTGAGTGTATCTTTTTCCCTTGCTCAGGAGCGTTCGAGGGTCAGGATCCCATAGCTGAAGAGGGTTGTGGTAGCGCGGTTCCGAACCCAGAGGGGGAGATCGGTGAAGGTGAAGCTATGTGTGCGGAGAATGATTGAGTAGGTAGTCTCGTGCGAGAGTTTTTTTTATAGTTTTTGTTTATGTTTTGCTTCTGGCCAAGTGTGGCCATGTTTTTCTTCGGACTGGCCGTTTGTGGCATTGAATCCCTGTCACTCCTGCGACTTCTTTTTTTTTTTAAAATGAACTTCGTTTCGCTTTCTATAGCTTACCGATTATTTGTTTATTTGGGTGTAGAGGGAAGATTATGAGTTGTCATCTCGTAAACTAACTCTGAGTGAACTGCTATATTCTTGAACTGTTTTGAGAGTTTTCCGCAGCATCGGAGCTTGGGGTATTTCTGAAGATGCGCGAATAATAGCCATGAGACAAATTTTGGGATCCCGTACCAGGGTGTTTGATACTATGCCAAGAGATGTTAGAGACCAGTGTGCTGGGTTTAGGGTAAGACCTAGGTCTAATCATGGTTTTAGGGGGTGCGATGTTTACTTTGACTTACGCTTTCCGTATCGTTTTTGACCTGATTTTGTTCTGTTTTAAAGTCCGTGATATGTTCTCGGCTTATATGACTTGTATAGTAGGAATCGAGCATCTCTTCGGGGACAATTTTTAAGTCTTCCGTAAGTGCTGACCAAAATTTCGGATTTCTTTTATAGCGACATTACCCTTGTGTCAGGTGTACGAGAGCTATCTCTATGAGGTAGCTTAGTCTGTTTAGGACGTTAAGAGTTTGTTATGATCAGCAACAAACTTACTTGTACATATTACCGTTTTTTTTTACGCGAAGGTACGTGTCAAGAAGGAGTGCGTGTGTGTGTTTTATAG
Organism: Brassica carinata; assembly: GCA_016771965.1. Classification (NCBI taxonomy): domain Eukaryota; kingdom Viridiplantae; phylum Streptophyta; class Magnoliopsida; order Brassicales; family Brassicaceae; genus Brassica; species Brassica carinata. The sequence goes on along the minus strand of CM028687.1, from coordinate 14,410,297 downwards.
TCGCAGACGGACTGTGTTTGTTTTTGACGAGAAAGGAGTCCTTCGAACGTTGGCGACGTCTCGCCTTGCCGAAGGTTAAACCTTTACGTTGTTTTCATGTGGTGGAGTGTTTTGGGATATTTTCCGCTGTGTTAAAAATTTCAAAAATACCGAGCTTGGGAGTGGGTACTTTGAATTTTTTGGGGAGTATACGTATACGCACCCACTCCTCCCCCCCCCCCCCTTTTTAATGAGGGGGACGGCTGAGCTCGTCATACGACGAATTGCCTACGTACCCTTTTCAGGGATCAAGCCGTCTCGTAGTTCAGTGAATGTGTAGTTTAGTGATAGTATTTCTTGAGGTGCATCACATTCCAAGTCCTTGGAATTTTGACATCCTGCATGTTTGCGATTTCTTACTAGCCTGGTCGGACTACTTTTATGATTTTGTAAGGTCCTTCCCAATTTGCTCCGAGTTTTCCTGTGTTCCGCTCGGCGGTGTTCTGAAAAACGTTTCGAAAGACTAAGTCGCCTTCTCTGAACCTGCGGCCGCGTACGTTAGCGTTGTAGTACTTTGCGGCCACCTGCTGATAGTTCTGAATCCGTATAAGGGCTTGATCCGACCGTTCATTGATTAGATCGAGCTCATCAAGCATCATTAGATTGTTCAAATCTTCCTGTACTGGGATCATACATTCTGCTCCATATACGAGGGCGAATGGAGTTTCTGCCGTTGCGCGTCTAGGAGTAGTGCGATGTGACCATAAGACTCCTTCTAGTTCTTCGGCCCAGACCCTTTTTGGCATCCAACCGCTTTCTAAGCCCATCAAGGATGTTTTGTTGGTTTTTTCTGCTTCGCAGTTGCATTGTGGGCATCTAGGAGTTGATTTGGTCAATCGTATCTTCCACTTTTGGCAGAAGTCCTCGAATCGGGTCGAAATAAACTGAGACTCGTTGTCTGTTACTATTTTGTATGGGACTCCGTGTCTGCAGATGATGTTTCTCCATCATGGGTCCGACTATGTCGTTTTTGCTTCGACCTATGCATGGGTCCGACTATGTCCATCGACCATCGCATGAACGAATATGGTGCCGAGATCGACGAGAGGACCTCCGCCGGTTGGTGGATAGTAGGGGCGTGCCTCTGGCATTTTTTTCATTTTCGCGCATAGTTCTCGCAATCTTTGATCATCGTTGGCCAATAATGCCCGTGGCGTTTGATTTTGATGGCGAGGGACCTTCCACCAGAGTGACTTCCGCAGGATCCGGAATCAACCTCTTCCATTATCTTTCTTGCTTTTTTTCCTTCTACGCAGGTCATGAGCGGCCCAGAAAATCTCCACTTGTAGATTTTTCCGTCGACCAAGACGTATCGTGCAGCTTGGGTTTTGATTTTTCGGGCTGCCCATTTTCAGAGGGGAGTTTTGCATCCGTGATGTATGCGAGGATTGTCTCTGTCCAAGGTTTGTCGAATCCGTACTCGGACTGTCCAGAATCTTGCGTTGTCTGGACATCGGTTTCTTCATCATCGTCGTCGGGCGAGTCGATTAAGTTTATGACGACATGGGGTCCGATGCTAGGATGCTCTATGAACTCCACGGGAACCACCCTGCTTAGACCTGGGTCTGAGCTGGACTCCAAGGCGGCCAAAGCGTCGGCCTAGGTGTTTTCTGCGCGAGGAATTCTGGTAAGAGCGAACTGGTCAAAACTTTGGGCCAAATTTTGAACGAGTTTTAAGTAGGCATCCATTCTTTCGTCTCTTGCTTCATATTCCCCGATATATTGGCTTGCCACAAGTTGGGAATCGCAGTAGGTGTGAATGTTGCGTATCTTTAGGCCATGAACTAATCGTGAGCCCGCGATTAGGGCTTCGTACTCGGCTTCGTTGTTTGAGGAGTGGAAAATGAGTCAGAATGACTGTTCCAGCACTTCCCCCGTTGGTGACGTGAGTCTAATCCCGATTCCGGAACCTTGTTTCGACGAAGACCCGTCGACATGGAGGGTCCATTATGAATTAGGTTATTGGTTGGTAGTGTACCCCGCAGGGGGTTCTATCAAGAAATTAGCCAGTACTTGCGACTTTGCGCAAGTTTTCGCTCGATACTTGATATTGTATTCGCTTAGCTCGATTTCCCATTTCGCTAACCTTCCAGATTGACTGGGCTATGCAAGTTTGTCTGCAGCGGCAATGATGTGAGCACTACAACTGTATGAGATCGGAAATACGGCCTTAGCTTTTTGTTCCCCTTCAGGGTATCGTAGAAAGGCAAACACTTATCCGTCGATCGTGAGATGAAGCGGTTGAGTGCTGCGACCCTCCCGATTAATCTCTGCACCTCTCTCTTCATTCTCCGAGAGGCCATTTGGATTAGTGCAATGATCTGTTTTGGATTGGCCTCGATACCGCGGAAGGTGACAAGATATCCCAAGAACTCTCCCGATGCTACTGCAAACCTACACTTTGCAGGGTTAAGTTTCATATTTGTAGGTGAGCTTCTCGAAGCATTCTCGGAGGTGAGCGATATAATCTTGTTCCTCGAGGGATTTTACAAGCATGTCATCAATATACACCTCCATCATTTTTCCAAGCTGTTCGGAGAACATACGGTTGATGAGCCGTATATAAGTTGCGCCAGTATTCTTAAGACCCAACGGCATCACCTTGTAGCAGTAAGTGCCGCTGTCAGTTATGAATGAGGTTTTCTCTTGATCGTCGGGGTTGATCATGATCTGATTGTACCCTGATAATGCATCCATGAAGGACACGAGTTTGTTCCCTGCCATTGCCTTGACTAAGCGATCGATGTGCGGCAGCAGGAAGCTATCTTTTGGGCACGCCTTATTGAGATCAGTGAAATCTCCGCAAACTCGCCACTTCCTGTTTTTCTTTTTGAAGACAACTGGGTTAGTGAGCCAGTCAGGATACCTAACTTTTGTTATGGATCCGACCTTGTGGAGTTTTTCGACCTCGTTGTTGACCGCCTCAGCTCGTTCTGGTCCCAACTTTCGTCTTTTCTGTTTGACGGGTTTAAAAGTTGGGTCGATGTTTAGATCATGACATGTGATCTTGATGTCGATCCCAGTCATGTCCTCCGCGAACCACGCGAATGTGTGCAAGTTTTCTTTCAGACAAGCTCTGAGCTTGACTTTCAAATACTTGCTCAGGTTTGCGCCGATTTCCACGCAGCGGTCTGGGAATGCTTCGTCCAAGCATACCGAGATAACAGGGTCGCAGATCGTCTCACGTTTTCCTTCCAAAGCTTCGGCTGCTCGTTACTGCCAAAAGATTTCAGAGTTTTCTTGTTCTAGGGCATCGTCGATGGCAGACGATTTCTTTTTCTTGCTAGGTGGAATCTCCGCCGATGGGTTTTTCCGTTTCAATTCCGCAGCGAAGCAGACTTGCGAGATTCTCCGATCTCTCTAGATGGTCTCAATTCTGCGATTGGTCGGGAACTTCAGACACATGTGGTATGTTGACGGGACCGCTTGCATCGAATACAGCCATGGAGTTCCTACGATCGCGTTATACGATGTGGGTCGATCGATCACCATGAACTCCATGATTTTCGTTATGCTGTCGGCTTTAACTTAGAGATTGATTGTGCCGAGAGTCATGGTAGCCTCCCCCAAGAGTCCTACTACCGGATTTGGATCTTCTGTGATTTTGGATGGAAGGATTTCCTTTCTTTCGAGGGTGTTTTTGAAGATGATATCGGCCGAGCTTCCAGTGTCGACTAATATCTTTGCAACATCGATGTTCTGGATTGTTAGCTCGACGACAAGGAGATCGTTGAGAGGCTTGACCGGGTCGGTCGTTGCTCTTTCCTTGAAGGAGATGACATTGCTGCCGGTTCGATTATGCATATCGTGTTTCAGTCGTTATGTGGTTTTTTGAGTTACAAAACCCGAGCCCCCTCCTATTAGCGCCAAACTGTGGGAATCGAGATTCACACTGCCGATTTTCCGTAAAATAAGGAAAGTCAAGTCAACTCGCCTTTCCCAGAAGTCCCAGATTATCTGCTAAAACACACAAAAAACAAAAGAGACAAAGATAACAGAATATCACAAGTAAGTTGCACAGAGGCGTATTATTGATTAATAAGAACAGACTTACGGGGTTTCCGAGAGGCAAGACGGACAGAGTTTCGTTAGCCAAGTCGAACTCAGAAAAAAGACGAAAAGAGATTAAGTAAAATCACACCGCCTAAAATTCTAAATTCTCCTAAGCTAGCCGGGTTCTTCTAGGTCTAGAGCTCTCTCTTGTCTTTAGCTTTAGCTCCCCTTATATATGCCCTCTAGGTCGGTTTAAACGTTTCTCGCAAATTTTCCTTTTTCTTCTCGATCCTCATCATTATCCTCCAATTTCGCGAGATTTTACCTTATCATGAAACTAAGATAAACCGTCATAACATTGTTGGGCTTGATTTCAAATGGAATCGTAAGTGGTTTTGGGCCGTGTTCTAGGCCACTTCGGACCGTCTTTCGACTTGAACATTTTTACGATTTCTTTGGAAATGCGTTTCTTGGTACGACGTTAATTCATCGAGGAACTTCATACTTCTCGTATAGTTTAGACGATTATGGTGTTAAGTTAACCATCACCGTTTTACGATAAACATGAACTTCATTTGGGAATATGGACTGATTTCACTCAAATTACCCTAAGGAGTGACTTTACTCTCTCAAATAAGAGGTTCAGTTGTAGTACTTATGGATCGAATCCACAGAGAGCTAGTGTACAAATAAGATGAAATCTTAATGACTATGCTAGGTTGAAAATAGTTTAAAGTAAAGTGCAGGTTTGCTGAGTAAGGATGAGATTACTCAGTTGAAAGGATTTGGTTTTGAAAACAATAAAGAAAAGTAGTTAGATTCAGGGTAAGTATTCAGGAATACAGGATTATAAATACTATAAAGACTAACAAGTTGCTTGCATGATATGTCAGAGCTCAACACTTATTAAATGAATCCAATCATGTTTTCGCATTATTTAGACCATCTATTACTTAGATGCTAAATGGTGTTGCGGTCGGCTACTTCTGCCGCTGGTATCGCTTGATAGTTCTATAGGAATATCGACCGATACACCTCTAGCTACGTCGATCGATTACTCTATAGGAGTATCAATCAATACGGCTCTAAGCAAGCTTTATGCGCGAGTTGATACAATGCTCACCATGATCTTAGATCAGCTTTCGCATATCTCAAGAGGGTCATAGCATGTTTAGGATGTTATCAGGTATTGCATGTAATAAATCAATGCAATCCAAGTTCATGTTCTAGGTAGCTAAGCTAGAAAAGCATGAATGAATAATCCTAACAATAAATATCACAACTATAGCTATTATAGGTTGGAGCTATGATGATAGGACTTTTCTAGGGTCCTAATAAAATGTTGTAGAATACAAGATGTCAATCCAATTCTAAGAGATTCTAATGCAAAGGGAGTGCAAGTTCATGCTTAATCTAAGTGCAATCAAGATGAGAGGATGATTATGAAACTAAGACAATATTAAAAATGCAATAAAAGATTGAACTTTCTTTCTCAATGAGGCAAGGGGGTTCTTGGGACAAGGGAATTGACTTTGGGTGATCAAGGTTCAATCCAAGATGCCAACTTTTCAATCAATCTAATTCCTTATGCCTAGACAACAAAACTAAGCAAGCTCTATCTCTAGATGGATGCTCTTTTGCAATGATCACCCAAGTACACCAAATCTCTTTGGCTGTAATGATCAAAGCAAGCATAAAGAATGAGTCTAATAGCAATCCTAGCTTCTTTGACAACTAATCTCTTAGGCAAAGCAAGCTAAAAGCATAGATGAGTTGGTTCAGGCATTTCATAGAACACCTTTCGGGCATGAAATGCCTATGGTTCTATGCTTGAGAGGCCAACCCAAATATAGCATGAAGAACACCAAATCAATGTAAGGAAATGATAGATCTAACACTAAGCACCTTGAATCTACACTTAATCACCCTTAGTCTCACAAGCCCATGAACCCTAGATAGATCTACTCACTAATAGCCATGGAAAACCTCAAAATCAATGATGATTCAAGGCTAAACATGATTAGAGAAGAAGATAATCTATTAAACACAAAAGAAATGAGATAAAAAGGATCAAAGATCCAAACTTTCTTCAAGATCTTATTATGTTTTGAGAGAAAAGAAGTTAGTCCCTCAAAGGGGATACAAGAGTATTTATATGGGGCTTGGAAACCCTTAGAAAACATAAAGGAGAAAGTCTAAAAAGTCCTTGAGGTCATTAAGTCTTCAGCCAATCAGAATCCAGCAAGAAGGAAGAAACTGGCCGATACCAGGGTAAGGTGGTCGAGTCCCGACCTGCGTATGCCGACCCGCGTATCTCATGTTGATCCGTGCGGGTCCTTCAGGCCGCGTATGCCAGGCCGCGTATGTGAGCCGTGCGGGTCCTTCAGGCCGCGTATTCCAGGCGGTGTGTGTAGCCGTCGCGGGGTTCTCATCCGGGTGTGTGGTGGTACACTCCTGGCGTCCATCATCTCGCCCAACCCGTGCGGGTAGGTTAGGTCGGGTGTCCAGGTCGGGTGTCTTGACATGCTTCCAATGAATCAATCATAATGTCTCCAATATGGCTCCAAATGACTTGACACCACTTCCATTGGAAAGCTAACTCAAAATTCTGTGTCTCCACAAAATCTTAGCATTAGAAGATATCTCTAAGGCCTCCGTCCATGCTCATCTTTGTCTTGACCAGATCATGGATTGACTTCTCTTTTCATGGCCAAACTTGATTCTTCATCTCTTTTTGGGCCATAAGGCTTCCAAACACCTCAAATCACACCAAAGCATACTCCAACACCTGCTAAGGACAAATGAATGCAAAATGGACCTAAGATGCCTAATGCCTAACTTATATGATCAAAATGCATGAGATATGGATGCTAAGAACATGTAAATATGCAAGATATCAACTCCCCACACTAGAACTTTACTTGTCCTCAAGTAATCTTTTCAAAATACAAGGAGGAGAGACATAGAGATGGAAGCAAAGCCAAAAGAAACACTCATAGCACTCAATTTGACATCCAAAAGAAACATAGCAAATAGCATGAGCAAAACTTTCTTATTATGCTCTAGCTTCACAAGGCATATCAATTACTCTTATGCCTCTACACAAGATGCAATGCCTATCAACTAACATGTTCTCTTAACCAGCCCTCACATTGATTCACACACACACACAAGGTGAAGTCTCACAAATGGGCACATGATCTCAATCATTTGGCTAGGTGATCAAATGGTCTAATATGGATGAAAAGTAGGGTTCAATACATCTTTTTAAGGTGGCAATCATTCAAGAATCAAGGAGCTTGATCATTATGCAAAATTTATCTAAGACTAGGAGCAATTCATGCATACATGGATCCATCCTCATCATTCTACTCAATTCCTAAGTGATTACAAGATGTACACCCCTTTTATTCATCTCACACCCCAAAATTGAAAACATTCTCACATCACTCACCCCATGAACAACTTTCTTTCCTTTGAAATTCAACCACTAAGGACCTCTATTCAGTTTTCTAAGCTCTAACTCTTTAAGTTTTTCCTTCCCCACTATCTTATTGAATCTTTCTTTTTCTTTTTCTTTTCTTTTCTTTTTCTTTTCTTTTCATATTTCTTTCCTTTTTTTTTTTTATACATGAAGGGAGAAGGTCAAAAACATCAATCAAGAGCTTCTTATCTTATTATTTTAGGTCCCTAGGGTTCTTCTTTCTTATGATACTCATTTGTTCATCAATCTCAACATTGTTACATTCCAAACCCAAGAATTAGACCATTAAGGAACAAAAACCCCACTCACCATCCTAGAAGCTAGCTCAAATGATGACCCTATGCTAGCAAGAGATGAGAACAAATCCATGTCGCCCCCAATACTCTCAAGATTTTGCACATGACAAACTATCAGAAAAGGCCTCACTCATGCAAATCAATGTAGGCTTCAAAGAATGGATAGGGCTCAAGGGTATGGAAGTGCCATTTGGGTTAACATAGAGTGGTACAATGGGAAAAGATAATCCAAATGTGTATGAGATCCATGATCAAGTATGCAAATGCCCATATGCAAGAGAAATTAAGTTCATTCAAGTCTAAGTTCAGGATGGAGCTGGTTTCAAGAACAATGCCAATATCAAGCAAGCAAGCAAGTTTCAAGAAGAGTTTTCAAGGCTCAAAGCATGCAAGCCTTTCAAAAGATGCTTAAGCTACTTTATATGCTTAACTAGAGTGCCAAATTCAGTGCAAACAAGTGTTCTTTACAAGGCAATTCTCCATGTGCAAGTGAATGCAACCTATATGCTCTAGACTCTATCTTAAGGATGCAAGTGATGCAATCTACATGATTCAAAAATTCAAATTTTTTTTATGCAAATATGAATGAACAATGCAATGCATGAGACTCAAAATCACAAAGCAAACAGGATCAAATACTTGGTACCTCCCCCACACTTAAATCACACAGTCTCTGTGTGAGTAAGAGAGAAGGAGATACCCCAACAAGACAAAAGCAAATGTATATACAAGAAGGATTGGAGTGATACCACATAAGGAGTGTTGGGTGTGGTGCCTAGGGGAGCAATGTCTGGTTGCCTGCCTCATCAGCCCAAGGGTCTTTAAAACCAAAAATCCTAGTGAAATATGTACAAAGGATAGTCATGGGACTTCCTCCCAAGTGAGCTTGTTTTGAGTCACTAGCTTGACTTTCCTTCCTTTGGCTAGTGAAGGCTGGTGTGTCTAGGCTCATTACCCATGTAGTGAAAGCCTTCTTGCCAAACTGGATCACCAGGATCATACTCATCATAGAACCAACCCCTAAACTCATTCATCCTGATTTCTTCAAAGGGTACCTTCCTTGGATCATTAACAATGAGCTCCTTGGTAGAGAGTATACGAAAATGGTAGGCAAAGGACTTGTCCATAGGAGAGTCTTCTCGGTGCATAACTTTGAGGGATTCTTCAATGTGAATAACTTGATTCTCCATAGACTCTTCACCCCTTGTTCCTTCCTTGGAAGTAAACTTCACATGTGTTTCCTCCTTGATTGAGAACTCATCCATAACCAATGAGATCTCTCTTATCTCCTCTATGCATTCAACAACCAAACCATCATCACAAAGGTCTTCAAAGATTCTTCCAACCAAGCCTACTTCATCATCCTTGCTTCTTGTTGAATAACTCTTGAATGTTGTTGGTTCAACTTGCTCTTCATATCTTTTCCCAAGATTTTCATCTACCATGCATCCAAGGAGTAATTCAAGCTCATGTATAGAGTTTTCAGCTTCTTGTTGAAATCCATCCATGAGCTGCATGTCCTCTTCAACATCAATTTCCATATCCATGGAACATTCTTCACAAGTGTTGGTGTTGTAAAGGGGAATGATGATTTCTTCTTGATCTTCAATGATGTGAGACAGTTTGTTGTTGATAGACTTCACATTTGTTATAGTTTCATCCATCCTTGAGCTAAGAGTCTTGCCATGAGCATCTACCTTGATGTAAAGAGAGCTCATTTGACTTTGTATCTCAAGCCTTCCTCTTTCTTGATTCTCCAACAACTTCTCAAGCATGTTGGTGATGTGTTCTTCATTGGAGGCTTGAGGGGATTTGACTTCTTGTTCTTCACACTCTAAAGCCCAAGGTTGGTATTTCTCACCATATCCATATTGGCTTTCTTGACCAAGGTTTCCATGTGGTTGGTACTCCAATTGGGTGGTTGGCTCATAAGCTCTGTCACAATAAGTGGAGCTTCTAGATATCATTCTTTCTTGACCCTCTAAAATAGCCTTGAACATTGATTCCAAGTCAAGAGACATGATCTTCCTCTCTTGTGAATGTACCTTGCAAAAGAACAACCACTTGAAAGGGAGTTAGTAACTAGATAAAGGTAACAAGACTTAGTCTCAAGCAAGTGACTAAATCCCAATGTCAAAATCAAACTAGAACTTGGCAACGGCGCCAATTTGATGAAAGGACTTCTCTAAGGTCCTAATCAAATGTTGTAGAATACAAGATGTCAATCCAATTCTAAGAGATTCTAATGCAAAGGGAATGCAAGTTCATGCTTAATCTAAGTGCAATCAAAAGATGAGAGGATGATTATGAAACTAAGACAATATTAAAAATGCAATAAAACATTGAACTTTCTTTCTCAATGAGGCATGGGGGTTCTTGGGACAAGGGAATTGACTTTGGGTGATCAAGGTTCAATCCAAGATGCCAACTTTTCAATCAATCTAATTCCTTATGCCTAGACAACAAAACTAAGCAAGCTCTATCTCTAAATGGATGCTCTTTTGCAATGATCACCCAAGTACACCAAATCTCTTTGGCTGTAATGATCAAAGCAAGCATAAAGAATGAGTCTAATAGCAATCCTAGCTTCTTTGACAACTAATCTCTTAGGCAAAGCAAGCTAAAAGCATAGATGAGTTGGTTCAGGCATTTCATAGAACACCTTTCGGGCATGAAATGCCTATGGCTCTATGCTTGAGAGGCCAACCCAAATATAGCATGAAGAACACCAAATCAATGCAAGGAAATGATAGATCTAACACTAAGCACCTTGGATCTACACTTAATCACCCTTAGTCTCCCAAGCCCATGAACCCTAGATAGATCTACTCACTAATAGCCATGGAAAACCTCAAAATCAATGATGATTCAAGGCTAAACATGATTAGAGAAGAAGATAATCTATTAAACACAAAAGAAATGAGATAAAAAGGATCAAAGATCCAAACTTTCTTCAAGATCTTATTATGTTTTTGAGAGAAAAGAAGTTAGTCCCTCAAAGGGGATACAAGAGTATTTATATAGGGCTTGGAAACCCTTAGAAAACATAAAGGAGAAAGTCTAAAAAGTCCTTGAGGTCATTAAGTCTTCAGCCAATCAGAATCCAGCAAGAAGGAAGAAACTGGCCGATACCCGGGTAAGGTGGTCGAGTCCCGACCCGCGTATGCCGACCCGCATATCTCATGTTGATCCGTGCGGGTCCTTCAGGCCACGTATGCCAGGCCGCGTATGTGAGCCGTGCGGGTCCTTCAGGCCGCGTATGCCAGGCCGGGTGTGTGTAGCCGTGCGGGGTTCTCATCCCGGGTGTGTGAGGCCGGGTACACTCCCTGGCGTCCATCATCTCTCGCCCAACCCGTGCGGGTAGTTAGGTCGGGTGTCCAGGTCGGGTGTCTTGACATGCTTCCAATGAATCGATTATAATGTCTCCAATATGGCTCCGAATGACTTGAAACCACTTCCGTTGGAAAGCTAACTCAAAATTCTGTGTCTCCACCAAATCTTAGCATTAGAAGATATCTCTAAGGCCTCCGTCCATGCTCATCTTTGTCTTGACCAGATCATGGATTGACTTCTCTTTTCATGGCCAAACTTGATTCTTCATCTCTTTTTGGGCCATAAGGCTTCCAAACACCTCAAATCACACCAAAGCATACTCCAACACCTGATAAGGACAAATGAATGCAAAATGGACCTAAAGATGCCTAATGAGACACTTATATGATCAAAATTCATGAGATATGGACGCTAAAAACATGTAAATATGCAAGATATCAGGCTAATCCCTCAGATCCTATTTAAACCCTAAATCTAACAAGTGAATCTACTCAGACATGGCTAAGAAGTTCATAGCAACAAGGTAATAATAGGAGTTCATAGATATATTAGAGGAATGAACACTTAAGTTCCAATCACAAATATCTTTGGATCTTTCCTCTAGATCTAGAATCCTATAACCTTTGTAAATAAAGAACTGAAAGAAAATGAGTAGAAGTAGAAGAAACTCTTAAAACTTCTATTACTGTAAAAGATTGTATATGAAAGAGACTTGAATGAAAAGAAAGCTTGTTTTTAATGCCAAATCAGTTAGGCATATAAATATATGAGTTCATTAGGTTAAAAAACTCGTCAGAGGCATTCTTGTAAAAAGTGATATCTTGGGTTTCAAGTTCGGCCAGGTCCAACTTGTGTTTTAGCCGCCTCAGTATCGATCGATAATACAAGGTGTACATCGATCGATTATGGTCTCGATGTATCGTCCTTCGGCTAATGAAAGAGGTTTTAAAAAGCAGGGACTAAATCAAATTTAAACTTAGAATCATAACCTCTACATTGTTGCAAACCACATCTAAGAGTCTGTCAATCACAGAAGCACATTATGCAATATCCTAGTTAAGCTACCTTGATCATCTAGCCAACAACTTAGCAATCATGTCTGACAAACCCCTCTACTGATTTCATTTCTGAATATCAAAATAAAAGTGCAGGCTTTACCTTGGGAGTATCGATCACAGGATGCAAGGTTGCTCAAACAAGTATCTGGACCTGCAGGTAAAAATTAGTTCCTATCCTCTCTCTCTACTATTTCTCTCCTAGTCAAGTCTGCTTTCATTTGCAAAACATTGACCAAGATTGGACAGGCTTCCATGAATCAAGCCTTAATGGTTGCAGCCACCAAGTCCTGTTCACTTCTTTTTGACCTATATCCTAGGATTCATTGCGAAGCAAGTCTTGAAGGGGTAACCACCAAGCCCCGTTCGAACCCTTTACCTATAGAATTCTTATGAATCAAGTTTTGAGGGGGGTAACCGCCAAGCCCTGTTCGAATTCCTTCCTAGTTAATATCTAACTATTCCTAGAACATAAATTTAAGATAATTTTTGATGTTTTTTTTTAAGAAGAAAAATTAAATCTAATTTCGAAAATGAGAGAGAGAGGGTGATAAAATCATGTACACAAGGCTTTTACCTTCCAGACTTGTTTGAAGCATCCGATCCCATGTATACCAGGCCCCAAGACAAGCAAAGAATTGTAAGGTTAGGTTGGAAATCAGCTTTGGTTCCTCCAGACAATCAATGAAAGTGTTGTCATAGCTGATAGATGATCAACTTTAGCATCTATAGTACATTCTGCATCAACAAATCTAAGAATGGTACCTAAAAGATTGGTTAGATAAAAAGTGAAAATTAAAATTATCATTATCCCTTTCTTGACTCAATAAAAACCATTTTGAAAACATTTTTTATGAAATCAAAAGGTAAACAGCATCAGTAACATTCCCCCCAGACTTAAATCATACACTGTCCCCAGTGTATAACCAGTCCAGTGAAGGCATAGGTAATAATAAAGTACACTGATATCAAAAAGTTTAGATCGATATACCTGACCGCGTTGCTTATCGATCAATGTTGAGTCGTCTTCGTCGATCGCTTATGTTTGGTTCATGTCGATCGATATCGACAGTGTCATGTCGGTCGATTTCAGTGGCAATCGTCTAATTGTAACTGCAAAGAAAAACAAATACAAAAAATAAAATCCTAAAGATAAAAATAAAATGAAAAACTACCTAACAGTGGGTTGCATCCCACTCAGCGCTTTGATTATAGTCATCTAGCTTGACTTTGGATGAGATGAGCTACTGAGATGAAGTCCAGGTACTTGTTAAGAAACAAGTATCCTCTGTATCTTTCTTCTCACCGAACCATGCGTCAATTAAGCTTCTTGTGGCTTCATATTCTCTGGTTCGTTTCTCCTTTAACTCAATCAACTCATCAGTGATCCTTTGAATCCTTTCTTCATGACTTTCAATGCTGACTGCGTGCCATCCTATCTTCCTGTAGGCATGTTCTGAAAGGTCACTAAGCTCTGCTTGCATTGAATCAAGGCGTTGGATCATCTTGTCTTGGATGGAGCTGGTATCGATCGATTCCTCGGTTGAAATATTGGTCGATGGCTGTTGAAGTCCATCGACCGATGCGCTGGTTGCTCGGTCGATCGATTCTAAGGGCGCAGGTCTGCTCACAAGCTGTCTCTGAATAGCTTTAATTTCTTTCTGCATCCCTTCTATGCTTGATTCCATGCTTCCAACCTCGTTAACAAGCGGGAAATACGTTTGGTCTAGACGTCTATCTTGTGAATCATCCTTGCTTTTTATTGCTGTGTATACATCATCAGCTAATTTATCCAAATCTCCTCTGGTACAGATCTCTGAAGTCTGTATATCGATCGAAGCAACAGCTTGCTTATCTGTCGATTTTTGCTTCTGCAGATTCTCGTGAAGCTTCTCTGCAAAGAGCTTCATCTGGCCGTCGATTTCAATCAATCGCCTATCGATCGATGTGAGGTTGAGCTCGTCGATCGATGCAATCGATGCAGCCTGATAATCAAGTTGACGTTGGAACTTCTCAGCCTCCTGCTGCATAGTATCTATGCGTAGTGCGAGTTTCTCCACTTCTTTGTCTACTAAGAAGTGTATATCAGCAATTTTCCTCTCAACTTCTTTCAGACGGGTCAATCTTCCAAAAGGATTGCAAGGTGCAGCAGGGTTCATATCTGCATGTGCTTCATTGATAAGGCGGATAGATCTCCTCATCTCTTCTGTGCAGATTCTAAGATCTGCTAGGTTGTGCAAGATCCCTTCACAGGTTGTGGTTTGTTTGATGCTGAGACGAGCTTCTGCTTTCTTCAATTCTTTCCAGATATCTCCAAGAGACTCATCAACCTCACGTTTTGAGTAAGTGGTCGATGGTGTGGGCTCCGTATCGATCGATGTGGATGTTACTCCGTCGATCGATATTGATCTTTTCTGGCTATGGTTTTGTTCGTTGCGAAGATCTTCAAGTTCCAGCTCAAGACGTTGAACCTTCTTGAGTAATCCTTGGTCTGCACTGAACATCCAGTTCATCTCACTGCGAAGCTTGTCTGTGGCCTCTTCCAAACTCTTTTCCATGGAGAGCTTTTCCCATTTGCGTTCTCCAAATAAACCGGTGAACATCTCGTTGATCTCGTCCTTGGTGTAGGTTTCTTGCACCAATTCTCTTCTTGTAAATGACCTAGCGTGCTCTGGGAGACAGATGTAGGAGCGCTCGTCCATTGAAGTTCTTTGGAGCAATTTCTTGATGTCGTCTTTAGAAATTCTGATGACGTCACCATCTATTCCTCTAGCAAAACCATTTTGTAGACCCCATACTCATCTCTCTGCTCCCAAAAGAATTTTCGAACTCCATTTCGAAAGGCTCTCTTTCCGAATTCGGGACACTTATCGATCGATGCGACGCAATCTGTATCGATCGATTTCTGTTGAAGATATGAATCCTTCCTGTTGAGATGGTTATCCTCAGCTTCCTTTGGTGCGGTTGTTGTGTCTGCCTCCTGGTGCTGATAATGGTGGTCTGGTCCGTAGCGTTGTTGCTGGAATAGGTTGTGGGATCCATTGATTAACTGTAGGACGTCTGCAATGTCTTCTTTGGATATGTGGAGTGTTCGTCCATCCATTGAGCGTGCAAAACCTTGTGAATCCCTGAAAATACCAAACTCATCCGGGATTAGATTTCCGAAATTAAGTATATTTGAATGTGTTACCTGGGGTGGTTGGTTGTATGAATCGGTCGATTGCACTGATTCTGAATCGGTCGATGGTTGTTCAGGCCTATCGGTCGATTGTACTTGTGCCGTGTCGATCGATGAGACTTCTTCGGGTTGGGTGATGTATGCGTTGTCTCGAACGCGGCTTCCTCGATGGTAGTCGCTGCCCAGCTCCGATTGAGTAGTCTCCCTCGCTTGTTGTTGAATGTGTTGTCGAATGATGCGAGGCAAGTAGTATCGATCGATGGGGAGAAGGCCCTGTCGATCGATGTCGTGATTCTGAGGTTGTGGTGGAGAAGTCGATCTTCATCTTCTCGAAGAATTTGACATTCTATAGCTTTCTCCTCCTCGTAATCATCAGTATACTCCTCGATATGAGTAGTATTTGCAGCATATGGTGGGATGTAGTAGTCATTCTCCCACGTGTTTACTTCGAAATCACCTTCTGGAAACTCTTCGTCGATCTGATTGAATAGTGAATCGATCGATGACCATGTGTGGCTGTCGATCGATGTATGTTGATTAGAGATGATCGATGAGACTGTCCTACTATCGATCGATTCTGCGGTCTCTGTCTCGTATTTGCCTTGTGAGTTGTATTCGCCTTGTGAGTCGTATTCATCTCCACAATAGCAAACAGCTACAAGGTCTGAGTCGTCTTGGATCTTTTTAGGGACCTTGATGACTCGTACTGGATCATAGTAGACCGTAGGGTTGATCAGGGTTAGGCACAGTTTGTTTGTCTGAAGGTTGCAGACTGCTCCAACTCTGGCTAGGAAGGCTCTTCCAAGTAGTAAAGAAGTAGGTAGGGTTATCTTGACGTCCAAGACATGGAAGTCCACTGGAATTAGGGCTTCTTTTATGGTGACTTCAAGGTTTCTCACAATTCCTCCAGAGTTCGGCTGAGAAAAATCCACAAAGATGAACGATTCTTCAGTAGGCTCTATCTTCAGACCTAGATGGTCTGCTATCACCTTGGGTAAGATGCTAACTCCAGATCCTGTATCACATAGGGCACGTGGGAAGTTGATCCCATGGACTGAGCAAGGAACAACGAACTTCCCTGGATCACCCTTCTTCTCTAGTTTGATCCTCTTCTTCTTACTTCCTCTGACTTGGTTGAACATCCTCTTGATGTCTTCTTCTGTCTCCTTGGTTTCTCTGAAAAACATCCACAATCTATGTGAAAAGTAGGCTTCTTCAAAGGGTTTCTCTGTAGGTATCCTTAGAACTCTTTTTCTGAAACTTGCCAACTCTTTCTATTAACTCCTCTTTTAAGGTGTTTAGGAACCTTCTCTTTCCTTTTTCTGAGAACTCTGCCATCTTTTTCCTTTTCTAACTCCATTGGATCAATAATATCCGTGGGCTTCTTCATTATGGCGGCTGGTGGGTTTCTGGAAGGCTTAGATTACTCCCGGAGTGCATTAAGTCGTGCAACATCTATCTTGGGAAGTTGCACTCGGCGTGTGATAACTGAATATCGATCGACAGCTTTTGGAGTGTGTCGATCGATTTCTTTATCAATCGGTCGATCGATGGGTCGTTTGTCCTGTCGGTCGACGAGGTAAGGGCTGGGCGGATGTGGGTGTTTAGCTGCGAACTCCTCGTGAGTAAGTATCTTCACGGCATTGCACTCGTTGGTGGATTCTTCAAGATCCATCGGTCGATGTTCATCTTGTTCCATCGATCGATTTTTGTTGGCGTACGTCGATCGATGTGGTGATCCTGACATCGATCGATTCCATTGGTAGCCGTCAATTCTTCCGATCTGGAAGTCTTCCTCTTGCAGCTTCTCTTGCTTAACCACTCTCCAAAAATCATCCTCTATGATAGCACTGACGTTGTGGCCTGTTGTTTCTTCTCCAGTCCCTTTTCGTAAAGCTTTCTGCTTCTTAACAGCTTCTCCTGTCTGAATCACTTGAGTCTCTAGTTTCTTCACATGGGTACTCAAAGCATCAAGCTTTGTATTCAAAGTGGTGTAGACAGCGTCGATCTTTCCATTGAAGTTCACCTCTAACTGCTGCTGGCTTTCAAGAACTTTGCTGAGCATGTCTTCTAGCTTTCCTTATGGGATTGGTGTGGGTGGCTTCATGTAAGATGAGTTTCCATAACTCTTGTTGTTGTTGGGGTTGCTGCTGTTGAAGTTTCCTCTCTGTCCTGTGAAGTTTCTGCTTCCTTGGTTTCTAGAGCTCTGAAATCCGGTTCCACTGATCCAGTTGACTTCTGCTTCTGTGTAATCATCTTCTTCATCAGCTTCTGCATCCTCCACTGAGCAGATTTGCTTTTTTAGCAGTTTCTGAACATTGTCAATTGTAGCTTGTACCTCATTTATCTGTTCCTTTCCAAGGAACGCTGCAGATCTTGCTCTTACAATGTTCTTTGTGCCGTTGCTGGATGCTAGGTTGTCTATCAGCTTCACAGCATCTTCAGGATTCTTCGTGGTGAAGTTGCCTTCACTCGCAGTGTCTAGAGCCATCTGATATTTCAATGCGATGCCTCTGAAGAAAGTGCAGAGCAGCTGCACTTTGTTGAATCCATGGTGTGGGCAGTCTCGCTGGTAAGACTTGAATCTGATCCAGGTATCCTTGAATGACTCTCCAGGCTCCTGATTGAATGTGGCAATTTTCCTCCTTAAGTCTTCAGCGCGCGCATCATCAAAGAAGTTACTTAAAAATACGTTTTTGATGTCGCTCCAGGATGTAGGAGATCCTGGTGGTAGCTTCTTAAGCCAATGTAAATCTTCTCCAGATAAAGAGTGTTTGAAGAGCTTATAGAGAAGGTAGTCCACAGGGACTCCATTGGCTTTGATAGCAGATATGAGATCCTCGAACCTCTCCAGATGGTCCATGGGATGCTCACTGGACAGCCCATAGTAAGGTATCTGTCCCACAAGGGTGTAGTACTGCGGCTTGAGCTCGAAATCGCCTCTCTGAATAGCAGGGGGACGAATGGCTGATCTGTTGGTGTAGAACTGATCTGGACGGTTGTAGTCAGCTAGTGTTCGAGCAGCCTCTTCTACAGGTTGAACGGCTCCTGTAGGTGCAGTTTCTGGCTCAGGGATTACTTCATTCTGAGCGTTGAGTTTCTGACCTGCTTCATTACGAAGGTGACCTTCTTGGTCACGCAAGTCTCCATTCTCATCTCGTGTGAGAATAATAGGCGCAACCATGACTCGCGGAGTAGTTTCGATCGATGTACGGTTAGGGTATCGATCGATATCGGATGAAAGATGTCGGTCGACGGTGAAGTAGCGTCGGTCGACGTGAAGGTGCGAGTGTCAGTCGACAAAGACGGTGTCTCGGTCAGCAGGGGTCCGTCGGTATTGGTCGACAGGCAGTTTACGGCGTCGATCGATGCGGAACGGATTTCCTTGCGGATTGAACGTTCCAAGCTGGTAGGGTCTTCTGAGAACAAAAGTTGGGATTCCTTGTTGCTTCTGGTGCTGCTGGGCATGTTCCTGAAAAGACAAGAAAAAATTTTGTGTCAGAAAACAAATTAAAATAAAATAGAAATAACCTAGACCTAACCAGATTAGATCCTATTGTATCAAAGCTCCCCGGCAATGGCGCCAACTTTGATATCACTCAAATTACCCTAAGGAGTGACTTTACTCTCTCAAATAAGAGGTTCGGTGTTAGTACTTAGGTATCGAATCCACAGAGAGCTAGTGTACAAATAAGATGAAATCTTAATGACTATGCTAGGTTGAAAATAGTTTAAAGTAAAGTGCAGGTTTGCTGAGTAAGGATGAGATTACTCAGTTAAAAGGATTTGGTTTTGAAAACAATAAAAAAGTAGTTAGATTCAGGGTAAGTATTCAGGAATTCAGGATTATAAATACTATAAAGACTAACAAGTTGCTTGCATGATATGTCGGAGCACAACACTTATTAAATGAATCCAATCATGCTCTCGCATTATTTAGACCATCTATTACTTATATGCTAAATGGTGTTGCGGTCGGCTACTTCTGCCGCTGGTATCGCTTGATAGTTCGATAGGAATATCGACTCGATACACCTCTAGCTACGTCGATCGAGTACTCTATAGGAGTATCGATCGATACGGCTCTAAGCAAGCTTTCTGCGCGAGTTGATACAATGCTCACCATGATCTTAGATCAGCTTTCGCATATCTCAAGAGAGTCATAGCATGTTTAGGATGTTATCAGGTATTGCATGTAATAAATCAATGCAATCCAAGTTCATTTTCTAGGTAGCTAAGCTAGAAAAGCATTAATGAACAATCCTAACAATAAATATCACAACTATAGCAATTATAGGCTGGGGCTAATCCCTCATATCCTATTTAAACCCTAAATCTAACAAGTGAATCTACTCAGACATGGCTAAGTAGTTCATAGCAACAAGGTAATAATAGGAGTTCATAGATATATTAGAGGAATGAACACTTAAGTTCCAATCACAAATATCTTTGGATCTTTCCTCTAGATCTAGAATCCTATAACCTTTGTAAATAAAGAACTGAAAGAAAATGAGTAGAAGTAGAAGAAACTCTTAAAACTTCTATTACTGTAAAAGATTGTATATGAAAAAGACTTGAATGAAAAGAAAGCTTGTTTTTAATGCCAAATCAGTTAGGCATATAAATATATGAGTTCATTAGGTTAAAAAACTCGTCAGAGGCATTCTTGTAAAAATTGATATCTTGGGCTTCAAGTTCGGCCAGGTCCAACTTGTCTTTTAGCCGCCTCAGTATCGATCGATAGTACAAGGTGTACATCAATCGATTATGGTCTCGATGTATCGTCCTTCGGCTAATGTGTGTCGATCGATTGCAAAGAGTGTGCATCGATCGATCTCGGGTGAACTCTTCTTTAAGCTCCAAAAAGGCACCTAAAACATCACTTTTCTCCAAAATGCTTCTGAACCTCAAAACATACCTAATAGACTCCAAAACATAGATAATAGTAGTAAAAACACTCATATACCAGGGGTAAAAGCGGGTAAAATCCATGGTATATCATTGACTTTGGCGGTTCTCGTCGTAAGTTTTCAATGGTAACTCCGATCGAGAGGAAACGAGGGACTGATCCTGTTCGAGGTTCAACGGAAGGCACAATATTTGGTCCAACTCGCCGAACGGGCGATTTGGACGGGGTTCTTGATCCTACTCGCCATTTAGGCGAGTTGGATTGCTTTGAGCTTGATCCAACATGCCAAAAATGAGAATTGGATTGCTTCGTGTTATCCAACTCGCAAAAATGGTGAGTTGGATGTCTTCGGGGGATCCAACTAGCCATTTTGGCGAGTTGGACTGGTTCAACTCGCTAAAATGGCGAGTTGGATGGCCTCGGGTGATCCAAATCACCATTTCGGCGAGTTGGATGTTTTTCGAGTCTTTTGGTCGGGAACTTTTGTCGAGAGTGTGCAAAGATGCAATTTTTATACGTTGATTTCGAGATAACCGTTTTTGACCCCAACAAAATTCACTACAAGCAGGGCAAAGAGAACGTCGCAGCAGACACACTTTCACGAGTTTCTGGTTCTCAGGTCCACCATGGGTTCTATGATGAAATGAAAGTTTGTGGGAAACTAACCCAGTTCTTAAATAGATCATCTCGGAGGTGCAGGTAAACAAGTCTCTTCACCGAGCGTATTCATTTATAAACGGCGAGTTACGTCGTAGGGAAAAACTTGTCGTCAGTAACAATCAATCAGTCAAGCTCCATATATTTAAATGGCTTCACGATTCAGCTATAGGAGGACACTTAGGCCGCATTTCAACTTTGCAACACATCAAATCGTTGTTCTTTTGGCCGAAGATGAGCTCAGAGACTCAAAATTACGTTCGTAACTGCCCAACTTGCCAGAAGAATAAATATGATTTAGCTGCCAAGCCTGGTCTTCTTCAGCTTCTCCCGGTTCCCGCAGGTGTTTGGGAATATGTTAGTCTCGATTTTATAGAACGTCTCCCTCCCATTGCTGGAAAACATTGCATCCTTCTGGTCATTGATAGACTCAGTAAAAATGCCCACTTCATGGCATTATCACACCCGTATACTGCTTTGGACGTTGCGAAGTTGTACATGGATCAAGTTTTTCGCCTACATGGAATGCCTATGGACATTACCAGTGATCGTGATCCAACTTTATTGAGCGACGTTTGGAGAGAAATGTTCAGAGTTCATGGCGTTGATCTCAACTTCTCTACAGCCTATCTCCTCAAACCGATGGCCAAACAGAGATCACTAATAAGACTCTAGAGACGTACTTGCGGTGTATGGTATCTGACTCTCCACACTCTTGGAGTTCATGGCTGCCTCTTGCAGAGTGATGGTACAGCCCCACATATCACTCCGCCATTCATAGTACGTCTTTTGAGATCATTTACTGACAGCCACCTCCGATTCACATGCCTTACCTACCTGGTGAAAGTTCTTCCCCAGCCGTTGACAGGAGGACAGTTCAGAAGCGAGAAGCGCTTATGGATATGGTGAAGTTCCATATCTTAAGGGCTCAAAATAGAAAGAAACAATAAGCAGATTCTTGTGGGAACCGAAATTCGCACCGTCAATTTCCGATAAAGATTTACGGAGGAAAACCGAGTTAACCCGATCTTCCTTGAAGGTCCCAGATATCTGCTGGGCCGCACACGAAACAATCAATAAAAATAGAAGTTGCGAAAATAGAAATCGTAAAAGCTGAGCGAAAGAGATCTTATTTCTGAATTCTCGTTTGAGCGGTACAACAAGAAAAGAAATCGGCCGTAAGGGCTGTCGAGGAGTCCGCTAGTCTGGTCGCCTAAGTCTATCCTAGTTGAGTCGCAGCTCGCTAGTGAAAACAGAAAAGAATGCTAAATCGCTCTAAGTGCTAAGTGCTTGAAAGCTTGTGATCTGGTTTGCTTCTTGCTCAAAGCTCTCCTTATATACTCCTCCTAAGACGGTCTATCTTCTTGCGGGCTGAGTCGGCTTTTCCATTTTCGTCCATCTTCGTTTATCGGAAACTTGACATTTATCTTCGAAATCTTGACATTTATCTTCGAAATCTTGACATTTATCTTCTGGAAACTTGACATTTATCTCTTATGTGAGGATAAGGATAAACCGTCATAGTTATCCTTCCTTTCGAAAATCGTGACGCGTAATGCTTTGGCCACGCTACCGCTTAGGCGTTTTTACGGTTTTTCGAAAGGACGGTCTTTGAAGGTTTCGGTGTTTCCGAAGGAACCTCAATTCCTTGTTTAGTCGAGAAAGTGGCGTTCTAGAGTAACCGTGATCATACCAAACTTGCGTAGATTGATCCGAACAAGCTAAGATGGGATCGAACCGGGCATGATAGGACCGACCGACGAGGGCCGCTGGCCGACGCCAGGCCGACCAGCGATGGTGCCGCCGGCGCCAGGTCGGTGCCGCCGGCGCCAGGCCGGGTGCCGCCGGCGCCAGGCGGCGCCAGGCGAGTGCCGCCGGCGCCAGGCGAGTGCCGCCGGCGCCAGGCCAGCCAGCGTCCAGCGTGCCGCCGGCGCCAGGCGAGGTGCCGCCGGCGCCAGGTCGGTGCCGCCGGCGCCAGGCCAGCCAGCGTCCAGCGTGCCGCCGGCGCCAGGCGGCGCCAGGCGAGTGCCGCCGGCGCCAGGCCAGCCAGCGTCCAGCGTGCGCCCGGCGCCAGGCCGGTGCCGGGCGCCAGGTCGGTGCCGCCGGCGCCAGGCCAGCCAGCGTCCAGCGTGCCGCCGGCGCCAGGCGGCGCCAGGCGAGTGCCGCCGGCGCCAGGCGGCGCCAGGCGGCGCCAGGCGAAGTGCCGCGGTGCCAGACCGCCTTGCCGCCAGTGGGTTTTCGTTGTTCGATCTTTCCCTTGTCAGTTGTTTGCGGGAAATATTTTGAGTTTGGGAGGATCTCTAGTTGTAGATTTCGAGATAATCGTTTCTAATCCAACGAGATTCTGCGAGTATCGGGATTTGAGATGGACTTGGATCTGCAGATTTTCCGTCGTCGAAGATGCGAGCAATGTGGCTCCGAGTTTTAGATGTGTTGAAAGATGAATCTTCTAAACAATCGGGAAGGCTCTACGGAAGACTCATCGTAGATCTCGGACAATCCAGACATGGGTTTCAAAGGACCAAGATGCCGCCGTTGCCCGAGATCATGAGATGATCACACGGATGGGCGCCAGGACCCTCGCTGTTGGTGCCAGATGGGAGTGGACGAGCCTTCCGTGAGTTTTATCGAGCGACGACCCGTTTCTTGGATTTGATCGTCGCTTGGCTTTTCTTTCGAGGATTTTCGGGTGACGATTTCGTCATTGACCGATTTTGACCCCGACAATTCTGAAGTACGCCTTTTGAGATCATTTACTGACAGCCACCTCCGATTCACATGCCTTATCTACCTGGAGAAAGTTCTTCCCCAGCCGTTGACAGGAGGACACTTCAGAAGCGAGAAGCGCTTATGGATATGATGAAGTTCCATCTCTTAAGGGCTCAAAACAGAATGAAACAATATGCAGATTCTCAACGTTCTGATCGTGAATTTACAGTTGGTGATTACGTGTACTTGAAGCTTCAGCCGTATCGCCAGCACTCCCTCAAAGGAAGACACATGCCTAATAAGCTCTCCCCGCGTTACTATGATTTTTTCGGATTCAAGATCGTGTGGGTTCACGAGCATACAAGCTGGAGCAATTTTGGACTTCTGCGATCCATAACGTGTTTCACATAAGTCAACTCAAGTTGTGTCCTAATCCACCGAGCTCGACTCCTACGCTGTCTCAGTATCTCAATGATGTTGGTACAGACAAAGAACCTGAGCTTATTTTAGAGAAGAAAATGGTTAATCGGCAAAACAAACCGGTAACCAAGATCCTCGTCCAATGGAAGGGTTCAATGCCTCAGCAAGCTACATGGGAGTTCTACCAAGATTTCATTGCCAAATTTCCTGATTTTCATCCTTGAGGCAAAGAATGTTCTGAAGGAGGGAGTATTGTGACAGGACACATCACGAGTCACGAGTCATACGAGTCATACGAGTCTCACAACGGGTTTTAGTCTTTCATCATTATCTAATTCTTATGTTAGTTTTCCTTTTTTAGTATGGGTTTATCTCTTTCCTTTTTCATAGTCGGTTTCATTCGCTATATATTGTAAGCTTCATGGCAACGTTTTAGAACACAATCAATAAACTATTTTCCTCAATATTACTTATCTCTCAAGCTATCTCACAAGAGCTCCTACACGAGCTTTCTTACGAACGTAAAGCTTCTAAGAAGATCTCTCTCGCTACACGATCATCTTCTAAGTTTACGTATTCCCATTCTTCGAATCCGCCAGCAGGGTTTCTAGTTTGGGAAGCTACCCATCCTACTACCGTCTCACGTCTATCCTTGTTTTATTATTTGCAATCGTTTTCTTATTGTTTTTTTCAGACATAAACCGAAAACCAACAAAAAAGTCATTTGTGTAACCTTTAGTTATTTGATTTCCGTATTGCATCTAGTTTATTTCATTCATAAAAATAATAATAAGATCATTTCCCTGCGTGTTGATCTTGTTCTTCATTTAATTTTGAGTATTATTAGTAGTTTGATTCGAAAATGTCAAAAAAAGAATCATAAAGAAAGTGTTGGTCGAGCTGATTGATCCGGGTTTCCTTATTTGGTCGAGTATTTTGAAAGTTTTCCTTTTCCTTCGACACGAGATCAGCCTTGCCTCTTTTACGTTCCAAACTTTTAATCCTTTGCATATTTTCGATTTCAACTTTATATCTATCTTTCTAAAGTTAAAAAAAAAAAGATTTCAAGTTTACTTTCTAAGATTAAAAAAAAAAAGAGACTACATTGCAACTTTCATTTTGTTTTTGTCGACCACAACCTAAGTGTCATCTTTGTCTTTCATTAGGAAGAACAGCCGCCATGGGAGATGAAACCCAAGCAGCTTTGATGCAAGCCATCCGTGATCTGCAAGAAGAGATGAAGAACATTAAACAAGATCTTGGTGATAGGATGAACATAATCGAGCAAAGGCCAGCACCTAGGCCACCTATCCGAGTCAATCTTGGAGCAGCTCAAACCAATCCATTACCAACTGGTGCGGCCCCAATAAGAACTGGAGTACACATCAATGACAATCCAGAGGCTAGCAATACTCATCAACAACCAGAAGATGACCCCGGACCTTACTATCCACTAAACCATAATCCAAGGAGAGCTGATATACAAGATGAAGATGGAGATGAAGAGGAAGAGGACTACAACCTTCCTCCAAGAGCGCAGCGTAACCAGAACCAGTATCAACATGTGGAAGACTACAATCCTCCTCCAAGTGCGCGCCAGAACCAGAACCAGTATCAAAGCAACATCAAGCTCAAAGCTCCAGTATATGCTGGAAAGGTGGATCCGGAAGCTTACCTTGATTGGGAGAAGAGAATGAATCATATCTTTGAGTACTACAACCATCCAGGTCCGAAGAGAGTAGCACTTGCTGTGGCTCAGCTGACTGACAATGCACTTGTCTGGTGGGACAGGTTAACATCAGACCGTAGGAGAAACCAACTAAGGCACTTGAGTCTTGGCTAGACATGAAAGATCTTATGCGCCAGCTGTTTGTTCCATAGCACTTACACAGAGACCTACAAAGGCGTTTTAGGACTCTGAAGCAAGGAACTATGTCAGTGGAAGAGT
The DNA here is from genome assembly GCA_016771965.1 of Brassica carinata. Classification (NCBI taxonomy): domain Eukaryota; kingdom Viridiplantae; phylum Streptophyta; class Magnoliopsida; order Brassicales; family Brassicaceae; genus Brassica; species Brassica carinata. The sequence goes on along the minus strand of CM028687.1, from coordinate 14,384,276 downwards.
ATTATGAAGAGTTTGAGCGCCTAAGGAACCGGCTTGGCCTTAATGAAGATGAGGAATCCATCATGACTCAGTTTGTTGATGGACTACAAGATCAGATCAGTACCAAAGTAGAGCGGCAGGACTACCTAGATTTCAAAGATCTATTCAACTTAGCTATCCAAGCTGAGCAGCATATCAAGAAGAAGTCCTTCAGAAACAAATCACAAGCTACTTGGGGAGCAAGTAACAACAGCAGCAGCAATAGCAAACCGATGGATAAGGGCAAGAGAATTGATTTGGGAAATCAGAACAAGACCCGCCCAACTGAGCAGAACCGAGCTGAACAACCAAGACAGCCAACCCACAATGTGCTAGTGATATCACTTGTTTCAAGTGCAAGGGCCGAGGGCACATGGCAAGGGACTGCCCTAATCAAAGACTTATGCTAGAACTGAAAATGGTGGGTATGTCTCAAGATGAGGGTGATGTAGAGATGCTTGAAGAGTATTGAGAGATTGAGTACCCGGATGTGGGCGAGACTCTTGTGACTAGACGTGTGCTGAGTGTGATGGTACAACCAACTGAGACCATCCAGAGAGAGAACATCTTTCATACACGCTGCACCATCAAGGGCGAGGTATGTAATCTCATCATTGATGGAGGATCATGCACTAATGTTGCTAGTACTCATATGGTTGATAAACTTGGCCTAGAAAAGACTAAGCATCCGCATCCTTACAAGCTAAGATGGCTAGATGATAAGGTTGAACTTAAGATTCAAGATCAAGTGCGCATACCATTTAGTATTGGTAAATATCATGATGAATTTACTTGTGATGTGGTACCTATGCAAGCTAGTCATGTCCTGCTAGGTAGACCATGGCAATGGGATAGAGAAACTAAGCATGATGGTAGGCTTATATGTACACAATAATGCATGATAAGCATAAGATAAGTCTAGCACCTCTCACACCGGCTCAAGTTCATGAAATACATTTGCAAATGGCTAAGGAAAAAGAGAAGATGGCTAAGTCTAATTTTCTTATTCAGCCAAGTCATGTAAGAAAGGCTGCTACATCTAAAAACACAATGCTACTAATGATCTTTAAGGAGATTTTGAGTGCAGGTTTTAGTGAACTGACATTACCACCAGAGACCAGTGAGCTTAACAGGTTTAAAGAAGTGCTTCCACATCAGATACCAGCCGGCTTACCACCTCTAAGGGGAATAGAACATCAGATAGACTTTGTGCCCGATGCTGATTTACCAAACAAACCAGCTTACCGTGTGAACCCTAATGATTCCAAAGAGCTAGAGAAACAAGTACAAGAGTTACTGGATAAGGGGTATGTAAGAGAGAGCCTTAGGCCGAGCCAACAACATTACCATCAAATACAGACACCCCATCCCACGGCTTGATGACATGTTAGATGAGCTAAGTGGAGCCACTATCTTCTCAAAGATAGACCTTAAAAGTGGATACCACCAGGTAAGAATGAAGGAAGGAGATGAGTGGAAGACAGCTTTAAAACAAAGCAAGGTCTCTATGAATGGATGGTGATGCCATTTGGACTCTCCAATGCTCCAAGCACCTTCATGCGCCTAACGAACCATGTTCTTAGGCCATACATCAGTAAGTTTGTTGTAGTTTATTTTGATGACATTTTAATTTACACCACAAGCTTACTTGATCATGTATCACATCTTGAGTTAGTATTAAAAACACTTCAAAGGGAAGGACTTTATGCAAACCTCAAGAAGTGTACATTCTGCACTAATAAACTTGTCTTCCTAGGCTTTGTTGTGAGTTCACAGGGATTACAAGTTGATGAGGAAAAGGTGAAGGCAATTCAAGAGTGGCCAGCACCAACCAATATCAGTCAAGTGAGGAGTTTCAATGGACTAGCACGCTTCTACAGGCGGTTTGTTAAGGATTTCAGTAGTATAGCTGCACCCCTCACGGCTGTGGTGAAGAAACATGTGGGCTTTATTTGGGAAAAGGAGCAACAAGAAGCTTTCCAAACACTAAAGGAGAGGCTGTGCAATGCGCCAGTTCTAGTACTCCCGGACTTTGACAAGACATTTGAAGTGGAGTGTGATGCATCAGGCATAGGGATTGGGGCAGTGTTGATTCAAGGAGGAAAACCGGTAGCTTACTTCAGTGAAAAGCTTGGTGGAGCCACCCTTAACTATCCCACAAATGACAAGGAGTTGTATGCGTACAGAGCCCTTGAGACTTGGCAGCATTACTTGATGTCCAAGGAATTTTTGGTCTATACTGACCATGAAACACAGAAGCACCTAAGGGGACAAACCAACTTGAAGAAGAGGCATGCTCGCTGGATGGAGTTCATAGAAACATTCCCATACATCATTAAATACAAGAAGGGCAAAAACAACACTGTGGCTGATGCTTGATACCACTCAAATTACCCTAAGGAGTGATTTATACTCTCTCAAATAAGAGGCCGAGTTGTAGTATTTAGGGCTCGAATCTACAAGGAGCTAGGGAACACAATAGATCCTATTGTAACAAAGCAAGGTCAAAGATTTCAAAGCAGTAAATAACTAGTAAACTTAGAATTGGTGAGCAAGACAATTACTCAAGTGATTGATTTGTGTGTTTAACAGATATCGTGAAGGTGTTAGACTTAGGATTACTATTCAGGTTATCAGGATTACAATAGAATGAATGCTTATGTGAGATTGCATGAAATTATAGAACCCAACTATAGCAATAACTTTAACTGTCGTCCTAGGTTATCTATTACTAGAACCGATGAGACTCCCATTGGTGAAACATAGGAAGGCGTCGATCGACCTGCTGTCGCACGTATCGATCGACAGTGCCTCCCGTCAATCATTCGATGACTCTATAGGAGTATCGATCGATGCGCCTCTAGTAAGCTTTAAGTGCGAGGTTGATAACAGTTTGCTTAAGGAGTTTGCCAAATCAGCTGTCGCTTGTTTCCAGCAAATTCCTAAGCTCAAAGAAGATAGAACCAAGGATAATATCCACTGTCATCATATATAGGTTAGCTACTCCTATACAAGCATTAAGACCAATCTTCTAAGATGAATATCACATGCTCAAGTATTCATATTTGGGGCTAATCCCTCAAAACCTATTTGAATCCTAAATCTAACAAAGGTGTTTACTCAGATATGGCCAAGCAAAACATCATAAGAATTAAATAAAATTGCATAGATAGAAATAGATGGAAAATAGAGGTGTTCAAGAAACCTCTCAATTGTAACTCTCTCTCTCTCTCTCTCTCTCACAAAACAATAGTATGAAAAACTCTCAAAAAGACTCTCTCTAAAAACTTTGAAGGACAACCTCTTCAAAACTCTAAGAACTCTCTAAACTCTCTCTTTGCCAAAACACTTAGGCAAAACTTAAATACTCAAAATTAGGTTAAAACTCGTCAGGGGTATCTTGGTAAAATGGATGAAGTCTTGGGCTTCAAGTCGGCTGTGACCAAACCGGACTTCTGTGTGTTAAATATCGATCAACACCACTGAAGGTGTGTCGATCGACGCGTCTCTCTCCCTGTCGACCTTGAGTGGTCGATATGGTCATCTCGGGATAAATCTCTAAAATGCTCCAAAGTGCTCCAAAACATCATCTTTTCTCCAATCGCTCCTGAACCTGTAAATATGCTATCTAGACTCCAAAATGGAATAAATATATCCTAAAACTATCATATACCATGACTAAAATCGGGTCAAATTCATGGTATATCAACTCCCCCAGACTTACCCTTTTGCTTGTCATCAAGCAAAAACAACTGGTAGTCTCTCTGGAAAAGGTTTGAATACAGCAGGGACTCAAAAAGTTTAAAGATCTCAGTCATATCTTCCTAGTAGTGCAAGCCAAGTCAAGATCATTCTAACTACAAAAGCACATTATACCATATCCTAGTATAGCAACCAAGTTTTCCTAGTTAACAACTCAACCAATCCTGTCTGATAATCTCCTCTACTAACCTCAAACAAGTTTCTAAACACAAGGTGGTCTTCTCTGATCCCTTTCTTCCCTCTTTCTCTCTTCTCTGAATCTTTATAGTTTCAATTTCAATGAACATTGATGCTGATGCAGTCCATCTTGTTCATCTTATTGACTCTCTACTCTTGTAGCTCTTATTTAGACAAAGTGTAGCGAATAATGGGGTCACAGGAGACACTCCTATCCCTCGTTTTCACAATGTGTGATCATTCCTTTCAGAATTAGAATACTGGGGTCATAGGAGACACTCCTAACCCTCTGCATCTTCCAGGAAATCATCTCAATCTTTTATATCTAGGATGCTTGAAGAGAGAGAGAGAAGGGAACCAGAGACATACAGACTTTTACCTTCCAAACTTGCGGGACGAATCCGATCCAATGTATACCAAGCCCCAAGACAAGCAGGTAATGTCAGTATTAGGTTGGAGGTCAGCTTTGGTTCATACCTGACCGATACCATATCGATCGATGTAGAAGAACGCGTGTTGATCATGGTGGGTGTAGTCTCGTCGATCGATGTCGACTTGGTCGCGTTGGTCGATAGAGATGGCAAACGTCTACTCAGATTTTTTTAAAATAAAAACGAAAATAAATACTAGTAATGCATGAAATAAATGAGATTACCTAACAGTGGGTTGCCTCCCACTCAGCGCTTTGTTATAGTCATTTAGCTTGACTTTGGGGGTTGAATGGCTTAGTTAGTGTGGAAGAAGTTGTTTGCTGGTGTGCAAACATCCTCTTTTGCTGTGGACTGAGTTGCAGTGAAGCTTTTGGTCGCATCATCTGACCTGGTCCATCTCTTTTTCATATCCTCTAAGTCATCTTTTGGCAAATGTAGCCTCCTCTCAAAGTTCTCAATGTTGAACTGCTGCTTTTCAAGCTTATCATAAGCGTTCCTTGATGGCTCTGACAGTTCTTCATGTATTGGAGATAGCACACCCAATCTGTCTGTGATGGCTTCCTGTCGGATTGATGGTGTATCAGTATCGATCGATGCTGTTGCATTAGGATCGATAGATGTCATAGTGCCCTCGCTGATCGATGCATGTGGTGGCATATCGGTTGATGTGTAGGGTAATGGGCGAGTTGCAAGTTGTCTCTGAATAGCCTTGATATCCTTGTCCATCCCCTCTGTTCGTGAATGCAGAGTAGCAATGCTGTTGTCGAAGGGGAAGTAGATCTCATCAAACTTCCTGTAGTATTCATTCTCTGAATAATCTAAGGCTTCATAGATCTCAGCTATCATCTTGTCAACTTCTTTCTTGGTGTAGGTAGCTTTTCTTCTTTGAGTGGCTGGATTTTCTGTTGTATCTGACCAGCTTCTCTTCTTTCTCTAATAAGTATCATAAGCTCTAGCTCCATACTTTGGTTTGTAGTGGAATTCTGTATTCCATCCATTGTGCGTGCTTCTCGTCATATCAATCGACGTGTTGTTACCTGTGTCGATCGATTGTAGCTTCCTCTGCTTGTTGCGGAGAATTTGCTTTGCATTTATTCAAAGCTCTTGGCTATCCAATTGAGGTTGGTGGCGAGGTGGCAATGGAACACATCAAGACTCTCCTGTAAGGCTTGCTCTTCCCATTTGTTATCTGTCTTGATGGTTTTGAGTGGCTCCTCTTTCATGGAAGTGTATTGTTCTTGAAGGTAGGTGTAGATCGATGTTCTGTTGTCATTGTCGATTGATTTTTTCTGGTTCTCTTCTGGTGCTTGATCAGGATCGATCGATGTGCTGGCAGGCATGTCGGTCGATGGAGATATCATCTGTTGAAAATCAAGCTGATTCTGAATCATGTCCATCTCCTGCTGCAAAGCATCCATTCGTGCTTCGAGTGCATTCATATCATCACTCATTGAGTAGTAGGAACAACCTCTCTTCAGGTCTTGTAAAGCGCGTATCGATCGATTTCATGAAGTTGGTGTCGATCGATCTCCGGTAAGCTGCATCGGTCGATGGTATCCATCGATCATCGGCCGATGTCGAAGGTTTCCAGGGCTTCCATGCTGAAGCTCCTTGTGGTTTCTGCCTCATGGTGGTGATATCATCTGCAAGCTCCTTCATGGTCCTGGTAAACCATGTAATCTTGTCATTGAGTGGATGGTATACACTATAAAGTTGGCACTTGAAATCATTCATTGAATCATATTGAATGGTGTATATATCATTGAGCTTCTCATCCATCTCTGCTCTGCTGTAAGGATTTGGATCTGGAGGTGTAGCTTGAGTGAATAGGTTGTCTTGTCCATTGGCCATAGCAAGAATCTCTGTGATGTCTTCTTTGAATACTTGTAGGAGACGGCCATCCATAGCTCTTGCATTGCCTTCTGGATCTCTGAAAATATCAAACTCATCAGGGGTTAGATATCCATAATCTAACTTATTATCATTATGTAAATCAAATGGTAAGGGTTGAGTATCGATCGATGCATTAGAATGCTCGTCGATCGGTGTCACATGGTGTAGCTGATGGTGAAGATTGCTACTGGATTCTTCTCCATGTGGCAGAGGGTTGGAAGGTTGCTGATGCATCTTGTCTTCTTCTAGGGTTTGTGAAACTGCTTCTACCCCGTGGCTCCTTTTATAGTAGTAATCATCAACCCAATTTCCAAATTTGAGATTTCCATTTTTCTCAAAGTCGGTCTGACTCATATCGATCGATACGTCTTGACATATGTCGATCGATTCTTCTTCTTTCTTCCCTCGTCTTGGACTTGTATCGATCGAGTTTGACGTTGCTGCATTGATCGATTCGTGTAGCATGGTTCCATGTGATTTGGATCCATTTCTAGTGAGAACTCCTTGGTGGTCTGTAGCTGGTTCTTCCTTGTGGTTCTCATTGAATTCTTCCTAATGTTGGGAAAGTGTAGTAGCTTCTAGGGCAAAGATCGGATACCAGTATGCTGGCCAATCATCGCGCATCCTTGAAACTGTCATATCGATCGATGTGTATATTCTGGTGTCGATCGATTTCCTTGTGTTTGATCTTGGGATCGGGTTGAGACTGTTGTCATCCTTGTAGGCTGGTGGTCTTGTTGGAATGAACCCGTGAGGAACATAGTGGATAGGCACTGCATCTCTATTAACGAAAGAGCACTCAATCTCTCTTTCTTCCCAAAAATCTTCATCATACTCATCATCTCTTGTCTTCATTGGAGGGTGGTATACCTCATCTTCTCTGCAGATATATGAATATGGTATGTTCCTGTTGTAGTCCTCATCATACTCTTCTTCTCTGCAAATAAATGAGTATTTAATGTCTCTTTCCTTTATGTAATCCTCATCATACTCATCATCTTGAGTCTCCACTGCGTATGTAGGGTGGTAGTAGTCTTGTTCCCAACTCCCATTTAAGTAACCTGGAAAGTGATCAACTTCGTACATAGGTGTACTATCAATCGATGTGGAGTGAAAAATTTTGCTTGTATTGATCGATGTGATGGTTGACTGGTCGATCGATGTTTGGTGAGTAGGATCGATCGATGTTTCTGTATTGGTGCCGATCGATTCCGAGTACTCTGTCTCGTACTCTTCTGTACAGTAGCATCTTGCTACGAGTTTTGCTTCATCTGGAGGCTGTTCGCAGGACATCTTTGGCTTGACAACTTTGACTGGATCATAATGAATCTCTGGGTCAATGAGTGTCAAACACATCTGGCTTGTTTGCAAATTGCAGACGGCTCCCACATTAGCTAGGAATGCTCTTCCAAGTAGTAGAGAAGAATTCCAATTTAACTTGATGTCTAGGACATGAAAGTCAACTGGAACTAGGATATTACCAATCTGTACCTTAAGATCTCTGATGATTCCCAATGAATTCCTTCTAGAACAATCTACAAAGTAGAATGATTCCTTGGAATGTTCTACCTTTAGACCTAATTGGTCTGCCATAACCTTTGGTAGGATGCTGACTGATGCTCCTGTATCACATAGTGCATGTGAGAATTCAATGCCTTGCACTAGGCATGAGATAATGCACTCGCCAGGGTCACTATTCTTCTTCAATGTGATCTTCTTCATATCCTATATGATTTGATTGAACATCTTCTCAATGTCAGCCTCTGTTACTCTTGTCTCTCTGAAGAACATCCACAATCTGTGTGTGAAGTATGTCTCCTCAAAGGGTTTCTCTGCTGGAATCTTTAGAACTCTTTTCTTGAAATTTTCCAACTCCTTTGCATTAGCTTCCCTTTTAAAGTGCTTAGGAAGCTTCTCTTTCCTTTTTCTTAGGGTTCTCTTTGCACTTTCCTTTTTTATCTCCATAGGCTCTGATGTATCTTCAGCTTCTGGTGGGTTATTTGTAGGTTTGGGTTGGCCTCTGAGAGCATATAATTGGATTGCATCTATCCTTGCTAGTTGCACTCGCTGTTTAATGGTTGTATATCGATCGATGTTGGGTGTAGCATGTTGATCGATGCCTGGTTGGCCTGGGCGATCGATATCATCTTCGTGGGATCGATCGATGAAAGGGTGGAGTGGGTTTGGGTGCCTTGCTGCGAACTCTGCGTGTGTCATACTCCGGACTGGTCTATTCGTAGCAGTAGACTCTGTAGACTTCTTCGGTCGATGTGGTATCACGAACATCGATCGATAATCATCTTCCCATGTCGATCGATGATCATCGTCTGGCGTCGGTCGATACTAGTGAGAACTGCCGATAGTCATGGAGCTCTCAACTTCAAAGTCTCCTTCTTGAAGCTTCTCATGCCCATCCACTTGCCAGAAATCATCTACTGTGATGGCATTGATGTGGTGTCTGATGAGATCTTCCTCTCTCCCTTTTATTAAGGCTCCTTGCCTCTGAATAGCTTCTGCTGTTTGAATCACCTGTGTCTCTAGTTTCTTCACATGAGTGCTCAAGGTATAAAACTTCACATTCAGGCTATTATAAGCAGCATCTATATTTCCATTGAAATCCACAGTAAGCCTCGGCTGACCCTTTAGAACTGAATCAAGCATTGCTTCAATCTTGCTCTCCTGAGTAGGTGGTGGTGGATTATGGTAGAAAGAATTGTTGAGATTCTTGTTGTTGCTGTAGTTGATGTTGCTGAAGGGTTTCTGATATTGTGAATTGTGATTGTAGTTGCTCCTCTGACTGTTGCCATAGAAGTTCATGTTTCCACTCTGATTTCCAAGCCTTTGAAATCCTACATTGTAATTCACTTCTTCTTCATATCTTTCCTCATCAGTCTCTATAGCATCTACATTTTCTGCAAAGCTAACCTGCTTCCTTAGAAGCTTGTTGACACTGTCCAATTTGGTTCTCACATCGTCCAACTGCTCATTCCCAAGAGCATTGGCCAATTTCCTTCTCTCATGATCAGTGTTCTTGGTGCTGTTGCTAGTTGTCAAGTTCTCAATAAGTCTCACAGCCTCTCTTGGAGTTCTGGCGTTGAAGTTTCCTTCACAAGCTGTGTCTAGTGCTGTCTGGTAGGCCAGATCTAAACCTCTGCAGAAAGTGCTGAGTAACTGCACTTCGTTGAATCTGTGGTGTGGACAATCTCTCTGATAAAACTTGAAACAAACCCAACAATGTCTGAAAGGCTCTGCAGGCTTCTGCATGAATGTAGCAATCTTGCTTCTCAACTCTTCTGCACGTGCCTCATCAAAGAATTTAATCAAGAAAGCATTCTTGATATCCTCCCAGGATGTAAGAGATCCTGGTGGTAGTTGCTTAAGCCATTGCAAAGCTTCTCCAGTAAGAGAGTATTTGAAGAGCTTGCATAGTAGGTGGTCGGTTGGGACTCCATTAGCTTTGATAGCAGATATGAGATCCTCGTACCTCTCTAGATGGTCCATAGGATACTCATAGGATGCTCCACTGTAGGGTGTCTGTCCTACAAGTTTGTAGTACTGAGGCTTCACCTCAAAATCAGCCCTCTGTATGTCTGGAGGATGGATAGCAGATCTGTTAGCGTAGTATTGATCTGGACGGTTGTAGTCAGCCAGTGATCTGTTTCTGTTGGCTATTACGCAGCTCGGCGGTGGCTGCAGCAGCCTCAACTTCGGATCAGGGATTGCAGCCCCCTTATCATTAATTCTCTGACCTGCTGCATTACGCTGGTGACATTCTTGGTCACGCAGGTTACCTTCGTCGTCTCGATGAGTATCAGTGTTGCGACCATGTTTTGAGGCTCAGTATCGATCGATATGCGGATAGCGGCATCGGTCGATGTCGGATGAAAGATGTTGGTCGACGGGTACTGAAAAGTATCGGTCGATGTGGATGAACGGGTATCGGTCGATGTCAGATGAATGAGATCGGTCGATGTTGGTGAGCTGGTAGCGGTCGACGGTGTTTGAGACTCGGTAGACGGTTGTTGATGAATATCAGTCGATGCACAAGCGGGTGTATCGATCGATGTGGAACGAATCTGTTTGCGGATTGAACGTTCCAAAGCAGCTGGATCAGTAGACAAAAGTTCCTTGTTCTTTTTCCTTCTGGTTATGCTGGCCATACACCTGAAAAGAAAAGAAAAATTTTATTAGTAAAAAGTAGTAAAGTAAAAGAAAACCTAGACTTAAATAAAATCTAATGGCGATCAAAGCACCCAGGCAACGGCGCCAAATTTGATATGACTCAAATTACCCTAAGGATTGATTTATACTCTCTCAAATAAGAGGTCGAGTTGTAGTACTTAAGAATCGAATCCACAAGGAGCTAGGGAACACATTAGATCTTATTGTAACAAAGCTAGGTCAAAGATTTCAAAGCAGTAAATAACAAGTAAACTTAGAACTTGTGAGCAAGACAATTACTCAAATCATTGATTTGGGTGTTTAACAGACATGGTGAAGGCGTTAGACTTAGGATTACTATTCAGGTTATCAGGATTATAATAGTATGAATGCTTATGTGATATGCTTGCATGATATTATAGAATCCAACTATAGCAATAACTTTAACTGTCGTCCTAGGTTATCTATTACTAGAATCGATGAGACTCCCATTGGTGAAACATAGGAAGGTGTCGATCGACCTGCTGTCGCACGTATTGATCGACAGTGCCTCGCGTCAATTGATCGATGACTCTATAGGAGTATCGACCGATGCGCCTCTAGTAAGCTTTAAGTTCGAGGTTGATAACAGTTCGCTTAAGGAGTTTGCCAAATCAGCTGTCGCTTGTTTCCAGCAAATTTCTAAGCTCAAAGAAGATAGATCCAAGGATAGTATCCAATGTCATCATGTATAGGTTAGCTACTCTTATACAAGCATTAAGAGCAATCTTCTAAGATGAATATCACATGCTCAAGTACTCATATTTGGGGCTAATCCCTCAAAACCTATTTGAATCCTAAATCTAACAAAGGTGTTTACTCAGACATGGCCAAGCAAAACATCATAAGAATTAAATAAATTTGCATAGATAGAATAGATGGAAAATAGAGGTGTTCAAGAAAGCTCTCAATTGTAACTCTCTCTCTCTCACAAAAAAAATAGTATGAAAAACTCTCAAAAGACTCTCTATAAAAACTTTGAAGGACAACCTCTTCAAAACTCTAAAAACTATCTAAGCTCTCTCTTTGCCAAAACACTTAGGCAAAACTTAAATACTCAAAAATTAAGTTAAAACTCGTCAGGGGTATCTTGGTAAAATGGATGAAGTCTTGGAATTCAAGTCGGCTGTGACCACACCGGGCTTCTGTGTGTTAAATATCGATCGACACCACTGAAGGTGTGTCTATCGACGCGTCTCTCTGCGTGTCGACCTTGAGTGGTCGATATGGTCATCTCGGGATAAATATCTAAGATGCTCCAAAATGCTCCAAAAACATCATCTTTTCTCCAATCGCTCCTGAACCTTAATATGCTATCTAGACTCCAAAATGGATTAAATATATCCTAAAACTATCATATACCATGACTAAAATATGGTCAAATTCATGGTATATCAATGCTTTATCAAGGAGATATGTTCTAATTGCAACTATGGAGGCCAAGGTTTTGGGTTTTGAATTCGTCAAGGAGCTATACAAAGATGATCCAAACTTGGGAGAAGTGTTTGCGAGCTGTACTTCCAAGGCCAATGGGAAGTTCTACATACATGAGGGCTTTTTATTCAGAGACAAGCGGCTATGCATCCCACAATGCTCATTGCGAGATCTAGTAACTAGAGAGGCTGATTGAGGAGGTCTCATGGGGAACTTTGGAGTAGACAAAACATTAGCTGTGGTCAAGAAACACTTCTACTGGCCACACCTTAAGAAGACAGTTGAAGCTCATTGTGCTAGATGTGTTACTTGCAAGAAGGCCAAGTCCAGAGTACATCCACACGGCTTATACATGCCATTACCAATTCCCACTGCTCCTTGGGTTGATATCTCCATGGATTTTGTGTTGGGGTTATCCAAGATTCATCACAAGGTTCCATCTTTGTTGTGGTAGATAGATACTCCAAGATGGCATACTTCATACCTTGTGCCAAAGTTAATGATGCAACTCAAACTGCTGATCTCTTTTTCAAAGAGGTTGTGCGCTTACATGGGATCCCTACCGCCATTGTATCAGACCGAGATACCAAGTTCCTCAGTCACTTTTAGAGAACTTTGTGGAGGAAGCCAGGGACAAAGTTGTTGTTCTCTCCTACTTGCCATCCTCAAACTGATGGACAGACTGAGGTTTTCAATAGAACCCTTTAAGCCTTGCTTAGATCAACAACTGGCAGAAACTTGAAGAACTGGCTGGAGTGTATTCCTTTCATTGAGTTCGCCTACAACAGAGCCCCTCACTCAGCTACCAAGATGTCTCCATCTGAAGTTGCTTATGGGTTCAATCCAAAGACGCCCATGGACCTTAAACCACTACCACCAGCTGAAGTTGTTAGTCTCACTGGAGAAGAAAGAGCTGAATTCATAAAAGAGTTGCACAAGAAGGCTAAAAGCAACTTAGATCACAAGATGGATCAGTATGTTAAATCAGCCAACAAGGGTCGCAAAGAGCTCATATTTGAACCTGGAGAATGGGTGTGATTGCACATGAGACAGGAAAGGTTCCCAAAACAAAGAAGTTCTAATCTAGCGCCTAGAGGAGATGGCCCATTCCATGTCATTGAGAGGATCAACAACAATGCCTACCGCTTAGACCTACCAGGTTCGCTTAATGTATCTTCAACTTTCAATGTGACTGATTTATATCCTTTCTTTGCAGATGAACCAGTTTTGAGGTCAAAACCTTTTGAAGAGGGATGGAATGATGGGGACATTCCAACTGAACCAGACAAGGGAGAGCCGGACCTAACCAAACCAGAAATCCAAAGCTTACAAGACAATCTTACCAAGCCAAGTGAAGCTAGAGACGTTCCAATGCCTATTGTATACGAAGGTCCAATGACAAGACAAAGAGCAAAGGTGTTGCAACACAAGTTCAATGAGAGCATGATGATGGCGTATGGACAAGACAAACCCAAAGAAGAAGAGTCCATAATACTTGAAGAAGAAAAGCTTGCACATTCACATGAAGATGGACCGGATAAGCCAGCAAGAGAAGAAGACTTGTGGCCTTTAATTCCTAAGCAAGATCAGGTCCATCTAGTTACCATTTCCATCGTCCAAGCTCCTGGTTAAACGGTCAAGACTTTCCAAACCGAGAGAGAGCCCAATCCGCCCAATGTACGGCTATTTGATTTCATTAGTTGATTTGCTTTCCTAGTTTTCATTTTATTTGAATAAATTCAAGGCCATATGTTTAGTGTTTTCAGCACATTTCAAGGCACTTGTTTTGCCTTTTCATTTAGGTCCTACGAGTCTTGTGAGTCTGCTTTGTTTCAAGTTCCCACGAAAGGCATAGCTGCGTCAGACACTATATAAGTCCCATATGAGCAGATTGTATTCTTCACCCTAGATCAATAAACAAAACGAACTTTCTTCTCAAAGAAACCTTAAGGTTTTCTTGTAAAACTTGCTTGCTTTTTCTTGTTGAGACCAGTACCTTCAGGAACTATGTGTTGTGTTGTATCACGAGATTTTCATCCCTCATGTGGTGCACTTCGATCCATTGCCTCATCATCAACGATCTCCATTCAAACCGGTTCCACTTACTCGATTAGACCGAGTACTTGGACCACCCTCTTGTTGAATCCATTCATCACTCTGCATCAAGAGTCTTGTGGAGCCATTGTTGTTGGGGTCAAAATCTGTCAGGACGGAATCAACGCCAGAAAGTCTCCGGAAAATATTTCTGGAATTATAACCTTCGTATAATTTTTATTGAAAAGATTATACGACGAGTTGTGTCAAAATCAAACGTCAGAAACCTCTCGGAAAAAGTCCTCTTTGGAAAAAGAGAGATAAAATGAGTGCAAAAAACCTAAATCGAGTTTCAAATAAATTCCGAAAAGGAATCAGAAAACAAGAAATCTCGAGAAAGACTACTCTAAGCCTCAGAAAACGAGACGATTACGAAAGTTCGAATATCCGAACATACAAACAAATTCACCGAACAAACGAATCAAGCCAAGCAAGGCAACCAACTCGCCAAAATGGCGAGTTGGACCCAGAGACGAGACCAACTCACCAAAATGGAAGTTGGGCTCGAAAACAAGATCAACTCGCCAAATTGGCGAAATAGAGCACCTCCAACTCGCCAAAATAGCGAGTTGTACCAAGGATGATGGTTTTTCATGCAGAACTGCCCAGACGCGTCAGATGTTTGGACATGGATGGGGACCTTTTCGTGGTGCGATTGAGCTGATTGTTTAACATAATCTAGAGAATTGATTTAGCTTTCCAATGCCACGGTTTGGAGGCAACCCAACGGTTAGATCAGAAGTTATGCCCGTTTTACTGAAGAGTGGTCAGTCTGCCTCATGAGAGGATCAACTCGCCAACTTGGCGAAGTTGGAGCTCCCGAGACACTCCTAACTTCGCCAAGATGGCTAGTTAGAGGTCGAAACACTCCTAACCCGCCAAAATGGCGAAGTTGGAGCTCCCGAGACACTCCTAACTCGCCAAGATGGCGAAGTTGGACCAGAGACGAGACCAACTCACCAAAATGGAAGTTGGGCTCGAAAACAAGATCAACTCGCCAAATTGGCGAAATAGAGCACCTCCAACTCGCCAAAATAGCGAGTTGTACCAAGGATGATGGTTTTTCATGCAGAACTGCCCAGACGCGTCAGATGTTTGGACATGGATGGGGACCTTTTCGTGGTGCGATTGAGCTGATTGTTTAACATAATCTAGAGAATTGATTTAGCTTTCCAATGCCACCGGTTTGGAGGCAACCCAACGGTTAGATCAGAAGTTATGCCCGTTTTACTGAAGAGTGGTCAGTCTGCCTCGCGAGAGGGATCAACTCGCCAACTTGGCGAGTTGGAGCTCCCGAGACACTCCTAACTCGCCAAGATGGCTAGTTAGAGGTCCGAAACACTCCTAACGCGCCAAGATGGCAAATAGAGCTCCCGAAACACTCCTTACTCGCCAAAATGGCGAGTTGGAGCTCCCGAGACACTCCTAACTCGCCAAGATGGCGAGTTAATGCTTCCGAAACACTCCTAACTCGCCAAGATGGCGAGTTGGATCTTCCGAAGCGCTTCCAACTCACCAGGATGGCGAGTTTGAGCTACCGAAGCACCTCCAACTCGCCAATTTGGCGAGTTAGACCAGTCCGACTTGCCAATTTGGCGAGTTGGAGCTCCCGAAACATCACCAACTTGCCAATTTGGCAATTTGGACCAGTCCAACATGCCAATTTGGCGAGTTAGAGCTCCCGAAACACTCCTAACCCGCCAAAATGGCGATTTGGAGCTCCCGAGACACTCCTAACTCGCCAAGATGGCGAGTTAAAGCTCCCGAAATGCCACCAACTTGCCAATTTGGCGATTTGGACCAGTCCAACTTGCCAATTTGGCGAGTTGGAGCTCCTGAAGCACCTCAAACTCGTCAATTTGGCGGGTTGGGCCAGTCCAATTCGCCAAATTGGCGAGTTGGAGCTCCCGAGACACTCCTAACTTCGCCAATTTGGCGGGTTGGGCCAGTCCAATTCGCCAAATTGGCGAGTTGGAGCTCCCGAAGACTTTCAACTCGCCATCTTGACTAGTTTGACCAGTCAAACTCGCCAGATTGGTGAGTTGGATCAAATCATGTGCCTTCCGTTGGACCTCGACAGGATCAGTCCCTTATTTCGTCTCGAACTGAGTTACCGTTGGAGTCTTACGATAAAAACCGTCAAGGTCCATTCTCCCGAACGAAGTTCATAGTTTTCGTAAAACGACGACACCATATTCGTCCAAACTACATAGGAAGAATGAACTTCCTCGTCGAATCAACATCGTACCAAAGAGCGCGCTTTCAAAGAACTCGTAAAAATGTTCAAGTCGGAAGACGGTCCGAAGAGGCCTAGAACACGGCCCAAAACCACTTACAGTTCCATTTGAGATCAGATCAAGCCCAACGATGTCATGACGGTTTATATTACTTGTAGGATAAGATGAAATCTCATGAAATCGGAAAGATAAATATCAAGTTTCAAGATAATGACAAGGATCGAGAAGAAAAAGGAAAACTTCTGCGAAACGTTCAAACCGACCTAGAGGGCATATATAAAGGGAGCTGAAGCAAAGGACAAGGAGGGACAACTTAACTTAGACTCTAGAACTCTGCATTTAGAAACCCTATGCATTATTCTCGACATGCCTGTTTGTATGACTTGCGCTCATACCAAACGAACTCACCCAGGCAGTTCGATCTCTTGTTCAATTCTTTCTAACTGAACTATGTTCAGCTTGATCCTAAAAAGGGGTACGTAAGCAGCCTTTCATAAGGTCCAGTTCGAAATCTTTAAAACCTTTTTGGTATCTTTTTCGTCTTTGTTACTGATCTGCGTCTCAACCAGGTCTAGGGTTTCAGACGGCTTGAACTGGCCGAAATCTATTGCGGCCGTAGTTTTCATAACCTTTTGTAATGATGCAACGCTCTTACGCGGATTCGAAATAGGATCTATTTTTTCTATAATTTTTTTTTGTTATCCCTTCGTATTTTTGCATCTGTTTGGTCACTTGTCTTTGGCTCTCGCAAAGAATCAAGGACCTCAGGGAAAGTTAGGGTTTCTTGACTTCCCTTATTTTACGAAAATCGACGGTGCGAATTTCGGTTCCCACAGTTTAGCGCTAGAAGGAAGGGGGGTCGGATTACTCATACTCACAGCCGCAAAACGCTTGATCAAAACGATGTTTGGATATATGATAGATAAAATCGCAGCACTTAAAGCTCCTACGGCAAACGCTTACGCAAACGCCGCAGTACTCGACAAAATAGAAAACCTAGTCGCAACTTTTCGCCACAGAAGAGCACCGAAACGAGTCCGCGATTTCTCTGTCTAAACAGAAAGGACAACAATAAAATCCATCAGACCCCAAAAAATTGGGTCGTTACCGAGTTGGAGAAATCTCGGCCCGCAAGGGTTCAATTCCTAAAAACTTTTCAGAAAGATAATACTTGCTCTCTTCAAAACTGCGCGAAAGCCTAGAATACTCGCGGAAAAAGGAAGCACAGCAAATCGGTTAGACAACTCCCGCTGTACTTCTTCCGTATAATTTTCAGTTTACTCACGGAAAAAGAAGCACAGCAAACCGGGATCACAATTCCCACGGCTGTACTTCTTCCGGATAAATTTTGGAGATACAAAATTGATTTTTGTAAGGGCACTCGAAATCTAAAACGGTTGACGAGGACTAAACAAAGCGAAATGTGAGATCGTATCACTCTCCACGAAAACGTTTTCTGAAACCTAAGATTTCGTAAAAACTCAAAGGTCGCTTCAATAGTAACATATTCCGCGAGTTGTCCACGATTGTCGTCTAAATAGTTACGGAACAACATTCGTAAGAAAAAGTTCGACAATATTTTCCGAAACAGCTTTCGTCAAACTAAACTCGAAAATGCTTTACGAAATATTGTTCGCATAGTGAAACAAGTCAATATTTTACGATACGAGTTTTGTATAATAAAATTGAAAGAGTTTACGAAATTATCGCATCAACGTACAATCAAGACTGGAGTTGAACGCACCATCCAACTCGCCAAAATGTCGAGTTGGACCAGCCCCACGGTCTACTCCTTTGCGTTCTCTTTTGAATCTCGATCGAAACGCATTTCGTTTCATCTACGACGAAAACAAGTAAGACTCGCTAAACTCCTCGGTTTGCTCCTACTCGCCCTTTTGGGCATACTACTCGCCCTCTTGAACATCTTACTCGCCCTTGCCTCTTTCTTTTCGTTCTCCTTCGAATCTCTATCGAAACGTCTCTTGTTTCATCTCGACTGGAGTTACCACTCGAACTTTAGGATAAAAAAACCGTCAAGACTTGTTTGAGTTTGAGTTGAAAAACAGTCGGAAAGGTCTAAAGCACGACTAAAAACCCACTTACAATTTTAGACGAAATCGAGCCCAATGATATTATTGTGGGAACCGAAATTCACACAGTCGATTTCCGTTTAAATTAGGAAAGTTAGGAAAACCCTAATTTTCCAGAGGTCCCGGATCTCTGCGAGAGCCAACGACAAGTGACCAAATAAATGCGGAAAATATAAAAAAGATGATAAAACCAATTTATAAAGAAAGTAGATCTTATTTCGAATTCGCGTAAGAGCGTTACGATCATTACAAGAGATTATAAAACCTTCGGCCGCAAGAGCTGTCAGCGAGTAACCAAGTTCTAGCAGCCTAAAATCTTAAACCTAGTTGAGTCGCAGCTCGATAACAAAAGACGAAGAAGATATGAAAAAGGTTTTGATTGATTGATATCACTCAAATTACCCTAAGGAGTGACTTTACTCTCTCAAATAAAAGGTTCAGTTGTAGCACTTAGGGATCGAATCCACAGAGACTCTAGGATTACACAATAGATTGTTTAGTCTTCGAAATAAAGCTAGACAAACAAGTTTAAAGCAGTAAATAAAGGGTAATCAATCCTATACTTAGCATTAAGAACAACTAGATGAAGAACTATATTTTAAACACCCTAGCATTAAATTAATTGCAAAGCATGGTTAACCTTAATGAGAAACCTAAATTTAACAAGAGAAACTACTCAAACATATTCATTAGAGACAAAATCATGATGGTTTAAATAATACTTTTAATAGAATAATAAGAGAAACAAGAAAGAGTAGAGAAAATAAGGAGTTCAAGATCTTCTCGTATGCAGTTCAGATCTATCTCTCCATTCCTAAGCTCTCTCTCCAAGGTAGCAAGATGCTTCTCTCCAAATTAGGTCTAAAACTTCTCTAGGCAAGTCTGCCTCTAAAATAATACAAAACCCTATTAATATAGCCTAACAGGCGGCCAGGGACTTATTTGGTAGAAGTGAAACCCTAATGAGATGATTAGCTCATTTCATTCGTCATTAATTCTCGGAGGCCTTTCATATCGATCAATGTAGCAAGCTCCTATCGGTCGATGAATGTAGTCGTTCATCGGTCGATGCATCATGTTGAGCATCGGTCGATTAGCTCAAGTTATCGTTCCATTACAACCCTCCTCAAAGTATCCATTTCTGCTCCAAAATGGTCACATTTCACCAAAGAGTACCTGAACCTGTAAAATCTCATAAAAGACACTAGAAGTGTCCTTTTGTTTCCAAAAACATATAAAAATCATTGTTGAAAGTGGGTAAAATCCATGACTTATCAACTCTCCCAGACTTATCCTTCTGCTTGTCCTCAAGCAAATTTAAGGACATAGGTCTAGAAGAGGTTTCCAAATAGCGAGACTTAAACAACCTCTAACTCAAGATCATCACCTCAACTTTGTTGCAAGCCACATCAAAAATCTTTTAGCTTCAGAAGTATATTATACCATATCCTAGCTTAGCAACCAAGTTCATCTAGCCAACAACTTAGCAATCCTGTCTGACTAGCCCCTCTACTGATTTCATTTATGTGCAATCAAGTCTTGAGGGGGGTAACCGCTAAGCCGTGTTCGAATTCCTTCCTAAGTAATAACTTACTAGTCCTATAACATATATTTAAGTTTTTTTTTTTTTAATACTTTTGAGAGCTGAATATTAAATCTAAATTCGAAAATGAGAAAGAGAGGGTGATAAAACTATCTACAAAAGGCTTTACCATCTAGACTTGTTCGAAGCTTCCGATCCCATGTATACCAAGCCCCAAGACAAGCAGAGAATGTCAGGTTAGGTTGGAAATCAGCTTTGGTTCTTTCAGATGATCATGAAAAGTATTGTCATAGTGACCTGTGATCCACTTTAGCATCTATAGTACATTCTGCAGTTAACAAATTTAAGAATGGTGCTAAAGAGTGGTTAGAAAATAAGTAGAAATTGAAAAATATATCATTGTCTCGATTTGGTGCAGGATAAATTCTTTTTTTTTTTATATTTGAAAAAAATGAAGAATGCTTTAAAGAAATTTGAAAAAAAAATGAAGAATGCTTTAAAGAAATAAAACATAAAAATGTTAGTAACTACCTCCCCAGACTTAAACGACACTGTCCCCAGTGTTATTTAGTCTAAGTTTGGTGAAAAATCGAAAGAAAGATAAAATTGGATAGTTAATGACTAGAGTAACCGTACCTATTATAACTCGTATCGATCGATACCCAGGCATGGTTATCGACCGATAGCGGTTAGACAGAAGGTCATCAATTCGTCTGTCGGTGTCTAACCCGTCTGATCTGTCATTTGTTAGTTCTGTTAGACAGTCCAAACACAAGCAAATAGATAATAAGTCATGAAATAAAAATAGATAGTCGAAAGTAATAAATCCTAAAAATCCAAAATAGAAATAAAAAGAAAATAAAAATAAAAGTGTCTGGGAATAAGGGATAGAAATGTGAGGACTAGTCGGAGTCCTCTGCTGCCTCCTCGTCATCTGATGACGAGTCACGACGGTACTGATGCGATGGTCCTGGCGCTGCTGGATCATGGGCTCTGACGCTCCTCCTGCTCATGCACCTACAGTGAGACACTCTGGACCAGATGGCATGAAGAGCGTTTGCGACAAACCTCTGAAAGTCCCCATGGTCGCGCATCGGAATGTCTGGCATGATGGGGAAGTCGGGTAGTTGTGCCTCTGGCTGGCCCTGTGTAGCTGGTGCTCTGCGCTCTCCGGGAACTCTAAGTGGCATGTCCTGGAGGTTGCGGAGGAATGCCTCACCTGGCTGGAATCGGAGCCTGTCAATGCTCCCGTTGAAGTCTGTGATGTGGCGGGATGGCAGCTGCAGAAGACGGAGGCGGTATCCTCTCCTGAAACTCCAGAGCAAGCCCTCCTTCAGCCACTGGGCTGAAGACAGATGCGCCACGTCCAAGTAGGCGTGGGAGGTGCGTGCTGGCTCTCTAGTCAAGCGGATGCCGAGGTGCTGGAAGATCGGTGTAAGCAGGCTCCCGATCGTCTCCTTCTTCCTGCCAGTGCCATTGAAGGGCTTCATCTTCAGCGACACCAGGTGCTGAGCAAAGAGAGATCCCAGGTTGGGCATGGGCATGTTGCGGTCTGGGTCCAGGTCTTGCAGGTCTACAACTCCGTCAAGCGCAGTGAACAGTAGTGTAAGCTCGTCAATCCTCACCTTGTTGGGCTCCATCTTGCACAGCAAAGTGCTGGCAAGGCCCTGATGAAGTAGCGCAAGGTGGGATGACGGATATCAGTCTGAGTGACAGCCGTGCTCCAGTGGCCTGTGCCAATGATCCTCCAGAAGTCACCGATCATCGGAAACTCAGGGACACCCATAGCGGTGTTAGAAGGATCGAACCCGTAGATCTCGCAGATCTCAGCAACTGTGATCTGGTATCTGACACCTCTGGGGAAGAACGAGAGAACTCCGTCGCTCGCGTCGCGACCAGTGCCGGTGGTGTAGGTGAGGTCAGCTGTGGCGAGGAACTGTCGGACCACAGAGGGGTAGAGGTCGTAGGGGTGTGTGGCCATGGTGCCGAAACCAAGCTGGTTGATCATGTCCCTCAAGTCGGGCCAGATACCGAGCTGTCTGACGGTAGGCTCGTCGATGAAGCGGGTGGGAGCGATATCGACGAGCAACAATGCGTTGTAGAACAGGCTGTCGTAGTCATCCCAACTCTCCGTACGCCGACGATGGGTGCAGGCAGTGGAACGGACCGCTGTCTTCGGGTCGGGGTAAGACTCCACCGTCTGTATGGCCTTGGTAGGGTTCCTAGGCCATGGGTAGCGCTCATCGGGCTGTCGTGGCGGAGAGTGTGATGATGATGATGGTGTCGAGGAAGATGGTGGTGTGGGTGGTGCCCTGGAGGTGCTCGGGACATCGAGCCTCCTCTTAATCCTCCTCTCGTGTCTGCTGTCTCTCCGTGAACTCATCTGCAAACAAAAAAAATAAAAAGAATCATCCATCAGTAGGTGTAATCGATGGTACTTATATCAATTGATGCTCTCGATGAGAGATCGATCGATTCGGGTAGCTCGATATCGATCGATAGTCGTATATGACATCGATCCCTGAGCGTCGATATCGATCGATGCAACAACGACCGTGTCGATCGACACGACATCGCGAAACCTGCAACACCAAACTCATTCCAAATCGCAATTTCACAAATAACGAATGCAAAACGAACAATCCTATAACCAATTTCATCATACTAGCAACCTAAATCGACCAAATCCAAGCCTAATCGATCGATTTTGTTCTTGTCAAAACCTAGTCAAACAAAATCCGAAAAATAGATAATTTCGAGTTCATACCTTGTAGAATCGTTGAATAGATGAACAAATGAGATAGAGAAGTGAAAAACAAAGAGATTGAGGCAAGAAACGGCGAAAATCGACTTGGTTTCTAGAGAGAAAAATCGGTTTTTGGTTTTCGGGAGAGGAATGCGAAATGAGCGGATGAAAAGGCGGAAATCGGGGTTAATGACCCGCGGCCTCGATAAATCCGCATCGATCGATATGCCTAGACGCGTTTCGATCGATTTTAAGGCAATTCCTTATCTATATTTTTTTTAATGAAAATTAAAATAAAATAAAATAAAAAATTGAAAAATAAAAATGGAAACTAAATGCAAGAGTGTGTTGCCTCCCACTAAGCGCTTTATTTTTAGTCATTAGCTTGACTTAAAAATCTCTGTAATCATATTCGGGAATACCCAAACGTAAAGGTTTGACATTTTGTGGTTTAGCCCAGTAATGCTTCACTTGTTACCCATTCACCGTAAATTCTTCTCCTTTATCATTCATAAGGGTGATGGCTCCGTTTTGTCTGGCTACTGTAACTGTGAAACGTCCTGACCAGCGAGAACGGAGTTTTCCTGGAAACAAAGTGAGCCGAGAGTTATATAATAGAACTTGATCGTTGGCAGCAAAATGCCGGGAGACGATCTTCTTGTCATGGTAAGCTTTCGTCCGTTCTTTATATAGCTTTGAACTCTCATAAGCTAGTGATCGACCATGGATTTTACCCAATTTTAGCCATGGTCTATAGGTGTTTTTATATATATTTACTACAATATAGAGTCTGTTTAGAGTATTTACAGGTTCAGGTATGTTCTGGAGAAATATGGTGATTTTGGTGTCTTTTGGAGTCTTTTGAGTGCAGAGCTACGCAGACGCGTCAGATGTTTAGATATGTATGGAGACCTTCCCATGGTTAAATTGAGCCCATCTTTTGACACAAAGTAGAGCTTTGAGTTAGCTTTCCAATCCCACCGGTCTGAGGTCAATCCAACAGTTAGATCAGAAGTTATGCCCGTTTTACTGAAGAGTGGTCAGTCTGCCTCGCGAGAGAAGGCTGTCGAGAAGAGCATTGTATGTCGATCAATGCTACACCCATCAAATCGATCGACATGGATGCCAGGACGTGGGCCAAGTGTATTTTATGACTGATTTAAGCCCAGAAGTAATCACAAATTGCCAAGATGCCCCTGGACGACCTAAAATCCTATTTATGTTATTCTAAGCCATTGTTGACGGCTATGCTTCATACTATTCTAGAGAGAGAAAGCTTTGGATTGGAGAGAGATATCTGAGCACCTTGAGAGAGGGAAGATATTGAACTCCCTTTGTTTCTTTACTTTGTTCTTCTATTATTTATTCTATTGCAGTATTATTCAGACCATCATAATGTTTCTTATGAATATATTTGAGTAGTCCCATTGTTAGACTTAGGTTTCTCACAAGGTTGACTCATGTATTGCAAGTAAATCATTGTTAGGGTGTTTAAAATATAGTTCTTCATCTAGTTGTTCTTAATGCTTTGTTTAGAGAACCCATCAATCCCGATCTTAAGGCTCGCTGGAAGCAATATCGATCGACGCAACTATCGTTGTATCGGTCGATATTGTGAATGGTGCATCGATCGATATTTTATTGAATAATCGATCGACACTTTCTTATGATCATCGATCGATAGTTCATGATCCGAGATCCAGTTGAAGGTAATTTATTCGATTTAACCTAAAGTTTGAGTTCAGAACTATGAATAGTAAAAACCCTAATTAACTTGCATACTTGTCGAACCTGAGATAATACCTGAATCTAGCTGCCTTTTCTTCTGTTAACAACCTCAAATCAAATCAATCGAGCAACTGACTTCCTCACATTTAATTTACTGTTTTGAACTTACCTATCTAGCTTTACTTCGAAGACTAAACAATCTATTGTGTAATCTTAGAGTCCTTGTGGATTCGATCCCTAAGTACTACAACTGAACCTCTTATTTGAGAGAGTAAAGTCACTCCTTAGGGTAATTTGAGTGATATCAAATTTGGTGCCGTTGCCGGGGACTCTTTCGTATTACCATTAGACTAAGTTTAGAATATAGTCTAGATTTTACTTACTGTTTATTTAAAAGTTTTTCTTCTTTCCTTACTGACACAGGAACTTAAGAAGAGGAACACAAGTTCAGCCGAGCATCGATCGACTCGATGACGAAGTCATCGAGCGACGAATCGACGGAAAAATCGATCGACACTTCCATACTGGAATCGATCGACGCGGATCAACAAAAATCGATCGAGATGAGATAAACAAATCGATCAACGCCGACCAGCCGGAAGCAGGTAAATCTGTGCTTACCAATTTCAATTATGGGAAAGTAGTTCTAGGATATCTAGATAATCGAGTATGCAATGCATCACGTCAAATTAATTATAAACCTAGGGCTGAAATTCCTATTGGAATTGCCGTCTTTTTGAATGCTGGGTCGGAGAACCACCAAACGCTAGATTATAACAGACCTGATCGGTTTTACTCAACAGGTCTGCGATCCGCTCACCAGCAATTCAGAGGAAAGACTTTGAGCTGAAACCTAAATACGTCTCTCTAGTAGGTCAGCATCCCTTTCATGGTCTTCCTCATGAAAATCCCATAGATCATATCGAAGCACTTGAGGACCTTGTGTCTAACATCAAGATGCACGAGGTCTCTGAAGATTACTTATTCTGCAAGTTATTCCCGCACTCTCTCGCTGGGGATGCGATTCACTGGCTGCAACAACTGCAGCCAGGATCTTTGACTTGCTGGAGTGATATCAAGCGCGTTTTCCTCAAAAATTTCTTCGATGATGAACGGACCGAGGAATTTAGGAATAGGATCTATAATTTTTCTCAAGGCACTACAGAAGATTCTAAAGCTTCTTGGTTAAGATTCAAGGCCTACCAGCGAGACTGCCCACACCATGGTTTTTCTGAGATTCAGCTACTTAATATCTTCTTCAGAGGTCTCGACTGGACATACCAAGCTGCTTTGGACGCCATGAAGTCAAGGAAACTTCAAAACCAGGACCCCTGAAGAAGCTACGAGACTCATTGAAAATGTGGCGACTAGCACTAGTGCCAAGAAAACTGATCTTGAGAGGAAAAAGATGGCCAAGAATCCAAATGAAGATCAGATATCTGGGAAACTTTCTGACCAGCAGAGAAACCTATGCTCTATAAGAAGCTACGAGGCAGCAAAGACCCAAAAGAGCATGGAGGAATCTATGATGGGACAAGTTCTGAAAAACCAGCAGAAGATGAGTGTGAATTTCGATGTAAAATTGGATTCCATGTACGCTCATTTGCATGATAAGTTTAAAACTTTGAACCATCATGTTAAGAAATTAGATAGTCAAATTGCACATGACGCTGGATTTGTTAGAAGGGAAGAAAGATATCACCTTGGAAAAACTGATACCAACCCGCGACATCACGTTAGTGCAGTACTTTTGAGAAGCGGGAAGCAACTCGCCCCGAACGCTAGAGCAAACACTTCTTCAGAAGGAAGCACTGAAGCTCGAGAAATAAATAAACCCCTTCCAAACCCTGTGCTACTCTATAATACGAGACCAAAACTTTCTCAGAACAAAGATAGGACCAGAAATCCTCAAGGAACTGAGAAGTATGTAATCAATCTTGAGGAAAAGGAGGAAACCGTCGATATCAATCGATCTGAAGATCCAAATATCGGTCGATCTGAAGATACAAATATCGATCGATCTGGAAACGCAAATATCGATCGACAGACTCACAAGAGTTCGGGACTAAATTCAACACCCGCTGGACCAACTATAGAACGGGTGTATAATATGTTACCTCCCTTCCCTCCCAGTAAGTCCAACACTAAGCGTGAAATAGACAGAGAAATCTGTAGAAAAGCATTCGAAAGGATCAAAGTGGAGCTGCCACTAATTGATGCCCTTAAAATTTCACCCACAATAAGGCAATACGTTAAAGGGATGAAAACTAAAAGCTTTTCAACAGACAAGCGCAGTGTCATGATGATCTCTGAGGAAATTAGTACTATAATCCAAAGTGAAACCCCAGTCAAAAGCCCTGATCCCGGTAGTTTCGTTCTAAATTGTACCATTCAAAATAAGCAATTTCCAAGAGCACTTTGCGATCTAGGCTCTAGTGTAAATTTAATGCCGCATTCCGTTGCGACATCCCTTGGATATACTGAATTTACACCGGCCAATATCCAGTTAGTTCTCGCTGATAGATCTGTTAGGATTCCGGAAGGAGTGCTTGAGGATGTACCTGTGGAAATTGATGGATGCCCCGTACCAACAGATTTTGTCGTACTTCATTACAAGAATGAACCTAGGGATCCGATCCTTTTAGGAAGACCATTCCTTGCTACCGAAAATGCAATTATCGATGTCAAGGAGGGACGAATCAATCTTAACATAGGAAATATTCAATTGCGATTTGATATGGAGAAGATTTTGACACGTCCTCTAATAGATAAACAATCCTCTTACGTAGATGAAATCGATGAGATGATTCAAGAGTCTTTTGAAGACTCGCTATCCGATGACAATCTAGAGGATGTACCTATGTTTACCCAAAATGAAGTGTTCAGCATGGACAACAGAACAGATGAATATGATCATCTGATGGATGCAAGCCGTGAGACCACGGATATTGAAAGCAAAGAAGACGACGAGTCAAAAATCGATATCAATCGATATTTGCAAAATACCATCGATCAATAACCGTCTTCTCTGGGAAATCTATCTAAGGAAAAAGCACCCAATGTGGAACTAAAGCCATTACCTGCTGGACTCAAATACGCTTTCCTCTATGATAACTCCTATCCTGTCATAGTCAATGCAAACCTAACTAGCGAAGAGCTAACTTTGTTGCTTAATAAGCTGCGCAAGTATCGCAAGGCTCTCGGGTATTCACTCGATGACATTCCTGGAATCTCGACCAATTTATGCATGCATAGGATACACTTGGAAGACGAGTCGAAATCATTTATTGAGCATCAAAGAAGACTGAATCCAAACCTGAAAGATGTGGTGAAGAAAGAGATAATGAAGCTTCTGGAAGCAGGAATTATCTATCCGATTTCAGACAGCAACTGGGTCAGTCCGGCACATGTGGTTCCCAAGAAAGGAGGAATTACAGTGGTAAAGAATGATAGAAACGAGCTAATCCCTATGAGGACTGTTACTGGCATAGGATGTGCATAGATTACAGGAAACTCAACGCTGCTACGAGAAAAGATCATTTCCCACTACCCTTCATAGATTAGATGTTAGAAAGGCTTGCACACCACAAGTATTACTGCTTTCTAGATGGGTATTCAGGATTTTTCCAAATTCCTATCCATCCGGACGACCAAGAAAAGACCACATTCACTTGTCCATATGGTACCTTCGCATACCGCAGGATGCCCTTTGGGCTTTGTAATGCTCCTGCTACCTTCCAAAGATGTATGATGTCTATCTTTACAGATATGATCGAGGATTTCATGGAAGTCTTTATGGATGATTTCTTGGTGTATGGATCTTATTTTACATCATGCCTTAACAACTTGTGCAAAGTATTAGAAAGATGTGAGGAGAAGAATCTTGTCCTCAATTGGGAGAAGTGTCACTTTATGGTCAATGATGGAATTGTTTTGGGGCACAAGGTCTCGTCAGCCGGTATAGAAGTAGATCGAGCTAAGAACGAAGTAATGACCAGTCTGCCGACACCTTCCAACGTAAAAGACGTGAGGAATTTTCTTGGGCATGCTGGTTTCTATAGGAGATTCATAATGGACTTTAGCAAAATTTCTAGACCTCTAACAACTCTCCTGTGCAAAGAAGTTAAATTCGACTTCACTCTGAATGTCTAAAAGCTTTTCGAAGATCAAGTCTTCTCTAAGTAACCGCCCTATCGTGCAAGCTCCTGATTGGAGTTTACCTTACGAAATAATGTGTGACGCCAGCGACTATGCTGTAGGCGCAGTACTTGGACAGAAAAAGGACAAGAAATGTTATTTACTACGCTAGTAGAACTCTCGATGATGCGCAGAGAAAGTATCCAACAACAGAGAAGGAGCTAATGGCTGTTGTATATGCTTTGAAAAGTTTCAATTCTACATAGTTGGTTCTAAAGTAGTTGTCCACACTGACCATGCTGCTATAAAGTACTTGATGCAAAAGAAAGATGCAAAGCCAAGGATTTTGCGATGGATTTTGCTCCTACAAGAATTCGACATAGAGATCAAAGATAAAAAGGGAGTAGAAAATGGAGTTGCTAACCATCTTTCACGAATAAAAACGGATGACGACACTCCAATCAATGATTCCTTCTCCACAAAAAACGTCTATCAAACAGATTCAAGGTTTATCAAGATCGTGCCTATTATCTGAGAAAGCATCGATCGACACTCAAAACGAGGTATCGATCGATACCCCAGACGACCATCATGATAAGACTCAAAATGGAAAAGTGATAGTTGACGTAGATATCAATGTCGCTCCCCACCTTATGAAAGCCAATCAAGGTTCTCTCTGTTGCAGAAAATCTAGTCGAGGGGTGTGTGCATTGACCGCAACCAGTTCAGATAGGCCATGGTATGCCGATATAGTGAACTATCTTGCTGCTGATGTGGAGCCAGAAGATTTAAAAGGATACACCAGGAAGAAATTTCTGAGAGAAATCCAAAGATATCACTGGGATGAGCCTTATCTATATAAGCATTGTTCTGATAGTATATACAGACGCTGCGATGCAGACTCTGAAGTTCCAGACATCATATTCCACTGCCATGGATCTGATTATGCCGGGCATTTCGCAAGTGACACGACAGTGTCTAAAATCCTTCAAGCAGGTTTATGGTGGCCAACTATTTCGAGATGCTCACGCTTATGTCGCACAATGCGATAGTTGCCAACACAGAGGAAAAATAAGCAAAAGACACGAAATGCCACAAAAAATCATACTTGAAGTAGAAGTGTTTGACTGCTGGGGCATCAACTTTATGGGCCTGTTTCCTTCCTCGTACGGAAATAAATATATCCTGGTCGCTGTTGATTATGTATCTAAATGGGTAGAAGCAATATCATCCCCTACAAATGATGCTGCTGTGATCGTAAAACTCTTCAAAAGTATAATTTTTCCTAGATTTGGAATTCCTCGAGTGGTAATAAGTGATGGAGGCTCTCATTTTATCAACAAGGTGTTTGAAAAGCTTCTTAAGAAGCATGGAGTCCATCATCGAGTAGCTACACCTTATCACCCTCAGACCAGTGGGCAAGTGGAAGTCTCGAAGAGACAAATCAATGAAATCTTGGAAAAGACAGTAGGAAAAACAAGGAAAGATTGGTCTGCAAAACTTGATAATGCACTTTGGGCATACATAACTGCATTTAAAACACCACTCGGAACTACACCATTTCACTTGCTTTATGGGAAAGCATGTCACCTTCCGGTGGAGATAGAACACAAGGCAGCATGGGCCGTAAAGATGTTAAATTTTGACATCAAGCCTGCTAAGGAAAGAGATTGATACAGCTCAATGAATTAGATGAAATCAGACATCATGCTTATGAGAATTCGAAACTGTACAAGGAAAGAACAAAAACCTATCACGATAAGAAAATCATCTCTATACATTTCGAACCAAATGACCAGGTGCTTTTGTACAATTCTCGTTTGGCAATATTTCCTGGAAAATTGCGCTCACGCTGGTCAGGTCCCTTCACTGTTAAAGACGTCCGCCCATATGGAAGCATCGTGCTAGTAAAATCTAAAGGAGAAGAGTTCATGGTGAACGGACAGAGGGTAAAACATTATTGGGCGAACGAAGAGATACCAGACAAGCAAATTACATGTCTAGAAATGCCACCTACCGATTGATATGACATGATAGTCAAGCTAACGACTGAAAATAAGCGCTGAGTGGGAGGCAACCCACAATTAGGTTTGTTTAAATTTGGTTTTATTTTGATATAGTACTGATTTTTCGTTTTTAGTTATTGCAGGTAAAAGAAAAAAAAACAGATCCAAGTAGGTGATTGCTCAGCACATCGACCGATGAGACTTGTTGATATCGATCGACACATACCTATCAGTGACGATCGACGATGGCGACTCACCATCGATCGATACGCACTTCGGTCAGGTATTTCGTTCTAATTTTTCCGATATAAGTATATTTCATTTTTGCATACGCCTTCACTGGACTGGTTATACACTGAGGACAGTGTATGATTTAAGTCTGGGGGGAAGATTACTGATGCTGTTTACCTTTTGACTTCATTTAAAATGTTTTCAAAAAGTCTTTATTGAGTCAAGAAGGGGATGATGATCTAATTCGATTTATTACTTGTCATCTAACCACTCTTTAGACCAGTCTTAGATTTACTGAGTGCAGAAGTATTAGAGATACTAAAGTGGATCAACCTGTCAACTATGTTTGCACTTGCTGGGAGTGTTTGAAGGAACCAAAGCTGATCTCCAACCTAATTGAGCTCAACTTTGCTTGTCTTGGGGCTTGGTATACATGGGATCGGATTCTTCAAACAAGTCTGGAAGGTAAAGCCTTGTGTAGATTTATCACCTTCTCTCTCTCCATTTCGACCCTAGATATATAAGTAGAGATAAAAAAAAAAGAAGAAAAGAAAAAAAATAAAATAAAAAGAAAATAAAAAAATATAAATATATATATGTTTTTAGTTAGGTGGAATCCGAACATGACTTGGTAGCTACAACCATTAAGGCTTGCTTCATAAGGATTCCAACAAAAAGAATTCGAACGGGACTTGGTGGCGGCAATCATCAAGGTTCGATTCATATGAATTCTTGGATATAGGTCAAAAAGAAGTGAACAGGATTTGGTGGCAACCACCATTATGTCTTGATTCATGGAAGCCTGTCCAATTTTGGTCAATGATCCTGCAATGGAAGCAGATTTTTACTAAGAGAGAAATGAGTAGAGAGAGAGGATAGGAACTAACTTTTACGTGCAGTTCCAGATACTTGTTTGAGAATCCTTGAATCTTGTGATCGATACTCCCAAGGTAAAGCCTACACTTTTATTTATGTTTAAAAATGAGATCAGTAGAGGGGATTGTCAGACAGGATCTGTAAAGTTGTTGACTAGGTGAATTTGGTTGCTATACTAGGATATTGTATAATGTGCTTCTAATGTTAAGATGTTTAAGATTTGGCTTGCACTATTAGAGAGATGGTGACTAAGTTTTTAAAATCTTTTGAGCCCCCGCTGTTTTCAAACCTCTTTCAGAGAGACTGCCTGTTGGTTTTGTTTGAGGACAAGCAAAAGGGTAAGTCTGGGGGAGTTGATCGACCATGGATTTTATCCATTTTTAGCCATGGTCTATAGGTGTTTTTATATATATTTACTACAATATAGAGTCTATTTAGAGTATTTACAGATTCATGTACGTTCTGGAGAAATATGGTGATTTTGGTGTCTTTTGAGTGCAGAGCTGTGCAGACGCGTCAGATGTTTAGATATGGATGGAGACCTTCCCACGGTGCAATTGAGCCCAACGGTTAGATCAGAAGTTATGCCTGTTTTACTGAAGAGTGGTCAGTCTGCCTCGCGAGAGAAGGCTATCGAGAAGAGCATTGTATGTCGATCGATGCTACACCCATCAAATCGATCGACATGGATGCCAGGGAGTGGGCCAAGTGTATTTTATGACTGATTTAAGCCCAGAAGTAATCAAAAATTACCAAGATGCCCCTGGACGACCTAAAATCCTATTATGTTATTCTAAGCTATTGTTGACGGCTATGCTTCATACTATTCTAGAGAGAGAAAGCTTTGGATTGGAGAGAGAGATCTGAGCACCTTGAGAGAGGGAAGATCTTGAACTCCCTTTGTTTCTTTACTTTGTTCTTCTATTATTTATTCTAGTGCAGTATTATTCAGACCATCATAATGTTTCTTATGAATATATTTGAGTAGTCCCATTGTTAGACTTAGGTTTCTCACAAGGTTGACTCATGTATTGCAAATAAATCATTGTTAGGGTGTTTAAAATATAGTTCTTCATCTAGTTGTTCTTAATGCTTTGTTTAGGATTAATGATCCTTGACCTAGATCTTAGGATTAATTTGGATAACTGAGAACTTAGCAAATTCCTGAAAACTAAACTAGTTTGTTCTAATCTGACTGAGAACATATGAGAGTTGTTCATAGTCAGATTTGAGAACCCATCAAACCCGATCTTAAGGCTCGCTGGAAGCAATATCGATTGACGCAACTATCGTTGTATCGGTCGATATTGTGAAAGGTGCATCGATCGATATTCTATTGAATAATCAATCGACACTTTCTTATGATCATCGATTGTTAGTTCATGATCCAAGATCCAGTTGAAGGTAATTAATTCGATTTAACCTAAAGTTTGAGTTCAGAACTATGAATAGTAAAAACCCTAATTAACTTGCATACTTGTCGAACCTGAGATAATACCTGAATCTTGCTGCCTTTTCTTCTGTTAACAACCTCAAATCAAATCAATCGAGCAACTGACTTGCTCACCATTTAATTTACTGTTTTAAACTAACCTATCTAGCTTTACTTCGAAGACTATACAATCTATTGTGTAATCTTAGAGTCCCTGTGGATTCGATCCCTAAGTACTACAACTGAACCTCTTATTTGAGAGAGTAAAGTTACTTCTTAGGTTAATTTGAGTGATATAAGCTTGATGTCTGATTTCATCTAGCTTGTTGAGTTGTATGAGTCTCTTTTCGGCAGCAGTTTTGATGTCGAAATTTAGCAATTTTGTTGCCCATGCTACTTTATGTTCTAATTCAACGGGTAAGTGACAAGCTTTTCCGTAGAGTAGATGGAAAGGAGTTGTTCCTAGAGGAGTTTTAAATGCAGTTCTGTAAGCCCAAAGTGCATTATCTAGCTTTCGTGACCAATCTCTTCTGGTGATCCCAACGCTTTTCTCCAGAATCTCTTTGATTTGTCTGTTAGAGACTTCTACCTGCCCACTTGTCTGTGGATGGTAGGGTGTGGCAACTCTGTGGTGAACTCCATTTTTCCTAAGTAGATTTTCGAAAACTTTGTTGATGAAATGGGTACCACCATCGCTTATTACTACTTGAGGAACTCCAAATCTAGGGAAAATAATGCGCTTGAAGAGTTTGACAACAACAGAAGCATCATTCGTAGTTGTGGCTATAGCTTCAACCCATTTGGAAACATAATCAACAGCAACTAAAATGTTTATGTTCCCATATGAGGAAGGGAAAGGACCCATAAAATCTATCCCCCAATAGTCAAAGACTTCGATTTCCAGAATGAACTTCTGTTCCATTTCATGTCTTTTGCTAATTTTTCCTCTTCGTTGACACCTATCACATTTTACGATATAGGCGTCAACATCGCGGAACATGGTAGGCCACCAAAATCCGGCCTGAAGGATTTTAGATACTGTTTTGAAAGTTGCGAAATATCCGGCATAAGAAGATCCATGGCAGTGGAATATGATGTCCGACACTTCAGCGTCTGCAACACAGCGTCTGTAAATTCCATCAGCATATTGCTTGTAGAGATATGGTTCATTCCAGTGTTATCGCCTAACTTCTCTGAAGAACTTCTTTCTGTTATAATTTTCAGTCCTTCTGGTTCGACGTCAACAGCTAAATAGTTTACTATGTCAGCATACCAAGGTTGTGTCTGAATTTTCTTTCAACAGCGTGCACTTCCTGATCGGGGTTTTTGCATCTATCAGGAGTGTGCGGATCAGCGGTGATATTGTCGGCTACGGTGATAGTCACATTGAAGGATATCTTAAATGAAACTTTACTTAAGTCAAAACTGTTTTCGCAGTTTGCTGGTGCGTCTGTCTTATTATCGGTCGATTGCGCGGTCGACTCATCGATCGACATGTCATCAGTCGTATCGATCAATTTATCGTTTGTGTCATCGATCGACATAGAGTCAGTTATATCGATCAATTCATCACTTGATTCATCGACTGATATGGATTCAGATGCAAGATTTATCTGAATGTCGATTCCGCCAGGTATACACCTTCGGCTGGCAGGAAATCATCGATAGGAATGTTGTCGTCGACTTTTATCCGAGAAAGGTGATCAGCTACGCTGTTATCTACTCCTCTTTTGTCTTTGATTTCCATGTCAAATTCTTGGAGTTAGAATGATCCATCAGATAAGTCGTGGTTTGGCATCTTTCTTCTGCATAAGGTACTTTATTGCTGCGTGATCGGTGTGAACAATAACTTTCGAGCCAACAAGGTAGTTTTGGAATTTCTCGAAAGCGCACAAGACAGCAAGTAATTCCTTTTCCGTTGTGCCATAATTTCTCTGAGCGTCGTCCAGAGTTCGGCTCGCGTAGTAAATAACATGAAGTTTTTTATCTTTACGCTGCCCTAACACTGCTCCTACTGCGAAATAACTTGCATCGCACATAATTTCGAAAGGAAGACTCCAATCGGGTGCTTGCACAACGGGAGCAGTTATCAACGCCTTTTTTATTTTATCAAAAGCTCGCTGACATTCTGGAGTGAATTCGAATTTAACATCCTTGCAGAGGAGTGTTGTTAGAGGTCTGGCAATTTTGCTGAAATCTTCTATAAACCTTCGATAAAATCCAGCATGCCCAAGAAAACTCCTTATGTCTTTTATGTTAGTTGGTGGAGGTAAACCAGTCATTACTTCTATCTTCGCTCGATCTACTTCAATTCCAGCAGCAGATACCTTGTGTCCAAGAACAATTCCATCGTTAACTATGAAATGGCATTTTTCCCAATTTAGAACAAGGTTCTTCTCTTCGCATCTGGCTAGAACCTTACAGAGGTTATCGAGACAACTTTTGAAATCAGATCCATTGACTGAGAAATCATCCATAAAATCTTCTATCATATCAGAGAAGATAGACATCATACAGCGTTGGAAGGTAGCGGGGGCGTTACACAGGCCAAATGGCATCCGACGGTAGGCAAATGTTCCATAAGGGCATGTGAAGGTTGTCTTTTCTTGGTCATCCGGATGAATTGGAATTTGAAAAAAATCCAGAATATCCGTCAAGAAAAAAATAGTATGGATGATTGGCTAATCTTTCCAACATTTGATCGATGAAAGGTAAAGGAAAATGGTCTTTCCGCGTTGCGGAGTTTAGTTTCCTGTAATCGATGCACATACGGTGTCCAGTTACTGTTCTCTTTGGAATAAGTTCTTCTTTGTCGTTCTTGACCACAGTAACGCCTCCTTTCTTAGGCACCACGTGAACTGGGATCACACAATTGCTATATGAGATTGGATAGATTACACCGGCATCGAGAAGTTTGATAATTTCCTTTTTAACAACTTCTTTCAGTTGGGGTTGAGTCGCCTTTGATGTTCTATTGATGACTTTGATTCATCTTCAAGATGAATCCGATGCATACACAGGTCGGGGGAAATTCCTGGGATATCCTCAAGAGAGTATCCGATTGCTTTCCTATGTTTTCGCAGTTTATTCAACAATAAAGCGAGCTCACTGTTTGTAAGATTCCCATTTACGATAACGGGATAAGTGTTGTCAAAAAGGTAGGCATATTCGAGTCCGGCAGGAAGGGGTTTCAATTCCACCTTAGGTGCATTTTCCTTGATCGGATTGCCTATCGAAAATGGTTGTCGATCAACAGCGTTTTGCAAATATCGATCGATATTTATCTCGGAATCATCTTCATCATTTGTTGTATCTTCATTTCGTGCATCCATCAAATGTGCATAATCATCCATACGGTTATCTATGCTGAATACTTCTCCCTGAGCAACCATGAGCACATCTTCGATGTGGCTTTCAGAGAATGAATCTTCAAAAGATTTTTGGGTAAGCTCGTCGATATCATCGACATAGGAGGATGATCTATCTATCAAAGGGCGCGTCATTACTTTTTCCATGTCGAACCTCATTGGAATGTTTCCAATGTTTAGACAGATGCAACCTTCTTTGACGTCAATTATCGCATTTGCGGTTGCAAGAAATGGTCTTCCCAAGATAATGGGGTCTCTGGGTTCGTTCTTGTAGTGAAGTACAACGAAGTCCGTTGGTACTGTGCATCCATTGATAATTACGGGCAAATCCTCAAGTGCTCCTTCCGGAACTCGAACAGATCGATCAGCGAGAACTAGTTGGATATTTGCTGGAGTGAACTCTGCATACCCGAGGGATATTGCGACAGAGTACAACATCAAATTCACGCTAGATCCAAGATCGCAGAGGGCTCTTGGAAACTGTTTATCTTGGATGGTGCAACTAAGAACAAAACTACCAGGGTCGGGTTGCTTGATCGAAATTTCGCCTTGAATTATAGCACTGACTTCTTCGGAAATCATCATGATACTACGTTCTCCAACTTTTAAACTTTTAGTTACCATATCTTTAACGTACTTCTTTAGCGTTGGGGAAATTTTGACAGCATCACTTAATGGCATCTCAACTCTGATCCTTTCGATTGCTTTCTTACAGATTTCTCTGTCCAATTTACGCTTAGTGTCGGACTTTCGTGGAGAAAAAGGGGGAATCGGGTTATAAACCCTTTCGATAGTCGGTCCAGCTGGCGCTGAATCTCTTTTCGTCTTAGGGGGTTGATGTCGATCGATATTGTTTTCATCATATCGGTCGATATTAACTTCATCCTCCGAATCTTCCTCGTCTTCTGGAATATCAATCACAACTTCTTCGGTGTTTTGACTACTTTTTTCTTTGCCTTTGTTTGGTGAAGGTTCCG
This sequence comes from Brassica carinata, assembly GCA_016771965.1. NCBI lineage: Eukaryota > Viridiplantae > Streptophyta > Magnoliopsida > Brassicales > Brassicaceae > Brassica > Brassica carinata. Next base: position 14,346,896 of record CM028687.1, on the reverse strand, counting down.
CTCTACTGGCATGGAATAGCACAGGGTTGGGGATGGGTTTGATCTCTTCTCCATAATTTTCTTTTGAAGAAGGTTTTTCCTTAACTTTCGGAATAAGTTGCTTTCCACTTCTCAAGAGTACAGCACTAACTTGACGTCTTGGGTTCATATCAGTTCGCCCAGGAAGACGTCCTGCTTCCCTCTTGATAGCGATTGCGTTTTCAGCGACATCACCTTCTAATCGTTTAACTTGTTCACTTAGAGGATCTAATTTCTTAAATAGCTCACGATGAATAACGTTTAGTTTGGTATCCATTTCGCTTTCTATTTTCCGATTTCCCGTGAAAACTTGGTTTAACCTGGAGTCAGTTTTTCTTTGATGGGATTTGATTAGGGCATCATAGTTTCGGGTGAAACTATCTTCGTCCGGGCGTAAACTTGAGACTTACTCTTTTCGATAGAAAACAGTTGTCTTTCAGAACAACTATCCTCATTTGGAAGAGTTTGTTTAAGTTTCTTTTCCTTCACGATTGAGTGTAGAGAGTCCAATGACTGCCTGATTTCAGCTAATTGGAGCGTGTTCCTGGACGTAGCTCTGTTTTCCCTATCACTGATCTCATAGGATTTTCCCAAGGCTATGTTTCTGATCAAACACTTTGCTTTACTAGGATTCCTGGTGCTAAAGTTTCCTTCACTTGCGGTATCCAGCGTGATTTGGTAACGAAGGCTGATGCCTCCGTAAAAGAAGTTTACGAGCGGCGGTTCTGAGTAACCATGGTGGATACAGTCACGTTGATAGCCTTTAAATCTGATCCAAGCGTTTTTAAACGATTCGCGTGGACCCTGAGCTAAGTAAGATAACTTTTCTCGTATATCCCAATAGCGAGCGTCATCGAAAAATTGATTTATGAAAGTGTTTCTGATTTCCTCCCAGCAAGTTAACCAGCTGGTATCTGATTCAACCACTTTCTGGCTTTTCCCTCAAGAGAAAAAGAAAAATGTTTGCAGCGATTGTAATCATCAGAGACTAGACCTTCTAGGTATTCGATGTGCTCATGGGGGTGCTCCAAAGCAGATCCACGGAAAGGCTTATTTCGCACCAAAAGAATAAAATCAAGGTAGAGTTTTGATTTTCTGGTATCACCTTCTGGTACTTTGATGGACGACCTATTGGAATAGGTCTTTATGGGGTCTAAGTAGTCTTTCAAAAAAAATTCTGGTTCCTCATCTTCAGAGGAAGATTAATAAGTTTAATAGGGATTTCGTTTCCCTGTTCATCAGCAAATTCAGAAATTGTGTTGCTTATGTTATCAGTTGGTTTGCCTAACACTACTTCCTCATTAGCAAGATCGGTAAGAAAACACTTACCTGCCTCCGGCTGGTTGTTATCGATCGATGTTCGGGGCGGTATGTAGGTCGATTCCTCGCTCGACGTATCGCTCGATGTTTTTGTATTCGTGTCGATCGATGGGCTGCCGAAATTTATATTTTCCATTCTTAGGTACCTGTAAGAGCACAATAAGAGGAAAAGATTTTAGTAAATACGAAAGTAAAGTCTAGACTATATTCTAAATTAAATCTAATAGTAATAAGAAAGAATCCCCGGCAACGGCGCCAAATTTGATATCACTCAAATTACCCTAAGGAGTGACTTTAATCTCTCAAATAAGAGGTTCATTTGTAGCACTTAGGGATCGAATCCACAGAGACTCTAGGATTACACAATAGATTGTTTAGTCTTCGAAATAAAGCTAGAAAAACAAGTTTAAAGCAGTAAATAAAGGGTAAGCAAGTAATTGTTTGATTGAATGGTTTAGGTTTTAAGAAAGAGGAAGAAAAGCTAGATTTAGGTTATTTCTCAGATGTAACTAGCATGCAGGGTATCTGGGGTTTTTAATATTCATAGTTCTGAACTCAAACCTTAAGTTTAAATCAATGATTGATTGTCTTCAACTAGATCTTAAGTCATCAACTATCGTTCGATGAGTATAAGAAAGTGTCGATCGATTGTTCTATATGAATATCGATCGATACACCTTTTGCAATATCGTTCGACAAGCGGATTGCTTATCGATCGATATTGTTTCTAGCGAGCTTTAAGATTAGATTTGAAGTGGTTCTCCAATCTTACAAAGAGGCCACTTTCGTGCACTCTAGGTAAAGTTGGAACATACCAGCTTTGGTTTTCAGGGATTTGCTAAGTTTTCACTTATCCAAATTAATCCTAAGATCTAAGACAAGGGTGATCAATCCTATACTTAGCATTAAGAACAACTAGATGAAGAACTATATTTTAAACACTCTAGCATTAAATTAATTGCAAGGCATGGTTAACCTTAATGAGAAACCTAAATCTAACAAGAGAAACTACTCAAACATATTCATGAGAGACAAAATCATGATGGTTTAAATAATACTTTTAAATAGAATAATAAAAGAAACAGTAAAAGAGTAGAGAAAAATAAGGGAGTTCAAGATCTTCTCTGTATGCAGTTCAGATCTGTCTCTCCATTCCTAAGCTCTCTCTCCAAGGTAGCAAGATGCTTCTCTCCAAATTAGGTCTAAAAGTTCTCTAGGCAAGTCTGCCTCTAAAATAATACAAAACCCTATTAATATAGCCTAACAGGCGGCCAGGGACTTATTTGGTAGAAGTGAAACCCTAATGAGATGATTAGCTCATTTAATTTGTCATTAATTCTCGGAGGCCTTTCATATCGATCGATGTAGCAAGCTCCTATCGGTCGATGAATGTAGTCGTTCAACGGTCGATGCATCATGGTGAGCATCGGTAGATTAGCTCAAGTTATCGTTCCATTACAACCCTCCTTAAAGTATCCATTTCTGCTTCAAAATGGTCACATTTCACCAAAGAGTACCTGAACCTGTAAAAGCTCATAAAAGACACTAGACGTGTCCTTTTGTTTCCAAAAATATATAAAAATCATGGTTGAAAGTGGGTAAAATCCATGACTTATCATTGATTTCGGACTGAAACTTGTTGAAAGGCTGCTTACGTACCCATTTCGAGGATCAAGCCGAACGTAGTTCAATTTATAGATCTGGACAGGAGATCGAACTGACTGGGCGAGTTCCTCTAGTAATTGAGTGCCAGTCATAGAAATCCAACTTGTCGAGAATAAAGCCTAAAGTTTCTAAGTGCAGAGAGTTCTAGAGTCTAAGAAAAGTTGTCTCTCTCCTTGTCCTTTGCTTCAGCTCCCTTTAAATATGCCCTCTAGGTCGGTTTGAAAATTTCTCGGAAGTTTTCCTTTTTCTTCCAGATCCTCGTCATTATCTTGAAACTTAAAATTTGTCTTTCCGATTGCGTGAGATTTGACCCTATCCTGCAAGTAAGATAAACCGTCATAACATTGCTGGGCTCGACCTCGAATAGAACCATAGATGGTTTTGGGCCGTGTTATAGGCCTTTTTGGGCCGTCTTCCGACTTGAACGTTTTACGAGTTCTTTGAAAGCGCTTTTATGTTTTGACGAGGAAGTTCGTACTTCCCATGTAGTTTGGACGAGTATGGTGTAAGTTAATCGTCACTGTTTCATGAAAACTATGAATTTCTTTTAAGGTGCATTGACCTTGACAGTTTTGGTCGTAAAATTCCCATGGTAACTCCGATCGAGACGAAACAAGAGACTGATCATGCCGAAATCCAATGGAAGGCATATGATTCGAACTAACTCCCCATTTTGGCGAGTTGGACTGGTCGAACTCGCCAAGACAGTGAATTGGAAGCCTTCAGCAGCTCCAACTCACCAATTTGGCGAGTTGTTAAGGAGCAACTCGCCAACTTGGCGAATTATTGAGGAGGAACTCGCCAAATTGACGAGTTGTTAAGGAGCAACTCGCCAACTTGGCGAATTATTGAGGAGGAACTAGCCAAATTGACGAGTTCTTAAGGAGCAACTCGCCAATTTTGGCGAGTTGTTGAGGAGCAACTCGCCAATCTGGCGAGTTGTTGAGTAGCAACTTTCCAATTTGGCGAGTTGTTGAGGAGCAACTCGCCAATCTGTCGAGTTGTTGAGGAGCAACTCGCCAATCGGTCGAGTTGTTGAGGAGAAACTCGTCAATCTGTCGAGTTGTTGAGGAGCAACTCGCCAATCTGTCGAGTTGTTGAGGAGCAAGTCCCAAATCTGTCGAGTTGTTGAGTAGCAACTCCCCAATCTGTCGAGTTGTTGAGTAGCAACTTTCCAATCTGGCGAGTTGTTGAGGAGTAACTCGTTAATCTGTCGAGTTCTTGAGGAGCAACTCGTCAATCTGTCGAGTTGTTGAAGAGCAACTCGCCAATCTGTCGAGCAGCAACTTGCCAATCTGTCTAGGAGCAACTTGCCAATTTGGCGAGTTGTCGAGGAGCAACTCCCCAATTTGGCGAGATTTTGAGGAGCAACTCGCCAGTATGTCTAGTTGTTGAGGAGCAACTCGCTAATTTGGCGAGTTGTTGAGTAGCAACTTCCCAATATGGCGAGTTGTTGAGGAGGAACTCGCCAATCTGTCGAAGTTGAGGAGCAACTCCCCAATCTGTCGAAGTTGTTGAGTAGCAACTTTCCAATCTGGCGAAGTTGTTAGGAGCAACTCGCTAATTTGGCGAAGTTGTCGAGGAGCAACTCGTCAATCTGTCGAGTTGTTGAAGAGCAACTCGCCAATCTGTCGAGCAGCAACTTGCCAATCTGTCTAGGAGCAACTTGCCAATTTGGCGAGTTGTCGAGGAGCAACTCCCCAATTTGGCGAGATTTTGAGGAGCAACTCGCCAGTATGTCTAGTTGTTGAGGAGCAACTCGCTAATTTGGCGAGTTGTTGAGTAGCAACTTCCCAATATGGCGAGTTGTTGAGGAGGAACTCGCCAATCTGTCGAGTTGTTGAGGAGCAACTCGCAAACCTGTCGAGTTGTTGTGGAGAAACTCGCCAAATTGGCGTGTTGGCGAGTTGGGAGCGTTTCGGAAGCTCGGACTTTCTTTCTTGGCGAGTTGTATATTTTTTCTGGGGCCTTTTGGTCGAGAACTTTCGTAGAGAGTAAATGAAAGTGCGGTTTTTAGACGTTGATTTTGAGATAACCGTTTTTGACCCCAACATAGTCGAACTTTCGTAACTGTCTCGTTGTCCGAGGCTTAGAGTAGTCCTTCTCGAGATTTCTTGTTTTCTGATTCCTTTTCGGAATTGATATGAAACTTGATTTAGGTTTCTCACGCTCATTATATCTTTCTTTTTCAAAGAGGACTTTTTCCGAGGACTTTCAGGCATTGATTCTGTTGTGACCGATTTTTACCCCGACAGTTAGCCCTCCAGCTCGTTAGAACCGTGAGCTTCTAGCGTGAGGTTCTACCACGCGGACTGACAAGTTAGGCAAGTTAGACCGAATTAATGGTTGAAAAGGTCCGTTGCAAGCGGTCTTTCGCCCTCCTAAGAATGGAATGCGATAAGATTGGGGCTGCGCCTTATGACGGCTGCCTACGTACCCTTGATGGAGGGATCAAGCCTTTCATAGTTCGTTTTGGAGTTAAGATTCTTTCGACCTGTTTTCCAGCGAGACCTTTACGGTCTAGTTGTGTGTTATGTAGAGATTATCGGGCATGTTATTGGACTTTTGTCAGCCTCGAGACTAGCCTCGTAGGCTGATTGCTTCGGCCGAATGTGGCCGAATTTATGTTTTCGGGACTGACAGCGTGTTCTCTGAATCTCAGCCGCTTTGCGACTTTTTAAATGAACTGTGTTTCGCATTTTATGAGCATATTTGTAATAGTGTGAATGTAGAGGGAAGGGTACGAGTTGTCATATCGTAATCTAACTCTGAAGTTGTCATCACGTAATCTAACTCTGGGTGAACTGCTATAATTCGTGACCTGTTTCGAGAGTTTTCCGCAGCATGCAAGCTTGCGGGATTTATGGAGATGCGCGAATTATAGCCAAGAGAAAAAATTTGGGATCTCGTATCAGGGTGTTTGATACTATGCCTAGAGATGTTAGAGACCAGTGTGCTGGGTTAAGGGTAAGACCTAGTTCTTAGCACGGCTTTAGGGGGTGCGATGACTACTTCGACTTATGTTTCCCGTATCGTTTTCGACCTGATTCTGTCCCGCTTTAAAGTCTGCGATATGTTCTCGGCTTATACGACTTTTATGGTAGGAATCCGAGCATCTCTTCGGGGACAATTTTTAAGTCTCCCGAAAGTGCTGACCAAAATTTGGGATTTATTTTATAGCGCTATTACCCTTGTGTCGGGTGTACGAGAGCTATCTCTATGAGATGGCTTAGTCTGTTTAGGACGTTAAGAGTTTTTTGTGATCAGCAACAAACTTATCGGTAGATATTACCGTTTTTGATTCTTCGTGAAGGATATGCGTTTAAGATGATGTTAGTGCATATAACTGTCTGGTCTTCCAAGAAGGTGTTTTTATCGAGAAAGTTGATTTTATCAAAAAATGAATCTTCGGGCGTCTGCGACGTCTCGCGATGCAGAAGATTGGTTATGTTTCGTATGCCGCTTTTCGTGCTTGAAATGTTTGCGGGCTTGAAGAGTTTCTGTGTTGCAAGGGTTTAGTCTTAACCCTGCGTTGGAGAAACATCTTGGTTTGTATGCGGATGTTCGCAGCCAAAACTGTTGTTCCAGTTTCGACGTTAAGTACTTTGATTTATGATAGAGGGAATAGGACCAAGGGGCCGCGTAGATTTGTCCCTGGGAAGAAACGTTGTCCTCCACTGTGCTTCGTGAAATCTTGGCCTTCCGGGATTTGTTAAGGATGACTCGTATAACTCTAGGAGATTTGTTATTAGTGTTTCCTTTCATGCCGCGTTAAATGTTGCGGGCTTTAAGTGAACTGGGTGGAACTTGGTCGATTATTGACAAATTTAATTTTTCTGTTAACCGTTTGGCTGCTAGGACTGAATTTTGTTCTAAAAAATTTATTGTATAATTTCCTCTCGGGTTTATACGACAAATAATCTGTGTAATCGTTACTTGGCGTTTTACGACAAGTCGTTGATTGTTTTTTAGCCGTTTAAGTGATTGGAGCGGTGGTCGCTTGACTGCTTGGGATGAAGGTTGTGTTCAGCCGTACAGCCAATGATGCTGCTGGTAAAGAACCAGACCATAGAACTTTTGTTTCGCGATTGTCATCAAAAAGAGGCCGAATTCTGGTTCGGGCTTTACGGGGAGGCGCAGTTGGTTGAGGGCCAAAGAGCGTCTGCCGAGACTGATAGGCTAAGTACAGCGGAGTCTTCCTTGATATGGCTGATGGTTGTTAAAAACGAGTTTCTACTTTGGGTTAAGTTATACAATGAATTTTTCGTATACTGTTTCCTTTTGTCATATATAATCGTTTCCTTTTTATCCAAGGAAGAAGAATTTTAAGAGGCTTGACAAAGAACCCTTGCGGATTTGGTTGCGAGATGATTTCCTGCTCGGATGCAACCGAGGGAAGTAAGAGGTAGAAGTCAGCAATCTTCATGGACCTTCGTTTTCATTATACGAAAAATTATCTATGAAAGTTCCCCGTAAGGCCCGTTTTGTTTTAATTTCCGAAAGTTGCTTCGTATGACTTGATTCGTCTGTACGGAGGAATTTTCGTGAAAATATTGTAAGAGGGCTTCTCATATATGTAACTGGAGAGAGTTTTTCGAAAATTGCTCATGAAATTTGCGGAGATTTTTGGTAGTAACAACGGTCTTGTTTTCCCGTAGGCTGTTTCGTATAAAACGTTTTGGTTATACGAAAATGATGGATGACCAATTTTACGAAGACAGGAAATCAAAAATTTCAAAGTTGCCATGTTTCCGCGGATTACACGGGACGTGTTTCTGCTTTGATTTCGATCTTTTGCGAGATTTGCTTGGAATCACTCATGGAGTTTTATCGAAGGTTATTTTGTTACGATCTAGTCGTGAGAACGATTTTTTTTATGCTTTTCCGTGCCTCACTAGGTTCAACAGACTCTGAAGCAATGCTTTGGTGCTTAAAGATTTCTCGTACAATTTTTGACTTTTATACGGAAATCGTTTTATTAAGTCGAAAAGGTCTTCCAGACTTTGGTGAATCGTCGAGTTTTATAGTTTGGTATTGGTACAGGTTTTCTCCACGCATGATCGCGGTAAGAGATGCTGTATAGTCCTCGAGATTCTGTTTGAGATGGCGTAGATATGTTGCTAGCGTTTAGACGAATCTTAGATTGTCGTTTGTCTTTGTCAAAAGCATTGCGACTTGCTGGTTTTCAGGTCGACGACTTGGAATATGTCGGTTTTTTATTAAAATTACGAGGAACGCATTGATTTTAAGACGATGTTCGTGTCTCTAGTTCTTTCTTTCTTTAGGAAGCGAGCTAAGTATGCGTGGTGATCGTTTCTATATTTTTCGAGAGTTTAGATCGGTTAGCAAGATCCGCCTGAACAGTTTAGGAAACAATAGATCGAGATAGGAAAAATCACCTAAGACTTAGTTCGCTAGACTATCCACCTAGGTCTAAGTTTCTTAAAGTTTATGGAAATCTCCAAAGCGTTTTAGTTCTTTGTACCTTCCTACGAAAATTCCAAGTCGTACATACCTTAGTTTTCTCGAAGATTCTGATTTGCCTCTTCTCCGTTTGGCTTCCTTAATTCTCCTTCCTCTTCTCGTGTCTGTACGCCTTTTTCTTCCCAACTTGACTTTTATCCTCTCCTTTGATACGACGTAATTTTTTTTAAAAAGGTTCTAATTACTCGTATAGTCGAGGCAGCTAAGGTGTTAAGTTAACCGTTGTTGTTTTGTACGATCAATTTGAATAAATACGAGAAAACAAATCTTTGCGATTTTCTATCGTAAAGTTCCAGTGGTTACTCCAATCAAGACGAAACAAGAGACGTTTCAATCGAGATTCGAAGGAGAATGCAAAGACAGAGGCAAGGGCGAGTAAGATTCTCAAGAGGGCGAGTAGTATGCCCAAGAGGGCGAGTAGGAGCAAACCGAGGAGTTTAGCAAGTCTTACTTGTTTTCGTCGCAAAATCTCAACGGAGACTCCGTTTGAGACGAAACGAAATGCATTCCGATCGAGATTTGGAAGAGAACACAAACGAGGAGCCCTTGGGGCTGTTCCAACTCGTCAATTTGGCGAGTTGGATTGTGTGTATGATCCAATTTGTCTTTATCGTAAAATCTCAACGGAAACTCCGATTGAGACGAAACGAAAAGCGTTTAGATCGGGATACAAGAAAAAATGCGAAGGAGTAGCCCGCGGGGCTGGTACAACTAGCCAGTTTGGCGAGTTGGGTGGTGCGTTCAACTTCAGTCTTGATTGTACGTTGATGCGATCATTTCGTAAACGCTGTCAATTGTATTAAAGAAAACTCGTATCGTACAATATTGACTTGTTTCACTATGCGAATGATGTTCCATAAAACATTGTCGAGTTTAATTTTACGAAAGCTGTTTCCGAAAATGTTGTCGAACTTTAATCTTACGAAAGTTGTTCCGTAACTATTTAGACAACAAACGTGGACAACTCACGGAATATGTTACTATTGAAGCGAGACTTAAATTTTTACGAAATCTTAGGTTTCAGAAAACGTTTTAGCGGGGAATGACACGATCTCACGTTTTGCTTTGTTTAGTCTTTGTCAACCATTTTAGATTTCGAGCGGCTTTACAAGAGTCAACTTTGTATCCCCAAAGTTTATCCCGAAGGAGTAAAGCCTTGGGGGATTATCAACCCGATTTGCCGTGCTTCATTTTCCGTGAGTAATCTAGGCTTTTCGCGCAATTTTGAAGGGAACAAGTATTATTTTTCCGAAAAGTTTTTCGGAATCAAACCCCTGCGGGCCGAGATTTCTCCAAATCGGTAACAAAACAAATTTTTCGGGGTTTGATAGATTTATCGTTTCCCTTTCTGTTTAGACAGAGAAATCACGGACTCGTTTCGGTGCTCTTCTGTGGCGAAAAGTCGCGACTAGGTTTTCTATTTTGACGAGCACTGCAGCGTTTGCGTAAGCGTTGGCCGTAAGAGCTTTCAGTCCTGCGAGTTTGTCTATCGTATATCCCAAATATCGAATTGATCAAGCGTTTTGCGGCTGTGAGTAAGAGTAACCCGACCCCCCCCCCCTTCTAGCGCCAAACTGTGAGAACCGATCACACCGTCGATTTTCATTTAAATTAGGAAACTTAGGAGAACCCTAATTTTCCAAAGGTCCCGAATCTCTGCGAGAGCCAACGACAAGTGACCAAATCAATGCGGAAAATATAAAAAATATGATAAAACCAATTTAGAAAGAAAGTAGATCTTATTTCAATTCAAGGTGAAGAGCGCTATGATCATTACAAGAGATTATAAAACCTTCGGCCGCAAGAGCTGTCAGCGAGTAACCTATTTCTAGCAGCCTAAAATCTTAAACCTAGTTGAGTCGCAGCTCGATAACAAAAGACGAAGAAGATATGAAAAAGGTTTTGATTGATTTCGGACTGAACCTTGCTGAAAGGCTGCGTACGTACCCCTTTCGAGGATCAAGCCGAACCTAGTTCAATTGATAGAGCTGGACAAGAGATCGAACTGCCTGGGTGAGTTCGTCTAGTAATTGAGTGCCAGTCATAGAAACCAAACTTGTCGAGAATAAAGCCTAAAGTTTCTAAGTGCAGAGAGTTTTAGACTCTAAGAAAAGTTGTCTCTCTCCTTGTCCTTTGCTTCAGCTCCCTTTATACATGCCCTTTAGGTCGGTTTGAACGTTTCTCAGAAGTTTTCCTTTTTCTTCCCGATCCTCGTCATTATCTTGAAACTTAATATTTATCTTTCCGATTTAGTGAGATTAGACCCTATCCTGCAAGTAAGATAAACCGTCATAACATTGCTGGGCTTGATCTCGAATAGAACCATCGATGGTTTTGGGCCGTGTTCTAAGCCTTTTTGGGCCGTCTTCCGACTTGAACATTTTACGAGTTCTTTGAAAGCTCTTTTATGTTTTGACGAGGAAGTTCATACTTCCCATGTAGTTTGGACGAGTATGGTGTTAGTTAACCATCGCCGTTTCATGAAAACTATGAATTTCTTTTTAGGCGCATTGACCTTGACAGTTTTTGTCGTAAAATTCCAACGGTAACTCCGATCGAGACGAAACAAGAGACAGATTGTGCCGAAATCCAATGGTGGCATATGATTCGAACTAACTCGCCATTTTGGCGAGTTTGACTGGTCGAACTTGCCAAGACAGTGAATTGGAAGCCGTCGGAAGCTCCAACTCGCCAACTTGGCGAGTTGTTGAGAAGCAAGTCGCCCATTTGGCGAGTTGTTGAGGAGCAACTCGCCAACTTGGCGAGTTGTTGAGGAGCAACTCGCCAACTTGGCGAGTTGTTGAGGATCAACTCGCCAACTTGGCGAGTTGTTGAGGAGCAACTCGCGAACTTGGCGAGTTGTTGAGGAGCAACTCGCCAACTTGGCGAGTTGTTTATGAGCAACTCGCCAATTTTGGCGTGTTGTTGAGTAGCAACTTTCCAATTTGCCGATTTGTTGAGGAGCAACTCGCCAATCTGTTGAGTTGTTGAGGAGCAACTCGCCAATCTGTTGAGTTGTTGAGGAGCAACTCGCCAATCTGTCGAGTTGTTGAGGAGCAACTCGAGTCGTGAGAACGATTTTTCGATGCTTTTCCGTGACTCACTAGGTTCAGCGGACTCTGAAAGCAATGCTTTGGTGCTTAAAGATTTCTCGTATAATTTTTGACTTTTATACGAAAATCGTTTTATTAAATCGAAAAGGTCTTCCAGACTTTGGCCAATCATCGAGCTGAAAACCTTGGACCACAGCGCCAACAACAACAACACCCACAGTGGCCAGCTAGAGCTATTGGCACCTATGACCGTCCTCACATTCATGGCAATAGGACGGGCATCCGCGCACCAGTTGTGGAAGCTAACAACTTTGAGATCAAGTCAGGATTGTTGAGTGTGATTGAGAATAACAAGTACCATGCCCTGGCTGTAGAAGACCCATTTGATCACTTGGACAAGTTTGATAGCTATTGTGGCTTGTCCAAGACCAATGGTGTGTCAGAAGATGCCTTCAAGCTCAAGCTGTTTCCTTTCTCTCTAGGAGACAAGCCACGCCAATGGGAGAAATCTCTGTCTAGTGACTCCATCACCACTTGGGATGATTGCAAGAAAGCCTTCTTGGAGAAGTTCTTCCCTACATCAAGGACAGCCAAGCTGAGAAATGAGATCTCTAGCTTCCAGTAGAAGAATTTGGAAAGCTTTAGTGAAGCATGGGAGAGGTTCAAGGGCTATCAAGCTAAATGCCCACACCATGGCTTCTCAAAGGAGAGTTTGCTGAGTACATTCTACAGAGGTGCCCTTCCTGAGTATAGAGCAAGATTGGATACAGCAAGCAATGGTTTCTTCCTAGGCAGGTCTGAAGAAGATGCTGAGGAGCTGGTTGACAACATGGTGAGGAGTGACTCAGTCTACAGTGGAGAGCATGACAGAGCTGATAGAACCACCAGAGCTGATGACAACCAGACCAAGAAGGAAATCAAATCCTTGCAGGAGAAGATAGACTTGCTGATTGCTAACCAAGCCAAGATGGAGAAGATCAACTTTGTGGGTGGTCCTAGTCAGGAAAATCCTCCTAAGGTTAATGAAGTTGATGGGTTAGAAGGGCAAGAAGAGCTTTGCCTTATCAACAACAATGGTACTTGGTACAGGAAGGAGCCTAACTTTCAGTACAACAACTACCAGCAAAGGTCTTATCCCAACAACCAGCAAGGAGGCTATCAACCCAAGCAAAACACTCAGCAAGGGAACTACCAGCCTAGGCAGAATCCTCCTCCTGGTTTTACCAAACAAGGCAATCAGCCTACTCAAGCTCAAGGTAGCTCTTCCCAAGCTAAAGCTCCAGATTCATCTATGGAAGCTATGTTCAAACAAATATTGGAAGGTCAAGCTAGAACAGCCAAGGATAGTGGCCATGAGTTCAAGACTGTTCACTCCAAGATTGATAGCAGCTATACTGAGCTAAACAACAAGATAAGAGCTTTGGAGAATCAGTTTGCTTCTATGAACTCTCAGCCAAGTCGCCAACAAGGAACACTACCAGGAAAGGCTGAGCAAAACCCCAAGGAGCCAATGAAGGCAATCACTTTGAGAAGTGGTAGAGAGTTACCTCCAAGAGCTCTCCCCAAGGATGGTGAGACACTAAGTGGGGTGGCCATCAACATTGATGATGATGTTGTGATTGTAGATGAGAAGGTTGATGAGGAGATTTTAGAAAAGATTGTTGAAGCTAAGGGTAAAGGAAAGGTTGGAGAAGAGAAGAAAACACTAAAGCATGGTGAAGTTGCCACTCCAACAAAAGAGTCTTCTTTTGTTCCTCCTCCCTATGAACCTAAGCTGCCATTTCCTGGAAGATTCAAGAGGCAACTTTTGGAGAAGTACAAAGCACTCTTTGAGAAGCAAATGAGTGAAGTTCAAGTCATAATGCCCATCATTGATGCCTTCATGCTTGTCCCTCAATACAGAAAGTTCTTGAAGGATGCTGTGGCTGCCAAGAAGAAAGAAATGGAGGGGATGATGGTTCTTACTCATGACTGCAGTGCCATCATCCAGAGATCGACAATCCCTAAGAAGCTAGAGGATCCAGGCTGCTTTACCCTACCTTGTGCTATTGGTCCTTTGATGTTTGAGAGATGTCTATGTGATTTGGGAGCTAGTGTCAGTCTCATGCCATTATCTATTGCCAATACAAGAAGTGCAAACTCTCTTTGGTGCTTGCTGATCGCTCAGACAAATTCCCTATTGGTATCCTTGAAGATCTCCCTGTGATGGTGGGAAATTGTGAGATTCCTACTGATTTTGTGGTGCTAGAGATGGATGAAGAAGCTAGAGACCCCTTGATCCTTGGAAGACCATTCTTAGCCACAGCAGGAGCCCTTATCAATGTGAAGGAAGGCAAGATTGATCTTCATTTGGGGAAAGAGCACACTCTCCGTTTTGACATCAATGAGGTAATGAAGAGGTCAACTGTGCAAGGCCAAGTGTTTTACATAGAAGAGATGGAAGCTCTTGCTGATGAGCTTCTTGAGGAATTGGCACTTAGAGAGTTGGCAATAAGGGACCCTTTGCAACATGCTTTGACAGTGGATAAAGAGGTCCAAGTGGTTGAGAACAAAGAGAGTGATGCTATTGTGGCCATGCTGGATTCTCGCAAGAAGATTGATGATGAAGGTCAGTATGAGGAGCTTAACCAAGAGGTCCACCAAGCTGTTTCAGCCACTCAACAAGAGGACACCCAACAAGATGATTGGAGTGAGCTCAAGGCACCAAAAGTGGAGCTAGAACCTCTTCCCCATGGTGTAAGGTACGCATTTCTAGGCCCTAATGAGTCATATCCTGTCATTGTGAGTAGTGAACTTACTGAACTTTAACTTTCTCAACTTTTAAATGCACTTAAAAAGTTTAAAAAGGCAATTGGGTACTCACTAGATGATATTAAGGGGATATCACCTTCTTTGTGCATGCATAGGATACATCTAGAGGATGAATCAATGACTTCTATAGAGCATCAAAGAAGGTTAAATCCTAACATGAAGGATGTTGTAAAGAAGGAGATTCTTAAGCTCTTAGATGCTGGTGTTATCTACCCTATTTCAGATTCTAAATGGGTATCTCCTGTGCATGTAGTCCCAAAGAAAGGTGGTATCACTGTGGTTAAAAATGACAAGGATGAATTAATACCAACTAGAACCATAACTTGCCATAGGATGTGTATTAATTATAGAAAGCTCAACTCTGCATCTAGAAAGGATCATTTTCCATTGCCATTCATTGATCAAATGCTTGAGAGACTTGCAAACCATCCTTTCTATTGCTTTCTTGATGGGTATTCAGGGATTTTCCAAATCCCCATACATCCCAATGATCAAGAGAAGACAAGATTCACATGCCCCTATGGCACCTTTGCTTATTGAAGGATGCCATTTGGGTTATGTAATGCTCCAGCAACCTTTCAAAGGTGCATGATGTCTATCTTCTCGGATCTCATTGAGGATATAGTGGAGGTATTCATGGATGATTTCTCTGTCTACGGATCTTCGTTTTCTGCTTGTTTTTACAACTTGTGCAGGGTCCTACAGAGATGTGAAGACACCAACCTTGTGCTGAATTGGGAGAAGTGTCACTTCATGGTCAAAGAAGGGATTGTGCTTGGGCATAAGATTTCAGAAAAGGCCATTGAAGTGGAAAAGGCTAAGATTGAGGTGATGGTCAGCTTGCCACCACCAAAGACAGTGAAAGACATTAGGAGCTTCCTTGGCCATGCTGGGTTCTATAGAAGATTCATCAAGGACTTATCAAAGATTGCTAGACCAATGACCAAGTTGCTGTGCAAGGAGGCCACTTTCAGCTTTAATGAAGATTGTCTTGAAGCTTTCTAGAAGATAAAGGGTGAACTTGTTAGTGCTCCCATTGTCCAGCCACCTGATTGGGACCTCCCTTTTGAGATAATGTGTGATGCTAGTGACAATGCTGTTGGGGCTGTCCTGGGGCAAAAGAAGGATGGCAAGACTCATGTGATTTATTATGCTAGCCAAACCCTGAATGATTCACAGATGAAGTATGCCACAACTGAGAAAGAGATGCTGGCCATTGTCTTCGCCTTTGAAAAATTCAGAAGCTACCTGGTCGGTTCCAAGGTCAATGTGTATACTGACCATGCAGCTTTGAGGCATCTCCTAGCAAAGAAGGATGCCAAGCCAAGACTACTAAGGTGGATCCTTTTGCTTCAATAGTTTGACTTAGAGATTAGAGACAAGCCAGGGATTGAGAATGGAGTTGCTGATCACTTGTCCAGGCTGAGGATTGAAGGTGGAATCCCTATTGATGAGGGACTTAGACAAGACAATTTCATGGCTATCATGTCAGTGGTGGCAGTTATTGAGACTGGAAAGAAAATTGAAGAGGTTAAGGCAGCTGAAGAGAACGGACCTTGGTATGCTGATTTGGTTAACTACTTAGCCACTGGGAAGGAGCCATTGGGTCTTGTGGGGTATGAGAAGAAGAAGTTCTACAAAGACTTGAAAATATACTATTGGGATGAACCATACCTCTACACCCTATGCAAAGATCAGATCTATAGAAGAGTGGTGGCTGAAGAAGAAGTTGAAGGAATCCTCACACATTGCCATGGATCTTCCTATGGAGGCCATTTTGCTACCTTCAAGACTGTCTCAAAGGTGCTACAAGTTGGATTTTGGTGGCCACACATGTTCAGGGACACACAAGACTTCATTTCAAGATGTGACTCTTGCCAAAGGAGGGGGAACATTACTAAGATGAATGAGATGCCTCAAAACCCAATCCTTGAAGTGGAAGTGTTTGATGTTTGGGGGATAGACTTCATGGGACCTTTCCCTTCTTCTTATGGCAACAAATACATCTTGGTGGCTGTGGACTATGTATCAAAGTGGGTGGAAGCCATAGAAAGTCCCACAAATGATTCAAGAGTGGTGATCAAAATGTTCAAGAGCAATATCTTCCCAAGGTTTGGAGTACCAAGAGTGGTCAAAAGTGATGGGGGTTCACATTTCATCAACAAGGTATTTGAAGGTCTTCTCAAGAAGAAAGGAGTGAAACACAAGGTTGCAACACCCTATCACCCTCAAACAAGTGGCCAAGTGGAGGTCTCCAACAAGCAAATCAAGGGCATCTTGGAGAAGATTGTGGGAACCAAGAGGAAGGATTGGTCAGACAAGCTTGATGATGCTCTTTGGGCATATAGAACAGCCTTCAAGACTCCTCTAGGCACTACCCCTTTCAACCTTGTCAATGGGAAGTCTTGCCATCTACCAGTTGAGCTTGAATACAAGACATTGTGGTGTGGGAACCGAAATTCGCACTGTCAAATTAAGTTAATTTGGAGGAAAGCCAAGTGAACCAAGCCTTCCCTGAAGGTCCCGGTTATCTGCTGGGCCACACACGACACAATCAGTACGACAAAGAGAATAAGAAAAACGGAATGAAAATCGTAAGAAGAATAATAGAGCAAAAGAGATCTTATTTCCGAATTCGCGTTTGAGCGTGAACAACAGGTAAAGAAATCGACTACAAGAGCTGTCGAAAAAGTCCGCTAGTCCGGCCGCCTAAATCTAACCTAGTTGAGTCGTAGCTCGCTAGTGAAAACAGAAAAGAAATGCTGAATTTGCTCTAAGTGCTAAAGTGCTCTGGAAATTTTGTGATGATTTGCTCCTCGCCCAAAGCTCTCCTTATATACTCCTCTTAAGACGGTCTATCTTCCTTCGGGCTGAATCGGGCTTTTTCCATTTTCGTCCGTCTTCGTGTTTATCGGGAAACTTGACATTTATCTTCGGAAAACTTGACATTTATCTTTTGGAAACTTGACATTTATCTCTTATGTGAGGATAAGGATAAACTGTCATAGTTATCTTTCCTTTTCGGAAATTCGTAAGTGGGCCGTTTTGGTCATGTCGGGCTTCTTAGGCGTTTTTACGGTTTTTCGAGAAAATAGTCTTTGAAGGTTTTGGCATTTCCGAAGGAATCCAAATTTCTCATATAGTCGAGATGATTGGTGTCTAGAATAACCGTGATCGTTGAATACGATGAATCGAAATCCATTCATCATTCGAAACTTAAATGGTCTTCCGAGATTTCTCGAGTATCGGGATCGAGATGGACTTGGATTCGTAGACTTCCCGTCTTTGAGGGTTTGAGTAATGAGGCTTCAAACTTAGATTTTAGAATATGAACTTTGTTAAACAATCGAGAAGGCTTTGCGAAAGAATCATCTTGTTTCTAACAATCCAACATGGGTGTAAGGGACCAAGATGTTGCCGTTGCCGAGATCACAAGACGACTGCGGATGAAGCCAGGGCGGGCATGCGCCCGGCGCCGAACTTCGATCAGCCAGCTCAGTGTTCCTGCCTTAGAGAGTTGGCTTGGCGTGTTGATCGCAAGCTATGAGCTCGGGATCGATCTTAGTCCCGCTGATTTGAAGGTTTTGGCATTTCGAAGGAATCCAAATTTCTCATATAGTCGAGATGATTGGTGTCTAGAATAACCGTGATCGTTGAATCGATGAATCGAAATCCATTCATCATTGAAACTTAAATGGTCTTCGAGATTTCTCAGTATCGGGATCGAGATGGACTTGGATTCGTAGACTTCCGTCTTTGAGGGTTTGAGTAATGAGGCTTCAAACTTAGATTTTAGAATATGAACTTTGTTAAACAATCGAGAAGGCTTTGCGAAAGAATCATCTTGTTTCTCGAACAATCCGAACATGGGTGTAAGGGACCAAGATGTTGCCGTTGCCGAGATCACAAGACGACTGCGGATGAAGCCAGGGCGGGCATGCGCCCGGCGCCGAACTTCGATCAGCCAGCTCAGTGTTCCTGCCTTAGAGAGTTGGCTTGGCGTGTTGATCGCAAGCTATGAGCTCGGGATCGATCTTAGTCCCGCTGATTTGAAGGTTTTGGCATTTCGAAGGAATCCAAATTTCTCATATAGTCGAGATGATTGGTGTCTAGAATAACCGTGATCGTTGAATCGATGAATCGAAATCCATTCATCATTGAAACTTAAATGGTCTTCGAGATTTCTCAGTATCGGGATCGAGATGGACTTGGATTCGTAGACTTCCGTCTTTGAGGGTTTGAGTAATGAGGCTTCAAACTTAGATTTTAGAATATGAACTTTGTTAAACAATCGAGAAGGCTTTGCGAAAGAATCATCTTGTTTCTCGAACAATCCGAACATGGGTGTAAGGGACCAAGATGTTGCCGTTGCCGAGATCACAAGACGACTGCGGATGAAGCCAGGGCGGGCATGCGCCCGGCGCCGAACTTCGATCAGCCAGCTCAGTGTTCCTGCCTTAGAGAGTTGGCTTGGCGTGTTGATCGCAAGCTATGAGCTCGGGATCGATCTTAGTCCCGCTGATTTGAAGGTTTTGGCATTTCGAAGGAATCCAAATTTCTCATATAGTCGAGATGATTGGTGTCTAGAATAACCGCGGATCGTTGAATACGATGAATCGAAATCCATTCATCATTGAAACTTAAATGGTCTTCGAGATTTCTCAGTATCGGGATCGAGATGGACTTGGATTCGTAGACTTCCGTCTTTGAGGGTTTGAGTAATGAGGCTTCAAACTTAGATTTTAGAATATGAACTTTGTTAAACAATCGAGAAGGCTTTGCGAAAGAATCATCTTGTTTCTCGAACAATCCGAACATGGGTGTAAGGGACCAAGATCGGTCGCCGACGCCAGGCGCTGGCCGTCTGCCGCCGGCGCCAGACGGGAGGACGAGCCTGCCGCCGGCGCCAGGCGCTGCACGGTCGGTTCGCGCGCCAGGCGTTTCTGCCTGCCGCCGTGGTCTCCAAGGCCCTCGCCTATGCTGTTGCTGCTTGCCTTCGCTGATCCTCGGCTCACGATCCGTTCGTGCCTTTCCGTAAGTTCGCCGAGTGACGCACTCCGCTTTCGACTGCCACTTAGTCTTCTTCTGAGGACTTTCCGATGATGATTTCGTCGTTGACCAATTTTGACCGCAACAGTTAGCCCCCCCAAATAGCTAGGAACCGTAGTACCTTTCGGGTCCTAGTTTGCGGTATAGCCGTATGGGAAGGTGTAGAGACGTAATCGTTTGCCGAAAGTCGGGGTAAATAGTGATTTTACCTCCTTTATAAGGATGGAGTAAAAAATCATCTCTCTCAAGAATCCTTTCTCTCTTCCTTTTCTTTTTAAGAAAAATGTCTTCAAGATCCTCCAAGAGAACTTCTTCTTTCCATTCATCCTCGGATGACTCTCCTGCCCACGTGACGGTGAATCCGAAGCAAGAAGAGTTAGTCGATGAGGAGGCGAAGAACGCGTATTACCGAGTTCTTGTGGGCTCGGCTCGACCTCTGCCAGATGTCCCTGTTCCGAAGCGACCTTTGAGGCTGCCTGGTGCTCCCTTTACGCCGAGCTTGGTTTCACGTAAATATCTCAGGATTCTTCGAGATTTTTACCAGATTCCTAATGGAGTTAAATTCCGAATTCCTGTCGGCAATGAGAGTGCGAGGAATCCTCCGGAAGGTTTCTTTACATGCTACGAGGCGTTTTTACGTACTGCCGCATGTGGTTCCCGATCCCCGGTATCATTGTTCGTGCGCTTCGGCACTTCGAACTTTCGATCAGCCAGCTCAGTGTTCCTGCCTTAGAGAGTTGGCTTGGCGTGTTGATCGCAAGCTATGAGCTCGGGATCGATCTTAGTCCCGCTGATTTCGAAGGTTTTTGGAGCACTCGGCCAACGGGGAGCGATGGTTACTATACCATGGTGCCAAAGAAGGATATGACCATAATTCAGGGGACTACTTTGAACCCTAAGTTATGGCAGGAGCGTTTCTTTTATGTCGGAATAGATGGTGAGTCCGTCGAGGAGAGCTGCCTCCATCTATTTCCGCACGCATGGAACTTCAACTGAGGTAATATGACAAAAACTTGTTGTCTATTTCACCATTCCGGAAGTGCGAGTTTTTAGTGAAAAAGTTTTGCTTGTAGGGAACGGGATGGTTGCACATATGAATGGTGATCTTTTTGTCAAGAGGGATCTCCTTCGTCAAAGGCCGTTTTTCTAGAAGTCCTTCACCCTTGAACGGATTCGAGACGCGGTAAGGCTTTTCGGTCGAGACCCTGTCCGACACGCGATGCCGAACCGGTTATCGAAGCTCCTACTCGGAGACATAGACAGAGATCTCGTAAAGGGAAAGAAATCGACTGTGGGGAAGGTTCGGAAGACCCTTCACCATTGGGGAAAAACCCTAGTTTCGTTCCAACGGAAAAAGGCGGAGCCAGTGATTTTCCACTCCCCAACAATTTCTTTGACGGCCTTCCCCCGGAGTTCGTTACTGACGAGTTGCTGGAGGATGAGGAGAAGCAAAGAGTTTTTACCGAGGGTTCCAAGCGGATCAATGAGGTTTTGCCCTTTGAACTTCTTAACCGTATTTTTGAATCTGTATATATGTATATTTATTGATCTTGAATTTATGCAGGGACTAAGAGTGTTTGGTGAGGCGCTTGACTCAAGTTTCCGCAAGTCTAGGATTGCTAATTTCAAGACCAAAGAAGCTGAGCGAGAGCTCTTCCGGTTCCGACAAGAGGTAGAGACGCAGAACGCAAAGCAAGCTGAGCTTCATGCTCGAGCCCTTGTTCGGGCGGAAAGGAGAGGAAGGAGGATGGTCGCAGCCGAGGTGGCGAGACGGGCGGAATCGTTTGCTGCTGAGTTTCAATGTTTTAAAGATGCTCAGGAGTTTGTTGGCGATTTCCGCGAGTGCCGGGGCTCGGTCGAAAATCTTTACAAGTCTCAGAACCCGGATTTCTCCTTTGATTCCGAGATTGCTGAGATGAAGGATTTCATGGCCGAGTGTTCTCATGCTGAATCCTTGATTCCTCTAGTCGAAGAAAGAGTCCGGAGACTATGGGAGCCTATCGAGGTTTCCGAGGATACGGTGGAGGCCGGAGCTGATGAGAACGCCGAAGGTGGTGGGAACGCCCAAGGTGTGAACGAGGAAGCTGACCAGCCTGCGGGTTCATTCGGGATTTCCGCGTCTGGATTTCTCGATGTTGCCTTTCTTTGTGAGTTGTATGTTTGGCGTGTGTGGCGTTTTTTAAGAGTTTAGTCTGCGACCGTTGGAGGTTGCACTATTATGTTTTTGGGACTGGCCGTTGGTGGCTTAGAATCCCGCCGTTTTTGCGGCCTTATGAATATATAAAAATTTGCGAGATTTCGTCTTTTGTTTTGATTTATACTTTCGTCAAGTGTAGAGGAAAGAATGCGAGTAGTCACTTCGTATCCTAACTCTTTTGTCGCTGGTCCAGATGCTACTTTTAGCGAAGCTTTTAGGTGTGTTTATAAGAGACATGTTTTGGGATCTCGATAATGATACTATGTCTGTGAGATGTCAAGATCCAGCAAGTCTGGGTTTAGGGAAAGAGCTAGGCTTACTCTCAGCTTTAAGGCTGTGCGATGACTGATCGGCTTTCGCTTTGCATGTTAGTGATTTCTTCCTGATTCTTTTCGTTTAAAGTCCGCGACTAGTCGCCGGCTTATATGACTTGTGTTAAAAGAATCGAGCTATCTTCGGAGATTATCCGAGACGCTAAACCAAAATTTTTGGTTTCTTGTATAGCGCGCTATGATATCCTTGTCGGATGTAAGAGGACCTTATAGGTCTGACTACGAGTTTTTATTAGTGAAACGTTTCTGTGTGCGTCCGTCGGGGCCAATCGACGGGCATAAGTTGTTTTTAAGTCGCAGGTGGACTGTTTTAGCGGATGATACGAGTTTTGTTATCTTTTTCAGAAGTTGCGACGTCTCGCGTTTCTTTCGAAGATATGATTTTCGTTTTTCCGAAGTGTTTACGCGTTTTCTAAATTAAGTGAGCATAAAAAATAGATAGAAAGAATTTTATTAAAAAAAATTCGAAAAATTCGAGTACATGTGCGGATATTTCGCGTTTTTGTGGGAGTATAGGAGTATACGTACCAACTCCCCCCCCCCTTTTTGGTGAGGGGGATAGCTGAACTCGCCGGGTTTCGACGAGCTGCCTACGTACCTCTTGCGAGGATCAAGCCATCTCGTAGTTCTGATAGTTGCTGCAGACGTTTTTACTCCCTCTGCGTTGCCGTTCCGATCGTGCTAGTCGGATTGGTGGTTTTTGCGGGGGTCGAGCTGACTGCTTTTACGGCGATGGACTCAGAGACTTTGTCGCCGTCTTGAATCGTTGCCTGTTTGGATGATTCTGGATCATCTTTTTTCGAGTCTTCAGGGATGTTGTGTGATTCCTTTGCTCGTTTCGGTTTGGCCGCAGGGCGCCCGATCTTTTCGCGAGTTTGAACTTCGGCTAGGTAAAGTGTCTCGACTGTTTCGACTACCCCAGATTACTGCGGTTCCGGTTGGAGTCGGAAATTTGATGCCGAGGTGATATGTGGACGGTACTGCTCTCATGGAGTTGATCCAAGGGGTTCCCATGATGGCATTGTAGATGGCCGGGTTGTCGACTACTGCGAACTCGACGATCTTTGTGACTTCCTTCGCCATGATTGGAAGCTTAATTATCCCGAGGGTCATGGAGGTGACGCCGAAAACCAAGTCAAAGGTTTTGGCTCAGGGACGACTTCCCCAAGTGGGATCTTCATCCTGTAGAGGGTGTCGCGGAAGATGACGTTGACCGTACTTCCTGTATCGGCGAGGATGCGGCCGACTTGAGATCCTGGATTACCAGGTCGATAACCAAAGGATCGCAATGAGGTTTGTCGATTCCGACAGTTTCCTGTTCCTCGAAAACGATCGTGTGGTTAGGAATGTCGCTATCTGGAAACCAGTTGGAACTCATCTCGGCTTTTCGCCCGTAGGCTTTTATCGACGAGACAGAGTCTTGGTAGAACTGCGATCCTCCGATGATCATATTTACCCTCTGGCGACTGCTGTTGTTCCTTTGTCGCCCTGTCTCCTTCCGCTTTTCACCCGATTGATTTTCGGTTCGCGGTCTTGAACAGTTTTGTTGGTCTTTGGCGGTCGGACTCCAGGAGCAAGTCGTTTATACCCTTGACTTTTGACAATTCGCCGGCGAGGAGCTTTGCGGCGAGCCTGGCGCCGAGAACCTTGCAGTTCGCGGTGGAGTGACCTCTGGTTTCGTGGAACTCGCAGTAGGAATTATCCTTGTACTGGTTCCTGGTCCAGGTGTTTCCGGAGGTTTTGCCTTGCTCCGAATTGATGGCGTAGTTATGCTCGCCTTGGGCGTCTTCCCCTTCGTGATGGACGTACTTGTCATTACGAGAGGGTTTCTTCTTTGAGGACGTTTTCTGTGGCCCATGCTTTTGCGACAGGACTCTAATCTCTTCCTCCATGACGATGAAGTCTGTTGCCTTGTGGAGGGTATCCTGGATCGTCCGTGGTTTCTCCAGCAATATCCACTTTTGGAACTTCGACTTGTACCAGAGAGTTTTCCTCAGGGCGTCGATTGCGACATTGTCACTGATGCCTGTTACTCTGGCCATCACCAGTTTGAATCTTCGCATGAAGTCGCGGAGCGACTCGTCTTCCTTCTGAGCTAGACTCCGTAGGTCCACGTCGGACGTTTCTCTGTCCATGAACATGGAGTATTGTTTGAGAAACGCTGAGGCCAATTGGCGGAAGCTTCCGATGGAGTTTTTTTTGAGCCGGGAGAACCATTCGAGCGCAGCACCTTTAAGGTGCTCGACGAAGAGAAGACAATGACCAGCGTCCTCGCTTCAAGGCCCGGAGTTTACATCTACCCATTGCGATCTGGAAAGACTGCAGGTGCGCCTTAGGATCCGTAGTACCGTCATAGACCGAGATTTTGATTTTCCCTAGGTCTGAGATGTGTGTTTACGTGATCCGAGCGGTGAATGGCGTTTTCCGTGCTTCCTCGAGAAGTTTATCGATCTCGGGGGCGGAACTGGTTGCCTGGTGGATTTGCGATTTTACCGCTTTCACCTCGGCCACGGTCTTTTTGAGAGATTCGCGGAGATCATGGAACTCGTTATTGCTACCGGCGTTTCTCCGAGTTTGTCGGCGCTGGTCGCTATGGATCCGAGCTTGATCCTCCGCGAGTTCTTCCTGCTCAAGCCAGTAGAGTTCTTCCTCCTCTTCTGTCATGGGCCTCTCGAAGGATACCGTCTGCCGAGCGGACTGGCTTCGGGTCCTCCGGGGGTGGATGTCAGCGTCTTCATCGGAAGGATCCGATTGGTCGCTGATATCTAGATCGATGCGCTCGACGTTGCTTTCCTTGTTTCCCGTAGCCGGGGGTGGAAGGTTCCGCGAGGTCGTGCGCTGTCCTTTTGGAGCCGTTTCTTCGGGAGTGGACTCTTTCGGGGCATCTTTTTCTCGTTCTTCAGGAGATCCGAAGTCGAGTCTTTTGCCGCGTCGTGCCTTGGTGGATCCGCGCGGCAGCTTGCTCCTCACAGTTAAGGTGCCGACCTGTTTTGCGAGCGAGGTTATCAGCTTGTCCTGTTGTTCCGCCCGCTCCTGGGCGGAGGCGAACAGTTCCTTCATCTGTCTGAGCGTCTCAGTGTTTGCTTTAGCAGTGACTGTGGACGTATTTCCAGTTGGAGTCTTCTCAACGTTGGCATCGACGGGTGTTTCGTCTAGCGTTGGCTGGTCTTTGGTGACGTCAGTAGACATGATCGAGCGTGTGCAGTTGCGAGATAGATAGATCTGTAACCCCCCCTCCTACTAGCGCCAAACTGTGGGAACCGAAATTCGCACTGTCAAATTAAGTTGATTTGGAGGAAAGCCAAGTGAACCAAGCCTTCCCTGAAGGTCCCGGTTATCTGCTGGGCCACACACGACACAATCAGTACGACAAAGAGAATAAGAAAAACGGAATGAAAATCGTAAGAAAAATAATAGAGCAAAAGGGATCTTATTTCCGAATTCGCGTTTGAGCGTGAACAACAGGTAAAGAAATCGACTACAAGAGCTGTCAAAAAAGTCCGCTAGTCCGGCGCTAAATCTAACCTAGTTGAGTCGTGGCTAAGCTAGTGAAAACAGAAAAGAAATGCTGAATTTGCTCTAAGTGCTAAAGTGCTCTGGAAATTTTGTGATCATTTGCTCCTCGCCCAAAGCTCTCCTTATATACTCCTCTTAAGACGGTCTATCTTCCTTCGGGCTGAATCGGGCTTTTTTCATTTTCGTCCGTCTTCGTGTTTATCGGGAAACTTGACATTTATCTTCGGAAAACTTGACATTTATCTTTTGGAAATTTGAAATTTATCTCTTTTGTGAGGATAAGGATAAACCGTCATAGTTATCTTTCTTTTTCGGAAAATTGTAAGTGGGCCGTTTTGGTCATGTCGGGCTTCTTAGGCGTTTTTACGGTTTTTCGAGAAAATAGTCTTCGAAGGTTTCGGCATTTCCGAAGGAATCCCAATTCCTCGTATAGTCGAGATTATTGGTGTCTAGAATAACCGTGATCGTTTAATACGTTGAATCGAAATCCATTCATCATTCGAACCTTTTATGGTCTTCCGAGATTTCTCGAGTATCGGGATCGAGATGGACTTGGATTCGTAGACTTCCCGTCTTCGAGGGTTTGAGTAATGAGGCTTCGAACTTAGATTTTAGAATATGAACTTTGTTAAACAATTGAGAAGGCTTTGCGGAAGAATCGTCTTGTTTCTCGAACAATCGAACATGGGTTTAAGGGACCAAGATGTTGCCGTTGCCGAGATCCGCGAGGCGACTGCGGATGGGCGCCAGGACCCTTGCCACCAGCGCCAGGCGGGAGGCAGCGGGCCTCCCTCCGGTGCCAGACAGGAGACGACGGGCCTGCCGCCGGGCGCCAGACGGGAGGACGAGCCTGCCGCCGGGCGCCAGACGGGAGGACGAGCCTGCCGCCGGGCGCCAGACGGGAGGACGAGCCTGCCGCCGGGCGCCAGACGGGAGGACGAGCCTGCCGCCGGGCGCCAGGCCCGCACGGTCGGCCTGCCGCCGGGCGCCAGGCGCCTGCCGCCGTGTCGTGTCCTGCATCCGCCTATGCTGCTACTGCTTGCCTTCGTCGATCCTCGGGGCTCACGATCCGTTCGTGCCTTCCCGTAAGTTCCTCGAGTGACGACCCATTTCTCGATTTCGATCGTCACTTAGTCTTCTTACGAGGACTTTCGGATGATGATTTCGTCGTTGACCGATTTTGACCCCAACATGTGGGCTGTGAAGCTTCTAAACTTTGACATCAAGAGTGCAAAGTGGAAGAGACTTCTTCAACTCAATGAACTGGATGAGATAAGGATGGATGCCTTTGAGAACTCAAGGATTTACAAGGAAAAGACTAAGGCCTTCCATGACGGGCACATCCTCAAGAGAGAGTTCATGGCTGGAGATCAAGTTCTTCTCTATAACTCTAGACTGAAGTTATTTCCAGGGAAGCTTAAGTCAAGGTGGTCTGGTCCATTTGTGATCAAAGAAGTGAGACCTTATGGAGCCATTGTGCTTTGGAACAAGGATGGTGGCGACTTCACAGTGAATGGCCAGAGACTCAAGGAATACATGGCCACAATACCAAAGGAGGATGGGACATCAACCCCACTCTCTGATGCTCCCCTTGCCTAACCTCAAAGGAGGCAAAGTCAAACTAGTGACTTTAAACGAGCTCACTTGGGAGGAAGTCTCATGGTTATCCTTGTAAATATTGCTTTAGGATTTCTTTTTAAAGTCTCTTGGAGGGTGTTCAGGCCATAGGAAGGTGATGGCATGAGATTTGAATTAAAAAAAAAAAAAAAGACAAGAGGGGGTTCGGACCGGGTAGGGTGGACCAGGGTCGACTACCCGGTCGGATAGCAGCATGAAGAGGACCGGGATGCAGGCGTCCGGGTACATCTACCCGGTCGGGAAGCAGGGTGGAGCAGACTGGGATGCAGGCGTCCGGGTACATCTACCCGGTCGGGAAGCAGGGTGGAGCAGACCGGGGACAGGCGTGAAGAACCTGCTGAGGACCGGGGTGGCCTGTCTGGGTAAAGGCACCCGGTCGGATTGCTTCCGCACACCAGGATCCGTGCGCCAGCCCACCGGAGCACCAGACCCATACCCTGACCCGGCCGCAACCCAGGTAAGGTTTTTCTTCCTTTTTCAAGACCCAAACCCACCTACCCTGACGCAGACCCGACCCTGACCCACCCAGACACCCTTAAAGACCTAATCCACCCTCTCTCTCCTCATTTCATCTTCTTCCTCACATCAAAATCCTCTCTAGCCTCCAAGAACCAAAATCACCATAACTTTGTCAAATCTCAACCAAATCACCAAAATCTTTTTCCCACATCCAAGTCTTCTTCCCCTAGGTCCAATTCCTTGAATCTTTTCATCTTTATCCTTCATCCAAAGCAAGGTTTGGTATCTTTAAGTTCAAATTCGTAACTCTCATGAACCCTAAAAATTTGAACTTGAAGCTTTTTCTTGCTAGATTCTTGTCAATTAGAGTAGGTAAAGCTTATATATCATGCTGGGTAGTTGATTTCATGGTGGAATTGAGATTAATTTGAACTTTGAAAAATTAGGGTTCATGAGATTTGGGGGATTTTCATAAAGTGCTTGTTTTGGGTTGTTTTTGGGGTAGATTGGATGCTAGGTTGATGGAGAACTTCAATTTAGGCTGCTTCAAGCTTGCTAGTGTTTGATTGAGGGGTTTTGATTCCTGGAGATTCTTATTGCTCATAAAAAAAAAAAAAAAATTGAGCATGAGAATTCTCTAAGATGTTCTAAAGCCCCCCTTTGCTTAATGTTTTGTTTCTTGTGAGTAACTGATCACTGGAATTGAATTCTTATGTTTTTTATCATGTTTCTCATCTTGAGAGGTTTTTCCTTCTTAAGCTCACTCTTTTCCAAGGTTTAAAATTTCAGGCACCAATGGGGCGAAAGAGTGAAGCTGATATAGAAGTTGAGAAGCAAGAGCTTGCAGAAAGACACACTGCTCAGTTTGGGAAAACTTTGGGTTCACAGCCTGGTTCAGAAGAGGAGCGTCGCCAGCAAGCTTTGGCAATGCTAAGGAAGAAAGCACAAGCCAAGAAAGATGGGACGAGAGTTGTTGCTGATAAGAGTGTGGCTTATGGTGCTCACAAGCAAACCAAGAGGGATGGAAAGAGAACAGCTGTTGGGGACAGTGTGACTGATGGTGCTAACAAGCAGGCTCCTCCCAGGAGAGCTAAGGCACCAAGAAACTCTAGTGTGGGAGCTCTTGTGGTGGAGAAAACCAACAACAAAGGTGATCATGCACTTGCTCACACTATGAGGGCTATGACTCCACCTAGGAGAGCACCAGATCCTGTGTCAGAGAATGTAGAAAGCCTTAACCAGCACACCATGGAAGAGAAGTTGGCAAGGGCTAGAGCAAAGAAGCAAGGCAAGAAGCCAATAGTTGCAGAGAGTGAAGGTGAAGAGGATGAGATATCTTCTAATGATGAGCATGCTGATCCTAAATCAAAGTATGACAAGGGGACAGGTCCAAGACACCTACTGAGGATGAGCTGGTAGATCTTTTGAGGAATGGCATTGCTTGGGTCCCTACCAGATTTGTTCATAAGATGATCTTGCAAGAGATGTACTTTGATGATGATGTTGAAACCATGCTTGAGCACAT
The DNA here is from genome assembly GCA_016771965.1 of Brassica carinata. Classification (NCBI taxonomy): domain Eukaryota; kingdom Viridiplantae; phylum Streptophyta; class Magnoliopsida; order Brassicales; family Brassicaceae; genus Brassica; species Brassica carinata. Next base: position 14,317,829 of record CM028687.1, on the reverse strand, counting down.
GAAGGTGGGAAGCCTCTACTCAGCAGCTTACCCTACTCACAAAGAAGTCTCTTGCCAATTTTTGGCTACACTAGAAGCAACCTTTCACACTTCCAAGCATGCACAGCAAGGATGGGGAGAGATCAAATTCAAGATTGAGGGTGAGGTGTACTCCATGTCTTTCACAGAGATTGGTGAAGTTCTTGGCTTTGAGGATCAGAAAAATTCTTCACTTCCTACACTCAAGACAGCCCCTAAGGAGAAGACCATTGCTGAATCAATGTGGACCTTGTTAACAGGACAAGGGAGAGGAGGCCACAAGAAAGAGAAGAACGGCGCTATTAGGCATCCCATTATGCGCTATCTCCACAGGCTGCTTAACCACACCCTCTTCGAGAAGAAAGAGATAGGGAATGTTGCTGGAGAAGAGCTGAGATTCCTTCACCAAACCGCCCGACACTTTGCTTCCTTTCCTCAGCTCCCTGTTGTCCCGGATGACTTCTACTCCGATTTTGGTATGGCTGGCTTCCTTGTTCAGCGCTTCATGCACTACAAGAGTTGGGCTTGGACAAACCGTGACTCAGGTCCTCAGATTGGTATTGGTGGATGGATAACTCCATTATTGGATTACCAAGGGATTGATTTGGGTGATGATGGAGTAGGTCCTACTTTCTTGGATGGAGCTTACCTGAAGAAGGCTCAGTTCCTAAGTGGAAGGTTTGATGGGAGATGCGTCTATTCCTATTCGAGAGGTGGCAAAAGGGCTGAGTTGTTGCTTCCTAACTCAGAACTCAATTCATTGAGCACTTCAGGAGACATCAGCTTTGACATCAGTGAGGAGCACCTCCTTAGGAGTCAAGGACCCCTTTTCCATGTGACCCTTTCCAAAGGTGAGAAGGCAGCAAGCAAAAAGTCTGCCTATGATCAGGAGCACACCAGAAGAGCCACTGCTGATCTCTTTGGTCCTCCTCGCTACAAGTTTGAGCAATGCACCAGTGTCCTGCCTCTTGGGCCCCTTCGCCAAGCTTATGCCCAGATTAGCACTATCCATAGGTGGAACAGGGCTCAAGATAGGACCATTTTCAAGCTCACCAACCAGTGCAAAGAGCTGAAAAGGACTGTGAAGAGGCAAGCTGAAGCTTCAGCTCGGTTATTGAAGAAAGTGGCTGATGTTCTAGCTAGGGGAGCTGTAGCTGGCTGCAAGGCTGAGGACTTTGATCTTGATGCTTTCAATGCACCCCCTCCTCAGCCACTTCATGACCCCTCTGCACCACAAACCAAGAAGCAAGCTCTCCGCCGCTTGAGGAACCCCTACATCGCCCCATCCGAGTCCGGAAACAAGTCACCTTCCCTAGACACCAAAGCTGATGAAGATGACTCTGAGGGTGAGGCATCAGCCTCATCCCACGCTCCATAGAGGTACTCCAACACCCTATCATTGTATATACCATTCATCATTTCATTTAGATTTTATTTATCTTTCATTTTTTGGGCCCTTCTCCACATTTAACAAACACAGAGACTGTGTGAATTAAGTGTGGGGGAGGTGTCAAGTTGCTTATAGTTTTGTGTTTTATGCCATATGCATGCATTTGTAGATAGTTATTGCATAGAAAAACCAAAAAAAAAAAATTGAAAAATTTGAAATGCACAAAAAGAATCATTTAGTTGCATTAGGATTGAGCCTAGATCATTCACTTGCATAAAAAAAAAGAAGAAATCATCATATAGGTTGCATCATGCATAAGGGGACAAGGATGATAGTTGCCTTGTAAAGATGCTCATGCTAAGTTCTTAAAGTGATAACCTTTATAATCATAGTAAGTAGCTTGAGCAATCTTAGGATAACTTGTAAACTTCGAGCCTTGAAAACTCTTCCTAAAGCTTATTTGATTGATTGATGCTCTCTCTTTGAAGTTTGCTCCTGTTATATTTAGACTCTAAGTCTCTTGCCCATGGTCCCTTGTGTACTGAGTCATGGATAGAACACTTGAGTTGTCTCTCCCATTCTTTGCCTATCTTTTTGGACAAACTCAAGTGGAACTCCACACCCTTAAACCCTTACCTCCTTTCAAGCCTTCATTGTTTGTTGAGTGAGGCCTTCTTTGGAAAGCTTTACATCTGCATAATGTTGAGAGTATGGGAACGACAATGCTTAGTCTCCATTTTAGCTAGATTAGACACTCATATTGTCTAGCTTCTAGGATGGGGGTGAGTGTTGTAAGGTGTGATCTTGGGAATGTGAAAGGTTTTTGAAAGAAAAGGTTGACTAAAGGAACTCAAAGTTAATAAGTGATTTAGTCTAGAAGGGATAAGAGAAATGAATAGTTCTAAAGCTCTAGTTTATAAATAAAAAAATCTTGGCCCCCATAATAAAAAAAAAATGAACAGGGGGCTAGCAATGTTTAAGAAAGAGCTGATAAGAGTTTAAAATGTGAAAAATCCCTTGTAGACTTCAATAAGAAAGAGTTCTAAATGAGAAAGTATCTTTGAGTATTTTGGGGGAATCTTTGGGTGAGAGATGTGAGTGGTTTTGACATTGGGAATGAGGATGTAGCTTATGTGTTTGGGAAAAGGGTAGAACAATGGAGATTGAGCATTGTATGCATGAGTAGATCCTTTTCTTAGATATATTATGTGCAATGTCAAGGCTACTTTGTTTGGAGAGTAAACCACCTTTAAAGATCCTTCTTGAACTACTTTATTTGCTTTGCATCGAAGTTTTTTTTTCACCAAACCAAATGACTTGGACCATTTGACCATTTGCAAGAGATCTTTTGAGTTTGCTTAATAATTGTTAGAGAGAAAATGGATTTGTGGATTGTGGATTCATGATGAGTGAGTGTAGGGATCAAAAGAGTTAAGATAGGCCTTGAGAAGTTAGAGTTGGATTAAGTGTTTGCTCTAGCTAGTTGGTATGATTATACAAGGTTATCAAGTTGAGAACTAAGAAGAGCATTCTTTTGGTTATGAGTCCCCTCCTTCAAACCTCTCCTCCTTGGTCCTTGCTAGTTTACTTGTGGACAAGTTAAGGACTAGTGTGGGGGAGTTGATGTCTTGCATATTTTCATCTATTTAGCCATCTTTTTATTGCATTCTTTTAGTTGTAGGCTAGGGTTTAGGCATGTTTAGGATCATTTTGCATTCATTTGTCCTTATCAGGTGTTGGAGTGTGCTTTGGTGTGTTTTGAGGTGTTTGGGAACCTTATGACCCAAAAAGAAGTGAAGATTCAAGATTGGCCATAAGAAGAGAAGTAAAATCAAGAGATGAGAGTTGGACCGGGTAGACTAGACCGGGTACACATACCGGTCGGATGGGATTTGATCAGCACGTCCGGATGACCGGTAGATCAGTCTGGGCTCGAGCAGCGGTCGGTGAGGCGCCAGCAGAAGCGGACGGCGGGTAGATCAGTCTGGGAAGGACACCGGTCGGGAAGAAGCCACATCGAACAGTCGGGGACAATGGACGGGTTCGAGCACCCGGACGATGAGAAGCATGAGACGGACCGGGGAGACGCGTCCGGGTAAGGGCACCCGGACGGGAGAAGAGCACGCACAGGACGTCTGGACGACCGGGGTGGCCTGTCCGGCTTGGAGCACCCGGTCGTGAAGAGAATGCTGAGGACCGGGGTGGGACGTCCGGCATGGAGCACCCGGTCGGATTGGACGCGGCCAAGAACAAGAGTTGGACCGGGGTGGCCAGACCGGGTTGGACCATTCGGTCCACCCCTGACCAAGTTTCATGCTTCATTTCTATTGGTTGGCTGAAGGACTTTTTAATAATTTTGTTTTATGTTTCTAGGGCTTTGGAAGCCAAGTATAAATACTCTAGTTATCCTTATTTTGGAGGATGTTATTTTCTCTCTAAGAACACAAACCTTGGAGTAAAGATTTATCTTTGATTCATCATCTCATCTTGTGTTCTTGATTGTTTGATTTCATCTCTTTTCTTTCTCTACATGTTTAAGCTTGAATCTCTCATGGGTTTGAGAGTAAGCATGTGGATTAGTGAGTAGATCCATTTAAGATCCATGGGTTAGGGTGATTGAGAGTGATTAAGTGTAGATCCAAGGTACTTAGTGTTAGATCTATCCTTTCCTTGCATGATTTGGTGTTCTTAATGCTATATTTGAGTTGGCCTCTCAAACATAGAGCTATAGGCATTTCATGCCCGGAAGGTGTTCTATGAAATGCCTGAACCAACTCATCTATGCTTTTAGCTTGCTTTACCTAAGGGATTAGTTGTTAAAGAATCTAGGATTGCTATTAGACTCATTCTTAATGTTTGCTTTGATCATTACAGCCAAAGGGATTTGGTGTACTTGGGTGATCATTGCAAAAGAGCATTCATCTAGGGATAGAGTTTGTTCAAGCATAGTGTCTAGGCATAAGGAATTAGATTGATTGAAAAGTTGGCATCTTGGATTGAACCTTAATCATTTGAGATCAAATCCCTATACCCATGGGTCTCATTCTCCTCATAAGAAAGAAAGTTTTATATTTTGGTGCATTTTAGATATTGTCTTAGTTTTATAATCATCTCCTTCAATGATTGCATCTAGATTAAGCATAGACTTGCATTCCCTTTGCTTTGTGGTCACTTAGAACTGGTTCGACAATCTTATATACTACATCATTTGATTAGGACCCTAGAAGAGTCCTTTCATGAGATACTTGCGTAGGAATCTGCCTCCACCCATTTTGAGAAGAAATCCGTGAGGACCTGGAGAAAACGTTTCTGCTTCGAGTTATGCAATGGCTCGACGATGTCCATGGACCATCGCATTAAGGGATACGGAGATGAGATGGACGAGAAGACTTCCACGGGCTGATGGATCGTCGGTGCGTGCCTTTGGCATTTTTTGCACTTTCGAGCGAACTTCTCGCAGTCTTTGATCATAGTTGGCCAATAATAACCGTGGCGTTTTATTTTGAGTGCGAGAGATTTTCAGCCGGAATGGTTTCCGCACGACCCGGAATGGACCTCCTCCATTACTCTTCAAGCTTTTTCGCCTTCAGGGCAGGTCATGAGTGGGCCGGAGAATCTCCATTTGTAGATTTCTCCTTCTACCGTTACGTATCGTGCGGCCTGGGTCTTGATTTTGCGGGCTGCCCATTTTTCGGTGGAAAGTGTTCCGTCGATTATGTACGCTCGGATTGGTTCCTGCCAAGGGCTGTCGCAGCCGTATTCCGACTGATCCACGTTTTTTTTCGGTGGGTCATCCATTTCATCCGTGTTTTCGATTTGTGCTCGAATAAGATTGGCGATCACTGGCGGTCCGATGATTGGATGTTCAATGAACTCGACGGGGATTACCCGACTTAGTCCAGGGTCCGAAATTGACGCGAGTGCGGCCAAGGCATACGCCTGAGTGTTTTCCGAGCGAGGAATCCTAGTGAGGGCGAAGTGGTCGAAGTTTTGGGAGAGATGTTGGATGAGTTTAAGATATGCGTCCATTCTTTCGTTCCTTGCTTCATATTCCCCGCTGTACTGATTTGCGACTAACTGAGAGTCACAGTAAGCGTGAATGTTGTGGATCTTCAGCCCTCGGGCTAGTCGTAAGCTCGCAACGAGTGCCTCATATTCAGCCTCGTTGTTTGACGCATGGAACTCCAATCGGAACGACTGTTCCAAGATTTCGCCAGTCAGAGACGTGAGCCGGATTCCGATCCCGGACCCTTGTTTGGACGATGATCCGTCGACGTGAAGGATCCAAGTTGAGTTCGGTTATGTGTTCGTCATATCTCCTATGGGCAATTCCACCAAGAAGTCCGCCAATACTTGAGACTTTGCGCAGGTTCTTGGGCGGTACTCTATGTTGTACTCACTTAGTTCGATTGCCCATTTTGCGAGTCGTCCTGACTGACTCGGACTGTGCAAAATCGTTCGCAAGGGGAAGGTTGTGAGGATTACAATGGTATGCAACTGAAAATACAGCCAGAGTTTTCTTGCCGACGTTACAACCGCGAATGCTAGTTTCTCCATTAGGGGATATCGGGTCTCAGCGTCTAGCAACGTTTTTCTTATGTAGAAGATTGGTTTCTGCTCGCCACGTTCTTCTCTAATTAAAACGCCGCTTACTGCTGTTGTGGATACTGCGATGTACAGGAACAAGGGTTCTCCCTCTACTGGTTTCACGAGGACAGGAGGAGTGGCCAGGTAAAGCTATGGCTGTTGGAAAGCTTTTTCGCATTCCTCTGTCCACTCAAGTTTCTTGTTCCCTTTCAATGTGTCGTAGAAAGGAAGGCATTTGTCCGTTGAGCGCGAGATAAAACGGTTTAAGGCGGCGACTCTCCCTGTTAGCCTTTGGACTTCCCTTTTTGTTTTGGGCGAGACCATTTCTATTAACGCATTTATCTGTTTGGGGTTAGCCTCGATTCCGCGACACGTGACTAGGTAGCCGAGAAATTCTCCCGATGCCACGGCGAATCTACATTTAGCCGTATTCAATTTCATGTTGTGCAAATTCAACCTTGCGAAACACTCTTTCAGATGGGGAACGTGAACGTGTTCGTCAAGGGATTTTACGAGCATGTCATCGATGTATACCTCCATAGTTTTTCCGAGCTGCTCGGAAAACATTCGATTGACGAGCCGCTGGTAAGTAGCGCCTGTGTTCTTGAGGCCGAAAGGCATTACTTTGTAGCAATACGTTCTGCGGTCAGTGATGAATGCAGTCTTTTCGTGATCATCGGGGTTCATCATAATTTGATTGTACCCGGAGAAGGCGTCCATAAATGATAAAAGTTTGTATCCTGCTGTTGCTTCGACAAGTCGGTCAATATGCGGGAGTGGAAAGCAAACTTTTGGACAAGCCTTGTTGAGATCGGTGAAGTCGACGCAGACTCGCCATTTGCCTTTTTTCTTTTTGACCACGACTGGGTTAGCGAGCCAGTCTGGGTACCTAACTTCCGTTATTGACCCCACTTTAAGGAGTTTCTCAACTTCCTCATTTACCACGGTGGCACGCTCTGGTTCTAGTTTCCGCCTTTTTTGCTTGACGGGTTTGTAGGTTGGGTCAATGTTGAGCTCATGGCAAATTATGCCGACGTCGATCCCTGGCATATCCTCCGCGGCCCAAGCGAATGTGCTGAGGATCTTTTTGAGACAGGCTATGAGCTTTGTTCTCAAAGGTTCGCGGAGGTTGGTTCCGATCTCGACGCGTCGTTCTGGGAACGATTCGTCTAGGCAGACCGAGATTACTGGTTCGCAAGTTGGTTCTCGCTTCCCGTCAAGGGCATCGATCCACTGAGATTGCCAGAAGACGTCCGAGTCTTGATCTGGGGCATTCTCTTCGGGAGTAGGCTTTAATTTTTTGCTTCGGGAGGCTTTGACTGCCGAGTTTTTTCTTTTCAGCTCGGCAGCGAAACATACTTGTGCCATCCTGTGATTTCCTTGTCTAGTTTCGATTCCGCGAGGGGTTTTAGACACAGATGGAATGTTGAAGGAATCACTCGCATGGAATTCAGCCATGGAGTACCGATGATTGCGTTATACGATGTTTGACGGTCGACGACTAAGAATTCCATGATTTTGGCGACGCTCCCGGCTTTAACCAAGAGGCTGATCGAGCCGAGAGTCATAGTAGCATCTCCCGAGAGTCCGAATATCGGGTTAGGTTCTTCCGTGACGGCGCACAGGTCGATCTCCATTCCCTCGAGGGTACTTTTGTAGATAATGTTGGCCGAGCATCCGGTGTCGACTAAAACTCTCGCTACGTCGATGTCCTTGATCGTTAGTTCGATTACAAGGAGATCGTTGTGGGGTTTGGCCTGGTCGGCCGTTGCCCGATCCTTGAAGGAAACAACGTAGCTGGCTACTAGAGCGGACATCCTATATCTTTTATTGCTTAGTGACTTTCGAGTTAGAGAATTCGTCCCCCCCCTTCTAGCGCCAAACTGTGGGAACCGAAATTCGCACTGTCAATTTTTGATGAACAAGTATGGAGGAAAACCGAGTTAACCCGATCTTCCTTGAAGGTCTGAATTCTCTGTGTAATCACTTTGAATCGATAAAAGATAAGTAGCAAGATAAAAGATGAATGGTCGCTCAGAGGCGTTTTATTAGTTAAAAGTATGAATACAAGATTTCTCCGAGAGGAGTAGAGATATGCTAACTATCGGAACAACAGAACAAGAGGCGGCCAAGACGTCCTAAGCCTTGCCGTACTAGTCTAACCACCTAAGTCCTAAGTTCTCTAAGCTAGCAGGAGTTCTCTAAGTCTAAAATCTCGGATCCTCTTCTCTTCTGCTCCAGCCCTCCTTATATAGTCGCTTTAGGTCAGTGGCCCATTTAACCTTTCGCCTTTGGGCCCAAGTTTATCTCTTTTGGAAATATTCCATTTTCCGTCGATCTTTGTAGTTATCCTCGAGTATTGACATTTATCTGCGGAAACTTAGCATTTATCCTACTTCAATAAGTTAGGATAAACCGTCATAGCTCCTATTGGGCTTGGATCTCTAAAATCGTAAGTGATCCCGTGGACACGCTTCAAGCCCTCGAACGTTCGTACGATTTCTCGGAAAGATTATCTCTTCCGCAAAATAAATCGTATAGCCTAAAGAATCGATGTTCGAGTGGATCGTCCTTCTTTTACATGATGCACTTTGCGAAAGAACCAACCTTCCTAGCTCTAGTCGTAAGACTTCGAGGATAACTCCAATCGAGTTGAACCGAGGAACATTAGGTCCATAGCTAAGGTGCAACGACTTCACGGAAGCCACGAGGTCCGATCTAAATCGGACGGGCTGGGAATAGACTGGAAGCCCGACCAGCATCGGGCGAAGCCGGCGCCGGCGCCGGGACCAGCACGGGCGAAGCCGGCGCCGGCGCCGGGACCAGCACGGGCGAAGCCGGCGCCGGCGCCGGGACCAGCACGGGCGAGCTGGCGCTCGACGCCGACCAACACGGGCGAAGCCGGCGCCGGCGCCGGGACCAGCACGGGCGAGCTGGCGCCGGGACCAGCACGGGCGAGCTGGCGCCGGGACCAGCACGGGCGAAGCTGGCGCTCGACCAGCATCGGGCGAAGCCGGCGCCGGCGCCGGGACCAGCACGGGCGAAGCCGGCGCCGGCGCCGGGACCAGCACGGGCGAAGCCGGGCTCGAACCAGCACGGGTGAGCCGGCGCCCGGGGCCTTGGTCGCGCCTGTTCTTTTCCGATCCAACCTTTGTTGATTGTTTTTGCGGAAAGTCCGTAGACAGGAAATAATCTTAGCCGTTGATTTCGAGATAACCGTTTTTGACCCCAACAGCAACCAAATTCATCTAGCCAGCAGCTTAGCAAATTCTGAATGACTGACCCCTCTACAAACCTCATTTTTTTGCATAAATAAAAGCGTAGGCTTTACCTTGGGAGTATCGATCAGAGGACACATGGATTCTTACTAAAGCAAGTTTCTAAACACACAGGTAGTATTCTCTGATTCCTTTCTTCCCCTTTTTCTCTCTTCTCTGAATCGAAATGGTTTCAATCCCAATGAACAATGATGGAGTACATCTTGTTCATCTTATTTACCTATATATCTTTTCTTTTATTGTCAAAGTGTAGGCAAATAATGGGGTCGTTGGTAATTTACCTATCCCTTGCTTCCACAATGTGTGATCATTCCTTTGAATTACAATAATGGGGTCATTGATAATTTACCTATCCCTCTGCATCTCAGGAAATCATTTCAATCTTTTATTTTTGGTGGATTCTGAAGAGAGAGAAGAGAAGGGAACCAGAAACACAAAAACTCTTTATTACCTTCCAGGACTTGCAGGAGGAATCCGATCCAATGTATACCAAACCCCAAGACAAGCAGGTAATGTCAGTGTTAGGTTGGAGGTTAGCTTTGGTTCCTTCAAACATTCTTAGCAAGTGCTAGCATAGTAGACTGGTTGATCCACTTTAGTATCTCTAGTACTTCTGCAATCAATGAATCTAAGACTGGTCTAGAAAGTGATTAGATGACAAGTATTGAACTAAATAGATCGTTGTCCCTTTCTAAACTTAATAAAAATTTCAAATAGGACTCAAAATTATAGATAAACAATAGATAATCATTAGTAATCCCCCCAGACTTAAATTACACTGTCCCCAGTGTAAAACAATCGGAGTTTTAAGAAATCAAAACATAAATGCAAAATTGAACAAGTTAGAACGTTATACCTGATCGATACCATACGAAAGTGTGTCGATCGTGGCGGATGAAGTGTCGTCGATCGATGTCGACTTGGTCGCGTCAGTCGATAGAGAAGGTAAATGCTACTTGGCTCTAAAAGTAATGAAAGAAACTACCTAATAGTGGGTTGCCTCCCACTCAGCGGTTTGTTATAGTCGTTTAGCTTGACTTTGGAGGTTCAATGGCTAGTTTGTGTGAAAGGAGTTGTTTGCTTGTGTGCAAACATCCTCTTGGTCTGTGGACTTAGTGGCAATGAAGCTTCTTGTGTCATCATTTGACTTGGTCCATCTCTTCTTCATATCTTCTAACTCATCTTTCAATAAGTGTAGCCTCTCCTGTAGATCATCAATGTTGAACTGCTGCTTTTCAAGCGGATTATATGTCTTCAATGGTGTTGCTGGCAGTTCTTCATGTAGCACATCCAATCTGTCTGTAAGGTATTCTTCTCGGACTGATGGTGTATCAGTATCGATCGATTCGGTTGCTTCGACGTCGATCGATGTCTTTATGCCCTCGTCGATCGATGCACTTGGTGCCATATCGGTCGATGTGAAGTGTGATGGGCGAGTTGCAAGTTGTTTCTGAATAGCTGTGATCTTCTCTTCTATTCCTTATGTTCTTGTCTGCAGGTGTGCAATACTGTTGTCGAAAGGATAGTAGATGTAATCATACCTCTTGTAGGATTGTGTCTCTGAATGATCTAAGGCTTCATAGATCTCAGCTATCATCTTGTTGACTTCTTTCTTGGTGTAGGTATCTTCTCTTCTATAAGTGGTTGGATCATCTCTTGTGTCTGACCAACGTCTCTTCTTGTTCTGATAAGTATCATAAGCTCTAGCTCCATTCTTTGGTTTGTAATGGAATTCCTTGCTCCATCCATCGTCCATATCGATCGATCTGTAGGTTCTGGTGTCGATCGATTGTGACCACTTCTGCCTGTTGCGAAGTATATGCAATTCCTTTTGCATCAATGGAAGGCTTTTAGCTGTCCATCTGAGGTTGGAGCTGAGGGTTGCGTAGAACAGATCAAGAGCATGTTCCAATGCATATTCTTCCCAGCTGTTGTATGTCTTGGCAGTATCTAGAATCTTCGTCCTCATAGTGTTGAATTCTTCTTTGAGATAGTTATCGAGCGATGTGTTGTTTTTGTTGTCGATCGATTCTTGTTGATTCTCGACTGGTGCTTGGTCAGGATCGATCAATGTGCTGGTAGGCATGTCGGTCGATGGAGATGTCTTTAGGTGAAAATCAAGCTGGTTCTGAATCGTGCCCATCTCCTGCTGGAAAGCATCCATACGTGATTCTAGTGCAATCACATCATCAATTATTGGGTAGTAGAAACTACCAAACTTCTCTTCATAAGAATATAACTTCTCTTCCAATCTGGTAAAGCGTATATCGATCGATTGCCTGTAATGACTGTCGATCGATGTAGGATGAGCTGCCTCGGTCGATGGTATCCATCTCTCGTCGGTCGATGTGTGGTGTGGAAACTCATTGGAAGAGGAATATTTCCATTGCTTCCATGCTGAAACTCCTTGTGGTTTGTTTCTCATCAAGGTGTTAACATCATCTGCAAGGTTCTCCATGGTCTGGGTAAGGTGTGTGATCTTGTCATTGAGTGGATGGTAGACACTATCAAGTTTGCACTTGAAATCATTCATAGTATCATACCGAATAGTGTAGATATTGTTGAGCTTCTCATCCATCTCTGCTCCGCTGTAAGGATCTTGATCTGCTTGTGTGGCTGGTGTGAATCTTTCGCGATGCTCTGGTAGGCATAAGAATGATGGCTCTTCTAGTGAAGCTCTTTGTAGGATGTCTCTAATGTGTGTAGGGGAAACTGGAATGACTTTCCCTGTGATACCCCTTGGACGTCCATACATGTCTCTGTAGACTCCATACTTATCCTTCTCTTCATGGTACTCGGGAGGTACCATATCGATCGATTCAGTGGTGTCACCGTTGATCGATTTCCATCCCTCAAGCTGGTGGTCGTATTTGATTTGTGGCTCTCTGCTCATGGCCATTGCATAATCTGCATCAGCTAGCATCTTCTGCTAGACTGGATCATCTCGTTGCTTGTAGAACAGGTTGTTTGGTCCATTGGCCATAGCAAGAATATCTGAGATGTCTTCTCTTGAAACTTGTAGTATACGGCCATCCATAGCTCTTGCATTGTCTTCTGGATCTCTGTAAATACCAAACTCATCAGGTGTTAGATATGCACGATCTAAATCATTATCTTTATTAAGATCGAATAGTAAGAGTTGAGTATCGATCGATGCGGTAGGGCTCCTGTCGATCGATTTCGTGTTGTATAGCCGATGGGGAAGATTGCAACTGAAGTCTTCTCCATATGGCTTAGGGTTGGATGGTGGCGGATCAATCTTTTCTTCTTCTAGGGTTTGTGAATCTGTATTTTCTTTGGTGTGAGAAACTGCTTCTACCACGTGGCTTCTTATATAGTGGTTATCATCCACCAATTTTCTGTTGGTGTCAAAATCGGTCACGACGGAATCAATGACTGAAAGTCTCTGAAAAGTATTTCTTAAAACAAAAAGTCTCGGATAATTTGAAAAGAAGTTATACGAGATTTTCTCAAATTAGAATATCCACTCTCTGGTGAGGTCGAGAACGGTTATCTCTAAATCTACGGCTAAAGATCCTTCCAAACTCAAAGATTTCCCTTACGAGCGACTAGCGGAAAGATCGGGCAACGGAAAACCCACGGTGACAAAGAACCCTGGCACCGGGCGCACGCTGCCACGGAGCCGGCCTGCCGCCGGTGGCACGCTGCCACGCTGGCTGGCCTGGCGCCGGCGGCACCCGCCTGGCGCCGCAGCACACGCCACGCTGAAGCCGCCTGGCGCCGCAGCACACGCCACGCTGAAGCCGCCTGGCGCCGGAGGCACCCGGCATGGCGCCGGTGGCACGCTGCCACGCTGGCTGGCCTGGCGCCGGAGGCACCCGGCATGGCGCCGGTGGCACGCTGCCACGCTGGCTGGCCTGGCGCCGGCGGCAAGCCCCCTGACGCCGGTCGACGGCCCTCGTCCTGGTCTCGGTCCCATCATGCTCGGTCTGATCCCATCTTGGCTTGTTTGGATCGATCCTCGTGAGTTTGGTACGATCACGGCTACGGAATGAACATCTTTCGATTCGGTTAGAATCGTCCTCGATGTTTTACGACAAAAACTAGAAGGATTGGATTTCTCGTAAGAGATATCATATAAAACAAAGATCGATTAACTTGAACATCGATCCTTTAGGCTATACGGTTTATTTAAAGAGAAAGATAGCCTTTTCGAGAAATCGTATAAAACGTTCAACGACTTAAGACAAGTCCACGGACTTACTTACGATTTTAATAATTCAGGCCCAATCAGACTATGACGGTTTATCCAATTTCCCGAACATCGGATAAACATCAAGTCACCGAAAAATAGGGGAAAACTCGAGGATAATTATGAAGATCGACTGAAATGGAATATTTCCTGAAGAGATAAACTTGGGCCAAAAGGCGAGGCCCATCATCCTAAGGCAAACCGGCCTAGGAGTGAGTATATAAGGAGAGCAAGAGCAGAAGAGAAGGGGATCCGAAAATCCTAGTATCTAGACTTAGAGAACTTAGAACTTAGGCGGTTAGGCCAGCGAGGCAGGACTTAGAACGTCTGGCCGCCTCTTGTTCTAGCTTTATCTTCTCCGCAGACCCCTGTTCCTCTCGGAAGGATCTAACAATTCTCTTACTTAGAGCTCCGCATATAGAAACCCTAGGCATTATCTTCGACATGCCTGTTTCTATGACAAACGCTCATACTAGACGAACCCGCCCAGACGGTTCGATCTCTTGTTCAACTCTTTTTAACTGAACTACGTCCGACTTGATCCTCGAAAGGGGTACGTAGGCAGCCTTTCTTAAGGTCCATTCCCAAATCTTAACAAAACATTTTTCGCATTTATTCGGTCACTTGTCGTTGGCTGTCGCAGAGAATCCGGACCTTCAAGGAAAGTCGGGTTAACTTGGCTTTCCTCCGCAATCTTATTCATTAAAATCGACGGTGTGAATTTTGGTTCCCACAGTTTGGCTAGAAGGAGGGGCGGATTACTCTTACTCATACGGCCGCGAAAGCTTGATCGAACCGATGTCGGAAATATGAAAGAAAAAGTTGCTGTTTCGTCAGCGATGGTAAAACAACTCCAGCAGCGACCGTTAAATGCGGCCAGCGCTTGCAAAGCGCCACGGTGCTCGAGCAAATCAAAACCTAGCCGCTGCTTTCCGCCACAGGAAGAGCACGAAAACGAGCTCGCAATTTCTCTATCTAAACAGAAAGGGCAACGATAAATCTATCAAACCCCAAAAATTCGTCTTGTTACCAAGTTAGAGAAATCGCAACGAGCAAGGTTTCTACGAAAAACATTTCTTTCGAGAACCTCTCGGAAAAATAAAACTTATTCTCCTCGAAACCTTAGGGAAACCCTATATTACTCGCGGAACAGAAGCACGGCAAATCGGTTCACCGATTCCCACTGCCATACTTCTTACAAACAACTCTCGAGGAACAAACGGGAAAACGAAATGAGGTCGGAGCTTGATCTTACTAGGACGACTTGCCATAGGGTAAGATCAGTCTTCCCAGTCCGCCTTAGTAAGAGCCCACTTTGTTCTCCTTTGTGTCTAGGTCAAAATGGCTTTCGTTTCATCTCAATCGGAGTTTCCGTTGAGATTTTACGAAGAAAACAAAGTCACTGTCCCGGCCACCTCGCCGTGGGAAAGGACAAACATTACCGAGGTCACCTCACCCTCCGACATGGCTATCTCGCCACAGGGCGAACTCACCTTTGTTATCCTTTGAGTCTAGATCAAAGTGGCTTTCGTTTCGTCTCAATCGGAGTTTCCGTTGAGATTTTACGAAGGGAACAAAATCACTCTCCCGGCCACCTCGCCCGTGGACGAGAACAACCATCACCAAGGTCACCTCTCCCATGGCCACCTCGCCTGTGGAAACCTCACTCTGCTCTCCTTTGAGTCTAGGTCAAGATGGTTTTCGTCTCGTCTCAATCGGAGCTTCCGTTGAGATTTTCTGAAAAAACAATGTCGCTGTCTCGACCACCTCGCCATGAGAAGGATCTCTGTCCCGTCATAGGGCGAGACCGGTCCTGTCTCAGTACCATGCATCTTTGCCTGAGTTTTCGTAACTTCGATCTTTGAGTCCGTGAGCCCGGGGATCGGCGAAGCAACAGCAGCATCAGCGACGCTGGACACGGCACCGGCGGCAGGGTCCTGGCGCCCATCCGTGCAGTCGTCTCGTGATCTCGGACAACAGCAACATCTTGGTCCCTTAAACCCATGTTCGGATTGTTCGAGAAACACGACGATTCTTCCGCAAAGCCTTCTCGATTGTTTAACAAAGTGCATATTTTAAAATCAAGCTCGGCAATATTTTACGAAACACCATTCGTAAAGTCATAAAGATCATATGAAACGATAAGGACCTAACCAGTTCGCTCATAGCCTGACGAGCTAAGAGCCTCACTCGAGTGGCGTCTTGCCCAATGTCTCCATTTGTCTAAAGCACCCACCTTAGCCTTCTTCGAGTTATCGCCTACTTCTCCTCCCTTTGTTCAACGATTCTGTAATGTTCCTTCAGACACATTGTCAATTTAACCAGCAGTACGAAGAAATGAGAACAAGAACTTGGGCGTTCATATCTCTCTTTCGCTCCGATATTCTCGTCAGAATTTCATCAAAAAACCAATTCTCTTTCGGTATCAAACTTTTCAAAGTCCTTTGACGATGAACCGTTAAAAGTCACGAAACAAAGAGGAACGGGCAAGAGGCAGCCTTTAACGATCGATGAGACTAAGGCAGAACATGCAAACCGATCTAGTCTCTCGAAAAACCGAGACACGATCGCCCCGCGTTGTAAAAGCATACTCATCCCGCTTCCTAAAAGAAAGAAAAAATGTACACAAGCCTTCGGAAGAACGGCTAACCCGTTTTCTTTCGTAAAAAGAAAAGGAAAGTAGGTACGTATAATCCCATCTTCGAAAAATTTTTGCTTCAGCATCAAGACAACGCTTTTGACAAAGCAAACTCTCGCAGCAATAAGATTCGTCTAAAAGACGCTAGCGGCATAGCCCAACCGTTACAAACATAGTCTTGAAAGTTCTACGTCGTCTCTCGTCGCAAACTCGCGACTAGAAACGTGTACCAACGCCAGACTAATAGCACGACGGTGAACTACGAAAATAACGAAATAACCTTCGGTAGAACTCCATGAGTAGTTCGAAGCAGCTTTCGTCCAAAGGTCGAAATCATAGCGGAAACATCTCCCGTGTAATCTGCGGAAACATCGCTACTTTAACAATCTGCGATTTTCTATCTCCATGAAACCGGTCATCCATTACTTTCGTATAACAAGAACATTTTAAAACAAAACAGCCTATGGAAAAAACATGATCGGTCTCATGCAAAACGATTTCGCAGTACGCAAAAGTGAATGAGGAAAACATAATCCGTGGTCGCGAATATCGCAAGTAATTTGTGAGAAACACTCTCCGGTTACCTTTGCGAAAACCCCCTCTTACATCACTTTTACGAAAAATCCTCTGTATGGTCGAGTCAATTCATACAAAGCAACTTTCGTAAAATAAACATAATGGGTCCAACGAGTAACTGTCATAGACAGTTTTTGCCCCACAAGGTTTCTGGCTCCTGCTTTCACTCCCCACGATTACGTCCGAGCAGGAAATAATCACGCAGGCGAACCCGCACATGTCCTGCGTCGATCCCTTAAACTTTTTCCCCCGGATAAAATGAAACGATTTTCATGCAACAAAAAAGAATTTATACGAGCCATTCATTGTATAACTAAGACCTAAAGTGGAAGATCGTTTCTAAAAGCCATCAGCCATAACTCAGAAAAGTCTGCTATGCTTGGCATGTCTATCTCGGCAAACGCTATTTGGCCCTCGGCCAACTACGCCCTTCCGTAAAGCCCGGACCTGAATTCAGCATCCCCATTAAGGACAATCGTAAACTAACATGACCTTAATAAGGGTCATGGTCTGATCGTTTACCAACAACTTCCTTGGCGATACGGCTGAATCTAGCCTCCATGCCAATCCAAAGCTACTGAGCGAGCACCGCTCCAATCACTTAACGGCTAAAAACAACAATCCACGATTTGTTCATAGAGCGTAAGTGACTATTACGCAAGCAATTTGTCGCATAACCCAGAATCAAAAATCATACGATAAACTCTTCATACCAAAACTCAGTCCTAACAACCATATGGTTAACGGAAGATTTAAACTTATCGTCAATCGATTAAGTTCTATACGCCCCGTAATTACGACATGAAAAGAAACACTCGTGACAAGGCTCCAAGAGTTATATGAGTCATCCTTAATATATACAATCAAATCCCGGAAGGCCAACACTTCACGAAGCACTGTGAATATAGACGCTTCTCCCTGGGTCAAACTTACGCAACCCCACAGTCCTGCGTCCAAACCGAAACAACAGTTTCTGGCTTCGAACATTCGCAAAACATCTCCAAAGCCCGCGAACATTTCAACCACGAAATGCGGTACAAGGAAAACTCGACCTTCAGCACTGCGTAGACGCCGCTAACGCCAAGGACATTCTTTTCCTCAAAGCGTTCCAGACGAAACCTCGTCTCTAGAACTCAAAACATACAAACACACCTCTAAACGGCAACATGCCTATAAACTGGCATCATTTCGTTGTTGCTGATCACAACAAACGAACTCTAACGTCCTAAACAGACAAATAGCCGCCCTTCAAGGGTAGGCTCTCTTGCATCCGACAAGGATAAACATAGCGCTATACAAGAAATCAAATTTTGGTTTAGCTCTTCAGAAAGGAAGTAGCTTCGACTCACGCCTAGACAAACCATATAAGCCGACAATAATTAGCGGATTTTAAGCGGTACAAGTCAGGTTAAAATCGCAAACAGGCAAAACGAAAGCCGATTTGTCATCGCAAAGCCTCAGTCCGAGAGTAAACCTAGGTCTTGCCCTAAACCCTGCCACGCTGGATCTTGACATCTCACAGACATAGTATGGTATATGAGATCCAAAAATTTGTCTCTTCACTTAAGCCTATTCGTTTCACTAACTTTTCGCGTAAATCGGTAAACCGCGGAAAATCTCGCTTTATGCAAACAATAGTTACGGTGATCATCAGGGAACTAGGAATGAGGCGACAACTCACACCCTCTTTCTCATACTTGAAAAACTGAAGTTCATAAAAATCGAAAACACATAATGGCCTCTAGCGCCCAGACCAAAGCAAATACATCAACAGCATCATGCTCGAAAGTCTCTCATGACACATAACCAGACCATCTAAGTCTTGCTGGAAAACAGATCACAAGGGTCTTAAACTCCAAAACGAACTACGGAAGGCTTGATCCCTACAACAAGGGTACATAGGCAGCCTTCGAAAGGCGCAGCCCCAATCTTACCACTTTCAACGGAGCCTTTCAACCATTAATTCCGCCTATCTTACCTGACATGACTTATCGCTCGCAAGAACATCACGAAGGTTCTAACGAGCTGGGGGGCTAACTGTTGGTGACAAAATCGGTCACGACGGAATCAATGACTGAAGTCACTGGAAAGTATTTCTTAAAACAAAAAGTCTCGGATAATTTGAAAAGAAGTTATCACGAGATTTTCTCAAATTAGAATATCCACTCTCGGTGAGGTCGAGAACGGTTATCTCGAAATCGACGGCTAAAGATCCTTCAAACTCAAAGATTTCCCGCCGCGAGCGACTAGCGGGGAAAGATCGGGCAACGGAAAACCCATGGGCGGCAAAGAACCCCTGGCGCCCGGCGGCATCGTCCGCAGCGGGCGGCCTGTGGCGGCAGCAGCGTCACGAAGCCGGCCTGGGGCGGCGGCACCCTGGCCTGGCGCCCGGCGGCATCGTCCGCAGCGGGCGGCCTGGCGCCAGCGGTAAAGCCCCTGGCGCCCGGTCGGCGGCCCTCGTCCTGGTCTCGGTCCCATCATGCTCGGTCTGATCCCATCTTGGCTTGTTTGGATCGATCCTCGTGAGTTTGAATGCGATCCGCGGCTACGGAATGAACATCTTCGATTCGGTTGGAATCGTCCTCGATGTTTTACGACAAAACTAGAAGGATTGGATTTCGTAGAGATATCGTATAAAACAAAGATCGATTAACTTGAACATCAATCCTTTAGGCTATACGGTTTATTTTACGAGAAAGATAGTCTTTTCGAGAAATCGTATAAAACGTTCAACGACTTAAGACAAGTCCACGGACTTACTTACGATTTTAAGAATTCAGGCCCAATCAGTCTATGACGGTTTATCCAATTTCCCGAACATCGGATAAACATCAAGTCACCGAAAATAGGGGAAAACTCGAGGATAATTATGAAGATCGACGGAAATGGAATATTTCCTGAAGAGATAAACTTGGGCCCAAAGGCGAGGTCCATCATCCTAAGGCAAACCGACCTAGGAGTGAGTATATAAGAAGAGCAAGAGCAGAAGAGAAGGAGATCCGAAAATCCTAGAATCTAGACTTAGAGAACTTAGAACTTAGGCGGTTAGGCCAGCGAGGCAGGACTTAGAACGTCTGGCCGCCTCTTGTTCTAGCTTTATCTTCTCCGCAGACCCCTGTTCCTCTCGGAAGGATCTAACAATTCTCTTACTCAGAGCTCCGCATATAGAAACCCTAGGTATTATCTTCGACATGTCTGTTTCTATGACAAACACTCATACTAGAGGAACCCGCCCAGACGGTTCGATCTCTTGTTCAACTCTTTTTAACTGAACTACGTCCGACTTGATCCTCGAAAGGGGTACGTAGGCAGCCTTTCTTAAGGTCTAGTCCCAAATCTCAACAAAACCTTTTCCGCATTTATTCGGTCACTTGTCGTTGGCTGTCGCAGAGAATCCGGACCTTCAAGGAAAGTTGGGTTAACTTGGCTTTCCTCCGCAATCTTATTCATTAAAATCGACGGTGTGAATTTCGGTTCCCACATTTTCTAAATTTGAAATTTCCAAATTTGAAATTTCCATTCTTCTCTTGGTCGGTTTGACTGGTATCGATCGATACATCTTCGCGTGTGTCTATCGATTCTTCTTCGTGTAGCCCTCGTCTTGGATTAGTATCGATCAATGCTGGTGATGTTGCGTCGATCGATGTCGGTAACATGGTTCCTGTGGGAACTGAAATTCACACCGTCAATTTCCGATAAACGATTTGTGGAGGAAAACCGAGTTAACCCGATCTTCCTTGAAGGTCTCGGATATCTGCTGGGCCACACACGATACAATCAATGGAGATAAAAGTTGTAAAAAAGAGCGAAAGGAGATCTTATTTCTGAATTCGCGTTTGAGCGTGAACAACGGGTAAAGAAATAATCTACAAGAGCTGTCGAAAGGTCCGCTAGTCCGGCCGCCTAGATCTAACCTAGTTGAGTCGCAGCTCGCTAGTGAAAACATAAAAGAATCCTAAAACGCTCTAAGTGCTAAGTGCTCTGGAAGTTTTGTGATGATTTGCTCCTCGCCCAAAGCTCTCCTTATATACTCCTCTTAAGACGGTCTATCTTCTTGCGGGCTGAATCGGGCTTTTTCCATTTTCGTCCATCTTCGTGTTTATCGGAAACTTGACATTTATCTTCGAAAACTTGACATTTATCTTCTGAAACTTGACATTTATCTCTTATGTGAGGATAAGGATAAACCGCCATAGTTATCCTTCCTTTCGAAAATCGTAGTGGGCCGCTTTGGCCATGTCGGGCCGTTTTAGACGTTTTTACGGTTTTTCGCAAGAATAGTCTTTGAAGGTTTCGGCATTTCCGAAGGAATCCCAATTCCTCGTATAGTCGAGATGTTTGGTGTTTAGAATAACCGTGATCGTACCAAACTCACGAAAATTGACCCAAACAAGCTAAGATGGGATCAGACCGAGCATGATGGGACCGAGTCCGGGGCGAGGGCCGTCGACCGGCGCCAGGCCGGGTGCCGCCGACGCCAGGCGGCTTGCGGAGCAGCGTTCGCGGCGCCAGGCTGGGGTGCCGCCGGCAGGTCGGGCTGGACGCGTGTCAGCCGGTTGCATCGGCCCGCTGCGGACGCGGCTGATGAAAGGACTTTTCTAGGGTCCTAATCAAATGTTGTAGAATAAAAGATGTCAATCCAATTCTAAGAGATTCTAATGCAAAGGGAATGCAAGTTCAAGCTTAATCTAAGTGCAATCAAGATGAGAGGATGATTATGAAAATAAAACAATATTAAAAATGCAATAAAAGATTAAACTTTCTTTCTCAATGAGGCAAGTGGGTTCTTGGGACAAGGGAACTGACTTTGGGTGATCAAGATTCAATCCAAGATGCTAACTTTTCAATCAATCTAATTCCTTATGCCTAAACAATAAAACTAAGCAAGCTCTTTCTCTAGATGGATGCTCCTTTGCAATGATCACCCAAGTACACCAAATCTCTTTGGCTGTAATGATCAAAGCAAGCATGGAGAATGAGTCTAATAGCAATCCTAGCTCCTTTGACAACTAATCTCTTAGGCAAAGCAAGCTAAAAGCATAGATGAGTTGGTTCAGGCATTTCATAGAACACCTTTCGGGCATGAAATGCCTATGGCTCTATGTTTGAGAGGCCAACCCAAATATAGCAAGAAGAACACCAAATCAATGCAAGGAGATGATAGATCTAACACTAAACACCTTGGATCTACACTTGATCACCCTTAGTCTCCCAAGCCCATGAACCCTAGATAGATCTACTCACTAATACCCATGGAAAACCTCAAAATCAATGATGATTCAAGGCTAAACATGATTAGAGAATAAGATAATCTATTAAACACAAAAGAAATGAGATAAAAAGGATCAAAGATCCAAACTTTCTTCAAGTTCTTATTATGTTTTGGAGAGAAAAGAAGTTAGATCTCTTAATGAGATTACAAGAGTATATATAGGAGGCTTGAAAGCCCTTAGAAACATCATTAAAAATTACTAAAATGCCCATGAGGTCATTAGGTCTTCAGCCAATCAAAATGAAGCTCAAAATTCGGTCAGGCGAGACTCAGCACCATCCAACACGGTCTGTGCTCCCCGGCCTGTCCAGTCAGTCCGCGTCCAAGCCGGCCGGCTGCTTGCACCCGGATGTTTCTACCCGGCCGGCCTCTTCCTGCTCGTGTGTTGCTTCTCCCGACCGGGGTCATCCTACCGGTCTGTGTTCCCCGGTCCAGTGCATGCTCTTGTGCTCTGTCCAGCCCGTCCGGGTTATGTTCCTCGGTTCATCCATCCCGGCCGGCCTCTTCCTTGATCCGTCTCTTCCCGTCCGCTTCACCAACCCGACTTGTCTACCCGGTCTGGTCACCTCCAGCACAAGCCAAACGACCGGTACCTGTCCCAGGCTCAGTCATCCCGGACTGGACCACTTCCATCCATCTGTCCTTTTCCCGGCCGGCTGTCTCTACCCGGCTGTCTCTACCCGGCCATCCTGACATGCTTCAAGTGAATTGATCATAACTTCTCCAATACAGATCCAAATGACTTGAAACCACTTCCATTGGAAATCTAACTCAATTTTCTGTGTCTCCACAAAAACTTAGCAGCAGGAGACATTTCTAAGACCTCTGTCCATGCTCATCTTTGTCTTGACCAGATCATGGATTGACTTCTCTTTTCATGGCCAAACATGATACTTCATCTCTTTTGGGGCCATAAGTCTTCCAAACACCTCAAATCACACCAAAGCATACTCCAACACCTGATAAGGACAAATGAATGCAAAATGGACCTAAACATGGCTAATGCCTAACTTATATGATCAAAATGCATAAGATATGGATGATAAAAACATGTAAATATGCAAGATATCACGTGCCGCCGGGCGCCAGACGGAGACGACAGGCCTGCCGCCGGGCGCCAGACGGAGACGACAGGCCTGCCGCCGGGCGCCAGACGGAGACGACAGGCCTGCCGCCGGGCGCCAGGCCGCCTTGCCGCCCGTGGGTTTTCCGTTGTTCGATCTTTCCCCGTTAGTCGTTCGATGCGGAAATCTTTGAGTTTGGAAGGATCTTTAGCCGTAGATTTCGAGATAACCGTTTTCAAGGGTTTAAGTAATGTGGCTTCGAACTTTAGACGTTTAAAATATGAACTTTTAAACAATCGAGAAGGCTTTGCGGAAGAATCATTGTAGTTTGCGGACAATCCGGACATGGGTTTAAGGGACCAAGATGCTGCCGTTGCCGAGATCCGCGAGACAATTGCATAGATGGGAACCAGGACCCTGGCGCCCGGCATCAGGCGGAGGCGACAGGCCTGCCGCCGGCGCCAGATGGGACAGGGCAAGCCTGCCGCCCGTGCCGTGTCCTGCGTCCGCCGGTGCCTGCTGTTTGCTTGCCTTCGTTGATCCCCGGGGCTCACGGTCCGTTCATGCCTTCTTGTGAGTTCATTGAGTGACGACCCGTTTCTTGGTTTTGATCGTCACTTGGTTTTCTTTCGAGGACTTTCGGGTGACGATTTAGTCGTCGACCGATTTTGACCCCAACAGTTCCATGTGATCTGGATCCATCTCTAGTGAGAATGTCCTGCTGGTCTGTAGCTGGCTCTTCCTCACGGTCTTCATCGCATTCTTACACATGTTGGGAAGGTGTAGTAGTCTCTAGGGAAAAAATTGGATAGCATTGTTCTGGCCAATCATCTCTCGTCCTTGAAACTGTCGTATCGATCGATTCATATATGCTGATGTCGATCGATGTCGGTCTGCTTGATCTCGGAATCGGTTGAATGTTGGTGTAGTCTCTGTAGCATGATGAATATGATCTGGATGGAATGAACTGCTGAGGATCATACTGAGTGGGCCCTTCATCTTCATGAAAGAAAAGATTTTCTTTGTCTTCTCACAAGTCTTCATAATCTCTCTCCACTATAGGCTGAAATACATTCTCTTCTCTGCGGATGTATGAATATTGTATGTTCCTGTTGTAGTCCTCATCATACTCTTCTTCTCTGCGGATGAAAGAGTATTCAATATCTCTTTCCCTCATGTAATCATCAGCATAGTCATTCTCTATTGTCTCCACTGCATATGTTGGCTGATAGTAGTCTGGTTCCCAACTCCCAACTGAGTAGTTACCTGTAAAATGATCAACTTCATACATAGGAGTACTATCAATAGATGTGGAATGGAAACTATTGCCTGTATCGATCGATGTGATCACGGATTCGTCGATCGATGTGAGATCAATAGGATCGATCGATGCATATGTAGTTGTGCCGATCGATTCCGAGTACTCTGTCTCGTACTCTTCTACACAGTAACATGTAGCTATGAGTATTGCTTCATCTGGACGCTTCTGGTAGAGTGCTGGAGGTCTGATAACCTTGACTGGGTCATAGTAAACCTCTGGGTTAATGAGTGTCAAACACAACTGGCTTGTTTGCAAATTACAGATGGCTCCCAGAGTATCTAGGAAAGCTCTTCCAAGTAGTAGAGAAGAATTCCAATTTAACTTGATGTCTAGGACATGAAATTTAACTAGAACTAGGGCATTACCAATCTGTACCTTAAGGTCTCTGATGATTCCCATTGAACTCCTCCTAGAACAATCCACAAAGTAGAAGGATTCTTTGGAAGGTTCCACCTTCAGACCTAGTTGGTCTGCCATAACCTTTGGTAGTATGCTGACTGATGCTCCTGTGTCACATAGTGCATGTGAGAATTCAATGCCGTTACTAGGCATGAGATCATGAACTCCCCAGGATCACTCTTCTTCTTCAATGTAATCTTCCTTAGGAAATCCTCTCTAATCTTGTTGAACATCTTCTCAATATCAACCTCAGTGACCTTTGTTTCTCTGAAGAACATCCACAATCTGTATGTGTAATATGCTTCTTCAAAGGGTTTCTCTGTTGGAATCCTTAGAACTCTCTTCTTGAAGTTTTCCAACTCTTTCTCATTAGCTTCCCTTTTAAGGTGCTTAGGGATCTTCTCTTTCCTTTTTCTGGGCGTTCCCTTTGCATTTTCCTTTTCGATCTCCATAGGCTCCAATGTATCCTCAACTTCTTCTGGTGGGTTTTCTGTAGGTTTGGGTCGGGATCTATTTCCATAGAGTAGGGCAGCATCTATTTTTTGTAGCTGAACTCGATGTTTGATGGTAGTGAATCGATCGATGTCTGGTGGTGTAAATCGATCGATGTCTGGTTGTGACTGTCGGTCGATATCTGCTTCGTTTTGTCGATCGAAGAAAGGGTGGAGTGGGTTTGGGTGTCTCGCTGCAAACTCTGCGTGTGCCATAATCCGGATTGGTTTGGTCGTAGCTGTAGACTCGGTAGACTCTGTCGGTCGATGTGGTATCTCGAACATCGATCGATATTCCTCTTTGAACGTTGATCGATGACTGTCGTCTTGTGTCGATCGATGCGAGTGAGAGCTGTCGATACTCATGGTGCTCTCGGTTTCAAAGTCTTCTTCTTGAAGCTCTTCATCTCCATCCATTTGCCAGAATTCATCTACTGTGATGGCATTGATGTGGTGTCTGATGAGATCTTCCTCTCTCCCCTTTATTAAGGCTTCTTGCCTCTTAATAGCTTCTGCTGTTTGAATCACATGTGTCTCTAGCTTCTTCACATGGGTACTCAAGGTGTTAAACTTCACATTCATGCTACTGTATGCAGCATCTATCTTTCCATTGAAATCCACAGTAAGCCTCTGCTGACCCTCTAGAACTGAATCAAGCATTGCTTCAATCTTGCTTTCCTGAGTAGGTGGTGGTAGATTTTGGTAGAAAGAATTGTTGAGATTCTTGTTGTTGCTGTAGTTGGTGTTGCTGAAGGATTTCTGGTACTGCGAATTCTGATTGTAGTTGCTTCTCTGACTGCTGCCATAGAAGTTTCTGTTTCCACTCTGGTTTCCAAACCTTTGAGATCCTCCTATGAAATTCACTTCTTCTTCACATCCTTCCTCATCAGTCTCTATAGCTTCTACATCTTCTGCAAAGCTGGCCTGCTTCCTTAGAAGGTTGTGAACACTGTCTAGCTTAGCCTTCATATCATCTAGCTGCTCCTTTCCAAGAGCATTGGCTAGTCTCATTCTCTCATAATCAGTGTTCTTGGTGCTATTGCTAGTTGCCAAGTTCTCAATAAGTCTCACAGCCTCTTCTGGATTCCTGGTGTTGAAGTTTCCTTCACTAGCTGTGTCTAGTGCTTTATGGTAGGTTAAATATAAACCTCTGAAGAAAGTGCTGAGTATATGTACTTCATTGAATCCATGGTGTGGACAATCTCACTGATAGGACTTGAAACGAACTCAACAATGTCTGAAAGGTTCTGCAGGCTTCTGCATGAATGTAGCAATCTTGTTTCTCAACTCCTCTGCGCATGCCTCATCAAAGAAATTCATCAAGAAGGCATTCTTGATGTCATCCCAGGATGTGAGAGATGCTGGTGGTAGTTGCTTAAGCCATTGCAAAGCTTCTCCAGAAAGAGAATACTTGAAAAGCTTGCAAAGTAGGTAGTCAGTTGGGACTCCATTGGCTTTGATAGCAGATATGAGATCCTCGTACCTCTCTAGATGGTCCATAAGATGCTCATTGGATGCTCCACTATGGGGTGTCTGTCCTACAAGTGTGTAGTATTGAGGCTTCCCCTCATAATCAGCCCTATGTATGTCTGGAGGACGGATTGCAGATCTGTTGGCATAGAATTGGTCTGGACGGTTGTAGTCAGCCAGTGATCTGTTCCTGTTGGCTTCTTCTGCAGCTCGAGCAGTTGCTGCAGCAGCTTCAGCTTCTGGATCAGGGATTGCAGCCCCCTGATCATTGATTCTTTGACCTGCTGCATTACGTAGGTGACCTTCCTGGTCACGCAGGTTACCTTCGTTATCTTTCCTGAGTATCAGTGTCGCGACCATGCTCGGTGACTCGGTATCGATAGATGTACGGTTTGCAGTATCGGTTGATATTGGGTGAAAGGTGTAGGTAGACGGGTACTGAGAAGTATCGGTCGATGTGGATGAACGGTTATCGATCGTTGTCAGATGAATGAGATCGGTCGATGTTGACGATGGTTATCGGTCGGCGGTGTCTGAAACTCTGAAGACGGTTGTGAATGAATATCGTTCGATGCACAAGCTGGTGGATCGATCGATGCGGAACGATTCTGTTTGCGGATTGAACGTTCCAAAGAAGCTAGATCAGTAGACAAAAGTTCCTTGTTCTTTTTTCTTCTGGTTATGCTGGGCATGCACCTGAAAAGAAAAGCAAATTCTATCATTGACAATTAGTAAAAAGAAAACCTAGACTTAAATAAAATCTAATGGCGATAAAAGCTCCCCGGCAACGGCGCCAAATTTGATACGATGCTCAAATGACCCTAGAGCAACCTTACTCTCATCAAAAGAGGTCAAGTTATAGTACTTAGGGATCGAATCCACAGGGAGCGATGGAAAACAATAGATCTTATTATATCTAAGCTAGGTCAAAGATTTCAAAGCAGTAAATTGCAAGTAAACTTAAAACTGGTGAGTAAGACAATTACTCAAGTGATTGATTTGGGTGTTAACTAATATGGTGAAGGTGTTGGATCTAGGATTACTATTCAGGTTATCAGGATTATAATAGTATGAATGCTTATATAAGATGCTTGCATGATATTAAAGAACCCAACAATGCAATAGCCCGACTGTCGTCGTCGACTATCTTACACTAGAATCAATGAGACTCCACGTTGAGAATCACCGAAAGGCGTCGATCGACCTGCCATTACGCGTATCGTCGATGGTGCCTCAGCGATATATCGTCGATGACTCTATAGGAGTATCGATCGATACGCTACTAGCGAGCTTTAAGAGTGTGGTTGAATACAGTTCACTAGAGAATTTGCCAAGTCAGTTGTCGCTTGTCCCCAGCAAATTCTTAACTCAGAGAAGATAGATCCAAAGATGTTATCTCTGTATTCATGTATAGGTTAGCTACTCCTACTAATATCTTGCATATTTACATGTTTTTAGCATCCATATCTCACACATTTTGATCATATAAGTTAGGCATTAGGCATCTTTAGGTCCATTTTGCATTCATTTGTCCTTATCAGGTGTTGGAGTATGCTTTGGTGTGATTTGAGGTGTTTGGAAGCCTTATGGCCCAAAAAGTGGTGAAGAATCAAGTTTGGCCATAAAAAGAGAAGTCAATCCATGATCTGATAAAGACAAAGATGAGCATGGACGGAGGCCTTAGAGATGTCTTCTGTGGGAACCGAAATTCTTACTGTCAAATTAAGTTGATTTGGAGGAAAGCAAAGTGAACCAAGCCTTCCCTGAAGGTCCCGGTTATCTGCTGGGCCACATACGACACAATCAGTACGACAAAGAGAATAAGAAAAACCGAATGAAAATCGTAAGAAAAATAATAGAGCAAAAGAGATCTTATTTCCGAATTCGCGTTTGAGCGTGAACAACAGGTAAAGAAATCTACTACAAGAGCTGTCGAAAAAGTCCGCTAGTCCGGCCGCCTAAATCTAACCTAGTTGAGTCGTAGCTCGCTAGTGAAAACAGAAAAGAAATGCTGAATTTGCTTTAAGTGCTAAAGTGCTGGAAATTTTGTGATCATTTGCTCCTCGCCCAAAGCTCTCCTTATATACTCCTCTTAAGACGGTCTATCTTCCTTCGGGCTGAATCGGTGATGTCTTGCATATTTTCATTATTTTAGCTTTTCATTTTGTGCATTTTACCCCTTCTAGATTAGGCATTAGGCATATTTAGGTTCATTTTGCATTCATAAGTCTTTATCAGGTCTTGGAGTGTACTTTGGAGAATTTGAAGGTGTTTGGGGGTACTTTGTTACAAAAAGGAAGGGTGAAAGATGGACATGGACGATGGCCATAAAGAAGTCTTTCTGTGATAAGATTTGGTGGGGAAATAGTATTTTGAGTTAGCTTTCCATTGGGAGTGGTTTCAAGCCAATTGAAGCAATATTGGAGGAGTTATGATTATTTGAGTGAAGGCATGTCAGTACATCCGGGTCAGCACACTCAGCCTGACCAGCCCGCACAGGACGAAGGGATGATGCCGGACGATGCAGCACCCGGACGGACATGCTCGGCCAAGATCACCCGCGCATGAGAACCCACGAACATACGGACGCACGGCCTGATCTGCACAGGACCACTTACCCGCGCGGTACAGATCACACCGCACGGACAAGCTGAAGCAAGACCATGCGCGGCCTAATCTGCTCGGGCTACCTTACCCGCGCGGGACAGGATATACCATACGGGTGGACTAAAGCATCCGGACACGCTGCCTGAGTCGAAAGCAGTACGCGGTACCCGCTGACAAAGCTTAACAAGAGCGTCCGGATGCGCTGCCTGAGCTGAGCGGTACGTGGTACCCGCGCGGGACGAAGCGAACAAGAGCGTCCGGATACACGGCCTGAGCTGAGCGGTACATGGTACCCGCGCGAGACAAAGCGAACGGAGTTCACATACACGCGGGACGGGACGACCGTGCCAGCACACCCGCGCTGGACGAAAGCAACGGCTAGACAGAACTGCTTGCGGCCAGCGTCGCGGCCGGACCGTCCAGCCGACCACTGGCTTTTGTGCTATCTTCCCATTGGTCGAGACCTATTGTTTCTAAGGGCTTTTTAGTAATCTTATTCTATGTTTCTAGGGCTTTTAATCCTAACTATAAGTACCCTTGTTATCCCTAATGTGGATTTTATCTCATTTTCTATCTAAGAACACATAAACCTCTCTTGAGTAAAGTTTCATCTTGATTCATAATCTCATCTTGTCTTTGTGCTCTTGATTGTTTGATTTCATATCCTTTCTTTCTCTATATGTTTAAGCTTGAATCTCTCATGGGTTTAAGAGTAAGCATATGTATTAGTGAGTAGATCCTTCTAAGATCCATGGGTTAGGGTGATAGAGAGTGATTAAGTTAGATCCAAGGTGTCTAGTGTTAGATCTATCATTTCCTTGCATAGATTTGGTGTTTTTTAAAGCTATATTTGAGTTGGCCTCTCAAACATAGAGCTATAGGCATTTCATGCCCGAAAGGTGTTCTATGAAATGCCTGAACCAACTCATCTATGCTTTTAGCTTGCTTTGCCTAAGAGATTAGTTGTCAAAGAAGCTAGGATTGCTAATATATTCATTCTCCTTATTTGCTTTGATCATTACAGCCAAAGAGATTTGGTGTACTTGGGTGATCATTGCAAAAGAGCATCCATCTAGAGATAGAGCTTGCTTAGTTTTGTTGTCTAGGCATAAGGATTAGATTGATTGAAAAGTTAGCATCTTGGATTGAAGCTTAATCATTTGATATCAAGTCCCTATACCCATGGGTCTCACTCTCCTCATAAGAAAGAAAGTTTTACCTTTTGTTACATTTTGGTTATTGTTTTAGTTTAATCATCATCCTCTCTAATGATTGCATTTAGATTGAGCATAGGCTTGCATTCCCTCTGTTTCATTGTCACTTAGGACTGGTTCGACAATCTTTTATACTACATCATTTGATTAGAACCCTAGAAAAGTTCTTTCATCAAATTGGCGCCGTTGCCAAATTCTAAGTTGATTGTGACATTGGGATTTAGTCACTTGCTTGAGACTAAATCATTTTTCTTTTCTTGTGATATTGATTCTCCTTTTGCATCTTCCTTTGATTTTCAGGTGTATGAACACAAGAAGCAGGTGTGCAACTAACCTGGTTCCCACTGTTGAAGAGATAGCTACACTTGAGAGGGAAATAGCAAGAAGGAGAAGAGAAGAAGAGCAACAGGCTCACATTCAGAGGTTAGGGTTTGAGATGGATGATCACCAGCATCAACCCCAAGATGGCAATGGTCAAGGAGCTGACAACCTTAGACCACAGCGCCAGCAACAACAACACCCACAGCAGCCAGCTAGAGCCATTGGCACATATGACCGTCCTCACATTCATGGCAACAGGACGGGCATCCGTGCACCAGCTGTGGAAGCTAACAACTTTGAGATCAAGTCAGGCTTGTTGAGTGTGATTGAGAACAACAAGTACCATGGCTTGGCTGTAGAAGACCCATTTGATCACTTGGACAAGTTTGATAGCTTTTGTGGCTTGTCCAAGACCAATGGTGTGTCAGAAGATGCCTTCAAGCTCAAGTTGTTTCCATTCTCTCTAGGAGACAAGGCATGCCAATGGGAGAAATCTCTACCTAGTGACTCCATCACTACTTGGGATGATTGTAAGAAGGCCTTCTTGGAGAAATTCTTCTCCACATCAAGGACAGCCAAGCTGAGGAATGAGATCTCTAGTTTCCAGCAGAAGAACTTGGAAAGCTTTAGTGAAGCATGGGAAAGGTTCAAGGGATATCAAGCTAAGTGCCCACACCATGGCTTCTCAAAGGAGAGTTTGCTGAGCACATTCTATAGAGGTGCCCTTCCTGAGTTTAGAGAAAGATTGGATACAGCAAGCAATGGTTTCTTCCTGGGCAGGTCTGAAGAAGATGCTGAGGAGCTGGTGGACAACATGGTCAAGAGTAATTCAGTTTACAGTGGAGAACATGACAGGGCTGATAGAACAAGCAGAGCTGATGACAACCAGACCAAGAAGGAAATCAAATCCTTGCAAGAGAAGATAGACTTGCTGATTGCTAACCAAGCCAAACAGGAGCAGATTCACTTTGTGGGTGGTCCAAATCAAGAAACTCCTCCTAAGGTTAATGAAGTTGAAGGGTTAGAAGGGCAAGAAGAGCTTTGCTTCATCAACAACAATGGTTCTTGGTACAGGAAGGAGCCTAACTTTCAGTACAACAATTACCAGCAAAGGTCTTACCCCAACAACCAGGAAGGAGGCTATCAACCAAAGCAAAACACTCAGCAAGGGAACTACCAGCCTAGGCAGAATCCTCCTCCTGGTTTTGCAAACCATGGCAGTCAATCTACTCAAGCTCAAGGTAGCTCCTCTCAACCTAAAGCTCCAGATTCATCTATGGAAGCTATGTTCAAACAATTGTTGGAAGGTCAAGCTAGAGCAGCCAAAGACATCGGCCATGAGTTCAAGACTGTTCACTCCAAGATTGACAGCAGCTACACTGAGCTAAACAACAAGATTAGAGCTTTGGAGAATCAGTTTGCTTCTATGAACTCTCAGCCAAGTCGCCAACAAGGAACATTACCAGGAAAGGCTGAGCAAAACCCCAAAGAACCAATGAAGGCAATCACTTTGAGAAGTGGTAGAGAGCTACCTCCAAGAACTCTCCCCAAGGATGGTGAGAAACTAAGTGGGGGGTGGCTATCAACATTGATGATGATGTTGTGATTGTGGATGAGAAAGTTGATGAGGAGATTCTAGAAAAGATTGTTGAAGCTAAGGGTAAAGGAAAGGTTGGAGAAGAGAAGAAAACACCAAAGCATGGTGAAGTTGCCACTCCAACAAAAGAGTCTTCTTTTGTTCCTCCTCCCTATGAACCTAAGCTGCCATTTCCTGGAAGATTCAAGAGGCAACTTTTGGAGAAGTACAAAGCACTCTTTGAGAAGCAATTGAGTGAAGTTCAAGACACAATGCCAATCATTGATGCCTTCATGCTTGTCCTTCAATACAGCAAGTTCTTGAAGGATGTTGTGGCTGCCAAGAAGAAGGAAATGGAAGGCATGATGGTTCTTACTCATGAGTGCAGTGCCATCATCCAGAGAATGACAATCCCTAAGAAGCTAGAGGATCCAGGCTGCTTTACCCTACCTTGTGCCATTGGTCCTTTGATGTTTGAGAGATGTCTATGTGATTTGGGAGCTAGTGTCAGTCTCATGCCTCTATCTGTTGCCAAGAAGCTTGGGTTCAGCCAATACAAGAAGTGCAAACTCTCTTTGGTGCTTGCTGACCGCTCAGTCAAATTCCCCATTGGTATCCTTGAAGACCTCTCTGTGATGATTGGAAATTGTGAAATTCCCACTGATTTTGTTGTTCTTGAGATGGATGAAGAAGCTAGAGACCCCTTGATCCTTGGAAGACCATTCTTAGCCACAGCAGGAGCCCTTATCAATGTGAAGGAAGGCAAGATTGATCTTCATTTGGGGAAACAGCACACTCTCCATTTTGATGTCAACGAGGTAATGAAGAGGTCAACTGTGCAAGGCCAAGTGTTTTACATAGAGGAGATGGAAGCTCTTGCTGATGAGCTCCTTGAGGAATTGGCACTTGGAGAGTGTTGGGGTCAAAATCGGTCAATGACGAAATCGTCACCCGAAAATCCTCGAAAGAAAAGCCAAGCGACGATCAAATCCAAGAAACGGGTCGTAGCTCGATAAAACTCACGGAAGGCTCGTCCACTCCCATCTGGCACCAACAGCGAGGGTCCTGGCGCCCATCCGTGCGATCATCTCATGATCTCGGGCAACGGCGGCATCTTGGTCCTTTGAAACCCATGTCTGGATTGTCCGAGATCTACGATGAGTCTTCCGTAGAGCCTTCCCGATTGTTTAGAAGATTCATCTTTTAACACATCTAAAACTCGGAGCCACATTGCTCGCATCCTCGACGACGGAAAATCTGCAGATCCAAGTCCATCTCAAATCCCGATTCTCGCGGAATCTCGTTGGATTAGAAACGATTATCTCGAAATCTACAACTAGAGATCCTCCCAAACTCAAAAGATTTCCCGCAAACAACTGACAAGGGAAAGATCGAACAACGAAAAACCCACAGACGGCAAGACGGCCTGGCACCGGCGGCACGCGGGACGCGGGCTGGCCTGGCGCCGGCGGCACCCTCGCCTGGCACCGGCGGCACTCGCCTGGCGCCGGGCGGCACGCTGGACGCTGGCTGGCCTGGCGCCGGGCGGCACTCGCCTGGCGCCGGGCGGCACTCGCCTGGCGCCGGGCGGCACGCTGGCTGGCCTGGCGCCGGGCGGCACTCGCCTGGCGCCGGGCGGCACCCATCGCTGGTCGGCCTGGCGTCGACCCGGCCCTCGGTCGTCTCGGTCCTATCGTGCCGGTTCGATCCCATCTTAGCTTGTTCGATCAATCTACGCAAGTTTGGTATGATCACGGTTACTCTAGAACGCCACTTTCTCGACTAAACAAGGAATTGAGGTTCCTTCGAAACACCAAACCTTCAAAGACCGCCCTTTCAAAACCGTGAAAACGCTTAACGCCCAACGTGGCAAAACGCCCACGACGATTTTCCGAAAGGAAGGATAACTATGACGGTTTATCCTTATCCTCACATAAGAGATAAATGTCAAGTTTCCAGAAGATAAATATCAAGTTTCCAGAAGATAAATGTCAAGATTTCCGAAGATAAATGTCAAGTTTCCCGATAAACACGAAGATGGACGAAAATGGAAAAAAGCCCGACTCAGCCCGCAAGAAGATAGACCGACTTAGGAGGAGTATATAAGGAGAGCTTTGAGCAAGAAGCAAACCAGATCACAAGCTTTCAAGAACTTAGCACTTAGAGCGATTTAGCATTCTTTTCTGTTTTCACTAGCGAACTGCGACTCAACTAGGATAGACTTAGGCGACCAGACTAGCGGACTCCTCGACAGCCCTTACGGCCGATTTCTTTTCTTGTTGTACACGCCAAACGAATTCAGAAATAAGATCTCTTTCGCCAACTTTTACGATTTCTATTTTCGCAACTTCTATTTTATTGATTGTTTCGTAGCGCCCAGCAGATATCCGGGACCTTCAAGGAAGATCGGGTTAACTCGGTTTTCCTCCGTAAATCTTTATCAGAAATTGACGGTGCGAATTTCGGTTCCCACAGTTTGGCTTTAGAAGGAGGGGGGGTTACGGATCTATCTATCTCGCAACTGCACACGCTCGATCATGTCTACCGACGTCACCAAGGATCAGCCAGCGCTAGACGGAACGCCCGTCGACGCCAACGCTGAGAAGACTCCAGCTGGAGATGCATCCGCAGTCACTGCTGATGCAAACACTGAGGCGCTCAGGCAGATGAAGGAACTGTTTACCTCCGCCCAGGCACGGACGGAACAACAGGACAAGCTGATAACCTCGCTCGCAAAACAGGTCGATACCTTAACTGCAAGGAGCAAGTTGCAGCGGATCCACCAATGCATGCCGCCAGTAGAAGACTCGACTCGATCTCCGGCACGCAGAAAAGATGCCCGAAGAGCCCACTCAAGAAACGGCTCGAAAGGACAGCAAACGACCTCGCAGAACCTTCCACTCCCGGCTGCGGGAAACAAGGAAAGCGACGTCGAGCGCATCGATCTAGATATCAGCGACCGATCGGATCCTTCCGATGAAGACGCTGACATCCACCCCAGGAGAACCCGAAGCCAGTCCGCTCGGCAGACGGTATCCTTCGATAGGCCCATGACAGAAGAGGAAGAAGAACTCTACTGGATGGAGCAGGAAGAACTCGCGGAAGATCAAACTCGGATCTGTCGCGACCAGCACCGACAGGTTCGGAGGAACGCCAGCAGCAACAGCGAGATCCATGATCTCCGCGAATCTCTCAAAAAGACCGTGGCCGAAGTGAAAGCGGTAAAATCACAAATCCATCAGGCGACCAGTTCCGCCCCCGAGATCGATAGACTCCTCGAGGAAGCACGGAAAACGCCGTTCACCACTCGGATCACGGAAACACGCATCTCAGACCCAGGGAAGATCAAAATCCCGGCTCCATGACGGCACGACGGATCCTAAGTCGCACCTGCAGTCCTTCCAGATCGCAATGGGTAGGTGCAAACTCCTGAGCGAACGGACGCAGGTCATTGTCTTCTTCGCCGAGCACCTCAAAGGTGCTGTGCTCGAAAGTGGTTCTCCGGCTCAAAGGAACTCCATCGAAGCTTCCGCCAACTGGCCTCGGCGTTTCTCAAACAGTACTCCATGTTCATGGACAGAGAAACGTCCGACGGGATCTATGGAGTCTAGCTCAGAAGGAAAAGCGAGTCACTCAGCGACTTCATGCGAAGGTTCAAACTGGTGATGGCCGAGTAACAGGCATCAGCGACAATGTCGCAATCGGCGCCGAGGAAAACTCTCTGGTACAAGTCGAAGTTCGAAGTGGATACTACTGGAAAAGCCGCGGACAATCCAGGATACTTCCACAAGGCAACGGACTTCATCATCATGGAAGAAGAGATGAACCTTCTATCGCAGAAGCACGGACCGCAGAAAACAGCGCCCAAGAAGAAACCCTCTCGTAACGACAAATGCGTCCATCACGAAGGGAAGGCGCCAAAGCGAGCATAACTACGCCATCAACTCGAGCAAGGCAAAACCTCCGGAAACACCTGGACCAGGAACCAGTACAAGGACAACTCCTATTGCGAGTTCCACGAGACCGAGGTCACTCCACTCGCGAACTGCAAGGTTCTCGGCGCTCGCTCACGCAAAACTCCTCACCGGCGAACTATCAAAGGTCAAGAGTATAAAGGACTTGCTCCTGGAATCCGACCGCCAAAGACTAACAAAACTGTCTCCGAGGACCGCTGACCGAAAACCAATCGGGAAAAGCTGAAGAAGACAGACACCAAGGAACAACAGCGGTCGCCGGAGGGTAAACATGATCATCGGAGGATCACAGTTCTACCAAGACTCTGTCTCATCGATAAAAGCCTACGGGCGAAAAGCCGAGGACCAGTTCCAACTGGTTCCCGGACAGCGATGTTCCTAACCACACAATCGCTTCGAGGAACACGAGACCGTCGGAATCGACAAACCTCACTGCGATCCTTTGGTAATCGACCTGGTCATCCAGGATCTCGAAGTCGGCCGCATTCTCGTCGATACAGGAAACACGGTCAATGTCATCTTCCGCGACACCCTTTACAGAATGAAGATCCCACTTGGGAAGTCGCCCCGAGCCAAAACCTTTGACGGGTTTTGGCGGCCACTACCATGACCCTCGGAGAATCAAACTCCCAGTCATGGCAAAGGAAGTTACAAAGATCGTCGAGTTTGCAGTAGTCGACAACCCGGCCATCTACAACGCCATCATGGGAACCCCTTGGATCAACTCCATGAAGGCAGTACCATCCACATATCACCTCGGTATCAAGTTTCCGACTCCGACCGGAACCGCAGCCATCTGGGGTAGTCAGAAACAATCAAGACTCTGTTACCTAGCCGAGTTCAAGCTGCGAAAAGATCGGAACGCCCCTGCGGCCAACCCGAAACGAGCAAAGGAATCACACAACATTCCCGAAGACTCGAAGAAAGATGATCCAGAATCATCCGAACAGGCAACGACTCAAGACGGCGACAAAGCCTCTGAATCCACCGCCGTAAGAGCGGACAGCTCGACCCCCGCACAAACCACTGATCCGACCAGCACAATCGGAACGGCGACGCACGGGGAGTAAAAACGTCCGCGGCAACTATCAGAACTACGAGATGGCTTGATCCTCGAAAGAGGTACGTAGGCAGCTCGTCGAAACCCGGCGAGTTCAGCTATCCCCCTCACCAAAGGGGGACTGGGTGCGTATACTCCTATACTCCCACAAAAACGCGAAAAATCCGCACATGTACTCTAACTTCTCGAAATTTTTAAATAAAATTCTTTCTATCTTTCATGCTCATTTAAACGCATCAACGCTTCGGAAAAACGAAAATCATATCTTCAAAAGAAATGCGAGACGTCGCAACTTCTTAAAAGATAACAAAACTCAGATATCCGCAAAGACAGTCCACCTGCGACTTAAAATAACTCACGCTCGCCGATTGGCCCGACGGACGACACAAGAAACGCTTTCACTCAATACAAACTCGTAGTCAGACCTACAAGGTCCTCTTACATCCGACAAGGATATCATAGCAGCTATAGAAGAAATCCAAAATTTTGGTTTAGCGTCTCGGATAAACTCGAAGATAGCTCGATTCTTTTAACACAAGTCATATAAGCCGTGACTAGTCGCGGACTTTAAACGAAAAGAATCAGGAAGAAATCACTAACAGGCAAAATGAAAGCCGATCAGTCATCGCACAGCCTCAAAGCTGAGAGTAAACCTAGGTCTTGCCCTAAACCCAGTCTTGCTGGATCTTGACATCTCACAGAAATAGTATGCATTATCACGAGATCCCAAAACATGTCTCTTATCGCTACACCTAAAACGCCGCTAAAAGTAGCATACGGACCAAGCGACAAAAAGAGTTAGGATCTGAAGTGACTACTGCATCCTTCCCTCTACACTTGGCGAAAGTATAAATCAAAACAAAAGACCTAAATCTCGCAAATTTCCATATTCATAAAAGCGAGGAAAAAGCGGCAGGATTCAAAGCCACCAACGGCCAGTCCCAAAACATAAGAATGCAACCTCCAACGGTCGCAGAATAAAATTACTAGAAACGCCACACACGGCCAAAAATTCAGTTCACAAAGGAAGTCAACATTGAAATCGGATGCGAAATCCCAAAAGAACTAGCAGGCTGGTCCACTTCCTCATTCACGCCGAGCATTCCCACCATCCTCAGCGTTCTCATCGGCTCCGGCCTCCACCGTATCCTCGGAAACCTCGATAGGTTCCCATAATCTCCGGACTCTTTCTTCTACCGGAGGAACCAAGGACTCAGCATGAGCACACTCGCCATGAAATCCTTCATTTCAGCAATCTCGAATCGAAGAGAAACTGGTTCGAGACTTGTAAAGGTTTACGATCAACCCTCGCACTCAAGGAAATCACCAACGAACTCCTGAGCTTCTTTAAAACATTGAAACTCAGCAGCAAACAATTCGCCCGTCTTGCCACCTCGCTCGACCATCCTTCTTCCTCTCCTTTCCGCCCGAACAAGAGCCGAGCATGAAGCTCAGCTTGCTTCGCTCGGTTTTCACCTCGTCGGAACCGAAAAGCTCTCGCCCGCTTCTATGGTCTTGAAGTTAGCAATCCTGGATTTGCGGAACTCGAAATAAGCCGCTAAACACTCTTAGTCCCTGCATAAAACTCAAGATCAGCAAGCATGCTTATATACAGATTGAGCGCAAGGTTAAGCAGTTCGAAGAGCCAAACCTCGTTGGCGTTGGGAGCCCTCGGCAAAAACCGTTGTTTCTCCTCATCCTCCAGCGACTTCGTCAGTAGTAAACTCCGGAGGAAGGCCATCAAAGAAGTTGTTAGGTGGAAGCGCTGGCTCCGCCTTTTCCGTTGGAGCAAAACTAGGTTTTCTCCCAACGGTGAAGGACTTTCGAGCCTTCCCCATCATCGACTTCTTTCCCCTTACGAGACCTCTGTCAGCGCCTCGAGTAGGAGCAGCGGTGACGGGTTCAAGGTCAGACGACGGACAGGACCTCGACCGATAAAGCTTAACCGCTGCCTCGATCCGCTCGAGGGTGAAGGATTTCCAGAAAAAGCGGCCTTTGGCGAAGAAGATCTCTTGACAAAGGCGTCACCAGGCAAGTCTTGGCGGTAGGGTTGTTCCTACAAAGCGAAAATTTTTCACTAAAACTTCGCGCCAGAAAGGTGAGATAGACAACGGGTTTTCGTCATTATTACCTCGGTTGAAGTTCCATGCTCAAGGAAATAGATGGAGGCAGCTCTCCTCGACAGACTCGCCATCTATTTGAACGAAGAAGAAACGCCCTGCCACGCATTTGGGATTCGGTAGTCCCTGAATCACGGCCATATTCTTCTTAGGCAGCATGGAGTAGTAACCGTCACTCCCGTCGGCCGAGTACCCCAAAGACCTTCAAATCATCAGGACCAAGATCAATCCCGAGTTCGAAGCTAGCGATCAGTACGCCAAGCCAACTCTCCAAGGCAGGATTGCTGAGTTGGCTGATCGAAAGTTCGAAGCGGTGAATGATGATAGAACTTTTCAGATTCTAATCAAATGATGTAGTATAAAAGATTGTCGAACCAGTCCTAAGTGACAATGAAACAGAGGAATGCAAGCCTATGCTCAATCTAAATGCAACCATTAGAGAGAATGATGATTAAACTAGAACAATGAGTAAAACACAACAAAAAGCAAACTTTCTTTCTTATGAGGAGAGCAAAACCCATGGGTGTAGGGACTTGATATCAAATGATTAAGCTTCAATCCAAGATGCTAACTTTTCAATCAATCTAATCCTTATGCCTAGACAACTAAACTAAGCAAGCTCTATCCCTAGATGAATGCTCTTTTGCTATGATCACCCAAGTACACCAAATCCCTTTGGCTGTAATGATCAAAGCAAACAATGAGATTTAGTCTAATAGCAATTCTAGCCTCTAAGACAACTAATCCCTTAGGCAAAGCTAGCTAAAAGCATAGATGAGTTGGTTCAGGCATTTCATAGAACACCTTCCGGGCATGAAATGCCTATAGCTCTATGTTTGAGAGGCCAACTCAAATATAGCTTTAAAAACACCAAATCTATGCAAGGAAATGATAGATCTAATTCTAGACACCTTGGATCTAACTTAATCACTCTCTATCACCCTAACCCATGGATCTTAGAAGAATCTACTCACTAATCCACATGCTTATTCTTAAACCCATGAGAGATTCAAGCATAAACATAATAGAGAAAGAAAGGTGATGAGATAAACAATCAAGAACACAAGATGAGATGAGATTAATAATTCAAAGATGAAGTTTTTACTCAAAGGTTTTGTTCTTAGATCATAAATAACATCATCCCCAAACTTGGGTTAATGAGAGTATTTATAGTAGGCTTAAAAGCCCTAAACACATAAAAGGAGAAAGTCTAAAAAGCCCTTGGCCAAGTGATTTTCGACCAATGAGAAACAAGGAGAAAGGAAGAAACTCAGCCACCCGGGTCAGCTAGTGCCTGTCCAGGTCGGGTATGCCCAGGTCGGGTATGGCTTGCTCGTCCGGCGTCCAGGCGTCGCGGCCTCTCTAGGCGGGTGTGTTCGGCGCGTGGTGGGTGTCCAGCAGCTAGCGGGGCGTGCGGGTGTCGCGTGGCGGGTGGTGCTAGTCGGGTGTGCAGGCTGGTACGCTGGTGAGGCATTGTGGAGCGTCCGAGTGTCCTGGTCCGGGTGTGTTCGGTCGCGTCCGGGCTTCGTCTAGCATCAGATCGTGCGGGTAGTCCAGGTCGGGCAGGTGCTGTCGGGTGTCTGCTGGTACGCGGGTGAGGCAAGGTCGGGTGCGTCCTGAGCTCGCGTCCAGTCCGTCCGTCCCGTGCGGGTCCTTGTGCTCGGGTGGTATGGACCGCGTCCGTTCTAGGCGTTCAGCACAATCGGGACGTGGCGGGTGCTTGTCCCCGGTCGTCCTGGTCGCGTCCTGAGCTTGTCCAGGCGAGGAAGGATGGTTGGACTCGGGTGTGCTCACCCGGGTTGCTTGACATGCTTCCACTCAACTGATCATAACTCCTTCAATATGGCTCTAAATGTCTTGAAACCACTTCCATTGGAAAGCTAACTCAGAATGCCATATCTCCACCAAATATTAGCCTCAGAAGGTATTCCTAAGGTCTCTGTCCATGTTCATCTTTATACCCTTCTTTTTCATCACAAAACTCCCAAACATCTTCAATATCTCCAAAGTGTGCTCCAACACCTAATAGGGACTTATGAATGCATAATGAGCCTAAAGATGCCTAAAGCCTAATCTAAATGAGCAAAATGCATAAGATATGATAACTAAAACATGTAAATATGCAAGACATCAACTCCCCACACTAGTCCTTTACTTGTCCACAAGTAAACTTGCAAGGACTAAGGAGGAGAGGTTTGAAGGAGGGACTCATAGCCAAAGAATGCTCTTCTTAGTTCTCAACTTGATAACCTTTCACAAGCATACCAAGCAGCAGGAGCAAAAACTCAATCCAACTCTAACTCAACAAGGCCTATCTTAACTCTTTTGATCCCTACACTTACTCATCATGAATCCACAACCCACAATTCCATTTGCCCTCTAACAATCATTAAGCAAACTCAAAAGACTTCTTGCAAATGGTCAAATGGTCCAAGTCATTTGGTTTGGTGGTAGAAGGTTTTATTCAAGTGAAACAAGGGGTTTAAAGGGATCTTTCAAGGGGTGGTTCACTCTCAAAACAAGTAGCCTTGACATTGCACATAATATATCTAAGAAAGGGATCAACTCATGCATAAAATGCTCAATCTCCATTGTTCTACCCTTTCCCAAAATACATAGATCACATCTTTATTCCCAATGCCAAAATACCACTCACATCTCTCACCCAAAGATTTTCCCCAAATGCTCAAAATATTTTCTCATTTGAAACTCCTTCTTAATGAAGTCTACAAGGGAATTTACACATTTCAAACTCTTTTCAGCTCTTTCTAGATATTGCTAGCCCCCTTTCATTATTATTATTTTTTTTTTTTTTTTTTTTTTCTTTCTTTTTCTCTTTTTTTTTTTATATTTTTATTTTTTTTTATGGGGGCCAAGACTTTTCAAACTATTTGGAGCTTACAATCTTTCATTCCTCTTATCCCTTCTAGACTTAATCACTTATAACAATGGAGTCTCATGAGTCAACCTTTTCTTTCATAAACCTTTCATTTCCTCAAGATCATACCATACAACACTCACCCCCATCCTAGAAGCTAGACATTAATGAGTGTCTAATCTAGCTAAAAATGGAGATCAAGCATTGTCGTTCCCAATACTCTCAACATTATGCACATGTAAAGCTTTCTAAAGAAGGCCTCACTCAACAAATAATGAAAGCTTGAAAGGAGGTAAGGGTTTTAGGGCGTGGAGTGCCACTTGAGCTTGTCCAAAAAGATAGACAAAGAATGGGAGGGACAGCTCAAGTGTTCTATCCATGACTTAGTACACAAGGGACCATGAGCAAGAGACTAGAGTCTAAATATGACAGGAGCAAACTTCAAAGAGATGGCATCAATCAATCAAATAAGCTTTAGGAAGAGATTTCAAGGCAAAAAGTTTACAAGCCATCCTAAGATTGCTCAAGCTACTTACTATGCTTATGAAGGGTATCACTTTAAGAACTTAGCATGAGCATCTTTTCAAGGCAACTATCATCCTTGTCCCCTTATGCATGATGCAACCTATATGATGATTTATTATTTTTTTTTTCTATGCAATTGAATGATCTAGACTCAATTCTAATGCAACTACATGATTCTTTTTGTGCTTTTCAAATTTTTCAAATTTTTTTATTTTTTTTTTGTTTTTCTATGCAATAACTATCTACAAATGCATGCTCATGACATAAAACACAAAATGATCAGCGACTTGGCACCTCCCCCACACTTAATTCACACAGTCTCTGTGTTTGTTAAATGTTGAGAAGGGCCTAAAGGAAGAAAAATAAAGCTAAATGAAATGATGAATGGTATATACAACAATCTAGCCCCATCATCATTCAAAGGACTTTTTGATGAAAAATAAAAGGAATCCTAATGCAATATGTACAAGGATAACCATGGGACTTCCTCCCAAGTGAGCTTGTTTAAAGTCACTAGCTTGACTTTGCCTCCTTTGAGGTTAGGCAAGGGGAGCATCAGAGAGTGGGGTTGATGTCCCATCCTCCTTTGGTACTGTGGTCATGTATTCCTTGAGTCTTTGGCCATTCACTGTGAAGTCTCCACCATCCTTGTTCCAAAGCACAATGGCTCCATAGGGTCTCACTTCTTTGATCACAAATGGACCAGACCACCTTGACTTTAACTTCCCTGGAAATAGCTTAAGTCTAGAGTTGTAAAGAAGCACTTGATCTCCTGCCTTGAACTCTCTCTTGAGGATGTGCCTATCATGGAAGGCCTTTGTCTTTTCCTTGTAGATCCTTGAGTTCTCAAAAGCATCCATCCTTATCTCATCCAGCTCATTGAGTTGAAGAAGTCTTTTCTCCTTTGCACACTTGATGTCAAAGTTTAGAAGCTTCACAGCCCACAATGCCTTGTATTCAAGCTCAACTGGCAGGTGGCAAGATTTTCCATAGACAATGTTGAAGGGAGTGGTGCCTAGAGGAGTCTTGAATGCTGTTCTATATGCCCAAAGAGCATCATCAAGCTTGGCTGACCAATCCTTCCTCTTGGTTCCTACAACCTTTTCCAAGATCCCCTTGATTTGCTTGTTGGAGACTTCCACTTGGCCACTAGTTTGAGGGTGATAAGGTGTTGCAACCTTGTGCTTTACTCCATTCCTCTTGAGAAGACTCTCAAATACCTTGTTGATGAAGTGTGAACCTCCATCACTTATGACCACTCTTGGAACTCCAAATCTTGGGAAAATAGTGCTCTTGAACATTTTGACCACTACTCTTGAATCATTTGTAGGACTTGCTATTGCTTCCACCCACTTTGATACATAGTCCACAGCCACCAAGATGTATTTGTTGCCATAGGAGGAGGGGAAAGGTCCCATGAAATCAATCCCCCAAACATCAAACACTTCCACTTCAAGGATTGGGTTTTGAGGCATCTCATTTCTTTTAGTAATGTTCCCACTCCTTTGGCAAGAGTCACATCTTGAAATGAAGTCTTGTGAGTCCCTGAACATGTGTGGCCACCAAAATCCAGCTTGTAACACCTTTGAGACAGTCTTGAATGGAGCAAAATGGCCTCCATAGGAGATCCATGGCAATGTGAGAGGATTCCTTCAA
The DNA here is from genome assembly GCA_016771965.1 of Brassica carinata. NCBI lineage: Eukaryota > Viridiplantae > Streptophyta > Magnoliopsida > Brassicales > Brassicaceae > Brassica > Brassica carinata. The sequence goes on along the minus strand of CM028687.1, from coordinate 14,273,181 downwards.
CTTCTTCTTCAGCCACCACTCTTCTATAAATCTGATCCTTGCATAGGGTGTAGAGGTATGGTTCATCCCAATAGTATCTCTTCACATCCTTGTAGAACTTCTTCCTCTCATACCCTGCAAGTCCCAATGGCTCTTTTCAGTGGCTAAATAGTTAACCAAATCAGCATACCAAGGTCCGTTCTCTTCAGCTGCCTTAACCTCTTCAATCTTTTTCCAGTCTCAATGGCTGCTACCACTGACATGATGGCTAGGACATGCTCTTCTCTGAGGCCCTCATCAATAGGGATTCCTCCTTCAATTCTCAACCTGGATAAGTGATCAGCAACTCCATTCTCAATCCCTGGCTTGTCTCTAATCTCCAAGTCAAACTCTTGAAGCAAAGGATCCACCTTAGTAGTCTTGGCTTGGCATCCTTCTTTGCTAGGAGATGTCTCAAAGCTGCATGGTCAGTATACACAATGACCTTAGAACCCACCAGGTAACTTCTGAATTTCTCAAAGGCGAAGACAATGGCCAGCATCTCCTTCTCTGTTGTGGCATACCTCATCTGCGCATCATTCAATGTTTGGCTAGCATAATAAATGACATGAGTTTTGCCATCCTTCTTCTGCCCCAGGACAGCCCCAACAGCAAAATCACTAGCATCACACATTATCTCAAAGGGAGGTCCCAATCAGGTGGTTGAACAATGGGAGCACTAACAAGGTCACCCTTTATCTTCTTGAAAGCCTCAAGACAATCTTCATCAAAGCTGAAAGCAGCCTCCTTGCACAGCAACTTGGTCATTGGTCTAGCAATCTTTGAGAAGTCCTTGATGAATCTCCTATAAAATCCAGCATGGCCAAGGAAGCTCTGATGTCTTTCACTGTCTTTGGTGGGGCAAGCTGACCATCACCTCAATCTTAGCTTTGTCCACTTCAATACCCTTTTCTGAAATCTTGTGTCCCAGCACAATTCCCTCTTTGACCATGAAATGACACTTCTCCCAATTCAGCACTAGGTTGGTGTCTTCACATCTCTGTAGGACCCTGCACAAGTTGGACAAACAAGCAGAAAACGAAGATCCGTAGACAGAGAAATCATCCATGAATACCTCCACTATATCCTCAATGAGATCCGAGAAGATAGACATCATGCACCTTTGAAAGGTTGCTGGAGCATTACATAACCCAAATGGCATCCTTCGATAAGCAAAGGTGCCATAGGGGCATGTGAATGTTGTCTTCTCTTGATCATTGGGATGAATGGGGATTTGGAAGAACCCTGAATACCCATCAAGAAAACAATAGAAAGGATGGTTTGCAAGTCTCTCAAGCATTTGATCAATGAATGGCAATGGAAAGTGATCTTTTCTAGATGCTGAGTTGAGCTTTCTATAATCAATACACATCCTATGGCCAGTTATGGTTCTAGTTGGTATCAATTCATCCTTGTCATTTTTAACCACAGTGATACCACCCTTCTTTGGAACTACATGCACAGGAGATACCCATTTAGAATCTGAAATAGGGTAAATAACACCAGCATCTAAGAGCTTAAGAATCTCCTTCTTTACAACATCTTTAAGGTTAGGATTTAACCTCCTTTGATGTTCTATAGAAGTCATTGATTCATCCTCTAGATGTATCCTATGCATGCACAAAGAAGGTGATATCCCCTTAATATCATCTAATGAGTATCCAATGGCTTTTCTAAACCTTTTAAGTGCATTTAAAAGTTGAAAGCTCAAGTTCAATAAGTTCACTACTCACAATGACAGGATATGTCTCATTAGGGCCTAGAAATGCGTACCTTACACCATGGGGAAGAGGTTTTAGCTCCACTTTTGGTGCCTTGAGCTCACTCCAATCATCTTGTTTGGTGATCTCCTGTTGAGTGGCTGGAACAGCTTGACATGCCTCTTGTTTAAGCTCCTCATACTGGCCTCTATCAGCAATCTTCTTTGAGAATCCAGCATGGCTGCAATAGCCTCACTCTCCTTGTTCTCAACCACTTGGACCTCTTTATCCACTGTCAAAGCATGTTGCAAAGGGTCTTCTATTGTCAACTCTCCGTGCCAATTCCTCAAGGAGCTCATCAGCAAGAGCTTCCATCTCCTCTATGTAGAACACTTGGCCTTGCACAGTTGACCTCTTCATTACTTCGTTGACATCAAAATGGAGAGTGTGCTCTTTCCCCAAATGAAGATCAATCTTGCCTTCCTTCACATTGATAAGGGCTCCTGCTGTGGCTAAGAATGGTCTTCCAAGGATCAAGGGGTCTCTAGCTTCTTCATCCATCTCAAGAACAACAAAATCAGTGGGGATTTCACAATTTCCCACCATTACAGGAGATCTTCAAGGATACCAATGGGGAATTTGACTGAGCGGTCAGCAAGCACCAAAGAGAGTTTGCACTTCTTGTATTGACTAAACCCAAGCTTCTTGGCAACAGATAGAGGCATGAGACTGACACTAGCTCCCAAATCACATAGACATCTCTCAAACATCAAAGGACCAATGGCACAAGGTAGAGTAAAGCAGCCTGGATCCTCTAGCTTCTTAGGGATTGTCAATCTCTGGATGATGGCACTGCACTCATGAGTAAGAACCATCATGCCTTCCATTTCCTTCTTCTTGGCAGCCACAGCATCCTTCAAGAACTTGCTGTATTGAGGAACAAGCATGAAGGCATCAATGATTGGCATTGTAACTTGAACTTCACTCAATTGCTTCTCAAAGAGTGCTTTGTACTTCTCCAAAAGTTGCCTCTTGAATCTTCCAGGAAATGGCAGCTTAGGTTCATAGGGAGGAGGAACAAAGAAGACTCCTTTGTTGGAGTAGTAACTTCACCATGCTTTGGTGTTTGCTTCTCTTCTCCAACCTTTCCTTTGCCCTTAGCTTCAACAATCTTTTCTAAAATCTCCTCATCAACTTTCTCATCCACAATCACAACATCATCATCAATGTTGATAGCCACCCCTTAGTTTCTCACCATCCTTGGGAGAGTTCTTGGAGGTAGCTCTCTACCACTTCTCAAAGTGATTGCCTTCATTGGTTCTTTTGGGTTTTGCTCTGGCTTTCCTGGTAATGTTCATTGTTGGCGACTTGGCTGAGAGTTCATAGAAGCAAATTGATTCTCCAAAGCTCTAATCTTGTTGTTTAGCTCAGTGTAGCTGCTGTCTATCTTGGAGTGAACAGTCTTGAACTCATGGCCAATGTCTTTGGCTGCTCTAGCTTGACCTTCCAACAATTGTTTGAACATAGCTTCCATAGATGAATCTGGAGCCTTAGCTTGGGAGGAGCTTCCTTGAGCTTGAGTAGATTGATTTCCATGGTTTGCAAAACCAGGAGGAGGATTCTGCCTAGGCTGGTAGCTCCCTTGTTGAGTGTTTTGCTTTGGTGGATAACCTCCTTGATGGTTGTTGGTGTAGCCTCCTTGCTGGTTGTTGGGGTAAGACCTTTGCTGGTAATTGTTGTACTGAAAGTTAGGTTCCTTCCTGTACCAAGAACCATTGTTGTTGATGAAGCAAAGCTCTTCTTGCCCTTCTAACCCTTCAACTTCATTAACCTTAGGAGGAGCTTCTTGATTTGGACCACCCACAAAGTGAATTTGCTCCTGCTTGGCTTGGTTAGCAATCAGCAAGTCTATCTTATCTTGCAAGGATTTTATTTCCTTCTTGGTCTGGTTGTCATCAGCTCTGGTTGTTCTATCAGTCCTGTCATGTTCTCCACTGTAGACTGAATCACTCTTGACCATGTTGTCCACCAGCTCCTCAGCATCTTCTTCAGACCTGCCCAGGAAGAAACCATTGCTTGCTGTATCCAATCTTGCTCTAAACTCAGGAAGGGCACCTCTATAGAATGTGCTCAGTAAACTCTCCTTTGAGAAGCCATGGTGTGGGCACTTAGCTTGATATCCCTTGAACCTTTCCCATGCTTCACTAAAGCTTTCCAAGTTCTTCTGCTGGAAACTAGAGATCTCATTCCTCAGCTTGGCTGTCCTTGATGTGGAGAAATATTTCTCCAAGAAGGCCTTCTTACAATCATCCCAAGTAGTGATGGAGTCACTAGGTAGAGATTTCTCCCATTGGCGTGCCTTGTCTCCTAGAGAGAATGGAAACAACTTGAGCTTGAAGGCATCTTCGACACACCATTGGTCTTGGACAAGCCACAATAGCTATCAAACTTGTCCAAGTGATCAAATGGGTCTTCTACAGCCAAGCCATGGTACTTGTTGTTCTCAATCACATTCAACAAGCCTGATTTGATCTCAAAGTTATTAGCTTCCACAGCTGGTGCACGGATACCTGTCCTGTTGCCATGAATGTGAGGACGGTCATATGTGCCAATGGCTCTAGCTGGCGCTGTGGGTGTTGTTGTTGCTGGCTGTGGTCTAAGGTTGTCAGCTCCTTGACCATTGCCTTCTTGGGGTTGATGATCATCCATCTCAAACCCCAATCTCTGAATGTGAGCCTGTTGCTCCTCTTCTCTTCTCCTTCTTGCTATTTCCTCTCAAGGGCAGCTATCTCTTCAACAGTGGGAACCAGGTTAGTTGCACCCTGCTTCTTGTGTTCATACACCTGAAAATCAAAGGAAAATGCAAAAGGAGAATCAATATCACAAGAAAAGAAAAATGATTTAGTCTCAAGCAAGTGACTAAATCCCAATGTCACAATCAACTTAGAATTTGGCAGCGGCCAATTTGATGATAGAACTTTTCAGATTCTAATCAAATGATGTAGTATAAAAGATTGTCGAACCAGTCCTAAGTGACAATGAAACAGAGGGAATGCAAGCCTATGCTCAATCTAAATGCAACCATTAGAGAGAATGATGATTAAACTAGAACAATGAGTAAAACACAACAAAAGCAAACTTTCTTTCTTATGAGGAGAGCAAAACCCATGGGTGTAGGGACTTGATATCAAATGATTAAGCTTCAATCCAAGATGCTAACTTTTCAATCAATCTAATCCTTATGCCTAGACAACTAAACTAAGCAAGCTCTATCCCTAGATGAATGCTCTTTGCTATGATCACCCAAGTACACCAAATCCCTTTGGCTGTAATGATCAAAGCAAACAATGAGATTTAGTCTAATAGCAATTCTAGCCTCTAAGACAACTAATCCCTTAGGCAAAGCTAGCTAAAAGAATAGATGAGTTGGTTCAGGCATTTCATAGAACACCTTCCGGGCATGAAATGCCTATAGCTCTATGTTTGAGAGGCCAACTCAAATATAGCTTTAAAACACCAAATCTATGCAAGGAAATGATAGATCTAATTCTAGACACCTTGGATCTAACTTAATCACTCTCTATCACCTAACCCATGGATCTTAGAAGAATCTACTCACTAATCCACATGCTTATTCTTAAACCCATGAGAGATTCAAGCATAAACATAATAGAGAAAGAAAGGTGATGAGATAAACAATCAAGAACACAAGATGAGATGAGATTAATAATTCAAAGATGAAGTTTTTACTCAAAGGTTTTGTTCTTAGATCATAAATAACATCATCCCCAAACTTGGGTTAATGAGAGTATTTATAGTAGGCTTAAAAGCCCTAAACACATAAAAGGAGAAAGTCTAAAAAGCCCTTGGCCAAGTGATTTTCGACCAATGAGAAACAAGGAGAAAGGAAGAAACTCAGCCACCCGGGTCAGCTAGTGCCTGTCCAGGTCGGGTATGCCCAGGTCGGGTATGGCTTGCTCTTTCGGCGTCCAGGCCGTGCGGCCTCTCTAGGCCGGGTGTGTTCGGCCGCGTGGTGGGTGTCCAGCAGCTAGCAGGACGTGCGGGTGTGCGTGGCCGGGTGGTGCTAGTCGGGTGTGCAGGCTGGTACGCGGGTGAGGCATTGTGGAACGTCCGAGTGTCCTGGTCTGGGTGTGTTGACGGCGTCGGGCTTCGTCTAGCATCAGATCGTCGCGGGTAGTCCAGGTCGGGCAGGTGCTGTCGGGTGTCTGCTGGTACGCGGGTGAGGCAAGGTCGGGTCGTCGAGCTGCGTCGATCCGTCCGTCCCGTCGCGGGTCCTTGTGCTCGGGTGGTATGGACGCGTCCGTTCTAGGCGTTCAGCACACCGGGACGTGCGGGTGCTTGTCCCCGGGTCGTCCTGGTCGCGTCCTGAGCTTGTCCAGGCGAGGAAGGATGGTTGGACTCGGGTGTGCTCACCCGGGTTGCTTGACATGCTTCCACTCAACTGATCATAACTCCTTCAATATGGCTCCAAATGTCTTGAAACCACTTCCATTGGAAAGCTAACTCAGAATGCCATGTCTCCACCAAATATTAGCCTCAGAAGGTATTCCTAAGGTCTCTGTCCATGTTCATCTTTATACCCTTCTTTTCATCACAAAACTCCCAAACATCTTCAATATCTCCAAAGTGTGCTCCAACACCTAATAGGGACTTATGAATGCATAATGAGCCTAAAGATGCCTAAAGCCTAATCTAAATGAGCAAAAATGCATAAGATATGATAACTAAAAACATGTAAATATGCAAGACATCAGTGAAGCGCACGAACAATGGCACCAGGGATTGGGAACCACATGCGGCGATGCGTAAAAGCTTAAGTAACATGTAAAGAAACCTTGCGGAGGATTCCTTGCACTCGCTACCAACGGAACTGAATTTGACTCCTTCAGAACCTGGTAAAAATCTCGAAGAACCTTGAGATATTTACGAGAAACCGAAGCTTGGCGAAACGGAGCACCGGCTGCCTCGCAGGCCTCCTCGAACAGGGATCTCTGGCAGTGTTGGGGGCGAACCTACAAGGGCTCGGTAATACGCATTCTTCTTTTCCTCCTCGACCGACTCCTCCTGCTTCACCGTCACATGGGCAGGAGAGTCATCCGAGGATGAATGGGAAGAAGAGTTTCTCTTTGAGGATCTTGAAGACATTGTTCTTAAAGAGAGAGAAAGGATTCTTGAGAGAGTAAAACCTTGTGATGAAGTAAGAATGAGATTCCTTACTCCATATAAAGGAGGTAAAATCACTAGTTACCCGATTTTCCCAAGCGATTACGTCTCAACATCTTCCCACACGGCTATACAGCAAGCTAGGATCCGACAGGCTCTACGGTTTCTAGCTAGCTGGGGGGCTAACTGTTGGGGTCAAAATCGGTCAATGACGAAATCGTCACCCGAAAATCCTCGAAAGAAAAGCCAAGCGACGATCAAATCCAAGAAACGGGTCGTCGCTCGATAAAACTCACGGAAGGCTCGTCCACTCCCATCTGGCACCAACAGCGAGGGTCCTGGCGCCCATCCGTGCGATCATCTCATGATCTCGGGCAACGGCGGCATCTTGGTCCTTTGAAACCCATGTCTGGATTGTCCGAGATCTACGATGAGTCTTCCGTAGAGCCTTCCCGATTGTTTAGAAGATTCATCTTTTAACACATCTAAAACTCGGAGCCACATTGCTCGCATCCTCGACGACGGAAAATCTGCAGATCAAGGTCCATCTCAAATCCCGATACTCGCGGAATCTCGTTGGATTAGAAACGATTATTTGAAATCTACAACTAGAGATCCTCCCAAACTCAAAAGATTTCCGCAAACAACCGACAAGGGAAAGATCAAACAACGAAAACCCACAGGCGGCAAGGCGGCCTGGCACCGGGCGGCACGCTGGACGCTGGCTGGCCTGGCGCCGGCGGCACGCTGGACGCTGGCTGGCCTGGCGCCGGGCGCACGCTGGACGCTGGCTGGCCTGGCGCCGGCGGCACGCTGGACGCTGGCTGGCCTGGCGCCGGCGGCACGCTGGACGCTGGCTGGCCTGGCGCCGGCGGCACGCTGGACGCTGGCTGGCCTGGCGCCGGCGGCACCCATCGCTGGTCGGCCTGGCGTCGACCAGCGGCCCTCGTCCGTCGGTCCTATCGTGCGGTTCGATCCCATCTTAGCTTGTTGGATCAATCTCGCCAAGTTTGGTATGATCCGCGGTTACTCTAGAACGCCACTTTCTCGACTAAACAAGGAATTGAGATTCCTTCGGAAACACCGAAACCTTCAATGACCGTCCTTTCGAAAAACCGTAAAAACGCCTAAATGGCCCAACGTGGCCAAAACGGCCCACGTACGATTTTCCGAAAAGGAAGGATAACTATGACGGTTTATCCTTATCCTCACATAAGAGATAAATGTCAAGTTTCCAGAAGATAAATATCAAGTTCAGAAGATAAATGTCAAGATTTCCGAAGATAAATGTCAAGTTTCCCGATAAACACGAAGATGGACGAAAATGGAAAAAGCCCGACTCAGCCCGCAAGAAGATAGACCGTCTTAGGAGGAGTATATAAGGAGAGCATTGAGCAAGAAGCAAACCAGATCACAAGCTTTCAAGCACTTAGCACTTAGAGCGATTTAGCATTCTTTTATGTTTTCACTAGCGAGCTGCGACTCAACTAGGATAGACTTAGGCGACCAGACTAGCGGACCCCTCGACAGCCCTTACGGCCGATTTCTTTTCTTGTTGTACACGCTCAAACGAGAATTCAGAAATAAGATCTCTTTCGCTCAACTTTTACGATTTCTATTTTCGCAACTTCTATTTTTATTGATTGTTTCGTGTGCGGCCCAGCAGATATCCGGGACCTTCAAGGAAGATCGGGTTAACTCGGTTTTCGTCCGTAAATCTTTATCAGAAATTGACGGTGCGAATTTCGGTTCCCACAGAGAGTTGACAATAGAGGACCCTTTGCAGCATGCTTTGACAGTGGATAAAGAGGTCCAAGTGGTTGAGAACAAAGAGAGTGAGGCTATTGCAGCCATGCTGGATTCTCGAAAGAAGATTGTTGATAGAGGCCAGTATGAGGAGCTCAAACAAGAGGTGCACCAAGCTGTTTCAGCCACTCAACAAGAGAACACCAAACAAGATGATTGGAGTGAGCTCAAGGCACCAAAAGTGGAGCTAAAACCTCTTCCCCATGGTGTATGGTACGCATTTCTAGGCCCTAATGAGTCATATCCTGTCATTGTGAGTAGTGAACTTACTGAACATGAGCTTTCTCAACTTTTAAATGCACTTAAAAAGTTTAGAAAGGCAATTGGATACTCACTAGAAGATATTAAGGGGATATCACCTTCTTTGTGCATGCATAGGATACATCTAGAGGATGAATCAATGACTTCTATAGAACATCAAAGGAGGTTGAATCCTAACCTTAAAGATGTTGTAAAGAAAGAGATTCTTAAGCTCTTAGATGCTGGTGTTATCTACCCTATTTCAGATTTTAAATGGGTATCTCCTGTGCATGTAGTTCCAAAGAAGGGTGGTATCATTGTGGTTAAAAATGACAAGGATGAATTGATACCAACTAGAACCATAACTGGCCATAGGATGTGTATTGATTATAGAAAGCTCAACTCAGCATCTAGAAAGGATCATTTTCTATTGCCATTCATTGATCAAATGCTTGAGAGACTTGCAAACCATCCTTTCTATTGTTTCCTTGATGGGTATTCAGGTTTCTTCCAAATCCCCATACATCCCAATGATCAAGAGAAGACAACATTCACATGCCCCTATGGCACCTTTGCTTATCGAAGGATGCCATTTGGGTTATGTAATGCTCCAGCAACCTTTCAAAGGTGCATGATGTCTATCTTCTCGGATCTTATTGAGGATATAGTGGAGGTATTCATGGATGATTTCTCTGTCTACGGATCTTCGTTTTCTGCTTGTTTGTCCAACTTTTGCAGGGTCCTACAGAGATGTGAAGACACCAACCTAGTGCTGAATTGGGAGAAGTGTCATTTCATGGTCAAAGAGGGGATTGTGCTTGGACACAAGATTTCAGAAAAGGGCATTGAAGTGGACAAGGCTAAGATTGAGGTGATGGTCAGCTTGCCACCAACAAAGACAGTGAAAGACATCAGAAGCTTCCTTGGCCATGCTGGGTTCTATAGAAGATCCATCATGGACTTCTCAAAGATTGCTAGACCAATGACCAAGTTGCTGTGCAAGGAGGCTGCTTTCAGCTTTGATGAAGATTGTCTTGAGGCTTTCAAGAAGATAAAGGGTGACCTTGTTAGTGCTCCCATTGTTCAGCCACCTGATTGGGATCTCCCTTTTGAGATAATGTGTGATGCTAGTGATTTTGCTGTTGGGGCCGTCCTGGGGCAGAAGAAGGATGGCAAAAATCATGTGATTTATTATGCTAGCCAAACCTTGAATGATGCACAGATGAGGTATGCCACAACAGAGAAAGAGATGCTGGCCATTGTCTTCGCCTTTGAGAAATTCAGAAGCTACCTGGTGGGTTCTAAGGTCATTGTGTATACTGACCATGCAGCTTTGAGACATCTCCTAGCAAAGAAGGATGCCAAGCCAAGACTACTAAGGTGGATCCTTTTGCTTCAAGAGTTTGACTTGGAGATTAGAGACAAGCCAGGGATTGAGAATGGAGTTGCTGATCACTTGTCCAGGTTGAGAATTGAAGGTGGAATCCCTATTGATGAGGGCCTCAGAGAAGAGCATGTCTTGGCCATCATGTCAGTTGTAGCAGTCATTGAGACTGGAAAAAAGATTGAAGAGGTTAAGGCAGCTGAAGAGAAGGGACCTTGGTATGCTGATTTGGTTAACTACTTAGCCACTGGAAAGGAACCATTGGGGCTTGCAGGGTATGAGAAGAAGAAGTTCTACAAAGATTTGAAGAGATACTATTGGGATGAACCATACCTCTACACCTATGCAAGGATCAGATTTATAGAAGAGTGGTGGCTGAAGAAGAAGTTGAAGGAATCCTCTCACATTGCCATGGATCTTCCTATGGAGGCCATTTTGCTCCATTCAAGACTGTCTCAAAGGTGTTACAAGCTGGATTTTGGTGGCCACACATGTTCAGGGACTCACAAGACTTCATTTCAAGATGTGACCCTTGCCAAAGGAGTGGGAACATTACTAAAAGGAATGAGATGCCTCAAAACCCAATCCTTGAGGTAGAAGTGTTTGATGTTTGGGGGATTGATTTCATGGGACCCTTCCCCTCTTCTTATGGCAACAAATACATCTTGGTGGCTGTGGACTATGTATCAAAGTGGGTGGAAGCAATAGCAAGTCCTACAAATGATTCAAGAGTAGTGGTCAAAATGTTCAAGAGCACTATTTTCCCAAGGTTTGGAGTTCCAAGAGTGGTTATAAGTGATGGAGGTTCACACTTCATCAACAAGGTATTTGAGAGTCTTCTCAAGAGGAATGGAGTGAAGCACAAGGTTGCCACACCTTATCACCCTCAAACAAGTGGCCAAGTGGAGGTCTCCAACAAGCAAATCAAGGGGATCTTGGAGAAGGTTGTAGGAACCAAGAGGAAGGATTGGTCAGCCAAGCTTGATGATGCTCTTTGGGCATATAGAACAGCATTCAAGACTCCTCTAGGCACCACTCCCTTCAACCTTGTCTATGGAAAGTCTTGCCACCTGCCAGTTGAGATTGAATACAAGGCATTGTGGGCTGTGAAGCTTCTAAACTTCGACATCAAGGATGCAAAGGAGAAGAGACTTCTTCAACTCAATGAACTGGATGAGATAAGGATGGATGCCTTTGAGAACTCAAGGATATACAAGGAAAAGACTAAGGCTTTCCATGACAGGCACATCCTCAAGAGAGAGTTCAAGGCAGGAGATCAAGTGCTTCTTTACAATTCTAGACTGAAGTTGTTTCCAGAAAAGCTAAAGTCAAGGTGGTCCGGTCCATTTGTGATCAAAGAAGTGAGACCTTATGGAGCCATTGTGCTTTGGGATAAGCAGGGTAATGATTTCACCGTGAATGGCCAGAGACTCAAGGAATATATGGCCACAATACCAAAGGAGGATGGGGCATCAACCCCACTCTCTGATGCTCCCCTTGCCTAACCTCAAAGGAGGCAAAGTCAAGCTAGTGACTTTAAACAAGCTCACTTGGGAGGAAGTCCCATGGTTATCCTTGTACATATTGCATTAGGATTTATTTTTCGAAGCTTTTGGATGATGGGAGATCAGTGGGATGCAGATGGTGTGCATGAGTGGGAAGCATATGTAAAAAAAAAAGAGAGAGGAGAAGAGAGAAGGGTCGGTTTGAACGGCCGGACCACTCAGGACGTGAGATGCGCGGTCTGAGATGTGCGAGCCGTGTTACCCTTCGGACGGCGGACCACTCAGGGCGTGAGATCTGCGGTCTGAGATGTGCGAGCCGTGTTACCCTTCGGACGGCGGACCACTCAGGGCGTGAGATCTGCGGTCTGAGATGTGCGAGCCGTGTTACCCTTCGGACGGCGGACCACTCAGGGCGTGAGATCTGCGGTCTGAGATGTGCGAGCCGTGTTACCCTTCGGACGGCGGACCACTCAGGGCGTGAGATCTGCGGTCTGAGATGTGCGAGCCGTGTTACCCTTCGGACGGCGGACCACTCAGGGCGTGAGATCTGCGGTCTGAGATGTGCGAGCCGTGTTACCCTTCGGACGGCGGACCACTCAGGGCGTGAGATCTGCGGTCTGAGATGTGCGAGCCGTGTTACCCTTCGGACGGCGGACCACTCAGGGCGTGAGATCTGCGGTCTGAGATGTGCGAGCCGTGTTACCCTTCGGACGGCGGACCACTCAGGGCGTGAGATCTGCGGTCTGAGATGTGCGAGCCGTGTTACCCTTCGGACGGCGGACCACTCAGGGCGTGAGATCTGCGGTCTGAGATGTGCGAGCCGTGTTACCCTTCGGACGGCGGACCACTCAGGGCGTGAGATCTGCGGTCTGAGATGTGCGAGCCGTGTTACCCTTCGGACGGCGGACCACTCAGGGCGTGAGATCTGCGGTCTGAGATGTGCGAGCCGTGTTACCCTTCGGACGGCGGACCACTCAGGGCGTGAGATCTGCGGTCTGAGATGTGCGAGCCGTGTTACCCTTCGGACGGCGGACCACTCAGGGCGTGAGATCTGCGGTCTGAGATGTGCGAGCCGTGTTACCCTTCGGACGGCGGACCACTCAGGGCGTGAGATCTGCGGTCTGAGATGTGCGAGCCGTGTTACCCTTCGGACGGCGGACCACTCAGGGCGTGAGATCTGCGGTCTGAGATGTGCGAGCCGTGTTACCCTTCGGACGGCGGACCACTCAGGGCGTGAGATCTGCGGTCTGAGATGTGCGAGCCGTGTTACCCTTCGGACGGCGGACCACTCAGGGCGTGAGATCTGCGGTCTGAGATGTGCGAGCCGTGTTACCCTTCGGACGGCGGACCACTCAGGGCGTGAGATCTGCGGTCTGAGATGTGCGAGCCGTGTTACCCTTCGGACGGCGGACCACTCAGGGCGTGAGATCTGCGGTCTGAGATGTGCGAGCCGTGTTACCCTTCGGACGGCGGACCACTCAGGGCGTGAGATCTGCGGTCTGAGATGTGCGAGCCGTGTTACCCTTCGGACGGCGGACCACTCAGGGCGTGAGATCTGCGGTCTGAGATGTGCGAGCCGTGTTACCCTTCGGACGGCGGACCACTCAGGGCGTGAGATCTGCGGTCTGAGATGTGCGAGCCGTGTTACCCTTCGGACGGCGGACCACTCAGGGCGTGAGATCTGCGGTCTGAGATGTGCGAGCCGTGTTACCCTTCGGACGGCGGACCACTCAGGGCGTGAGATCTGCGGTCTGAGATGTGCGAGCCGTGTTACCCTTCGGACGGCGGACCACTCAGGGCGTGAGATCTGCGGTCTGAGATGTGCGAGAACCCTTGGGTCACTCTCTCCACTCACTCGACCCGCGCACGACCCGCGTCCCAACCCGCGGTACGACCCGGCCGACCCAGGTAAGTTATTTTTCTCCTTTTTCCCGACCCAAACCCACCTGAACCCGCCCAGAAACCTTTTTACCCGACCCAGAAACATTTTAAAACCCTAAGCCACCCTCTCTTTCCTCATTTCTTCTTCTTCCTCACATCAAAATCCTCTCTAGCCTCGAAGAACACAAATCCACTTAACTTTGCCAAATCTCAACCAAATCATAAATTTCTTTTTCCCACATCAAGACCTTCTTCCCCTAGACCTAATTCCTTGAACCTTTTCATCTTTATCCTTCATCCAAAGCAAGGTATGGTATCTCTAAGTTCAAATTCGTAACCCTCATGAACCCTAAAAATTTGAACTTGAAATTTGAGCCTTTTCTTGCTAGATTCTTGTAATTTAGACTAGGGAAAGCTTATATATCATGCTGGGTAGTTGATTTCATGGTGGAATTGAGATTAATTTGAACTTTGGCAAATTAGGGTTCATGAGATTTGGGGTTTTTTCAATTTTAGCTTACTTAGGGTTGATATTGAGCTAGATGGGTGAGATAAGTGGTGTTGAAGGTTGATTTGGTCCCAATTTCAAGCTGAGCTCTGGTTAATTTTAATTTTGGCTAGTTTGAAGTTCTTGTGCTCAATAAAAAAAAAAAAAAATTTGAGCATGAGAGCCTCCTTCTTAGCTATTACTTGTCTTGCTTGCCTTCATGATTGCATTATTCTAGTTCCTATTGAGATTGCCTTCATGTGTTTGTTCATGATTGTCTCTGTTCATGATTGTCTCTTTCTTATGCTCACTCTATTTCCAAGGATTGAATTTTCAGGAACAATGGGGAGAAAGAACGAAGCTCAAATAGTGGAAGAGAAAGAGCAGGCTGCAAGGAGGGTGACTGCTCAGATTGGGAAAGAACTTGGCTCCATGCCTGAATCAGAAGAGGAGCGTAGGCAGCAAACTTTGGCCATGCTGAGAAAGAAGGCACAGGCCAAGACAGATGGCAAAAGAGTTATGGTTGATGAGAGTGTGGCTGACATTTCTCACAAGCAAGCCCCTCCAAAGAGAGCAAGAGCGCCTAGGAGCATCAAGTTGAGAGCTTTGGTTTTGGAGAAAGGCACCAACGAAGGTGCAAATGAACCAGCTTCCACCATAAGAACCAAGGCACCAAGAAAGACTATAGAACCTCCTCCCATGGAGCAAGAAGGTGCAAATGAACCAGCTCCCACCATAAGAGCCAAGGCGCCAAGAAAAATTATAGAACCTCCTCCCATAGAGCAAGAGGGTGCAAATGCTGAAGAGGAACATTCTGAAGACGACAGTGAGGCTGAGTATGATCCTAACTCAACAGAGCCCTTCAATGATAAAAGGGACAGGCAGAAGACACCCACTGAAGAGGAGCTGTTAGAGCAAATGAGAAAAGGTGTCTCTTGGCCACCAACCAGATTTTCTGATAAAAAGACCCTCAAGGAGTTGTCAATTGAAGATGATATCCAGGAGATGCTAGGCTACATGACTATGAGCAGTTTCTACACTATGGCCTATCCAACTTATAAAGAAGTCTCTTGCCAATTTCTGTCATCTCTTGAAGCCACCTTTCACACCTCCAAGAATGTGGAGCAAGGATGGGGTATGATACACTTCAAGATTGATGGGAGAGCCTACTCAATGTCATTCAAGGAAATTGAGGAAGTGCTTGGGTTTCAAGACAGAAAAATCCTTCTTTTCCCAAGCTTGCCAGGGTCAAAGAGAGATGAACATCACACACCTTACTTGGAGGTTGTTAACAGGCAAGACAAGGAGTTCCAACATGACAAGAATGCCTCCATCCGACACCCTTCAGTGCGATATCTCCACAGATTGCTTGTGCATACATTGTTCCCCAGGAAGGAAGTAGGAACAGTCTTTGGAGATGAAGTGAAATTCCTGCACCAAGCTGTCCAGGACTATGCATTACAGCCTCATCTCCCCTTGGTTCCTAGTGATTTCTACAAGGATTTTGGCATCGTGGGATTCTTTGTGAAGCGCCTCATGTATTACAAGAGTTGGAGCTGGACAAACAGAGACCCTGGAGCTCAGATTGGGATTGGTGGCTTGATAACACCATTGCTTGCTTACCAAGGGATTAGCTTGGGAAATGATGCAGCTGGCCCCACTTTCTTGGATCTCCAATACCTGAAGTCAGCTCACTTTCTCTCTGGAAGGTTTAATGGGCGGTGTGTTTATTCATATTTGCGAGGTACCACAAAGGTTGAGCTGCTCCTTCCCGACTATCCCCTCACTACCTTGACCACTCCAGGAGCCATAAGATTTGACATTAGTGAGAGGCACTTGCTTGGACCTCATGGCGCTTTAGGCCCTATGGCTCTTCCAAGAGGTGAAAAGGCAGCACGCAAGGTGGAAAAATATGATCAGGGGCACTCTAGCAGAGCCACTGCACATCTTTTTGGTCCTCCTCGTTACAAGTTTGACCAATGCACCGGTGCTTTACCTCTTGGTCCTATTCGGCAGGCTCATGACCAGATCAGTACCCTTCAGAGGTGGAACAGAGCTCAATATAGGACTATCTTCAAGCTCACCAACAAGTGCAAAGAGCTGAGAAGAACTGTCAAGCGGCAAGCCGCAGCTTCGGCTCACTTCATGAAGCAGGTGGCTGATGTTCTAGCCAGGGGAGCTGTAGCTGGTTGTAGAGCTGAGGATTTTGCTCTTGATGCTTTCACTGCCCCACCTCCTCAGCCACTCCATGACCCTTCTGAGCCACGGACAAAGAAACAAGCTCTCCGCCGTTTGAGGAACCCCTACATCGCCCCATCCGAGTCCGGAAACAAGTCACCATCCCTAAGCACCACTGCTGATGAAGATGACTCTGAGGGAGAGGCATCAGCCTCATCCCATGCTCCATAAGAGGTACTCCAACACCCTATCATTGTATATACCATTCATTATTACATTTAGTTTTATTTTTCTTTCTTTGGGCACTTCTCCACATTTAACAAACACAGAGACTGTGTGACTTAAGTGTGGGGGAGGTGCCAAGTTGCTGATTATCTTGTATTTTATGTCATAAGCATGCATTTGTAGATAGTTATTGCATAGAAAAGCCAAAAAAAATTTGAAAAATTTGAAAAGCACAAAAAGAATCATGTAGTTGCATTAGGATTGAGTCTAGATCATTCACTTGCATAATAAAAAAAAATCATCATATATGTTGCATCATGCATGGTACGGCCTTGGATAAGAAGACCTCGTCCCAATCACACTTGAGGGATGATGGAAGGATCCTTGAGCTTGAGAAGCTCCAGGACGTTGGGTGATCTTCACAAAAGAGCTATGGACTGCTCTAGAGTTGTTTAGCAACTCCTGAGACACAGGTGCGCCCTGCTTCATGTCTAGGATGTATCACGGAAGCTCACGCTACCTACTGTGACAAAGGAACTTGCTCACCACGTGAACAATGAAGGGAGGTCCCCAAAGGGACGTGAAAATAAAGCCAAGAGCTTAAGTTTTATTAAAGAATGTCTGTCTTACAATTGTAGGCTTGAATGACTATTTATAATAAATCATTAAAACCCTAATCTTAACTAAAATAGGAAAACCATTAAAATATAGAAAATACAATAAAAGGTAATTATCTAACTTAATATAATTACTAAAATAAATAATAAGATATTTGGAAATATTCCAAATACTTATCTGCATCATTGGTTTCTTTTTCAACCCAAAGGATAATCCATAAAAGAGGCTGGTGAACCAAGCTGGTTTATCTTTCTACTTCTTGGGCTTGAAAGGCCTATCTTCAGCCAACAACTTCTTAGACACGTCCATCATGAAGCCCAGGTCGTCCTTGATCTCCCTCCTAGCTGGTTCATTGATGATCTTTGAATCTCTCATGTTGAGGCTGGTCAGGATCGCACCATTCCCTCCTCCTTTAAAAGGATTTGTCCTCAAATCCGAACCTTCTAGGATAAATACATTCATACCGTGCTCCTCACAGGCTGTAAAGACTCTTAGCACACAAGATATATCAGACAGTAATGCTGGCTCTTCATGACTGACTAAGAACCTTCTTCCACACTCTGGTGGTGAACCAATCCCATATGACCGAGAATAAGTAAGTTCTGGTCATCTCTCAGCCTAACTTGATCCAGAATCAAAGTGAATCGCCTGACATGATTCTCCTGATCAGGAGGTCGTGTACATTGATCCCCATACTCACTCTTGAGTCTAGGACCGTCCCTTTCCTCTATTGGGTCACCCCTGGTCTTTCCACACTTGTCTACAAACCAACTCAAGTCAGTTTGTAGAGTGAAGAAATCGGCTTTGAACTTTTCTTCTCTGGATACCCTTGCTTGTACCATTGATGGCGTGTGATACAAGCTCTCCGTGAACCTCATATCAGTATGAATCACGTGGTGTCTTGGTCTAGGATGGTGAGGCCAAACTTGCAAGTCTTTAAGTAGTTGATGCAATTCATACTTTCTCTCTTTTATCTTGCCTTTGCTGCTGATTAGAGCTACACTATTCCCTCCTTCTTTAAAAGGATTTGACCTCAAATCCTGCTCTTTGAGGATGAATATTTCGTGCCTGCACAGCTCTGTTGTTGCTCTTTGCACCAGAATGTTCTTATTGCTCTTAAACTCACATAGCTTTCCTCCTGGTTCAAAGATGAAGTTGTGCAGCTCTTTGACAACTTTTATGTGATCCATGAGACTGAATCTAACACAAACAAGAAGCCTGGTCAGTGAATATTCAGAAGCAAATTTAATGAATCCACCTTGTTCAATCAAAGTCTCAGATGACTCCTTATGAACCACAAGCGCCCCATCAAGCTTTCCTTCTTCTTTAGCCTTAGTTAGGTCAAGAATATGACCACCCAAAGCTACTGGTACTTGCTCCTCTTTCTGTAGTTGAATAATTGAATGGTCTCCTTGACAAGGAGTGTTTAGCACTGATGCAATCTGTTGGGGTAGAAAACGGTTATCTCGAAATCTACGGCTAAAGACCTTTCCAAAACTCAAAAGATTTCCATAAGCGGCGAGGAAAGATCGAACAACGAAAACACACGGACGGCGAGGCGGCCTGGCGCCGGCGGCACGCTGGACGCTGGCTGGCCTGGCCTGGCGCCGGCGGCACCCGACCTGGCGCCGGCGGCACCCGACCTGGCGCCGGCGGCACCCGACCTGGCGCCGGCGGCACCAAATCCGCAGCGGGCGGCCTGGCGCCGGCGGCACGCTGGACGCTGGCTGGCCTGGCCTGGCGCCGGCGGCACCGTCCGCAGCGGGCGGCCTGGCGCCGGCGGCACGCTGGACGCTGGCTGGCCTGGCGCCGGCGGCACCCGACCTGGCGCCGGCGGCACCCGACCTGGCGCCGGCGGCACCGGCCTGGCGCCGGCGGCACGCTGGACGCTGGCTGGCCTGGCCTGGCGCCGGCGGCACCCGACCTGGCGCCGGCGGCACCCGACCTGGCGCCGGCGGCACCCGACCTGGCGCCGGCGGCACCCGACCTGGCGCCGGCGGCACCGGCCTGGCGCCGGCGGCACCGGCCTGGCGCCGGCGGCACCGGCCTGGCGCCGGCGGCACGCTGGACGCTGGCTGGCCTGGCGCCAGCGGCACCAAATCCGCAGCGGGCGGCCTGGCGCCGGCGGCACGCTGGACGCTGGCTGGCCTGGCCTGGCGCCGGCGGCACGCTGGACGCTGGCTGGCCTGGCCTGGCGCCGGCGGCACGCTGGACGCTGGCTGGCCTGGCGCCGGCGGCACCGGCCTGGCGCCGGCGGCACCCGACCTGGCGCCGGCGGCACCGGCCTGGCGCCGGCGGCACCCGACCTGGCGCCGGCGGCACGCTGGACGCTGGCTGGCCTGGCCTGGCGCCGGCGGCACGCTGGACGCTGGCTGGCCTGGCCTGGCGCCGGCGGCACGCTGGACGCTGGCTGGCCTGGCCTGGCGCCGGCGGCACGCTGGACGCTGGCTGGCCTGGCGCCGGCGGCACCCGACCTGGCGCCGGCGGCACCAAATCCGCAGCGGGCGGCCTGGCGCCGGCGGCACCCGACCTGGCGCCGGCGGCATCCCTCGCGGGGCGGTCTGGCGTCGATCCGCTGACCCTCGATCGGTCTCGGTCCTATCGTGCTCGGTTCATTCCCGCCTTAGCTTGTTTGGATCAGCCCTCGTGAGTTTGGTCTAATCAGGCTATAGCGGTTTACCCGATTCTACGAGACATCGGATAAACATCAAGTCATCGAAAGATAGCGGAAAACTCGGAGATAATTACAAAGACCTACGAAAATGGAACATTTCCGGAAGAGATAAGCTTGGGCCCAAAGGCGAGGCCCATCACCCCAAGGCAAACCGACCTAGAGGTGGGTATATAAGGAGAGCAAGAGCAGAAGAGAAGGGCATCCCGAAAATCCGAGAATTAGACTTAGAGCATCCTGCTGGCTTAGAAAAACTAGGGTTTAGGTAGTTAGACTAGCGGAGCAAGGCTTAGGACGTTTGGCTGCCTGCGACTCTACCTTTTTCTTTAAATCGCAACTCTCTTTGTCTTTCGGAGAATCCTTGTACTCGTTTCCCTTATCTAATAAAAGCCGGAGCAAATAATTCAATTTCTATTTTTGTCTTCTGTTTACTTTGTCGATTTAGTGTGGCAGCGAGAGAATCGGACCTTCAGGAAAGTCGGGTTCACTTGGCTTTCCTCCGCAATCTTATTTATCGAAAATTGGCGGTGTGAATTTGGTTCCCACAGTTTGGCTAGAAGGAGGGGGCGGATCCTCTAACTTCGAAAACCACCAATCGATCGAAGTTCAGTATGACTTCTTCGCCAACCCGCAACATCATTATCTTCGAGGATCGAGCAGCGGCCCGAGCGGTCAAACCTCACAACGATCTCCTCGTAATAGAACTCACGATCCAGGACATTGACGTAGCAAGGGTATTGGTCGACACCGGGTGCTCGGCCAATATTATCTACAAAAGCACCCTCGAGAGGATGGGCGTCGACCTAGGCATCCTTACGGATGACCCCAGCCCAGTATTCGGACTCTCGGGAGAAATTATGACCCTCGGCTCAACTAACCTCCTAGTCAAGGCCGGGAGCGTCGCCAAGAACACGGAATTCCTAGTGATCGATAGTCCAACATCCTACAATGCGATAGTTGGAACTCCTGGCTAAACTCCATGAGGCGATCCATCAACATTCCACCTATGCCTCAGTTCCCCAGCGCCTTTGAGTCGAGACAATACATGGTAGTCACGGAGCAGCGCAGATCTACCTCGCTACCGAACTAAAACGGAAAAATTCTGAAATCGAAACTTCTCGGAAAAAGCAAACGGTTAACAATTCACCGGAGACCTTCTGGCAGTCCCAAAGAGCCGAGGCCCTGGAAGGGAAGCGTGAACCAACCTGCGAACCGGTGGTTTCAATCTGTCTCGGCGATTCATTCCGGAGCGGTGTGTCGAGATCGGGCTAACCTCCAGCGAACCAATGAAAGCAGAGCTCATCGCATGCCTCAAAAGAACCTCGATGCGTTCGCGTGGGCTGCGGAGGATATGCCGAATCGACATTAGCGTAACATGTCACGAACTTAACATCGACCCAACTCACAAACCCGTGAAACAAAAAGGCGAAAGTTGGGACCTGGCGTGCCACGCTGATCAATGAGGAAGTCGAAAGACTCCTCAAAGTAGGGTCGATAACAGAAGTCAGGTATCGGACTGGCTCGCCAACCCGTCGTGGTAAAAAGAAAAAGCGGCAAATGGCGGGTCTGTGTCGATTTCACGGATCTGAATAAAGCCTGTCCAAAGGATTGCTTCCGCTCCACACATTGATCGACTGGTCGAAGCAACTGCGGAAACAAGCTTCGTCATTCATGGGCGCTTTCGGATACAATCAGATCATGATGAATCCGGCGACGCGAAAAACTGCGTTCATCACAGGCCCAGCGGAGCGTATTGCTATAAGGTAATGCCTTTCGGTCTTAAAACGCAGGTGCAACATATCAGCGACTTCGTCAACAAAATGTTTGCCGAACAACTTCGGCAAAACTATGGAAGTATACATCGATGATATGCTCGTAAAATCTCTTGGCGAACCGATCACATAGCCCACCTAGAGGAATGTTTTGCACGACTCAACCAGCATAACATGAAACTCAACCCGGCAAAATGTAGATTAGCGGTGGCATCGGGGAGTTCCTCGGATACCTCGTAGCGTATCGGCGGAATCGAGGCCAACCCAAAACAAATCGGCGCACTGATAGAAATGGTCTCCCGAGAACCAAGCGAGAAGTCCGTGAGGCTAACCGAAGAGTCGCGGCGTTGAACCGCTTTATCTCACGCCCACGGATAAGTGCCTACTACGAGACATTGAAGGGAAACAAGAAGTTCGAATGGTCCAAGCAATGTGAAAAGCTTTCCAGCAATTGAAACATTACCTGGCCACTCCACCAGTCCTCATAAAACCGGTGGAAGGTGAACCTCTTTTCTCTATATCGCAGTTTCCATAGCGGTCAGTGGTGTCTTGATACGAGAAGAGCGGCGAACAAAACCAATCTTTTACGTAAGCAAGGCGTTACTGGATCGAGCTTCGATACCCTCTAATGGAAAAATTAGCATTAGCTGTCATAACCTCGGCAAGAAAACTAAGACCATATTTCCAGTCTCACGCTATAGTGGTTCTCACCGTTCCTTCTGGATAATCCTGCATAGTCCAAGTCAATCCGGGAGGCTCGCCAAAATGGGCAATCGAACTGAGTGAGTACGACGTCGAATACCGCCCAGGGCGTGCGCAAAGTCCCAAGTACTGGCGGATTTCTTGGTAGAATTACCCACTAGAGACATGATTAGCGAGGAACCAAACTCAACTTGGGTCCTCCACGCCGACGGATCTTCATCAAACAAGGATCGGAATCGAATCGACTCACCTCTCTAGGGGGAAATCCTAGAACAGTCTTTCCGATTGGCTTTTCACGCTTCAAACAATGAGGCAGAATCTGAAGCACTTCGTCGCAGGCTTACGGCTGGCCATGGGTTAAAATCCGTAATATTCAGCTTACTGTGATTCTCGGTTAATTAAGCCAATCAATACAGCGGAGAATATGAGGCAAGAGGCGAAAGGATGGGCGCATATCTGAAACTTCGTCCAAGAACTGGCTCGAAATTTCGACCAGTTAAGCCCTGACAGAAATTCCTTTCGGGCGCCAGGCCGCCTTGCTGCCTGCCCTCAAGCTCAGATCCAGGGCTCCAAAGGGTAATCCCGGTCGAATTCATCGAGCATCCGAGCATCGGACCACCAGTGATCGTCAATCTAATCCGGGGCGAAATTGAAGATCGCGGAAGAAGTCGAGGACCAGCCGGAAGCGGATGTGAACCCGACCGGTACGGCTGCGACAGCCCTTGGTTAGAACCAATTGAGCCTATATCGTGGATGGAACCTTACCGCCCGAAAAATGGGCAGCTCGTAAAGTAAAACCAAGCGGCAAGGTATGTCCGCGATAGAGGAGGAATTTATAAGTGGTGTTTCTCTGGTCCTCTCATGGCATGCGCTTGAGAAAGGGGAAGGCGAGAAGAATCATGAAGGAGGTCCATTCGGATCATGCGGAAATCATTCTGGCGGAAGATCTCTGGCGGTTAAAATCAAACGCCACGGTTATTATTGGCCGACCATGATAAAGACTGCGAGAAATTAGCGGAAGTCACGAAAAATGCCAAAGGCATGCTCCGACAATCCATCAACCAGCGGAGATCCTCTCCTCAATCTCGCCCCTATCCTTTCATCGCGATGGTCCATGGACATCATCGGACCTATGCACCCATCAAAACAAAAGCGCTTCCTCCTAGTCCTTACGGATTTCTTTTCCAAATGGGTAGAAGCAGAATCCTACGCAAGTATCAAGGACACACAAGTCGAGAACCGTCTGGAAACATATCATAACTAGACATGGGGTCCGTCGAAATCGTAACAGATAATGGATCTCAATTTATCTCTACCGATTGAAGCATTCTGCGAAAAATGGAAAATCGACTTACAAAGTCAACTCCCAGATATCCGCAATGCAACGGACAGGCAGAAACCATCAACAAAACCGTCCTTGACGGACTCAAGAAACGCCAGACGCCAAAAGGCGATGGGCGAGGAGCTCGAAGGAGTTCTTTGGTGCATCGTACAACCGGGCAGACGGGTGAAACTCCCTTAAGCCCTCGTTTACGGAGCGGAATGTATGATTCCGCGAAGTAGAATTCCCGATGCGGAGAAGATTCCTCCCGAAAGAGAGGATTTAAGCGGCGCTATGATGCTGGACAATCTCGACCTCATCAACGGCGTAGCGACCAGGCACTCATTCGAATCCAGAATTACCAGCAGCTGCAAGGTACTACAACTCAAGCGTCGCCATCGCAGGTTCAAAGAAGGCGATTTAGTCTTACGCAAAGTCTTCCAAAACACTGCTGAGCGAAGCGCAGGAAAAGCGGGAACAAGCTGGGAAGGACCGTACAAAGTCATAAAAGTAGTCCGACCAGGCTCATACCAAATCGCAAACATGCAAGGCGTCAAAATCCGAGAACTTGGAATCGTGCACCTCAAAAATACTACCACTAAGCGATAAAGCGTGGTACAAAAGAACTACGAGATGGCTTGATCCCTAGACAAAGTGCGTAGGCAACTTCGCCAATCGGCGATTCAGCTATCCCCAATTTAAAAAGAGTGGATGCGTATACTCGTATACTCCGCCAAATTTGAAGACTCTAAAATTTTGAAACTTTTCACAACTTTTCAAAATCAGCGAAGCGGCCACAACAGCGGATCTAGTGTCCATTAGCGATTCACATCCAAAACAAAATCCCGAGCCATAAGCGTTTCAACCGCGAAATGCGGCATAAGGAAAAATCAACCTTCAGCACTGCGAGGCGTCGCTAGCGGCGAAGGACATTCTTTCCGCCAAAACATTGCAGACGAAATCTTAGTCTCTAAACATCTAAGCAGCACCTCAAAGCGGTATCATTTCGTTGTTGCTGATCACAACAAAGCGAACTCTAGCGTCCTAAGCGGACAAATAGCGCCGCCGAGGGGTGGGCTCTTTACATCCGACAAGGATAAACATAGCGCTATACAAGAAATCAAAATTTTGGTCTAGCTCTTAGTAAAGGAAGTAGCTCGACTCACGCCAAAACAAATCATATAAGCCGACAACAATTCGCGGTTTTAAGCGGTGCGAGTCAGGTTAAAATGCGGCAGTACTTGAAACGTTTGTCATCGCCAAAGCCTCAGTCGAGAGTAAACCTAGGTCTTGCCTAAACCCAGCCGCTGGATCTTGACATCTCACAGACATAGTATGGTATCTGAGATCAAAATTTGTCTCTTCACTTAAGCCTATTTGTTTCACGAGTCTTTGGCGTGAATCGATGCGCTGAGCTTTGTCTTGAACAATAGATGCGGTGATCATCGGGGAACTAGGAATGAGGCGACAACTCACACCCTCTTTCTCATACTTGAAAAACTGAAGTTAAGTAAATGTCGAAAGCGTTTCATAGATTGAGACTGCTGAAATTCAAACAAAACCCCAAAAAGGGGATTGAAGCCACCAGCGGCCAGTCGGTAAATACATCATGGCCTCTTAAGCGGCGAAACACATAAAAAGCGAAATCCCAGAAGGGATTGATAAACCTAAGCTCCCAGGGCGTCATCTTCATCCTCACTTTCGCGGCAGGGGATAGCCTGCGCCGTCGCCTCCCTCGATCGCATCGCCACTACCCGCCTCGTCCGCACCAACCTCGCAATCTTCTCCCCGCGCTCCCGATCTTCTGAGTTTTGGTCGGAGCTAGAAGTGCATTCAACTTACAGACCGGCGGATAGAAATCTCCCTCGGTAGCCGCCCACTCTCCTTTGGGGCGATAATCTGGCTTCCTCCAAGTCCAAAGGCGGGGCCTCATTACCTCGAACGCTTCGAGCTCATTCAGACTCCCCTCGATCCCGCTAAAGCCAAATCCCTCTTGCGGGCCGGCTATCAAGGACTCAAACAGGATGGCCATCCTCGTCGGGCGACCATAGAAGTCGTCGCTGGCATCGGCAACCTCCGAGGATCTGGCGTTCATCTCCTCGTGAGCTGAACCTTCTCGAGAGGGCGGACTTAGAGGATTTACTCCTCTTCTCTTTCTTCTCTTTCTTTCTTGAGAGAGGAGAAGAGAGAATTTGGAAAGATGTGAAGAATGAGAAGGGAGTGTTAAGCTACTTATAAGAAAAAGGAGGAGAAGACAGATTCTCGCGGAAAAATCCTTAGCCAAGATTTCGATTTTCAAAAAATATTCAGATCATTCGCCCGAAATCGTCTCCGACCTTACGGGCTGGGGCTAACTGTTGGGGTAGAAAGCGGTTATCTCGAAATCTCTGACTAAAGACCTTTCCAAAACTCAAAGATTTCCCTTGAGCGGCGTGAGGAAAAGATCGAACAACGAAAAACACGGACGGCCGAGGCTGACTGGCAGCGGCGGCGGAGACAGCGGGCTGGCCTGGCGCCAGCGGCACCGACCTGGCGCCGGCGGCACCGACCTGGCGCCCGGCGGCACCGACCTGGCGCCAGCGGCACCGACCTGGCGCCAGCGGCACCGACCTGGCGCCAGCGGCACCGACCTGGCGCCAGCGGCACCGACCTGGCGCCAGCGGCACCAAATCCGCGGGCGGCCTGGCGCCAGCGGCACCGACCTGGCGCCAGCGGCACCGACCTGGCGCCAGCGGCACCGACCTGGCGCCCGGCACCGACCTGGCGCCAGCGGCACCGACCTGGCGCCCGGCGGCACCGACCTGGCGCCAGCGGCACCGACCTGGCGCCAGCGGCACCGACCTGGCGCCAGCGGCACCGACCTGGCGCCAGCGGCACCGACCTGGCGCCAGCGGCACCGACCTGGCGCCAGCGGCACCGACCTGGCGCCAGCGGCACCGACCTGGCGCCAGCGGCACCGACCTGGCGCCAGCGGCACCGACCTGGCGCCAGCGGCACCGACCTGGCGCCAGCGGCACCGACCTGGCGCCAGCGGCACCGACCTGGCGCCAGCGGCACCGACCTGGCGCCAGCGGCACCGACCTGGCGCCAGCGGCACCGACCTGGCGCCAGCGGCACCGACCTGGCGCCAGCGGCACCGACCTGGCGCCAGCGGCACCGACCTGGCGCCAGCGGCACCGACCTGGCGCCAGCGGCACCGACCTGGCGCCAGCGGCACCGACCTGGCGCCCGGCGGCACCGACCTGGCGCCAGCGGCACCGGCCTGGCGCCAGCGGCACCGACCTGGCGCCCGGCGGCACCGACCTGGCGCCAGCGGCACCGACCTGGCGCCAGCGGCACCGACCTGGCGCCAGCGGCACCGACCTGGCGCCAGCGGCACCGACCTGGCGCCAGCGGCACCGACCTGGCGCCAGCGGCACCGACCTGGCGCCAGCGGCACCGACCTGGCGCCCGGCGGCACCGACCTGGCGCCAGCGGCACCGACCTGGCGCCAGCGGCACCGACCTGGCGCCAGCGGCACCGACCTGGCGCCAGCGGCACCGACCTGGCGCCAGCGGCACCAAATCCGCAGCGGGCGGCCTGGCGCCCGGCGGCACCGACCTGGCGCCCGGCGGCATCCCAGCGGGGCGGTCTGGCGTCGGTCAGCGGCCCTCGTCGGTCTCGGTCCTATCGTGCTTTCGGTTCATTCCGCCTTAGCTTGTTTGGATCAGCCCTCGTGAGTTTGGTCTAATCAGGCTATAGCGGTTTACCGATCACGAGACATCGGATAAACATCAAGTCATCGAAAGATAGCGGAAAACTCGGAGATAATTACAAAGACCTACGAAAATGGAACATTTCCGGAAGAGATAAGCTTGGGCCCAAAGGCGAGGCCCATCACCCCAAGGCAAACCGACCTAGAGGTGGGTATATAAGGAGAGCAAGAGCAGAAGAGAAGGGCATCCCGAAAATCCGAGAATTAGACTTAGAGCATCCTGCTGGCTTAGAAAAACTAGGGTTTAGGTAGTTAGACTAGCGGAGCAAGGCTTAGGACGTTTGGCTGCCTGCGACTCTACCTTTTTCTTTAAATCGCAACTCTCTTTGTCTTTCGGAGAATCCTTGTACTCGTTTCCCTTATCTAATAAAACGCCTTCGGGCAAATAATTCAATTTCTATTTTTTGTCTTCTGTTTACTTTGTCGATTTCGTGTGGCAACGCAGAGAATCCGGACCTTCAGGGAAAGTCGGGTTCACTTGGCTTTCCTCCGCAATCTTATTTATCGAAAATTGACGGTGTGAATTTCGGTTCCCACACAATCTCAGGTTTCTTCTCAGCTGTTTGTGAGCATGGCTTACAAGTTTTGTTTCCTGTTTTGCAGACCTTGTTTGTTAATAGCTCAGGAACTAGCTGGATATTCTCTCTTGCCTCTGATGGAACCACTAGACCAGCCCAAAGCGGATCCAAAGAAAGTAAATTTCTCTCCTTGGACGTTTTTATGTCAGATCTCTCCCACCTTTGCTTGCTGCCACGCCTTCTCATGATCTGATTGAAGATCTCGGCTGCTAAGTCATCCAGTTGCTGTTCACTAAAGATCAAGGTCTGGTTTTCTGCAACTCTCTTCCTTGTTGCTGGTTGTTTAGCCTTATCTCCATGTTTTCTATGAGAATATTTTGAAGATTGCTGGATTGATGATGGAATTTGTGATCCTAGGTGAAGATCAACAAACCCTAAACCCCCAAGTGGGTCTGATACCACATGGTACGGCCCTGGATAGGCTGTCTAGTCCCTGAAACACTTGAAGGGGAGTGGGTGAAAAGGATCAAGAGATTGTAGGTCTCTTGGATGGCGGATGGACTTCACCTTGAGCTATGGATTGCTCAGAGGTTGTTTATGCTACTCCTCAGACACAGGAAGTCCAGCTTGATGTCTAGGATGGATCACAGAAGATTAACTCTCCCTTAGTGTGATATAGAAACGTTCACCACTTGTGAACAAAGGAGACAGTGTCGTCTCAAGACTGGTTTGCACCAAAAACAAGTTTATTGATAAAAAAGAATGATCCAAAGTTACATGGACGTGGTGCTGCTGTTTAAAAGCATAAAACATAAAACCCTAAGCCTAAACCAATGTGGTTTAGGAAAACCAAAATCAAATCCTATTGCTAATTGATTGAAAACACCAAACCGACTCCTAATGGGTTTATAAAGCCCAAAACATCATGGTACGGCCTTGGATAAGAAGACCTCGTCCCAATCACACTTGAGGGATGATGGAAGGATCCTTGAGCTTGAGAAGCACCAGGACGTTGGGTGATCTTTACAAAAGAGCTATGGACTGCTCTAGAGTTGTTTAGCAACTCCTGAGACACAGGTGCGCCCTGCTTCATGTCTAGGATGTATCACGGAAGCTCACGCTACCTACTGTGACAAAGGAACTTGCTCACCACGTGAACAATGAAGGGAGGTCCCCAAAGGGACGTGAAAATAAAGCCAAGAGCTTAAGTTTTATTAAAGAATGTCTGTCTTACAATTGTAGGCTTGAATGACTATTTATAATAAATCATTAAAACCCTAATCTTAACTAAAATAGGAAAACCATTAAAATATAGAAAATACAATAAAAGGTAATTATCTAACTTAATATAATTACTAAAATAAATAATAAGATATTTGCAAATACTTATCTGCATCATTGGTTTCTTTTTCAACCCAAAGGATAATCCATAAACTCAGCTTGTGATAATTATGGTGTAGCCATGACCAGAGACAAGGAGGAGGAGCTGAGTGAGAGTGATGAGGAAGAGCCAAGTGATGAACCAAGTGAAGAGATGACCTTAGAAGAAGGGAGTGAGGCTGATGATATTGAAGAGAACCAGCACCAGAGAGATGTATCAAATGGACTAGCCAATGTATGGAGTGGACCAGTGACTAGATCAACACTGAGAGCACAAGAGAAGAGTCTCCATGCCTTGCTCCAAATCGTGGGGGTTGGTCCAAGGAGGGAAGATCAAGATAAACCAGCTTGTTGGCTCAATTTAATTGCAATGTAATTGGGCTGGGCTTATTTGGTTTTCATTTAATTTAAACCAAGACAATTAGGATTTTTATTAAACCAATTTCAATTGGTTAGGACTAGAATTAGAATTAAACCAGCCTGGTTTACTTCTAGGGTTTTGGGCTTAATTTTTATAGCTAAGGGGCCTTTTGTTTTCTTCAACTTTGAATCTAATAATTTACAGCAGCTTAGCTTGCTCTTTTCTCTTGCTTTCTCTGTTCAGCTAAAGGAACATTGATCTCACTTAAAGGAAGGAATTCTAGTGAAACCATCTTAGACAATACAAGGTAATCTTGTGTCTTTGAGTAGCAAACCATCCTTGAAGCCATCCATAAGCTCAGGGAGGCGACCACAGTTCAAAGGAGAGCTAGTAGCCTCTTAGAACAACCCTCTATCCATCCACCTTCAAGTGATCCAGAGTTTAAGCCATACCCGGCTGCACCAAGTGGTATCGAGCCACTTGAAGGTTAGGGTTTGCGATCTTGACTACTCAGATCATTCTATCCATCTAAACACTTCTCTTATCTATCTATCTGTTGTAAGCCAGCTGAGCCAACCCTGGTAATCAAAAAAAAAAGAGATCTTTGATCCAAAACAAAAAAAATAATAATAAGAAGCTGAGGAGAAATCCAGCTAGCTGAAGAGTAATCCAGCTCAGGGTGGTAAAGTCATCTGGTGCCTAAATCTCTTAATTCTTTCTCTCTGATTCATTGGGGTTTAGTTCTAGATCTTAGGTGTAGAGCTTTGAATCTTAACTGAACTTGTGAGAAGAGCAGAGACTTGGCAGCTTAAAGCTGAGTGAGAGAGTTGTTTGTTTTCTTTGTTTTTGTGTTCTCTAACTGTTTCAGGTGACAATGGCTGATGAGAGTTGGGAAGCAACCAGAGGAGCCAGAAGAACCGGCTGTCCAGCAAATCAATCTCAATCAAGTCCAA
The DNA here is from genome assembly GCA_016771965.1 of Brassica carinata. NCBI lineage: Eukaryota > Viridiplantae > Streptophyta > Magnoliopsida > Brassicales > Brassicaceae > Brassica > Brassica carinata. The sequence goes on along the minus strand of CM028687.1, from coordinate 14,242,523 downwards.
TTTGAGGCTATGATGGCTGAGATAACCAGAAGGATGCAAGCTAACTTCAACCGAGCTCAGCAAGCTAATGATAATTTAGTTGATATTGATGCAGGACAGGAGAGTAGCAGCTGTTGCAGGAGCTAGGAGAGCAGCATGAGGCCTATAAGGGGACCACGTTTTGAGGTTGGAGGTCATAGGATCTATGGTGAGCAAGCTCAAGATGATGAGCTGATGAAAGTGATGATGAGTCTCAAGCTAGTCAGCACAGCAGGCACCATAACCGCAGACTGCCAGCTGATAATCTAGGCAATCTCAAGCTTAGAATTCCTCCATTCCATGGCAAGAATGACCCTGATGTTTACTTGGGTGGGAGAAGATTGAACTGGTCTTCAATTGCCAGCAGTTCTTGAAGAGAGGAAGGTGAGATTAGCAGCTACTGAATTTAGTGGCTATGCTATAAGCTGGTGGGATCAGATTGCTACTACCAGGAGGCGCCATGGAGAGCCTCAAGTAGCCTCCTGGTTTGAGATGAAAACTGTGATGAAGAAGAGGTTTGTCCCTAGTCACTATGGGAGAGATCTCCACCAGAAACTGAGAGGCTTTCCCAAGGTTCTAAGAGTGTAGGGACTATCACCAGGAAATGGAGACACTCATGCTGAAAGCTGACTTAGAAGAGGGTGTAGAAGCTACCATGGCTAGATTCAAGGAGGTCTTAACAGAGACATACAAGACAGATTGGAGCTACTGAGTATGAGGACATGGATGAGCTACTACATAAAGGCAATTCTGATTGAGCAGCAGAATAAGAGGAGGGTTCTACCAGGTCACCATCGGCTCTACTTCTAAACCAGTGTACCCCAAGGATGAAAAGTCATCAGATAAGCCAAGGGAGGGAGCTTCATCAGCGGATACCAAAAGAGATGACAAAGGAAAAGGAGTAGCCACACCTACGAGAACCAGGAACATTAAGTGCTTCAAGTGTCATGGTTTTGGACACTACGCCAATGAGTGTACCAACAAGAAGGTGATGACTATTCTAGCCAATGGGGAGGTAGTTTCTGAAGAAGAAGAAGCCGGCCAGGAAACTGATGAGGATGGCGTGGAGTATCCAGTCGAGGAGAGTTGCTAGTCACCGGGGAGACTTCTCAATGCACAGCCTAGAGCCAAAGAAGATGGGCAAAGGAAAACTTGTTTCACACCAGATGTTTGATACAAGATAAGGTTTGTAGCTTGATCATTGATGGAGGCAGTTGTACCAATGTTGCAAGTGATGAGCTAGTGGAGAAGTTGGGTCTTGAAGTTTACAAACACCCCAGGCCATATCTCTTGCAATGGATCAATGATGAGGGTGGTTTAAAGATCAGCAAACAAGTGAAAATTTTACTTTCAGTGGGAAAGTACCAGGATGAGATCACTTGTGATGTGGCCATTGGAAGCTAGTCACATACTTCTTGGGAGACCATGGCAGTATGACAAGAGATCAGTACATGATGGCTTCACCAATCGGCACACATTTGTTCACAAGGGTAAACAAGTCACCCTGGCCTATGACACCTAAGGAGGTACACCAGGATCAGATGCATCTTAAGATGAAGAGAGGAGAATCCAAGGCAGCCGGCCAGACCTTGCTCATAGGAGAGACCAGCCAGGTAAGTAAGCTCGATCTCTTTGCTCTGCTAAAGATATCAAAACTGCTGTGATTGATCAATCAAATTTGATATTAATGGTTTATAAAGAATTGCTGAGCTCTACTACTAACCTGACTCCTTAGATCCCAGAGGAGATTGAGTGTCTTTTGCAGGAGTATAGGGATGTATTTCGAGGACAATCCCATTGGTCTGCATGATTAGAGGATAGAGCACCAGATTGATTTTGTGCCAGGAGCTACCTTACCAAACCGACCAGCATACAGGACCAATCCTGTGGAGACCAAGGAGCTTCAGAAACAAGTCAATGAGCTGATGGAGAAGGGACATATCAGGGAAAGCATGAGTCCTTGTGCTGTACCTGTTCTTTTGGTGCCTAAGAAAGATGGGAGCTGGAGGATGTGTGTAGACTGCGAGCTATTAACAACATCTGATTAAGTACAGAAATCCTATCCCTCGCTTAGATGACATGCTAGATGAGTTACATGGTTCATGTGTCTTTTCTAAAATTGATTTAAAGAGTGGTTACCACCAGATTAGAATGAAAGAAGGAGATGAGTGGAAAACTGCATTTAAAACTAAGCTAGGATTGTATGAATGGCTTGTGATGCCTTTTGGTCTCACTAATGCACCTAGTACTTTCATGAGGTTAATGAATCATGTCTTGAGAGCCTTGATAGAGGCGATTTGTAGTTGTTTATTTTGAAGACATCCTGATCTACAGCAAGACTATGAAAGAACATGTTCACCATTTGAGACAGGTTTTAGATGTGCTTAGGAAAGAAAATCTGTATGCTAACTACAAGAAGTGTTCTTTTGGAACAAATAACCTTGTCTTTTAGGTTTTGTTGTGACTTCACTGGGCATACAGGTTGATGAGGAGAAGGTGAGAGCCATCAGAGAGTGGCGGTACCCAAATCAATTGGAGAGGTCAGGAGTTTTCATGGACTTGCTGGCTTCTACAGGAGGTTTGTGAGAGATTTCAGTACAGTTGCAGCACCACTGACTGAAGTGATTAAAAAGAGTGTAGGTTTTACTTGGGGGCCAGCCCAAGAAGAAGCATTCAAATGCTAAAGAGAAGTTAACAAGTGCTCCCTTGCTAGCACTTCGACTTTCTAAAACTTTTGAAATTGAATGTGATGCTTCGGGTGGAATTGGAGCTGTGTTGATGCAGGATAGGAAACCCATAGCTTACTTCAGTGAGAAACTAGAGAGCCACATTGAACTACCCTACCTATGACAAGGAGCTGTATGCATTGGTGAGAGCTCTGCAAGTGTGGCAACACTACTTGTGGCCTAAGGAGTTTCTGATCCATACAGATCATGAATCTCTTAAGCATCTTAAAGGGCAACAGAAGCTGAACAAGAGACATGCCAGGTGGGTAGAGTTTATTGAGACCTTTCCTTATGTCATCCACTACAAGAAGGGTCAGGAGAATGTAGTGGCTGATGCACTATCCAGAAGGTACACTCTGTTATCATGAGTGTACCAACAAGAAGGTACCAGGCGTGCCCACTTGGTGCTGACCCTTCTTGTAGTGGATGACATAAGGAAGGTCTCAATAAACTCTACCCACCTGGCATGTCTCTTGTTCAGCTTCTGTTGCCCTTTAAGACAAGAGATTCATGATCTGTATGGATCACAAACTCCTTAGGCCACAAGTAGTGTTGCCACACTTGACTCTCACCACCAATGCATACAGCTCCTTGTCATAGGTAGGGTAGTTCAATGGGCCTAGTTTCTCACTGAAGTAAGCTATGGGTTTCTATCCTGCATCAACACAGCTCAATTCAATTCGGCATCACATTCAATTTCAAAAGTTTAGAAAAGTCGAAGTGCTAGCAAGGGAGCACTTGTTAACTTCTCTTTAGCATTTGAAATGCTTCTTCTTGGCTGGCCCCAAGTAAAACCTACACTCTTTTAATCACTTCGGTCAGTGGTGCTGCAATGTACTGAAATCTCTAAACCTCCTGTAGAAGCCAGCAAGTCCATGAAAACTCGACCTCTCCAATTGATTTGGTGCCGCCCTCTCGATGGCTCTCACCTTCTCCTCATCAACCTGTATGCCTGTGAAGTCACAAAAACCTAAAAGACAAGGTTATTTGTTCCAAAGAACACTTCTTGTAGTTAGCATACAGATTTTCTTTAAGCATCTAAAACCTGTCTCATGGTGAACATGTTCTTTCATAGTCTTGCTGTGATCAGGATGTCATCAAAATAAAAACAACCTGGACAAAGGCATCCTGAAAGCCATTCATACAATCTAGTCTTTTAGGTTTTGTTGTGACTTCACTGGGCATACAGGTTGATGAGGAGAAGGTGAGAGCCATCAGAGAGTGGCGGTACCCAAATCAATTGGAGAGGTCAGGAGTTTTCATGGACTTGCTGGCTTCTACAGAGGTTGTGAGAGATTTCAGTACAGTTGCAGCACCACTGACTGAAGTGATTAAAAAGAGTGTAGGTTTTACTTAACAGCCCAAGAAGAAGCATTTCAAATGCTAAAGAGAAGTTAACAAGTGCTCCCTTGCTAGCACTTCCGACTTTCTAAAACTTTTGAAATTGAATGTGATGCTTCGGAATTGGAATTGGAGCTGTGTTGATGCAGGATAGGAAACCCATAGCTTACTTCAGTGAGAAACTAGGGAGCCACATTGAACTACCCTACCTATGACAAGGAGCTGTATGCATTGGTGAGAGCTCTGCAAGTGTGGCAACACTACTTGTGGCCTAAGGAGTTTCTGATCCATACAGATCATGAATCTCTTAAGCATCTTAAAGGGCAACAGAAGCTGAACAAGAGACATGCCAGGTGGGTAGAGTTTATTGAGACCTTTCCTTATGTCATCCACTACAAGAAGGGTCAGGAGAATGTAGTGGCTGATGCACTATCCAGAAGGTACACTCTGTTATCATGAGTGTACCAACAAGAAGGTACCAAGGCCACACCACTTGGTGCTGACCCTTCTTGTAGTGGATGACATAAGGAAGGTCTCAATAAACTCTACCCACCTGGCATGTCTCTTGTTCAGCTTCTGCTCCTTTAAGATGCTTAAGAGATTCATGATCTGTATGGATCACAAACTCCTTAGGCCACAAGTAGTGTTGCCACAACTTGCAGAGCTCTCACCAATGCATACAGCTCCTTGTCATAGGTAGGGTAGTTCAATGTGCTCCTAGCTTCACTGAAGTAAGCTATGGGTTTCTATCCTGCATCAACACAGCTCCAATTCCAATTCCGAAGCATCACATTCAATTTCAAAAGTTTTAGGTCAGAAGTGCTAGCAAGGAGCACTTGTTAACTTCTCTTTAGCATTTGAATGCTTCTTCTTGGCTGGCCCCAAGTAAAACCTACACTCTTTTAATCACTTCAGTCGGTGCTGCAACTGTACTGAAATCTCACAAACCCCGTAGGAAGCCAGCAAGTCCATGAAAACTCGACCTCTCCAATTGATTTGGGTACCGCCACTCTCGATGGCTCTCACCTTCTCCTCATCAACCTGTATGCCTGTGAAGTCACAAAACCTAAAAGACAAGGTTATTTGTTCCAAAAGAACACTTCTTGTAGTTAGCATACAGATTTTCTTTCCTAAGCACATCTAAAACCCGCTCTCAAATGGTGAACATGTTCTTTCATAGTCTTGCTGTGATCAGATGTCATCAAAATAAACAACTACAAATCACTCTATCAAGGCTCTCAAGACATGATTCATTAACCTCATGAAAGTACTAGGTGCATTAGTGAGACCAAAAGGCATCACAAGCCATTCATACAATCCTAGCTTAGTTTTAAATGCAGCTTCCACCTCATCTCCTTCTTTCATTCTAATCTGGTGGTAACCACTCTTTAAATCAATTTTAGAAAAAGCACATGAACCATGTAACTCATCTAGCATGTCATCTAAGCCAGGGATAGGATGTCTGTACTTAACTGCGGATGTTGTTGATAGCTGCAGCCTACACACATCCTCCACTCCCATCTTCTTAGGCACTAAAAGAACAGGTACAGCACAAGGTCTCATGCTTTCCCTGATATGTCCCTTCTCCATCAGCTCATTGACTTGTTTCTGAAGCTCCTTGGTCTCCAGGATTGGTCCTATGCTGGTCGGTTTGGTAAGGTAGCTCCCGCACAAAATCAATCTGGTGCTCTATCCTCTAATCACGGCATCAATGGGATTGTCCTCTGAAATACATCCCTATACTCCTGCAAAGACACTCAATCTCCTGGGATCTCAGGAGTCAGGTTAGTAGTAGAGCTCAGCAATTCTTTATAAACCATTAATATCAAATTTGATTGATCAATCACAGCAGTTTTGATGGACTTGCTGGCTTCTACTGGGAGGTTTGTGAGAGATTTCAGTACAGTTGCAGCACCACTGACTGAAGTGATTAAAAAGAGTGTAGGTTTTACTTGGGGCCAGCCCAAGAAGAAGCATTCAAATGCTAAAAGAAGTTAACAAGTGCTCCCTGCTAGCACTTCACGACTTCTAAAACTTTGAATGTGTGATGCTTACAGGTGGAATTGGAGCTGTGTTGATGCAGGATAGGAAACCCATAGCTTACTTCAGTGAGAAACTAGGGGCCACATTGAACTACCTACCTATGACAGGAGCTGTATGCATTGGTGAGAGCTGCAAGTGTGGCACTACTTGTGGCCTAAGGAGTTTCTGATCCATACAGATCATGAATCTCTTAAGCATCTTAAAGCCTTGAGAAGCTGAACAAGAGACATGCCAGGTGGGTAGAGTTTATTGAGACCTTTCCTTATGTCATCCACTACAAGAAGGGTCAGGAGAATGTGGCTGATGCACTATCCAGAAGGTACACTCTCATGAGTGTACCAGAAGAGTACCGAGGCCATTTGCCCACTTGGTGCTGACCCTTCTTGTAGTGGTGACATGGGAAAGGTCTCAATGGCTCTGCCACCCTGACATGTCTTCTACCCTGGCAAAACTTCTTGATCTTCATCGCCAGGCCCACAATGTTGCCACTCGACGAATGTGGCTGACTCGCTTTCAGTTTCTCCTGTTGTTTGTCATCAAAAAGCTTTAGATAAGCCTTCTTTGGCTTCTAATGGGCTGGCCTATATGATGTTCTTCCTGTATCAGCTTCATCCTTCGATGACCTTGCTCTTCGTAACGCGTGTTAGCATAAGTTTCTTTCTTTAGCTTACCCGCCTCCAATATGCTTCATGTCTTTAGTGAATGAAGCAAACTGCAAATATCGTCTGACAACACCGTGAAAATGCCGTGCGTAAATCGGACAATAAGTAATTCTTTATTATTATCTTATTCAAACTCGGTACATCTAGCATGTCGTACTTAACTGGCGGGTAATTGATACAGATCTACCTCTTCTGGCAAGCGGTACAGCAGGTCGCCCATTCCGATGGCGAGATTGTTCGCTGTGACCGTTTGTCTGCAAATCGCCGGCTCGGTGGCGACGGCCGTCACGCTGCTCGGCACTCGATGCGGATGGTCGGGTTGGTAATAATTGACCAACTCGGGGCGATATCTTCACGGCGATTTTATCGTGGTAACTTAGCGGCTTTGATATATAAACTTCTCTCTTATGCGGCCGGGGCCGGGCTCTTTGATCTTGTCTTGACCCAGCCATAACCTGTGCATCTACACTGGCTGGCGTGAAGCAACGGCAACTGCATCACTTTGCTGACAACTATCCATCGATATCTTTGTGGCCTCTGATGATACCGCTGGCTGGCGAACTGTATTTCTGCATTTCCCTCTCATCGACGGCGACTACGTAAATGCCGTGAAAAAGGCAGGGCGCTTATCGTTAAGTTCTGTTGCTGTCGCGGTATAGTGATCGGCCACCGCAAACGCCGTGACTGGTTTGAATCAGAGTAGGAAAATGATGGCTGGTAATTTCTCTGCATATCGGTATCTTATCTCTAGCCAATGTCTTGTATATTATTATCAACACACCACCTAATCCCTAGGTATATACTAATCTTCTATAAAGCAACTGACGCAACTATCGTCTATGAATGCCGTGCGTCACTGGAGTGCATCACCTCGCTCATATCCATGATTAACTCATTCCACTGTCTTTCGAGATCTTTCTCTCCTTTAAAGGATTTGACCACAAATCCTGTTCTTCAAACTGAATGAAGTATGCAAATTAAGCTTGAGGCTGCTGCTTCTGTTCAGAATTTTGTGACTTTTTCTAAACACACACAAGCTTCCTCCTGGTTCAAAAACAACTTGTTGCAGGCCATTAAAACTCTTAGATGTTCCACTAAACTGAGCTGAAGATATACCATAGGTCTGATCAGTAACTCACAAGTTAAAGTCTTAAAGTTATCACCTTGATCAACCAAACCAAGCACCAATTGAAGCTGTAGATGACTCTCTAAGCACTCCCTCTTCTTTCTTTGTTTGATCAGGAACGTGCCCACTGATAACTTGTGTTTCTCCTTCCTGTCCAGCTCTGATACCACTTGGTGCAGCCTGGGTATGGCTTAAACTCTGGATCACTTGAAGGTCATGGTACGGCCTTGGATAAGAAGACCTCGTCCCAATCACACTTGAGGGATGATGGAAGGATCCTTGAGCTTGAGAAGCTCGGGGCGTTGGGTGATCTTCACAAAAGAGCTATGGACTGCTCTAGAGTTGTTTAGCAACTCCTGAGACAGGTTAGTAGTAGAGCTCAGTGTATGACTTTCCAAGGTGGGTACACTGCAAACCCTAAACCCTTGCAGCCTGGTTTACTGACCCTTGAGCTCCATAAACTCATCAGGTGGTTTCTTATCTGGTCATGGCTACACTTGGTGCTGAGCTCGGTTGAAGTTAGCTTGCATCCTTCTGGTTATCTCAGCCATCATAGCCTCAAATTGGACTTGATTGAGATTGATTTGCTGGACAGCCGGTTCTTCTGGCTCCTCTGGTTGCTTTACTTCGCCTCTCATCAGCCATTGTCACCTGAAGCGGTTAGAGAACACAAAAACAAAGAAAACAAACAACTCTCTCTCTTTCGGTTTTAAAGCTGCCAAGTCTCTTCTTCACAAGTTCAGTTAAGATTCAAAGCTCTACACAATCTAGAACTAAACCCCAATGAATCAGAGAAGAAAGTAGAGATTTAGGCACCAGCTGACTTTACCACCTGAGCTGGATTACTCTTAGCTTGGATTTCTCCTCAGCTTCTTATTATTATTATTTTTTTGTTTTGGATCAAAGATCTCTTTTTGATTACCAGGGTTGGCTAAGCTGGCTTACAACTGAAAGTAAAATTTTCACTTGTTTGCTGATCTTTAAACCACCCTCATCATTGATCCATTGCAAGAGATATGGCTTGGGGTGTTTGTAAACTTCAAGCCCTTCTCCACTAGCTCATCACTTGCAATGGTACAACTGCCTCCATCAATGATCTAAACCTTATCTTGTATCAAACATCTGGTGTGAAACAAGTTTTCCCTTTCATCTTCTTTGGCTCTAGGCTGTGCATTGAGAAGTCTCCAGTGACTAGCAACTCTCCTCACTTGATACTCCGCCATCCTCATCAGTTTCTGGCGGCTTCTTCTTCTTGAAACTACCTCCCCATTGGCTAGAATAGTCATCACCTTCTTGTTGTACTCATTGGCGTGTGTCCAAAACCATGACATGAAGCACTTAATGTTCCGGTTCTGGTAGGTGTGGCTACTCCTTTTCCTTTGTCATCTCTTTTGGTATCGTGATGAAGCTCCTCCCTTGGCTTATCTGATGACTTTTCATCCTTGGGGTACATTGGTTTAGAAGTAGAGGCATTATGGTGACCTGGTAGAACCCTCCTCTTATTCTGCTGCTCAATCAAATTGCTTATGTAGTAGCTCATCCATGTCCTCATACTCTTGTAGCTCCAATCTGTCTTGTATGTCTCTGTTAAGACCTCCTTGGAATCTAGCCATGGTAGCTTCTACACCCTCTTCTAAGTCAGCTTTCAGCATGAGTGTCTCCATTTCTGGTGATAGTCCTCTACACTCTTAGAACCTTGGGAAAGCCTTCTCGGTTTCTGGTGGAGATCTCTCCCATAGTGGTAGGGACAAACCTCTTCTTCATCACAGTTTTCATCTCAAACCAGGAGGCTACTTGAGCTCTCCATGGCGTCTCTGGTAGTAGCAATCTGATCCCACCAGCTTATAGCATAGCCACTAAATTCAGTAGCTGCTAATCTCACCTTCCTCTCTTCGATGCTTTGTGGTGAAGACGGTTCAATCTTCTTCTCCCACTCCAAGTAAACATCGGGTCATTCTTGCCATGGAATGGAGGAATTCTAAGCAGATTGCCTGATTATCAGCTGGCCGTCGCGGTTATGGTTCTGCTGTGCTGACTAGCAGACTCATCATCACTTTCATCAGCCTCATCATCTTGAGCTTGCTCACCATAGATCCTATGACCTCCAACCTCAAACGTGGTCCCTTATAGGCCTCATCGTGCTCTCTATTTTTACTCTGCAGATACTCAAGATCACACCATCCTCTCTCCTTTAAAGGATTTGACCACAAATCCTGTTCTTCAAGAACTGAATGAAGTATGCAAATTAAGCTTGAAGGCTCTGCTTCTGTTCAGAATTTTGTGACTTTTTCTAAACACACAAGCTTCCTCCTGGTTCAAAAACAACTTGTTGCAGGCCATTAAAACTCTTAGATGTTCCACTAAACTGAGCTGAAGATATACCATAGGTCTGATCAGTAACTCACAAGTTAAAGTCTTAAAGTTATCACCTTGATCAACCAAACCAAGCACAATTGAAGCTGTAGATGACTCTCTAAGCACTCCCTCTTCTTTCTTTGTTTGATCAGGAGCGTGCTTACTGATAACTTGTGTTTCTCCTTCTGTCAGCTCGATACCACTTGGTGCAGCCTGGGTATGGCTTAAACTCTGGATCACTTGAAGGTCATGAATGCGGCCTTGGATAAGAAGACCTCGTCCCAATCACACTTGAGGGATGATGGAAGGATCCTTGAGCTTGAGAAGCTCCAGGACGTTGGTGATCTTCACAAAAGAGCTATGGACTGCTCTAGGTTGTTTAGCAACTCCACGAGACACAGGTTAGTAGTAGAGCTCAGTGTATGACTTTCAAGGTGGGTACACTGCAAACCCTAAACCTTGCAGCCTGGTTTACTGACCCTTGAGCTCCATAAACTCATCAGGTGGTTTCTTCTATCTGGTCATGGCTACACTTGGTGCTGAGCTCGGTTGAAGTTAGCTTGCATCCTTCGGTTATCTCAGCCATCATAGCCTCAAATGGACTTGATTGAGATTGATTTGCTGGACAGCCGGTTCTTCTGGCTCCTCTGGTTGCTTCCGCCTCTCATCAGCCATTGTCACCTGAAACAGTTAGAGAACACAAAAACAAAGAAAACAAACAACTCTCTCTCCTCAGTTTTAAGCTGCCAAGTCTGCTCTTCTCACAAGTTCAGTTAAGATTCAAAGCTCTACACTAAGATCTACTAAACCCCAATGAATCAGAGAGAAAATTAAGAGATTTAGGCACCAGCTGACTTTACCACTGAGCTGGATTACTCTTCAATAGCTGGATTTCTCCTCAGCTTCTTATTATTATTATTTTTTGTTTTGGATCAAAGATCTCTTTTTTTGATTACCAGGGTTGGCTAAGCTGGCTTACAACAGATAGATAGAAAGAAGTGTTTAGATGGATAGAATGATCTGAGTAGTCAAGATGTAAAACCCTAACCTTCAAGTGGCTCGATACCACTTGGTGCAGCCTGGTATGGCTTAAACTCTGGATCACTTGAAGGTGGATGGATAGAGGGTTGTTCTAGAGGCTACTAGCTCTCCTTTGAACTGTGGTTGATCTCCCGAGCTTATGGATGGCTTCAAGGATGGTTTTACTCAGCACAAGATTACCTTGTATTGTCTAAGATAGTTTCACTAGAATTCCTTCCTTTAAGTGAGATCAATGTTCCTTTAGCTGAACAGAGAAAGCAAGAGACAAGAGCAAGCTAAGCTGCTGTAAATTATTAATTCAAAGTTGAAGAAAAACAAAAGTGCCCCAAAGAGTAAGCCCAAAACCAGAAAGTAAACCAGGCTGGTTTAATTCTAATTCTAGTCCTAACCAATTAAAATTGGTTTAATAAAAATCCTAATTGTCTTGGTTTAAATTAAATGAAAACCAAATAAGCCCAGCCAATTACATTGCAATTAAATTGAGCCAACAAGCTGGTTTATCTTGATCTTCCCTCCTTGGACCAACCCCGATTTGGAGCAAGGCATGGAGACTCTTCTCTTGTGCTCTCAGTCTTGATCTAGTCACTGGTCCACTCCATACATTGGCTAGTCCATTTGATACATCTCTCGGTGCTGGTTCTCTTCAATATCATCAGCCTCACTCCTTCTTCTAAGGTCATCTCTTCACTTGGTTCATCACTTGGCTCTTCCTCATCACTCTCACAGCTCCTCCTCCTTGTCTCTGGTCATGGCTACACCATCCCTCCTCCTTTAAAGGATTTGACCTCAAATCCAAGTCATCTGCAATAAAGGATCCAAGTCGAGAACATTAAAAGTAGAACTGATTGAGTACTTCCTTCAAGATCAATCGGTAGGCATTGTTGTTGATTCTTTTCAGCACTTTGAAAGGTCCATCTTTCCTTGGCAACAACTTTGATTTCCTCTCAGCGGGAACCTCTCTTTCCTCATGTGTACCCACACTTGATCTCCTGGCGCCAGGACAAGTTCTTTAGCCTTGTTCTTCGCCTTTCATACATCTTGGAATTGTTGGCTGTGCAAATAACCAAATTGATGAGTTCTCTTTTGATCTCCACGACCATAACAAATCTTTGGCTCATCTCTGTATGTTCTAGGGCGTGCCCTAACTGATTTTGATTGGCTCTGTAACCTTTCCAAGTCAAGTTGACCATACTTCTTGGCTACAAACCTTTTCTTCATGACAGCCTTCATCTCATACCAAGAAGAAACTTGAAACTCTCAATGTGTCTCCTATGGTTAGCAAGCTGATGCCACCAATCAAAAGCATACCCACATAATCCAGTAGTTGCTAGCTGAACCTGCTTCTCTGCTGTGTACCTATGGCAGTGAAAAACGAAATCCATACCCCTTTCCCATTCTAGATATGTATTTGGATCAAACTCTCCATAAAGGGTGGAATCTGGATAACTTTTTCTCCTCTTTGCAACAGCTCCTTGTTGCTGGTTGTTTAACCTTCTATTCATTTTTTCTATAAAGTAACATAGAGACTGCTGGATAGTAGATGGAAGTCGTGACTTAGGTTAAGAAAATCAAACCCTAAACCTCCAGAGCTCTGATACCACTTGGTGCAGCCTGGGTATGGCTTAAACTCTGGATCACTTGAAGGTCATGGTGCGGCCTTGGATAAGAAGACCTCGTCCCAATCACACTTGAGGGATGATGGAAGGATCCTTGAGCTTGAGAAGCTCGGGGCGTTGGGTGATCTTCACAAAAGAGCTATGGACTGCTCTAGAGTTGTTTAGCAACTCCTGAGACACAGGTTAGTAGTAGAGCTCAGTGTATGACTTTCCAAGGTGGGTACACTGCAAACCCTAAACCCTTGCAGCCTGGTTTACTGACCCTTGAGCTCCATAAACTCATCAGGTGGTTTCTTCTATCTGGTCATGGCTACACTTGGTGCTGAGCTCGGTTGAAGTTAGCTTGCATCCTTCTGGTTATCTCAGCCATCATAGCCTCAAATTGGACTTGATTGAGATTGATTTGCTGGACAGCCGGTTCTTCTGGCTCCTCTGGTTGCTTCCCACTTCGCCTCTCATCAGCCATTGTCACCTGAAGCGGTTAGAGAACACAAAAAACAAAGAAAACAAACAACTCTCTCACTTTCAGTTTTAAGCTGCCAAGTCTCTGCTCTTCTCACAAGTTCAGTTAAGATTCAAAGCTCTACACCTAAGATCTAGAACTAAACCCCAATGAATCAGAGAAATTAAGAGATTTAGGCACCAGCTGACTTTACCACCCTGAGCTGGATTACTCTTCAGCTAGCTGGATTTCTCCTCAGCTTCTTATTATTATTATTTTTTGTTTTGGATCAAAGATCTCTTTTTTTTTTGATTACCAGGGTTGGCTAAGCTGGCTTACAACAGATAGATAGATAAGAGAAGTGTTTAGATGGATAGAATGATCTGAGTAGTCAAGATCAAACCACCAAGTGGCTCATACCACTTGGTGCAGCTGGTATGGCTTAAACTGGATCACTTGAAGGTGGATGGATAGAGGTTGTTCTAGAGGCTACTAGCTCTCCTTTGAACTGTGGTCGTCTCCCTGAGCTTATGGATGGCTTCAAGGATGGTTTGCTACTCAAAGACAGATTACCTTGTATTGTCTAAGATAGTTTCACTAGGAATTCCTTCCTTTAAGTGAGATCAATGTTCCTTTAGCTGAACAGAGAAAGCAAGAGACAAGAGCAAGCTAAGCTGCTGTAAATTATTAGATTCAAAGTTGAAGAAAAACAAAAGCGTCCCCTTAGCTATAAAGTAAGCCCTAAAGTAAACCAGGCTGGTTTAATTCTAATTCTAGTCTAACCAATTAAAATTGGTTTAATAAAAATCCTAATTGTCTTGGTTTAAAATAAAATGAAACCCAAATAAGCCCAGCCATTACATTGCAATTAAATTGAGCCAACAAGCTGGTTTATCTTGATCTTCCCTCTCCCAACCCCCTTGCGTTGGGCAAGGCATGGACTCTTCTCTCTCTGTCTTGATCTAGTCACTGGTCCACTCCATACATTGGCTAGTCCATTTGCATCTCTCTGGTGCTGGTTCTCTAATATCATCAGCCTCACTCCCTTCTTCTGGTCATCTCTTCACTTGGTTCATCACTTGGCTCTTCCTCATCACTCTCCTCTCCTCCTCCTCCTTCTCGGTCATGGCTACATCCCCCTCCTAAAAGGATTTGACCTCAAATCCAAGTCATCGCAATAAAAGGATCCAAGTCAGAAACATTAAAAGTAGAACTGATTGAGTACTTCCCTTCAAGATCAATCGGTAGGCATTGTTGTTGATTCTTTTCAGCACTTTGAAAGGTCCATCTTTCCTTGGCAACAACTTTGATTTCCTCTCAGCAGGGAACTCTCTTTCCTCATGTGTACCCACTTGATCTCCTGGCGCCAGGACAAGTTCTTTCGCCTTGTTCTTACTTTCATACATCTTGGAATTGTTGGCTGTGCAAATAACCAAATTGATGAGTTCTCTTTTGATCTCCACGACCATAACAAATCTTTGGCTCATCTCTGTATGTTCTAGGGTGCCTAACTGATTTTGATTGGCTCTGTAACCTTTCCAAGTCAAGTTGACCATACTTCTTGGCTACAAACCTTTTCTTCATGACAGCCTTCATCTCATACCAAGAAGAAACTTGAAACTCTCCAATGTGTCTCCTATGGTTAGCAAGCTGATGCCACCAATCAAAAGCATACCCACATAATCCAGTAGTTGCTAGCTGAACCTGCTTCTCTGCTGTGTACCTATGGCAGTGAAAAACGAAATCCATACCCCTTTCCCATTCTAGATATGTATTTGGATCAAACTCTCCATAAAGGGTGGAATCTGGATAACTTTTTCTCCTCTTTGCAACAGCTCCTTGTTGCTGGTTGTTTAGCCTTCTATTCATTTTTCTATAAAGTAACATAGAAGACTGCTGGATAGTAGATGGAAGTCGTGACTTAGGTTAAGAAAATCAAACCCTAAACCTCCAAGAGGCTCGATACCACTTGGTACGGCCCTGGATAGGCTGTCTAGTCCCTGAAACACTTGAAGGGGTGTGGGTGAAAGGATCAAGAGATTGTAGTTCTCTTGGATGGCGGATGGACTTCACCTTCGAGCTATGGATTGCTCAGAGGTTGTTTATGCTACTCCTCAGACACAGGGGCGTCCTGCTTGATGTCTAGGATGTATCACAGAAGATTAACTCTCCCTTAGTGTGATATAGAAACGTTCACCACTTGTGAACAAAGGAGCAGTGTCGTCTCAAGACTGGTTTGCACCAAAAGAAGTTTATTGATAAAAAGAATGATTCAAAGTTACATGGACGTGGTGCTGCTGTTTAAAAGCATAAAACATAAAACCCTAAGCCTAAACCAATGTGGTTTAGGAAAACCAAAACCAAACCTATTGCTAATTGATTTAAAACACCAAACCAACTCCTAATGGGTTTATAAAGCCCAAAACCTCTTCCTAATGAGTTTACATAAATAATAAAACCAAATACACTTAAAATAGACCATAATGGTCGTGAATAATCATATTGGGCCAATCATAAACCAAGCTGGCTTGTTCTTCCACTTTTGGGCCGATAAAGGCCTTTTAACAATCTCTTGGGCTCAATCCATCTTGTTCCAGGTCCGACCAAGCTGCTCCTTATGCTCATTTGGATGATAAAGGTCCTCATCATGTTACATTTCCTGCTCTGGTTCTCAATCTTCCATTTCCAACTCAATTCTGCATATGTCGGTTTGACCAGTCCATTTCTCGATCGACTGAATCTCCCATTCCATTTCCGTCTAACCAGCTTCATCCTATCCATTTCCTTGTCAATCAGGGTTGTCACAGGTCGTCCATGATTTTCCAAAGTCAGTCCATGCTTTATAAAGGCCACATCAAGGCCCATAGCCTTTCTCGGTCGATTACCTCATGGATCGAGCCTTTAGCTTTCCATAAAGCTCATCAGGTCGTTCCATTATCCATTTCCTAGCTCCTTCTTTCCTTGACTTCAGGTTCTTTAGTATGGAACTGATCAGGGTCACACCATCCTCTCTCCTTTAAAGGATTTGACCTCAAATCCAAGTCATCTGCAATAAAAGGATCCAAGTCGAAACATTAAAAGTAGAACTGATTGAGTACTTCCCTTCAAGATCAATCTGGTAGGCATTGTTGTTGATTCTTTTCAGCACTTTGAAAGGTCCATCTTTCCTTGGCAACAACTTTGATTTCCTCTCAGCAGGGAACCTCTCTTTCCTCATGTGTACCCACACTTGATCTCCTGGCGCCAGGACAAGTTCTTTCATGCCTTGTTCTTCTCCTTTCATACATCTTGGAATTGTTGGCTGTGCAAATAACCAAATTGATGAGTTCTCTCAATACACCTTGCCCAATGCTCATTATAACTTGGTTCTCATGCTGCATAGGGTCTGGTGGTCGTGTAATGATCCCCATATTCATTCTCAAGCTTTGGCATCTTTTAACCACAGCAAGTTTCTGTTTGGCTTGTAGACATGATCATACACTGAGTCATTATAGACCAGCTCAGAGATTCATAAACCAGGCTGGTGCAGCCTGGGTATGGCTTAAACTCTGGATCACTTGAAGGTGGATGGATAGAGGGTTGTTCTAAGAGGCTACTAGCTCTCCTTTGAACTGTGGTCGTCTCCCTGAGCTTATGGATGGCTTCAAGGATGGTTTGCTACTCAAAGACACAAGATTACCTTGTATTGTCTAAGATGGTTTCACTAGGAATTCCTTCCTTTAAGTGAGATCAATGTTCCTTTAGCTGAACAGAGAAAGCAAGAGACAAGAGCAAGCTAAGCTGCTGTAAATTATTAGATTCAAAGTTGAAGAAAAACAAAAGCGTCCCCTTAGCTATAAAGTGCCCAAAAACCTAGAAATAAACCAGGCTGGTTTAATTCTAATTCTAGTCTAACCAATTAAAATTGGTTTAATAAAAATCCTAATTGTCTTGGTTTAAATTAAATGAAAACCAAATAAGCCCAGCCAATTACATTGCAATTAAATTGAGCCAACAAGCTGGTTTATCTTGATCTTCCCTCCTTGGACCAACCCCGATTTGGAGCAAGGCATGGAGACTCTTCTCTTGTGCTCTCAGTCTTGATCTAGTCACTGGTCCACTCCATACATTGGCTAGTCCATTTGATACATCTCTCTGGTGCTGGTTCTCTTCAATATCATCAGCCTCACTCCCTTCTTCTAAGGTCATCTCTTCACTTGGTTCATCACTTGGCTCTTCCTCATCACTCTCACTCAGCTCCTCCTCCTTGTCTCTGGTCATGGCTACACCATCCCTCCTCCTTTAAAGGATTTGACCTCAAATCCAAGTCATCTGCAATAAAAGGATCCAAGTCAGAAACATTAAAAGTAGAACTGATTGAGTACTTCCCTTCAAGATCAATCTGGTAGGCATTGTTGTTGATTCTTTTCAGCACTTTGAAAGGTCCATCTTTCCTTGGCAACAACTTTGATTTCCTCTCAGCAGGGAACCTCTCTTTCCTCATGTGTACCCACACTTGATCTCCTGGCGCCAGGACAAGTTCTTTGCGCCCCTTGTTCTTCTGCCTTTCATACATCTTGGAATTGTTGGCTGTGCAAATAACCAAATTGATGAGTTCTCTTTTGATCTCCACGACCATAACAAATCTTTGGCTCATCTCTGTATGTTCTAGGGCGTGCCCTAACTGATTTTGATTGGCTCTGTAACCTTTCCAAGTCAAGTTGACCATACTTCTTGGCTACAAACCTTTTCTTCATGACAGCCTTCATCTCATACCAAGAAGAAACTTGAAACTCTCCAATGTGTCTCCTATGGTTAGCAAGCTGATGCCACCAATCAAAAGCATACCCACATAATCCAGTAGTTGCTAGCTGAACCTGCTTCTCTGCTGTGTACCTATGGCAGTGAAAAACGAAATCCATACCCCTTTCCCATTCTAGATATGTATTTGGATCAAACTCTCCATAAAAGGGTGGAATCTGGATAACTTTTTCTCCTCTTTGCAACAGCTCCCTTGTTGCTGGTTGTTTAGCCTTCTATTCATTTTTTCTATAAAGTAACATAGAAGACTGCTGGATAGTAGATGGAAGTCGTGACTTAGGTTAAGAAAATCAAACCCTAAACCTCCAAGAGGCTCTGATACCACTTGGTACAGCCACGGATATGCTGTCTTTCCACTGGATCACTTGAAGAGTGGGTGGATGAAAGGTGATGGAGATGGTCTTCTCCTTCAAGCTGTGTAAGGCTCTAAGGATTTTTTGCTGCTCCTGAGACACAGGATCACCCTGCTTGGTGTCTAGGATGGATCACAGAAGATTAACTCTCCCTTAGTGTGATATAGAACACGTTCACCACTTGTGAACAAAGGAGACAGTGTCGTCTCAAGACTGGTTTGCACCAAAAACAAGTTTATTGATTAAAAGAATGGCTCAGAGTTACATGGACGTGGTGCTGCTGTTTAAAAGCATAAAACATAAAACCCTAAGCCTAAACCAATGTGGTTTAGGAAAACCAAAACCAAATCCTATTGCTAATTGATTTAAAACACCAAACCAACTCCTAATGGGTTTATAAAGCCCAAAACCTCTTCCTAATGAGTTTATATAAGTAATAAAACCAAATACACTTAAAATAGACCATAATGGTCGTGAATAATCATATTGGGCCAATCATAAACCAAACTGGCTTGTCCTTCCACTTTTTGGGCCGATAAAGGCCTTTTTCGAACAACTCTTTCTTGGGCTCAATCCATCTTGTTCCAGGTCCGACCAAGCTGCTCCTTATGCTCATTTGGATGATAAAGGTCCTCATCATTTTCCATTTCCTGCTCTGGTTCTCAATCTTCCATTTCCAACTCAATTCTCGCATATGTCGGTTTGACCAGTCCATTTCTCGATCAGACTGAATCTCCCATTCCATTTCCTGTCTAACCAGCTTCATCCTATCCATTTCCTTGTCAATCAGGGTTGTCACAGGTCGTCCATGATTTTCCAAAGTCAGTCCATGCTTTATAAAGGCCACATCAAGGCCCATAGCCTTTTCTCGGTCCAGTACCTCATGGATCAAGCCTTTTAGCTTTCCATAAAGCTCATCAGGTCGTGCCATGATCCATTTCCTAGCTCCTTCTTTCCTTGACTTCATGTTCTTTAGTCTGGAGCTGATCAGGGTTACACCATCCTCTCTCCCTTCAAAAGGATTTGTCCTCAAATCCGAGACTTGTAAGATGATAGAAACATGATCATCTCCTGGATCAAATACCCAGGACTGCAATCCTTTTCCATGCTTCAGCAAGCTCTTGTAACCTTGCTCAATCATCTCTAAGCTCCTCACATGCCTTAGTATGTAGCAAACAAATCTTTCCTTTCCATTTAACTCATAACCAGCTGCTGCTGCAAAAGCTTCTCTCCATTTACTCCATAAGCAAGCCTCAACCATTTCTGTCTCATCATGTGTTCTATGCTCTCCCGGATAGAATGAGAGCATTAGATCTCTAAAAACAAGCAGAAACCTTGCTGATTGATCTGGTGGCCGAACTAGCTCCTTGTGGCTGCCTAGGAGAATATCTATGATTTCTCTCAATACACCTTGCCCAATGCTCATTATAACTTGGTTCTCATGCTGCATAGGGTCTGGTGGTCGTGTGTAATGATCCCTATATTCATTCTCAAGCTTTGGCATCTTTTTAACCACAGCAAGTTTCTGTTTGGCTTGTAGACATGATCATACACTGAGTCATTATAGACCAGCTCAAGGGTCAGTAAACCAGGCTGGTGCAGCCTGGGTATGGCTTAAACTCTGGATCACTTGAAGGTGGATGGATAGAGGGTTGTTCTAAGAGGCTACTAGCTCTCCTTTGAACTGTGGTCGTCTCCCTGAGCTTATGGATGGCTTCAAGGATGGTTTGCTACTCAAAGACACAAGATTACCTTGTATTGTCTAAGATGGTTTCACTAGGAATTCCTTCCTTTAAGTGAGATCAATGTTCCTTTAGCTGAACAGAGAAAGCAAGAGACAAGAGCAAGCTAAGCTGCTGTAAATTATTAGATTCAAAGTTGAAGAAAAACAAAAGCGTCCCTTAGCTATAAAAGTAAGCCCAAAACCTAGAAGTAAACCAGGCTGGTTTAATTCTAATTCTAGTCTAACCAATTGAAATTGGTTTAATAAAAATCTAATTGTCTTGGTTTAAATTAAATGAAAACCAAATAAGCCCAGCCCAATTACATTGCAATTAAATTGAACCAACAAGCTGGTTTATCTTGATCTTCCCTCCTTGGACCAACCCCACGATTTGGAGCAAGGCATGGAGACTCTTCTCTTGTGCTCTCAGTCTTGATCTAGTCACTGGTCCACTCCATACATTGGCTAGTCCACTTGATACATCTCTCTGGTGCTGGTTCTCTTCAATATCATCAGCCTCACTCCCTTCTTCTAAGGTCATCTCTTCACTTGGTTCATCACTTGGCTCTTCCTCATCACTCTCACTCAGCTCCTCCTCCTTGTCTCTGGTCATGGCTACACCATCCCCTCCTCCTTTAAAAGGATTTGACCTCAAATCCAAGTCATCTGCAATAAAAGGATCCAAGTCGAAACATTAAAAGTAGAACTGATTGAGTACTTCCCTTCAAGATCAATCTGGTAGGCATTGTTGTTGATTCTTTTCAGCACTTTGAAAGGTCCATCTTTCCTTGGCAACAACTTTGATTTCCTCTCAGCAGGGAACCTCTCTTTCCTCATGTGTACCCACACTTGATCTCCTGGCGCCAGGACAAGTTCTTTCGCCCTTGTTCTTCGCCTTTCATACATCTTGGTCCTCTCCTCAATGTTCTTCCTGACCTGTTCATGCAAGGACTTAACAAACTCGGCCTTTTGCTTGCCATCAAGGTTAGTTTGTTCTTTCAAAGGTAAAGCAAACAAATCAAGAGGTGACAATGGGTTAAAACCATAAACAACATGAAAAGGTGATAGTTTAGTAGCTGAATGCACTGCTCTGTTGTATGCAAACTCTACATGTGGTAAACAATCTTCCCAAGTCTTAATGTTACTCTTAATGATGGCACGCAGAAGAGTAGACAATGTCCTATTGACTGATTCAGTTTGGCCATCAGTTTGGGGATGACAAGTAGTTGAAAACAACAGCTTAGTCCCCAACTTTCCCCATAGAGTTTTCCAAAAATAACTAAGGAACTTAGTATCTCTATCGAAACTATAGTTCTAGGCATTCCATGCAACCTAACAACTTCTCTAAAGAATAGATCAGCTACCAAAGATGCATCATCAGTTTTATGACAAGGTATGAAGTGAGCCATCTTAGAGAACCTATCAACAACCACAAAGATACTATCTCTTCCTTTCTTAGTTCTAGGCAATCCTAAAACAAAGTCCATAGAGATATCAATCCATGGCGCAGTAGGGATAGGGAGAGGTGTATACAAACCTGTTGGTTGAACCTTGGACTTGGCTTGTTTGCACACAACACATCTTGAGCACACACGCTCTACATCTTTCTTCATGCTCGGCCAGTAGAAGTGCTCTGTAAAGTGGAGAGTGTTTTGGCGACTCAAAGTGCCCTTCACGACATATAACTCTCTCAAAGAACCACAAGGAACACACAGGCGGTTATCATAGAAAAGAAACCCTTTCACTTGATAAAATTTACCACTAGCATGCTTTTCAGATTCTCCAAACACATTTTTAAACTCAGGATCATCAGCATAGCAAGACTTGATATGTTCAAAACCAAAGTTTAGTTTCCATTGAAGATAACAGAGTGTACCTTCTGGATAGTGCATCAGCCACTACATTCTCCTGACCCTTCTTGTAGTGGATGACATAAGGAAAGGTCTCAATAAACTCTACCCACCTGGCATGTCTCTTGTTCAGCTTCTGTTGCCCTTTAAGATGCTTAAGAGATTCATGATCTGTATGGATCACAAACTCCTTAGGCCACAAGTAGTGTTGCCACACTTGCAGAGCTCTCACCAATGCATACAGCTCCTTGTCATAGGTAGGGTAGTTCAATGTGGCCCCTAGTTTCTCACTGAAGTAAGCTATGGGTTTCCTATCCTGCATCAACACAGCTCAATTCCAATTCGGAAGCATCACATTCAATTTCAAAAGTTTTAGAAAAGTCGGGAAGTGCTAGCAAGGGAGCACTTGTTAACTTCTCTTTTAGCATTTGAAATGCTTCTTCTTGGGCTGGCCCCAAGTAAAACCTACACTCTTTTTAATCACTTCAGTCAGTGGTGCTGCAACTGTACTGAAATCTCTCCTAAACCTCTTGTAGAAGCCAGCAAGTCCATGAAAACTCCTGACCTCTCCAATTGATTTGGGTACCGGCCACTCTCGATGGCTCTCACCTTCTCCTCATCAACCTGTATGCCCTGTGAAGTCACAACAAAACCTAAAAGACAAGGTTATTTGTTCCAAAAGAACACTTCTTGTAGTTAGCATACAGATTTTCTTTCTAAGCACATCTAAAACCTGTCTCAAATGGTGAACATGTTCTTTCATAGTCTTGCTGTAGATCAGGATGTCATCAAAATAAACAACTACAAATCGCCCTATCAAGGCTCTCAAGACATGATTCATTAACCTCATGAAAGTACTAGGTGCATTAGTGAGACCAAAGGCATCACAAGCCATTCATACAATCCTAGCTTAGTTTTAAATGCAGTTTTCCACTCATCTCCTTCTTTCATTCTAATCTGGTGGTAACCACTCTTTAAATATATTTTAGAAAAGACACATGAACCATG
This sequence comes from Brassica carinata, assembly GCA_016771965.1. NCBI lineage: Eukaryota > Viridiplantae > Streptophyta > Magnoliopsida > Brassicales > Brassicaceae > Brassica > Brassica carinata. Next base: position 14,219,419 of record CM028687.1, on the reverse strand, counting down.
TAACTCATCTAGCATGTCATCTAGCGAGGGATAGGATGTCTGTACTTAAGCGTGATGTTGTTGATAGCTCTGCAGTCTACACACATCCTCCAGCTCCCATCTTTCTTAGGCACCAAAGAACAGGTACAGCACAAGGACTCATGCTTTCCCTGATATGTCCCTTCTCCATCAGCTCATTGACTTGTTTCTGAAGCTCCTTGGTCTCCACAGGATTGGTCCTGTATGCTGGTCGGTTTGGTAAGGTAGCTCCGGCACAAAATCAATCTGGTGCTCTATCCCTCAGTGGCGGCAGACCAATGGGATTGTCCTCTGGAAATACATCCCTATACTCCTGCAAAGACACTCAATCTCCTCTAGGATCTCAGGAGTCAGGTTAGTAGTAGAGCTCAGCAATTCTTTATAAACCATTAATATCAAATTTGATTGATCAATCACAGCAGTTTTGATATCTTTAGCGATAACAAAGAGATTGAGCTTACTTACCTGGCTGGTCTCTCCTATGAGCAAGGTCTGGCCGGCTGCCTTGGATTCTCCTCTCTTCATCTTAAGATGCATCTGATCCTGGTGTACCTCCTTAGGTGTCATAGGCCAGGGTGACTTGTTTACCCTTGTGAACAAATGTGTGCCGATTGGTGAAGCCATCATGTACTGATCTCTTGTCATACTGCCATGGTCTCCCAAGAAGTATGTGACTAGCTTCCAATGGCCACATCACAAGTGATCTCATCCTGGTAGTTTCCCACTGAAAGTAAAATTTTCACTTGTTTGCTGATCTTTAAACCACCCTCATCATTGATCCATTGCAAGAGATATGGCTTGGGGTGTTTGTAAACTTCAAGACCCAACTTCTCCACTAGCTCATCACTTGCAACATTGGTACAACTGCCTCCATCAATGATCAAGCTACAAACCTTATCTTGTATCAAACATCTGGTGTGAAACAAGTTTTCCCTTTGCTCATCTTCTTTGGCTCTAGGCTGTGCATTGAGAAGTCTCCTGGTGACTAGCAACTCTCCTCGACTGGATACTCCACGCCATCCTCATCAGTTTCCTGGCGGCTTCTTCTTCTTCAGAAACTACCTCCCCATTGGCTAGAATAGTCATCACCTTCTTGTTGGTACACTCATTGGCGTAGTGTCCAAAACCATGACACTTGAAGCACTTAATGTTCCTGGTTCGGTAGGTGTGGCTACTCCTTTTCCTTTGTCATCTCTTTTGGTATCCGCTGATGAAGCTCCCTCCCTTGGCTTATCTGATGACTTTTCATCCTTGGGGTACATTGGTTTAGAAGTAGAGCCGTATGGTGACCTGGTAGAACCCCTCCTCTTATTCTGCTGCTCAATCAGAATTGCCTTATGTAGTAGCTCATCCATGTCCTCATACTCTTGTAGCTCAATCTGTCTTGTATGTCTCTGTTAAGACCTCCTTGGAATCTAGCCATGGTAGCTTCTACACCCTCTTCTAAGTCAGCTTTCAGCATGAGTGTCTCCATTTCCTGGTGATAGTCCTCTACACTCTTAGAACCTTGGGAAAGCCTTCTCGGTTTCTGGTGGAGATCTCTCCCATAGTGAGTAGGGACAAACCTCTTCTTCATCACAGTTTTCATCTCAAACCAGGAGGCTACTTGAGGCTCTCCATGGCGTCTCCTGGTAGTAGCAATCTGATCCCACCAGCTTATAGCATAGCCACTAAATTCAGTAGCTGCTAATCTCACCTTCCTCTCTTGATGCTGCTGGCAATTGAAGACCAGTTCAATCTTCTTCTCCCACTCCAAGTAAGCATCAGGGTCATTCTTGCCATGGAATGGAGGAATTCTAAGCTTGAGATTGCCTAGGTTATCAGCTGGCCGTCTGCGGTTATGGTGCCTGCTGTGCTGACTAGCTTGAGACTCATCATCACTTTCATCAGCCTCATCATCTTGAGCTTGCTCACCATAGATCCTATGACCTCCAACCTCAAAGCGTGGTCCCCTTATAGGCCTCATCGTGCTCTCTAGCTCCTGCAACAGCTGCTACTCTCTCTGTCCTGCATCAATATCAACTAAATTATCATTAGCTTGCTGAGCTCGGTTGAAGTTAGCTTGCATCCTTCTGGTTATCTCAGCCATCATAGCCTCAAATTGGACTTGATTGAGATTGATTTGCTGGACAGCCGGTTCTTCTGGCTCCTCTGGTTGCTTCCCAACTTCGCCTCTCATCAGCCATTGTCACCTGAAACAGTTAGAGAACACAAAAAACAAAGAAAACAAACAACTCTCTCTCACTCAGTTTTTAAGCTGCCAAGTCTCTGCTCTTCTCACAAGTTCAGTTAAGATTCAAAGCTCTACACCTAAGATCTAGAACTAAACCCCAATGAATCAGAGAGAAAGAATTAAGAGATTTAGGCACCAGCTGACTTTACCACCCTGAGCTGGATTACTCTTCAGCTAGCTGGATTTCTCCTCAGCTTCTTATTATTATTTTTTTTGTTTTGGATCAAAGATCTCTTTTTTTTGATTACCAGGGTTGGCTCAGCTGGCTTACAACAGATAGATAGATAAGAGAAGTGTTTAGATGGATAGAATGATCTGAGTAGTCAAGATCGCAAACCCTAACCTTCAAGTGGCTCGATACCACTTGGTGCAGCCTGGGTATGGCTTAAACTCTGGATCACTTGAAGGTGGATGGATAGAGGGTTGTTCTAAGAGGCTACTAGCTCTCCTTTGAACTGTGGTCGTCTCCCTGAGCTTATGGATGGCTTCAAGGATGGTTTGCTACTCAAAGACACAAGATTACCTTGTATTGTCTAAGATGGTTTCACTAGGAATTCCTTCCTTTAAGTGAGATCAATGTTCCTTTAGCTGAACAGAGAAAGCAAGAGACAAGAGCAAGCTAAGCTGCTGTAAATTATTAGATTCAAAGTTGAAGAAAAACAAAAGCGTCCCCTTAGCTATAAAAGTAAGCCCAAAAACCTAGAAGTAAACCAGGCTGGTTTAATTCTAATTCTAGTCCTAACCAATTGAAATTGGTTTAATAAAAATCTAATTGTCTTGGTTTAAATTAAATGAAAACCAAATAAGCCCAGCCAATTACATTGCAATTAAATTGAGCCAACAAGCTGGTTTATCTTGATCTTCCCTCCTTGGACCAACCCCCACGATTTGGAGCAAGGCATGGAGACTCTTCTCTTGTGCTCTCAGTCTTGATCTAGTCACTGGTCCATTCCATACATTGGCTAGTCCATTTGATACATCTCTCTGGTGCTGGTTCTCTTCAATATCATCAGCCTCACTCCCTTCTTCTAAGGTCATCTCTTCACTTGGTTCATCACTTGGCTCTTCCTCATCACTCTCACTCAGCTCCTCCTCCTTGTCTCTGGTCATGGCTACACCATCCCTCCTCCTTTAAAAGGATTTGACCTCAAATCCAAGTCATCTGCAATAAAAGGATCCAAGTCGAAACATTAAAAGTAGAACTGATTGAGTACTTCCCTTCAAGATCAATCGGTAGGCATTGTTGTTGATTCTTTTCAGCACTTTGAAAGGTCCATCTTTCCTTGGCAACAACTTTGATTTCCTCTCAGCAGGGAACCTCTCTTTCCTCATGTGTACCCACACTTGATCTCCTGGCGCCAGGACAAGTTCTTTGCGCCCCTTGTTCTTCGCCTTTCATACATCTTGGTCCTCTCCTCAATGTTCTTCCTGACCTGTTCATGCAAGGACTTAACAAACTCGACCTTTTGCTTGCCATCAAGGTTAGTTTGTTCTTTCAAAGGTAAAACAAACAAATCAAGAGGTGACAATGGGTTAAAACCATAAACAACATGAAAAGGTGATAGTTTAGTAGCTGAATGCACTGCTCTGTTGTATGCAAACTCTACATGTGGTAAACAATCTTCCCAAGTCTTAATGTTACTCTTAATGATGGCATGAAGAGTAGACAATGTCCTATTGACTGATTCAGTTTGGCCATCAGTTTGGGGATGACAAGTAGTTGAAAACAACAGCTTAGTTCCCAACTTTCCCCATAGAGTTTTCCAAAATAACTAAGGAACTTAGTATCTCTATCGAAACTATAGTTCTAGGCATTCCATGCAACCTAACAACTTCTCTAAAGAATAGATCAGCTACCAAAGATGCATCATCAGTTTTATGACAAGGTATGAAGTGAGCCATCTTAGAGAACCTATCAACAACCACAAAGATACTATCTCTTCCTTTCTTAGTTCTAGGCAATCCTAAAACAAAGTCCATAGAGATATCAATCCATGGCGCAGTAGGGATAGGGAGAGGTGTATACAAACCTGTTGGTTGAACCTTGGACTTGGCTTGTTTGCACACAACACATCTTGAGCACACACGCTCTACATCTTTCTTCATGCTTTCGGCCAGTAGAAGTGCTCCTGCAAAGTGGAGAGTGTTTTGGCGACTCAAAGTGCCCCATCAGCCCTCTGCGTGTGCTTCCCTGACATATAACTCTCTCAAAGAACCACAAGGAACACACAGGCGGTTATCATAGAAAAGAAACCCTTTCACTTGATAAAATTTACCACTAGCATGCTTTTCAGATTCTCCAAACACATTTTTAAACTCAGGATCATCAGCATAGCAAGATTTGATATGTTCAAAACCCAAAAGTTTAGTTTCCATTGAAGATAACAGAGTGTACCTTCGGATAGTGCATCAGCCACTACATTCTCCTGACCCTTCTTGTAGTGGATGACATAAGGAAAGGTCTCAATAAACTCTACCCACCTGGCATGTCTCTTGTTCAGCTTCTGTTGCCCTTTAAGATGCTTAAGAGATTCATGATCTGTATGGATCACAAACTCCTTAGGCCACAAGTAGTGTTGCCACACTTGCAGAGCTCTCACCAATGCATACAGCTCCTTGTCATAGGTAGGGTAGTTCAATGTGGCCCCTAGTTTCTCACTGAAGTAAGCTATGGGTTTCCTATCCTGCATCAACACAGCTCAATTCCAATTCGAAGCATCACATTCAATTTCAAAAGTTTTAGAAAAGTCGAGGAAGTGCTAGCAAGGGAGCACTTGTTAACTTCTCTTTTAGCATTTGAAATGCTTCTTCTTGGGCTGGCCCCAAGTAAAACCTACACTCTTTTTAATCACTTCAGTCAGTGGTGCTGCAACTGTACTGAAATCTCTCACAAACCTCTGTAGAAGCCAGCAAGTCCATGAAAACTCGACCTCTCCAATTGATTTGGGTACCGGCCACTCTCGATGGCTCTCACCTTCTCCTCATCAACCTGTATGCCCTGTGAAGTCACAACAAAACCTAAAAGACAAGGTTATTTGTTCCAAAAGAACACTTCTTGTAGTTAGCATACAGATTTTCTTTCTAAGCACATCTAGAACCTGTCTCAAATGGTGAACATGTTCTTTCATAGTCTTGCTGTAGATCAGGATGTCATCAAAATAAACAACTACAAATCGCCCTATCAAGGCTCTCAAGACATGATTCATTAACCTCATGAAAGTACTAGGTGCATTAGTGAGACCAAAAGGCATCACAAGCCATTCATACAATCCTAGCTTAGTTTTAAATGCAGTTTTCCACTCATCTCCTTCTTTCATTCTAATCTGGTGGTAACCACTCTTTAAATCAATTTTAGAAAAGACACATGAACCATGTAACTCATCTAGCATGTCATCTAGCGAGGGATAGGATGTCTGTACTTAAGCGTGATGTTGTTGATAGCTCGCAGTCTACACACATCCTCCAGCTCCCATCTTTCTTAGGCACCAAAGAACAGGTACAGCACAAGGACTCATGCTTTCCCTGATATGTCCCTTCTCCATCAGCTCATTGACTTGTTTCTGAAGCTCCTTGGTCTCCACAGGATTGGTCCTGTATGCTGGTCGGTTTGGTAAGGTAGCTCTGGCACAAAATCAATCTGGTGCTCTATCCCTCTAATTGGCGGCAGACCAATGGGATTGTCCTCTGGAAATACATCCCTATACTCCTGCAAAGACACTCAATCTCCTCTGGGATCTCAGGAGTCAGGTTAGTAGTAGAGCTCAGCAATTCTTTATAAACCATTAATATCAAATTTGATTGATCAATCACAGCAGTTTTGATATCTTTAGCGATAGCAAAGAGATTGAGCTTACTTACCTGGCTGGTCTCTCCTATGAGCAAGGTCTGGCGGCTGCTGTTGGGGTCAAAAGCAGTTATCTCGAAATCTGACTAAAGACCTTCCCGAAACTCAAAAGATTTCCATAAGCGGCCGGCGAGGAAAGATCGAACAAAACCCACGGACGGCAAAGGCGGCCTGGCGCCCGGCGGCACCGGCCTGGCGCCCGGCGGCACCGGCCTGGCGCCCGGCGGCACCGGCCTGGCGCCCGGCGGCACCGGCCTGGCGCCCGGCGGCACCGGCCTGGCGCCCGGCGGCACCGGCCTGGCGCCCGGCGGCACCGGCCTGGCGCCCGGCGGCACCGGCCTGGCGCCCGGCGGCACCGGCCTGGCGCCCGGCGGCACCGGCCTGGCGCCCGGCGGCACCGGCCTGGCGCCCGGCGGCACCGGCCTGGCGCCCGGCGGCACCGGCCTGGCGCCCGGCGGCACCGGCCTGGCGCCCGGCGGCACCGGCCTGGCGCCCGGCGGCACGCGGGGCAGCGGGCTGGCCTGGCGCCCGGCGGCACCGGCCTGGCGCCCGGCGGCACCGGCCTGGCGCCCGGCGGCACCGGCCTGGCGCCCGGCGGCACCGGCCTGGCGCCCGGCGGCACCGGCCTGGCGCCCGGCGGCACCGGCCTGGCGCCCGGCGGCACCGGCCTGGCGCCCGGCGGCACCGGCCTGGCGCCCGGCGGCACCGGCCTGGCGCCCGGCGGCACCGGCCTGGCGCCCGGCGGCACCGGCCTGGCGCCCGGCGGCACCGGCCTGGCGCCCGGCGGCACCGGCCTGGCGCCCGGCGGCACCATCAGCGAATTGGCCTGGCGTCGGTCAGCGGCCCTCGTCCGGTCTCGGTCCTATCGTGCCGGTTCATTCCGCCAGCTTGTTTGGATCAGCCCTCGTGAGTTTGGTCCAATCAGGCTATGGCGGTTTACAGTTCCACGAGACATCGGATAAACATCAAGTCATCGAAAGATAGCGGAAAACTTCGGAGATAATTACAAAGACCGGCGAAAATGGAACATTTCGGAAGAGATAAGCTTGGGCCCAAAGGCGAGGCCCATCACCCTAAGGCAAACCGACCTAGAGGTGGGTATATAAGGAGAGCAAGAGCAGAAGAAAGGCATCCGAAAATCCGAGAATTAGACTTAGAGCATCCTGCTAGCTTAGAAAAACTAGGGTTTAGGTAGTTAGACTAAAGGCATCACAAGCCATTCATACAATCCTAGCTTAGTTTTAAATGCAGTTTTCCACTCATCTCCTTCTTTCATTCTAATCTGGTGGTAACCACTCTTTAAATCAATTTTAGAAAAGACACATGAACCATGTAACTCATCTAGCATGTCATCTAGCGAGGGATAGGATGTCTGTACTTAGCTGTGATGTTGTTGATAGCTCTGCAGTCTACACACATCCTCGGCTCCCATCTTTCTTAGGCACCAAAAGAACGAGGTACAGCACAAGGACTCATGCTTTCCCTGATATGTCCCTTCTCCATCAGCTCATTGACTTGTTTCTGAAGCTCCTTGGTCTCCACAGGATTGGTCCTGTATGCTAGTCGGTTTGGTAAGGTAGCTCACGGCACAAAATCAATCTGGTGCTCTATCCCTCATTGGCTGAGACCAATGGGATTGTCCTCTGGAAATACATCCCTATACTCCTGCAAAGACACTCAATCTCTTCTGGGATCTCAGGAGTCAGGTTAGTAGTAGAGCTCAGCAATTCTTTATAAACCATTAATATCAAATTTGATTGATCAATCACAGCAGTTTTGATATCTTTAGCGATAGCAAAGAGATTGAGCTTACTTACCTGGCTGGTCTCTCTATGAGCAAGGTCTGGCGGCTGCTGTTGGGGTCAAAAGCAGTTATCTCGAAATCTCTGACTAAAGACCTTCCCGAAACTCAAAAGATTTCCATAAGCGACGGCGAGGAAAGATCGAACAAAACCCACGGACGGCAAGGCGGCCTGGCGCCCGGCGGCACCGGCCTGGCGCCCGGCGGCACCGGCCTGGCGCCCGGCGGCACCGGCCTGGCGCCCGGCGGCACCGGCCTGGCGCCCGGCGGCACCGGCCTGGCGCCCGGCGGCACCGGCCTGGCGCCCGGCGGCACCGGCCTGGCGCCCGGCGGCACCGGCCTGGCGCCCGGCGGCACCGGCCTGGCGCCCGGCGGCACCGGCCTGGCGCCCGGCGGCACCGGCCTGGCGCCCGGCGGCACCGGCCTGGCGCCCGGCGGCACCGGCCTGGCGCCCGGCGGCACCGGCCTGGCGCCCGGCGGCACCGGCCTGGCGCCCGGCGGCACCGGCCTGGCGCCCGGCGGCACCGGCCTGGCGCCCGGCGGCACCGGCCTGGCGCCCGGCGGCACCGGCCTGGCGCCCGGCGGCACCGGCCTGGCGCCCGGCGGCACCGGCCTGGCGCCCGGCGGCACCGGCCTGGCGCCCGGCGGCACCGGCCTGGCGCCCGGCGGCACCATCAGCGAATTGGCCTGGCGTCGGTCCATGCCCTCGTCCGGTCTCGGTCCTATCGTGCCGGTTCATTCCCGCCTTAGCTTGTTTGGATCAGCCCTCGTGAGTTTGGTCCAATCAGGCTATGGCGGTTTACCAGTTCCACGAGACATCGGATAAACATCAAGTCATCGAAGATAGCGGAAAACTTCGGAGATAATTACAAAGACCGGCGAAAATGGAACATTTCGGAAGAGATAAGCTTGGGCCCAAAGGCGAGGCCCATCACCCTAAGGCAAACCGACCTAGAGGTGGGTATATAAGGAGAGCAAGAGCAGAAGAAAGGCATCGAAAATCCGAGAATTAGACTTAGAGCATCCTGCTAGCTTAGAAAAACTAGGGTTTAGGTAGTTAGACTAGCGAACAAGGCTTAGGGCGTTTGGCTGCCTGCGACTCTATCTTTTCTTTAAATCGCAACTCTCTTTGTCTTTGAATCCTTGTACTCGTTTCCCTTATCTAATAAAGCGCCGGGCAAACAATTCAATTTCTACTTTTTGTCTTACGCTTACTTTGTCGATTTGGTGTGGTAACACGAGAATCGGACCCGAGGAAAGTCGGGTTCACTTGGCTTTCCTCCGCAATCTTATTTATCGAAAATTGGCGGTGTGAATTCGGTTCCCACAGTTTGGCTAGAAGGAGGGGGCGGATTCTCTAACTTCGAAAACCACCGATCGATTAAAGTTCAGTATGACTTCTTCGTCAGCCCGCAACATCGTATCTTTGAGGATCGAGCAGCGGCCGTGCGGTCAAACCTCACAGCGATCTCCTCGTAATAGAACTCACGATCCAGGACATTGGCGTATACGGGTATTGGTGACACGGATGCTCGGCCAATATTATCTACAAAAGCACCCTCGAGAGGATGGGCGTCGATCTAGCGTCCTACGGATGACCCCAGCCCAGTACTTCGGACTCGGGAGAAATTATGACCCTCGGTTCAACTAACCTCTAGTCGAGCGGGGCGTCGCCAAAACCGCGAATTCCTGGTGATCGATGGTCCAACATCCTACAATGCGATAGTCGAACTCCTGGCTAAACTCCATGAAGCGATCCGTCAACATTCCACCTATGCCTCAAGTTCCCAGCGCCTTCGAGTCGAGGCGATACATGGTAGTCCGCGAACAGCGCGAATCTACCTTCTACCGAACTAAAGCGGAAAAATTCTGAAATCGAAACTTCTCGGAAAAAGCAAGCGGTTAACAATTCACGGAGACCTTCTGGCAGTCCCAAAGAGCGAGGCCCTGGAAGGCGTGAACCAACCTGCGAACGGTGGTTTCAATCTGTCTCGGCGATTCTCTCGGAGCGGTGTGTCGAGATCGGGCTAACCTCAGCGAACCGATGAAAGCGAGCTCATCGCATGCCTCAAAAGAACCTCGATGCGTTGGCGTGGGCTGCGGAGGATATGCGGGAATCGACATTAAGCGTAACATGTCACGAACTTAACATCGACCCAACTCACAAACCCGTAAAACAAAAAGGCGAAAGTTGGGACCTGGCGTGCCACCGCAGTCAATGAGGAAGTCGAAAGACTCCTCAAAGTAGAGTCGATAACAGAAGTCAGGTATCGGACTGGCTCGCCAACCCGTCGTGGTAAAAGAAAAAGCGGCAAATGGCGGGTCTGTGTCGATTTCCGCGGATCTGAATAAAGCCTGCCCAAAGGATTGCTTCCGCTCCCACACATTGACCGGCTGGTGAAGCAACTGCGGAAACAAGCTTCGTCATTCATGGGCGCTTTTCGGGTACAATCAGATCATGATGAATCCGGCGACCGCGAAAAACTGCGTTCATCACAGACCGCGGAGCGTATTGCTATAAGGTAATGCCTTCGGTCTTAAAAGCGCAGGTGCAACATATCAGCGACTTCGTCAACAAAATGTTTGCCGAACAGCTCGGCAAAACTATGGAAGTATACATCGATGATATGCTCGTAAAATCTCTTGGCGAACACGATCACATAGCCCACCTAGAGGAATGTTTTGCGACTCAACCAGCATAACATGAAGCTCAACCCGGCAAAATGTAGGTTAGCAGTGGCATTAGGAGAATTCCTCGGATACCTCGTAGCGTATCGCGAATCGAGGCCAACCCAAAACAAATCGGCCTTACTGATAGAAATGGTCTCCCGAGAACCAAGCGAGAAGTCAGAGGCTAACGGAAGAGTCGCGGCGTTGAACCGTTTCATCTCACGCTCCACGGATAAGTGCCTACCGTTTCTGAGACATTGAAGGGAAACAAGAAGTTCAGTGGTCGAGCAATGTGAAAAAGGTTTCCAGCAATTGAAACATTACCTGGCCACTCCACCAGTCCTCGCAAAACCGGTGGAAGGTGAACCTCTTTTCTCTATATCGCGGTTTCATAGCGGTCAGTGGTGTCTTGATCACGAGAAGCGGCGAACAAAACCAATATTTTACGTAATCAAGGCGTTACTGGATGCAGAAACTTCGATACCCTCTAATGGAAAAATTAGCATTAGCTGTCATAACCTCGGCAAGGAAACTAAGACCATATTTCCAGTCTCAGCTATAGTGGTTCTCACCACGTTCCTTCTGGATAATCCTGCATAGTCCAAGTCAATCCGGAAGGCTCGCAAAATGGGCAATCGAACTGGCGAGTCTGACGTCGAATACCGCCCAGGGGCGTGCGCAAAGTCCCAAGTACTGGCGGATTTCTTGGTAGAATTACCCACTAGAGACATGACTAACGAGGAACCAAACTCAACTTGGGTCCTCCGCGTCGTGGATCTTCATCAAACAAGGATCGAATCGAATACGGCTCACCTCTCCTAACGGAAATCCTAGAACAGTCTTTCGATTGGCTTTTCACGCTTCAAACAATGAGGCAGAATCTGAAGCACTTCGCCGCGGGATTGCGGCTGGCCCATGGGTTAAAATCCGTAATATTCAGCTTACTGCGATTCTCAGTTAGTCGCCAATCAATACAGCGGAGAATATGAGGCAAGAGGCGAAAGGATGGGCGCATATCTAAAACTCGTCCAAGAACTGGCTCGAAATTTCGATCAGTTAGCCGGACCAAATTCCTTCGGGAAGCGTCCAGGCTGGCCTTGGCTGCCCTCGCCTCAAGCTCAGATCCAGGGCTCCAAAGAGTAATCCCGGTCGAATTCATCGAGCATCGAGCATCGGACCACCAGTGGTCGTCAATCTAATCAAAGGCGAGATTGAGGATGCGGAAGAAGTCGAGATCAGCGAAGCGGATGTGAACCTGACCAAGTATGGCTGCGACAGTCCTTGGTTAGAACCAATCGAGCCTATATCGTGAATGGAACCTTACCGCCCGAAAAATGGGCCCGTAAAATAAAACCAAAGCGACGCGGTATGTCGCGATAGAGGAGAAATTTATAAGTGGTGTTTCTCTGGTCCTCTCATGGCATGCTTGAAGGGGAAAAGCGAGAAGAATCATGAAGGAGGTCCATTCAGGATCATGCGGAAATCATTCGGCGGAAGATCTCGCGGTTAAAATCAAGCGCCACGGTTATTATTGGCCAACCATGGTAAAGACTGCGAGAATTAGCCGGAAGTCGCGAAAAATGCCAAAGGCATGCTCCAACAATCCATCAACCAGCGGAGATCCTCTCCTCGATCTCGTCCCCTATCCTTTCATGCGATGGTCCATGGACATCGTCGGACCTATCACCCATCAAAACAAAAGCGCTTCCTCCTAGTCCTACGGTTTCTTTTCCAAATGGGTAGAAGCGGAATCGGCGCAAGTATCAAGGACACACAAGTCGAGAACCGTGCGGAAACATATCATAACTAGACATGGGGTCCCATCGAAATCGTAACAGATAATGGATGCAATTTATCTCTACCGATTGAAGCATTCTGCGAAAAATGGAAAATACGACTTACAAAGTCAACTCCCAGATATCCGCAATGCAATGGACAGGCAGAAACCATCAACAAAACCGTCCTTGGCGGACTCAGCGCTGAAGCGAAGAAGGCGATGGGCGAGGAGCTCGAAGGAGTTCTTTGGTGCATCGTACAACCCCAAGGCAGACTCTGGGTGAAACTCCATTAGCCCTCGTTCACGGAGCGGAATGTATGATCCCAGAGTAGAATTCCCGAATGCGGAGAAGATTCCTCCCGAAGAGAGGATTTAAGCGGCTATGATGCTAGACAATCTCGACCTCATCAATGGCGCCCGCGACCAGGCACTCATTGAATCCAGAATTACCAGCACGCCGCAAGGTACTACAACTCAAGCGTCGCCATCGCGGGTTCAAAGAAGCGATTTAGTCTTCACGAAAAGTCTTCCAAAACACTGCGAGCAACGCCAGGAAGCGGGAGCAAACTGGGAAGGACCGTACAAAGTCATAAAAGTAGTCCGACCAGGCTCATACCAAATCGCAAACATGCAAGGCGTTAAAATCCGAGAACTTGGAATGCGATGCACCTCAAAAATACTACCACTAAGCGATAAGCGTGGTACAAAGAACTTCTGAGATGGCTTGATCCCTAGACAAAGTGCGTAGGCAACTTCATGTCGGCAGTTCAGCTATCCCCAATTTAAAAGGGAGTGGAGTGCGATATACTCGTATACTCCCACAAATTCGAAGACTCTAAGATTTTGAAACTTTTCCGACTTTTCAAAATCAGCGAGGCGGCCACAACAGCGGATCTAGTGTCCACTAAGCGATTATCACATCAAAACAAATCGGATGGCCAACACTTCCGCGAGGCATTGTGAATGTGGGCGCTTCTCCCTGGTCAAACTTACGCGACCCCTTGGTCCAGCGTCCAAAGCGGAAGCGACAGTTTTCTGGCTGCGAACATTCGCAAAGACATCCCAAAGCCATAAGCGTTTCAACCGCGAGATGCGGCATAAGGAAAAATCAACCTTCAGCACTGCGAGGCGTCGCTAGCGGCGAAGGACTTTCTTTCCACAAAACATTGCAGGCGAAATCTTAGTCTCTAAACACCTAAGCGCACCTCAAAGCGGTATCATTTCGTTGTTGCTGATCACAACAAAGCGAACTCTAGCGTCCTAAACAGACAAATAGCAGCCGCCGAGGGTAGGCTCTCTTACATCCGACAAGGATAAACATAGCGCTATACAAGAAATCAAAATTTTGGTCTAGCTCTTACGTAAAGGAAGTAGCTCGACTCACGCCAAAACAAATCATATAAGCCGACAACAATTAGCGGATGTTAAGCGGTGCGAGTCAGGTTAAAATCATAAGCGAGGCAAAGCAGCCGATTTGTCGCCATAAAAGCCTCAGTCCGAGAGTAAACCTAGGTCTTGCCTAAACCCAGCCACGCTGGATCTTGACATCTCACAGACATAGTATGGTATCACGAGATCAAAATTTGTCTCTTCACTTAAGCCTATTCGTTTCCGCGAGTTTTTGCGTAAATCGGTAAACCGCGGAAAATCTCGCTTTATCGCGGACAATAGATGCGGTGATCATCAGGGAACTAGGAATGAGGCGACAACTCACCCTCTTTCTCATACTTCAAAAAACTGAAGTTCATAAATAATCAAAAGCGTTTCATAGATTGAGACTGCGGAAATTCAAACAAAACCCCATAAAGGGGCAGGGATTGAAGCCACCAGCGGCCAGTCGATAAATACATCATAGCCTCTTAAGCGGCGAAACACATAAAAAGCGAAATCCAGAAGGGATTGATAGACCTAGGCAGCTCCCAGGGCGTCATCTTCATCCTCACTTGCGGCGGGGACAGCCTGCGCCGTCGCCTCCCTCGATCGCATCGCCACTACCGCCTCGTCAGCGCCACCCTGCAATCTTCTCCCGCAGCTCCGATCTTCCGAATTTTGGAGGTCAGACTAAAGTACGATGGAACTTACGAACCGGCGAGGATCGAATCGAAATCTCCCTCGGTGGCCGCCCACTCTCCTTCTGGGGCGATAATCTGGCTTCCTCCAAGTCCAAAGGCGGGGCCTCGTTACCTCGAAGCAACTTCGAGCTCGTTCAGACTCCCCTCGATCCCGCTAAAGCCAAGTCCCTCTTGCGGACAGCTATCAAGGACTCAAACAGGATGGCCATCCTCGTCGAGGCGACCATAGAAGTCGGCTGGCATCGGCAACCTCAGAGGATCTGAGGCGTTCATCTCCTCGTGAGCCTGAACCTTCTCTTGAAGGCGGCGGACTTCCGAGGATTTACTCCTCTTCTCTTTCTTCACCTTGAGTAACGAGCTCGCGGTCTTCCCAAAGGTCGCTCAAGATCGCTGATCTGAACCTCAAGCTGGGGCGTCAGGCGGCATGAGTGTCCTCGACAGTCTGCAATGCGGCCTTAATGCGCTTCAGCGCTTCTGCGGCGACTCCGGTTCGCCGATAGGCGAATGACTTCCGACCCTTTTCGCCAAGCATTCCGTCGATCAGAGACACAAACTGTCCGCAAAAGGAAGGAGTAAGTATCATCGCCAAAAAAATAGTAAAAAAGCGGTGCAAGAATAGCGGACAAAATCGAACCTTGGAGCGATGGCGCCAGCGGCTCGAGAGGTCGCTTTCCTCGCTCTTAGCACCCGCTTCTTTTTCGCTCCGGACACCGCGCCAGCTCTTGCCCTTCCCTTGGGCAGCGGCGCGGCACCAGCCGCTGGCAGTCCCAAGACGAGTTCCCTCTTCACCGGGGGAAGAAGTGCAGATTCTATCGCGTCATCTCTTCGGAGATCACGATCGGGCAGTCGAAGAACCCGATGGATGGATCTGAACATCAAGAGTCTGTTCAGGAACAATAACCCCTTCTGTAGGCGGGAGGGCATCGGATGGGACTTGAACTAGGAACCAAAAGAGCAGGCAAAAGAGTTGGAGCAGCGGAAGGAACATCGGGCGTCTCAGTCCTCGCCAGCTTTAAGCCTTCGCAGCACTACGCCGGGATAGCTTAGCCTTGAAAGAATAAAACCCATCAGTCAGGGGCGGAATAGCCTCTTGAGCGACCTGAGCGGCGGGAGCTTGACTGGCGGAACCGGCGAACTTGGCGGCCTCACCCATCTCAACATCAGAACCATTCTTTTCAACTTGGGATGAAGACATTTTATTTCTTGAGAGAGAAGAAGAGAACTTGGAAAGATGTGAAGAATGAGAAGGAGGGTTGGCTACTTATAAGAAAAAGGAGGAGAAGACACAGGTTCTCTGCGGAAAAATCCTTAGCCAAAGATTTCGATTTTCAAAAATTCAGATCACTTTCGCCCGCAAAATCGTCTCGATCTTACGGGCTGGGGGCTAACTGTTGGGGTCAAAAGCGGTTATCTCGAAATCTGACTAAAGACCTTCCCGAAACTCAAAAGATTTCCATAAGCGGCCAGCGAGGAAAGATCGAACAAAACCCACGGACGGCAAAACTGACCTGGCGCCCGGCGGCAGCGGGGCAGCGGGCTGGCCTGGCGCCCGGCACCGACCTGGCGCCCGGCGGCAGCGGGGCAGCGGGCTGGCCTGGCGCCAGCGGCACCGACCTGGCGCCCGGCGGCAGCGGGGCAGCGGGCTGGCCTGGCGCCCGGCGGCACCCGGCCTGGCGCCCGGCGGCAGCGGGGCAGCGGGCTGGCCTGGCGCCAGCGGCACCCGGCCTGGCGCCCGGCGGCAGCGGGGCAGCGGGCTGGCCTGGCGCCCGGCGGCAGCGGGGCAGCGGGCTGGCCTGGCGCCCGGCGGCACCCGGCCTGGCGCCCGGCGGCACCGTCCGCAGGCGGCCTGGGGCGGCGGCACCTGGCCTGGCGCCCGGCGGCAGCGGGGCAGCGGGCTGGCCTGGCGCCCGGCGGCACCGTCCGCAGGCGGCCTGGGGCGGCGGCACCTGGCCTGGCGCCGGCGGCACCATCAGGTCGGCCTGGCGTCGGTCAGCGGCCCTCGTCGGTCTCGGTCCTATCGTGCCGGTTCATTCCGCCTTAGCTTGTTTGGATCAGCCCTGGTGAGTTTGGTCCAATCAGGCTATGGCGGTTACCGATTCCACGAGACATCGGATAAACATCAAGTCATCGAAGATAGCGGAAAACTTCGGAGATAATTACAAAGACCGGCGAAAATGGAACATTTCAGGAAGAGATAAGCTTGGGCCCAAAGGCGAGGCCCATCACCCTAAGGCAAACCGACCTAGAGGTGGGTATATAAGGAGAGCAAGAGCAGAAGAGAAAGGCATCCCGAAAATCCGAGAATTAGACTTAGAGCATCCTGCTAGCTTAGAAAAACTAGGGTTTAGGTAGTTAGACTAGCGAACAAGGCTTAGGGCGTTTGGCTGCCTGCGACTCTATCTTTTCTTTAAATCGCAACTCTCTTTGTCTTTGGAGAATCCTTGTACTTTCGTTTCCCTTATCTAATAAAACGCCTTCGGGCAAACAATTCAATTTCTACTTTTTGTCTTCTGCTTACTTTGTCGATTTCGTGTGGTAACACAGAGAATCCGGACCTTCAGGGAAAGTCGGGTTCACTTGGCTTTCCTCCGCAATCTTATTTATCGAAAATTGACGGTGTGAATTTCGGTTCCCACAGCTGCCTTGGATTCTCCTCTCTTCATCTTAAGATGCATCTGATCCTGGTGTACCTCCTTAGGTGTCATAGGCGCCAGTGTGACTTGTTTACCCTTGTGAACAAATGTGTGCCGATTGGTGAAGCCATCATGTACTGATCTCTTGTCATACTGCCATGGTCTCCCAAGAAGTATGTGACTAGCTTCCAATGGCGCCACATCACAAGTGATCTCATCCTGGTACTTTCCCACTGAAAGTAAAATTTTCACTTGTTTGCTGATCTTTAAACCACCCTCATCATTGATCCATTGCAAGAGATATGGCTTGGGGTGTTTGTAAACTTCAAGACCCAACTTCTCCACTAGCTCATCACTTGCAACATTGGTACAACTGCCTCCATCAATGATCAAGCTACAAACCTTATCTTGTATCAAACATCTGGTGTGAAACAAGTTTTCCCTTTGCTCATCTTCTTTGGCTCTAGGCTGTGCATTGAGAAGTCTCTGGTGACTAGCAACTCTCCTCTGACTGGATACTCCGCCATCCTCATCAGTTTCCTGGCGGCTTCTTCTTCTTCAGAAACTACCTCCCCATTGGCTAGAATAGTCATCACCTTCTTGTTGGTACACTCATTGGCGTAGTGTCCAAAACCATGACACTTGAAGCACTTAATGTTCCTGGTTCGGTAGGTGTGGCTACTCCTTTTCCTTTGTCATCTCTTTTGGTATCCGCTGATGAAGCTCCCTCCCTTGGCTTATCTGATGACTTTTCATCCTTGGGGTACATTGGTTTAGAAGTAGAGCCGTATGGTGACCTGGTAGAACCCCTCCTCTTATTCTGCTGCTCAATCAGAATTGCCTTATGTAGTAGCTCATCCATGTCCTCATACTCTTGTAGCTCCAATCTGTCTTGTATGTCTCTGTTAAGACCTCCTTGGAATCTAGCCATGGTAGCTTCTACACCCTCTTCTAAGTCAGCTTTCAGCATGAGTGTCTCCATTTCCTGGTGATAGTCCTCTACACTCTTAGAACCTTGGGAAAGCCTTCTCAGTTTCTGGTGGAGATCTCTCCCATAGTGAGTAGGGACAAACCTCTTCTTCATCACAGTTTTCATCTCAAACCAGGAGGCTACTTGAGGCTCTCCATGGCGTCTCCTGGTAGTAGCAATCTGATCCCACCAGCTTATAGCATAGCCACTAAATTCAGTAGCTGCTAATCTCACCTTCCTCTCTTGATGCTGCTGGCAATTGAAGACCAGTTCAATCTTCTTCTCCCACTCCAAGTAAGCATCAGGGTCATTCTTGCCATGGAATGGAGGAATTCTAAGCTTGAGATTGCCTAGGTTATCAGCTGGCCGTCTGCGGTTATGGTGCCTGCTGTGCTGACTAGCTTGAGACTCATCATCACTTTCATCAGCCTCATCATCTTGAGCTTGCTCACCATAGATCCTATGTCAAAGGAACAACAAACTTCGGTCTGTTCTTCAAGAGAGATGGGTCAAGGAGTGTCGTTGGTTATAGTGACAGCAGTCACAACATTGATCTCGATGATGGGAGGAGAACATCGGGACATGCATTCTATTATGGTTTATCATTGATCACTTGGACATCGCGAAGCAGCAGGCGGTTGCATTGTCATCATCTTGAAGCAGAGTTCATGGCGGCAACAGAAGCAGCGAAGCAAGCTATATGGATCAAGGATTTGTTGAGTGAGATACTAGGCGAAGAAGACAAGAGGGTCATGCTTAGGATCGACAACAAATCAGCCATTGCTCTAACGAAGAATCCAGTTTTCCATGGAAGGAGTAAGCATGTACTCAAGAAGTATCACTTTCATTCGTGAGTGTGTGGAGAATGGGCAAATCGAAGTGGAGCATGTGCCGGGTGTTGAGCAGAAGGCCGACATCCTTACCAAGCCATTAGCAAGGATTAAGTTCAAGCAAATAAGGAGCTTAATTGGAGTTCAAGATTGATCTCCTAATTCAAGTTGGAATTAAGGGGTGAATGTTGGATAATTCCAAGCTTGTGGAAACTTAACATATTATTAGATGTTTAATATGTTAAGGATAAACACAAAAAGGAAATCTAGAAATAGGAAAAGGAAGTTTTCTATTAGATTAGGTTTGTGTTTTTTCCATATCCCACATGTTAAAGGGAATTGTCTTTCATATAAATATAGACTAATGGAGAGGTGTTCCATAAGATCTAAGAGAAACATTGAGAGCTTTAGTTTTGAGTAGTTTCTAAAGCTAATAAGAAAAGTTGTTCTTATAATTCTGTGTTTCTAGAGATTTGAATTTATTCCATTGAAAGATCAACCTGAGATCTTCTTGCACTCTATGTACACGAGGTGGTGTTCTTGAATGAAGACAAGGTGATTCCGAAGAATCTTGATATCAACAAAGGCGGTGCAAGTGTTTGGTATTTGGATAATGGAGCGAGCAATCACATGACGGGAAACAAGGAGTTCTTTTCGAGTTTGAGTCAGAACACCAAAGGAAAGGTGAAGTTTGGTGATGGATCGTGTGTTGATATCGTTGGAAAGGGTGTGATTACTTTTGTGTGCAAGACTGGAGAGAAGAAGGCACTCAAAGACATCTACTACATACCCGACCTAAAGCACAATATATTGAGTCTTGGTCAAGCAACAGAAAACGGATGTGAGGTTAACATGAAGGATGACTATTTGACTCTCGCAGAT
The DNA here is from genome assembly GCA_016771965.1 of Brassica carinata. Lineage (NCBI taxonomy): Eukaryota > Viridiplantae > Streptophyta > Magnoliopsida > Brassicales > Brassicaceae > Brassica > Brassica carinata. The sequence goes on along the minus strand of CM028687.1, from coordinate 14,199,689 downwards.
TCGCATGGAAGGTTGCTTGTACGTGTCACAAGATCTCCAAACCGCCTCTACAAGACCCCTATGGAGATTAGCTACCCGGAATGCTTACATGTCAGAGATGAAGATGCTACATGGAGGTGGCATGCTCGACTGGGACATATAAGTTATGGAGTGATGAACAACATGGTAGAAAGGAGATGGTCACAGGAATGCGAGTGTAACACACGAAGAAGCGTGTGTGGCGCATGTCTAGCAGGGAAGCAGATTAGACATTAATTCCCGACCAAAGCCATGTTTCGTGCGACAAAGCCATTGGAGTTATTGCATGGAGATTTGTGTGGACCAATCACACCACCAACGCCGGGCAATAATAAGTATGTCTTTGTCTTGATTGATGATTTCTCCAGGTATATGTGGATTATACTTATGAAGGAGAAGAGTGAGGCTTTCGATCGATTCAAAAGGTTTAAGGAGAGTATAGAAGCGGACGAGTCGTCCATTAAAACCTTCGCACCGATAGAGGAGGAGAGTTTACCTCAGCTGAGTTCAATCGATTCTGTGAAGAGAATGGAGTGAAAAGGCATCTCACAGCGCCTTGCGCCTCAGCAAAAGCGGTGTTGTGGAGAGGAGAAACCGAACTTTGATGGGAATGACAAGAAGTATGCTGAAGGCAATGAAGATGCGAACTATTTGTGGGGAGAAGCTGTTCGACATTCAACTTACCTCATCAGCGAGTTCCTACAAAAGCCTTGAAGAATCAGGCGCCATATGAGTGCCTCACTGCGAGGAAACCAAATATCGAGCACTTGAGGATATTGGTTGTGTAGCACATCGCGAAGATATCGTCACTCATCTGAAGAAGTTGGATGAGAGATCGAAGTCTGTGGTCAATCTTGGAACTGAGCCGGGTTCCAAAGCCTATAGACTCTATGATCCAGTCACAGGGAGTGTGATGGTGAGTAGAGACGTGATTTTTGAAGAAGAAAAAGCTTGGGATTGGTCGTCTACAACAAACCAAGCGGATTGTTGTCCAAGTATGCTTAAGCTTCCACATGAGGGTGAGATAGAAGAAGGTAATGATCAAGGTGATGACCATGAACATGAAGCTATTGACCAAGATGAGGAAGAAGAAGAAGATGCTGATCACAATGATAACCAAGACGGTGAAGTGCAACCGTTGGTGACTAGACACGGTCGAGCCATAACAAAACCAAGATATCTCGATGATTATGTGTTAATTGCAGATCAAGAAAGTGCAATGTTGTTGCTCACAGTAGATGGCGAGCCAGAGAACTACTTTGAGGCTGAACACGTAAGAGAATGGGTTGAAGCTATGGTGGCTGAGTTAGAATCTATCACAAGAAACAAGACGTGGGAGCTTGTGGATAGACCGGCTGGTGTGAAACCTATAGGGTTAAAGTGGATCTACAAGATAAAGAGAAAGGCGGATGGTACAGTAAGCAAGTATAAGGCGAGACTTGTGGCAAAAGGCTATGTTCAAAGACAAGGAATAGATTTCGATGAAGTGTTTGCACCGTGTACGTCTGAAACTATCAGGCTCTTAATAGCTCTTGCTGCGACCAATGGCTGGGAGATACATCACATGGACGTGAAGACCGCTTTCTTGAAGGGAGATCTAAAGGAGTTAGTGTATGTAACTCAACCCGAAGGTTTCGAGAAGAAAGGAGAAGGATCGAGTTTATGTGTTACACAAGGCTTTGTATGGGTTCGCCGGCATGAGCATGGAATTTGAAACTTCGATCAGGTTCTGAAGCAGATGAGATTTGAGAAGTGCGAAGGAACCATCAGTGTACCGCAAGACTGAAGGTGGAGCGTCTTGATCATTTCCATATACGTTGATGATCTATTTGTGACAGGAACTTCTCTTAAGGTGATTAAGCATTTCAAGGAGGAGATGTCAAAGAAGTTGAGATGTCAGATCTGGGTAAGCTAACGTATTACCTTGGCATAGAGGTGATTCAAGGAGCAGACGGAATCAGAATAAAGCAAGAGAGGTATGCTCAAGGAATCCTGAGTGACACAAAGATGGAGGCGTGTAGCGACTCAAGTTCAATGGAATCGAACTTGAAGATCTCAAGGCTGAAGATGAACAAGAGATAGATGCTACGAGTCTGAAGAATCATAGGATGTTTGAGGTATCTGCTTCACACGACCAGACCTGTGTTACGCAGTGGGCGTTCTCAGCAGATACATGCACAATCCGAGAGACTCTCATGGACAAGCCATCAAGCACATACTACGGTATGTCAAAGGAACAACAAACTTCGGTCTGTTCTTCAAGAGAGATGGGTCAAGGAGTGTCGTTGGTTATAGTGACAGCAGTCACAACATTGATCTCGATGATGGGAGGAGCACATCGGGACATGCATTCTAGTATGGTTCATCATTGATCACTTGGACATCGCAGAAGCAACAGACGGTTGCATTGTCATCATGCGAAGCAGAGTTCGTGGCGGCAACAGAAGCAGCGAAGCAAGCTATATGGATCAAGGATTTGTTGAGTGAGATACTAGGCGAAGAAGACAAGAGGGTCATGCTTAGGATGCGACAACAAATCAGCCATTGCTCTAACAAAGAATCCAGTTTTCCATGGAAGGGTAAGCATGTACTCAAGAAGTATCACTTCATTCGTGAGTGTGTGGAGAATGGGCAAATCGAAGTGGAGCATGTGCCGGGTGTTGAGCAGAAGGCCGACATCCTTACCAAGCCATTAGCAAGGATTAAGTTCAAGCAAATTAAGGAGCTTAATCTCCCTAATTCAAGTTGGAATTAAGGGGGTGAATGTTGGATAATTCCAAGCTTGTGGAAACTTAACATATTATTAGATGTTTAATATGTTAAGGATAAACACAAAAAGGAAATCTAGAAATAGGAAAAGGAAGTTTTCTATTAGATTAGGTTTGTGTTTTTTCCATATCCCACATGTTAAAGGGAATTGTCTTTCATATAAATATAGACCTAATGGAGAGGTGTTCCATAAGATCTAAGAGAAACATTGAGAGCTTTAGTTTTGAGTAGTTTCTAAAGCTAATAAGAAAAGTTGTTCTTATAATTCTGTGTTTCTAGAGATTTGAATTTATTCCATTGAAAGATCAACCTGAGATCTTCTTGCACTCTATGTACACGAGGTGGTGTTCTTGAATGAAGACAAGGTGATTCCGAAGAATCTTGATATCAACAAAGGCGGTGCAGGTGTTTGGTATTTGGATAATGGAGCGAGCAATCACATGACGGGAAACAAGGAGTTCTTTTCGAGTTTGAGTCAGAACACCAAAGGAAAGGTGAAGTTTGGTGATGGATCGTGTGTTGATATCGTTGGAAAGGGTGTGATTACTTTTGTGTGCAAGACTGGAGAGAAGAAGGCACTCAAAGACATCTACTACATACCCGACCTAAAGCACAATATATTGAGTCTTGGTCAAGCAACAGAAAACGGATGTGAGGTTAACATGAAGGATGACTATTTGACTCTCACAGATTCGCATGGAAGGTTGCTTATGCGTGTCTAAGATCTCCAAACCGCCTCTACAAGACCCCTATGGAGATTAGCTACCCGGAATGCTTACATGTCAGAGATGAAGATGCTACATGGAGGTGGCATGCTCGACTGGGACATATATGTTATGGAGTGATGAACAACATGGTAAGAAAGGAGATGGTCACAGGAATGCCGAGTGTAACACACGAAGAGAGCGTGTGTGACGCATGTCTAGCAGGGAAGCAGATTAGACATTCATTCCCGACCAAAGCCATGTTTCGTGCGACAAAGCCATTGGAGTTATTGCATGGAGATTTGTGTGGACCAATCACACCACCAACGCCGGGCAATAATAAGTATGTCTTTGTCTTGATTGATGATTTCTCCAGGTATATGTGGATTATACTTATGAAGGAGAAGAGTGAGGCTTTCGATCGATTCAAAAGGTTTAAGGAGAGTATAGAGAAGCAGACAGGGTCGTCCATTAAAACCTTTCGCACCGATAGAGGAGGAGAGTTTACCTCAGCTGAGTTCAATCGATTCTGTGAAGAGAATGGAGTGAAAAGGCATCTCACCGCGCCTTACACGCCTCATCAAAACGGTGTTGTGGAGAGGAGAAACCGAACTTTGATGGGAATGACAAGAAGTATGCTGAAGGCAATGAAGATGCCGAACTATTTGTGGGGAGAAGCTGTTCGACATTCAACTTACCTCATCAATAGAGTTCCTACAAAAGCCTTGAAGAATCAGACGCCATATTAGTGCCTCACACGCAGGAAACCAAATATCGAGCACTTGAGGATATTCGGTTGTGTAGCACATGCGAAGATATGCGTCACTCATCTGAAGAAGTTGGATGAGAGATCGAAGTCTGTGGTCAATCTTGGAACTGAGCCGGGTTCCAAAGCCTATAGACTCTATGATCCAGTCACAGGGAGTGTGATGGTGAGTAGAGACGTGATTTTTGAAGAAGAAAAAGCTTGGGATTGGTCGTCTACAACAAACCAAGCGGATTGTTGTCCAAGTATGCTTAAGCTTCCACATGAGGGTGAGATAGAAGAAGGTAATGATCAAGGTGATGACCATGAACATGAAGCTATTGACCAAGATGAGGAAGAAGAAGAAGATGCTGATCACAATGATAACCAAGACGGTGAAGTGCAACCGTTGGTGACTAGACACGGTCGAGCCATAACAAAACCAAGATATCTCGATGATTATGTGTTAATTGCAGATCAAGAAAGTGCAATGTTGTTGCTCACAGTAGATGGCGAGCCAGAGAACTACTTTGAGGCTGAACACGTAAGAGAATGGGTTGAAGCTATGGTGGCTGAGTTAGAATCTATCACAAGAAACAAGACGTGGGAGCTTGTGGATAGACCGGCTGGTGTGAAACCTATAGGGTTAAAGTGGATATACAAGATAAAGAAAGCGGATGGTACAGTAAGCAAGTATAAGGCGAGACTTGTGGCAAAGGCTATGTTCAAAGACAAGGAATAGATTTGATGAAGTGTTTGCACCCGTGCGCGTCTCGAAACTATCAGGCTCTTAATAGCTCTTGCTGCAACCAATGGCTGGGAGATACATCACATGGACGTGAAGACGCTTTCTTGAATGGAGATCTAAAGGAGTTAGTGTATGTAACTCAACCCGAAGGTTCGAGAAGAAAGGAGAAGGATCGAGTTTATGTGTTACACAAGGCTTTGTATGGGTTACGCCAGGCGCCCAGAGCATGGAATTTGAAACTCGATCAGGTTCTGAAGCAGATGAGATTTGAGAAGTGCACGAAGGAACCATCAGTGTACCGCAAGACTGAAGGTGGAGCGTCTTGATCATTGCCATATCGTTGATGATCTATTTGTGACAGGAACTTCTCTTAAGGTGATTAAAGCGTTTCAAGGAGGAGATGTCAAAGAAGTTCGAGATGTCAGATCTGGGTAAGCTAACGTATTACCTTGGCATAGAGGTGATTCAAGGAGCAGATGGAATCAGAATAAAGCAAGAGAGGTATGCTCAAGGAATCCTGAGTGACACAAAGATGGAGGCGTGTAGCGACTCAAGTTCAATGGAATCGAACTTGAAGATCTCAAAGGCTGAAGATGAACAAGAGATAGATGCTACGGTCTGAGAAGAATCATAGGATGTTTGAGGTATCTGCTTCACACACGACCAGACCTGTGTTACGCAGTGGGCGTTCTCAGCAGATACATGCACAATCCGAGAGACTCTCATGGACAAGCCATCAAGCACATACTACGGTATGTCAAAGGAACAACAAACTTCGGTCTGTTCTTCAAGAGAGATGGGTCAAGGAGTGTCGTTGGTTATAGTGACAGCAGTCACAACATTGATCTCGATGATGGGAGGAGCACATCAGGACATGCATTCTATTATGGTTCATCATTGATCACTTGGACATCGCAGAAGCAACAGACGGTTGCATTGTCATCATGCGAAGCAGAGTTCATGGCGGCAACAGAAGCAGCGAAGCAAGCTATATGAATCAAGGATTTGTTGAGTGAGATACTAGGCGAAGAAGACAAGAGGGTCATGCTTAGGATCGACAACAAATCAGCCATTGCTCTAACGAAGAATCCAGTTTTCCATGGAAGGAGTAAGCATGTACTCAAGAAGTATCACTTCATTCGTGAGTGTGTGGAGAATGGGCAAATCGAAGTGGAGCATGTGCCGGGTGTTGAGCAGAAGGCCGACATCCTTACCAAGCCATTAGCAAGGATTAAGTTCAAGCAAATGAGGAGCTTAATTGGAGTTCAAGAGATTGATCTCCCTAATTCAAGTTGGAATTAAGGGGGTGAATGTTGGATAATTCCAAGCTTGTGGAAACTTAACATATTATTAGATGTTTAATATGTTAAGGATAAACACAAAAAGGAAATCTAGAAATAGGAAAAGGAAGTTTTCTATTAGATTAGGTTTGTGTTTTTTCCATATCCCACATGTTAAAGGGAATTGTCTTTCATATAAATATAGACCTAATGGAGAGGTGTTCCATAAGATCTAAGAGAAACATTGAGAGCTTTAGTTTTGAGTAGTTTCTAAAGCTAATAAGAAAAGTTGTTCTTATAATTCTGTGTTTCTAGAGATTTGTGCAAGAAGATTCAAAGAAAACAAGAAGAAAAAGTTCCTGGAGGGTCATCCAATGCTGTTGAATTGATGCTTTCTATTGTTGAGCAAGGCGATAGCCTTAAGAGTTTAACTTGTGAGTTTCTGATCAGACCTACGGTATGTCTTCAGCTCAGCTTAGTGAAGCATCTGAGAGTTATCAAGGGCCTGCAGCAAGTTGTTTTTGAACCAGGAGGAAGCTTCAGTGTTAGTATAAGAAGCAACAACAATATGGTGCAGAAAACAGTTTCATACAAGCTTGATCTGCAAGGTTTCTTCACTCCTGAAAAACAAGATTTGAGGTCAAATCTTTTTGAAGGGAGAGAGGATGGTGTGATCTTGAGTATCTGCAGTAAAAATAGAGGAGAAACAGGAGGTAACACGCCCCTGATCAGTCCCATAACTGATCAGAACCAGCTGAGATCAACAAAACAGAAACTTGCTGTGGTTAAAAAGATGCCAAAGCTTGAGAATGAATATGGGGATCATTACACACGACCACCAGACCCTATGCAGCATGAGAACCAAGTTATAATGAGCATTGGGCAAGGTGTATTGAGAGAAATCATAGATATTCTTCTAGGCAGCCACAAGGAGCTAGTTCGGCCACCAGATCAATCAGCAAGGTTTCTGCTTGTTTTTAGAGATCTAATGCTCTCATTCTATCTGGGAGAGCATAGAACACATGCTGAGACAGCCATGGTTGAGGCGTGCTTATGGAGTAAATGGAAAGCTTTGCAGCAGCGGCTGGTTGTGAGTTAAATGGAAAGGAAAGTTTTGTTTGCTACATACTAAGGCGTGAGGAGCTTAGAGATGATTGAGCAAGGTTCCAAGAGCTTGCTGAAGCATGGAAAAGGATTGCAGTCCTGGGTATTTGATCCAGGAGATGATCATGTTTCTATGATCTTACAAGTCTGGTTGAGGACAAATCCTTTTGAAGGAGAGAGGATGGTGTGACCCTGATCAGCTCCATACTAAAGAACATGAAGTCAAGGAAAGAAGGAGCTAGAAATGGATCATGGCACGACCTGATGAGCTTTATGGAAAGCTAAAAGGCTTGATCCATGAGGTACTGGACCGAGAAAGGCTATGGGCCTTGATGTGGCCTTTATAAAGCATGGACTGACTTTGGACAATCATGGACGACCTGTGACAACCCTGATTGACAAGGAAATGGATAGGATGAAGCTGGTTAGACAGGAAATGGAATGGGAGATTCAGTCTGATCGAGAAATTGACTGGTCAAACCGACATATGCGAGAATTGAGTTGGAAATGGAAGATTGAGAACCAGAGCAGGAAATGGAACATGATGAGGATCTTTATCATCAAATGAGAAAAAGGAGCAGCTTAGTCGGACCTGGAACAAGATGGATCGAGCCGAAAGAGTTGTTCGAAAAAGGCCTTTATCGGCCCGAGAAAGTGGAAGAACAAGCCAGCTTGGTTTATGATTGGCCCAATATGATTATACGACCATTATGGTCTATTTTAAGTGTATTTGGTTTTATTATTTATGTAAACTCATTAGGAAGATGTTTTGGGCTTTATAAACCCATTAGGAGTCGGTTTGGTGTTTTAAATCAATTAGCAATAGGATTTGATTTTGGTTTTCCTAAACCACATTGGTTTAGGCTTAGGGTTTTATGTTTTATGCTTTTAAACAACAGCACCACGTCCATGTAACTTTGGATCATTCTTTTTATCAATAAACTTGTTTTGGTGCAAACCAGTCTTGAGGCGACAACGTCTCCTTTGTTCACAAGTGGTGAGCGTTTCTATATCACACTAAGGGAGAGTTAATCTTCTGTGATCCATCCTAGACATCAAGCTGGACGCCCCTGTGTCTGAGGAGTAGCATAAACAACCTCTGAGCAATCCATAGCTCGAAGGTGAAGTCCATCCGCCATCCAAGAGACCTACAATCTCTTGATCCTTTCACCCACGCCCCTTCAAGTGTTTCAGGGACTAGACAGCCTATCCTTCTTTCCTTGACTTCATGGTACGGCCTTGGATAAGAAGACCTCGTCCCAATCACACTTGAGGGATGATGGAAGGATCCTTGAGCTTGAAGCTCGGGGCGTTGGGTGATCTTCACAAAGAGCTATGGACTGCTCTAGAGTTGTTTAGCAACTCCTGAGACACAGGTGCTACTTCATGTCTAGGATGTATCCTGAAGCTCACGCTACCTACTGTGACAAAGGAACTTGCTCACCACGTGAACAATGAAGGAGGTCCCCAAAGGGGCGTGAAAATAAAGCCAGAGCTTAAGTTTTATTAAAGAATGTACGTCTTACAATTGTAGGCTTGAATGACTATTTATAATAAATCATTAAAACCTAATCTTAACTAAAATAGGAAAACCATTAAAATATAGAAAATACAATAAAAGGTAATTATCTAACTTAATATAATTACTAAAATAAATAATAAGATATTTGGAAATATTCCAAATACTTATCTGCATCATTGGTTTCTTTTTCAACCCAAAGGATAATCCATAAAAGAGGCTGGTGAACCAAGCTGGTTTATCTTTCTACTTCTTGGGCTTGAAAGACCTATCTTCAGCCAACAACTTCTTAGACACGTCCATCATGAAGCCCAGGTCGTCCTTGATCTCCCTCCTAGCTGGTTCATTGATGATCTTTGAATCTCTCATGTTGAGGCTGGTCAGGATCGCACCAATGCATAAGGGGACAAGGATGACAGTTGCCTTGTAAAGATGCTCATGCTAAGTTCTTAAAGTGATAACCTTCATAATCATAGCAAGTAGCTTGAGCAAGTCTTAGGATAGCTTGTAAACTTTGTGCCTTGAAATCTCTTCCTAAAACTTATTTGATTGATTGATGCTCTCTCTTTGAAACTTGCTCCTGTCATATTTAGACTCTAAGTCTCTTGGTCATGGTCCTTTGTGTACTAAGTCATGGATAGAACACTTGAGTTGTCCCACCCATTCTTTGCCTATCTTTTTGGACAAACTCAAGTGGCACTCCACACCCTAAAGCCCTTACCTCCTTTCAAGCCTTCATTATTTGTTGAGTGAGGCCTTCTTTGGAAAGCTTTACATGTGCATAATGTTGAGAGTATTGGGAACGACAATGCTTAGTCTCCATTTTAGCTAGATTAGACACTCATAATGTCTAGCTTTTAAGATGGGGGTGAGTGTTGTATGGTGTGATCTTGGGAAAGTGAAAGGTTTATGAAAAGGTTGACTCATGAGACTCTAAGGTTTTAAGTGGCTAAGTCTATGAGGGATAAGAAAAATAAAAGATTGTAAGCTCTAAGTTAGAAAATAAGTCTTGGCCCCCATATATATATATAAAAAAAAAAAAGAAAGAAAAAAAAAAAAAGAGAAAAAGAATAATGGAAAGGGGGCTAGCAATGTTTAGAAAGAGCTTAAAAGAGTTTAAAATGTGAAAAATCCCTTATTGGCTTCATTAAGAAAGAGTTTCAAATGAGAAAATATCTTGAGTATTTGGGGGGAAATCTTTGGGTGAGAGATGTGAGTGGTGTTTTGGCATTGGGAATAAGGATGTAACTTATGTATTTAGGGAAAGGGTAGAACAATGGAGATTGAGCATTGTATGCATGAGTTGATCCCTTTCTTAGTTATATTATGTGCAATGTCAAGGCTACTTGTTTTGAGAGTGAACCACCCTTTGAAAGATCCCTTTGAACCTCTTGTTGCACTTACATAAAGCCTTGTTCCACCAAACCAAATGTCTTGGACCATCTGACCATTTGCAAGATTTCTATTTAGTTTGCGTAATGATTGTAAGAGAGCAAGTGGATTTGTGGATTGTGGTTCATGATGAGTAAGTTAGGGATCAAAAGAGTTGAGATAGGCCTTGAGAAGTTAGAGTTGGATTGAGTGTTTGCTCTAGCTAGTTGGTATGATTATACAAGGTTATCAAGTTGAGAACTAAGAAGAGCATTCTTTTGGCTATGAGTCCCCTCCTTCAAACCTCTCCTCCTTAGTCTTTGCAAGTTTACTTGTGGACAAGTAAAGGACTAGTGTGGGGGAGTTGATGTCTTGCATATTTTCATTATTTTAGCTTTCCATTTTGTGCATTTTACCCCTTCTAGATTAGGCATTAGGCATATTTAGGTTCATTTTGCATTCATAAGTCTTTATCAGGTCTTGGAGTGTACTTTGGAGAATTTGAAGGTGTTTGGGGGTACTTTGTTACAAAAAGGAAGGGTGAAAGATGGACATGGAAGATGGCCATAAAGAAGTCTTTCTGTGATAAGATTTGGTGGGGAAATAGTATTTTGAGTTAGCTTTCCATTGGGAGTGGTTTCAAGCCATTTGAAGCAATATTGGAGGAGTTATGATTATTTGAGTGAAGGCATGTCAGTACATCCGGGTCAGCACACTCAGCCTGACCAGCCCGCACAGGACGAAGGGATGATGCCGGACGATGCAGCACCCGGACGAACATGCTCGGCCAAGATCACCCGCGCATGAGAACCGCAATCATACGGACGCACGGCCTGATCTGCAGGACCACTTACCCAGCGGTACAGATCACACGCCTGAGACAAGCTGAAGCAAGACCATGCGGCCTAATCTGCTCGGGCTACCTTACCAGCGTGGGACAGGACATACCATACGGGTGGACTAAAGCATCCGGACACGCTGCCTGAGTCGGCGATGCGTGGTACCAGCGGGGCGAAGCGAACAAGAGCGTCGGATCGCGGCGGCCTGAGCTGGCGATGCGTGGTAACAGCGGAGACGAAGCGAACAAAGCGTCGGATCGCGGCGGCCTGAGCTGGCGATGCGTGGTACCAGCGGGGCGAAGCGAACAAAGCGTCGGATCGCGGCGGCCTGAGCTGGCGATGCGTGGTACCAGCGTGAGGCAAGCGACGGAGATTGCACATACAGCGGGGCGGGATGACCGTGCCAGCACACCAGCGGGGCGAAGCGAACAAAGCGTCGGATCGCGGCGGCCTGAGCTGGCGATGCGTGGTACCAGCGGGGCGAAGCGAACAAAGCGTCGGATCGCGGCGGCCTGAGCTGGCGATGCGTGGTACCAGCGGGGCGAAGCGAACAAAGCGTCGGATCGCGGCGGCCTGAGCTGGCGATGCGTGGTACCAGCGGGGCGAAGCGAACAAAGCGTCGGATCGCGGCGGCCTGAGCTGGCGATGCGTGGTACCAGCGGGGCGAAGCGAACAAGAGCGCCCAGATACGCTGCCTGAGCTGGCGATGCGTGGTACCAGCGGGGCGAAGCGAACAAAGCGTCGGATCGCGGCGGCCTGAGCTGGCGATGCGTGGTACCAGCGGGGCGAAGCGAACAAAGCGTCGGATCGCGGCGGCCTGAGCTGGCGATGCGTGGTACCAGCGGGGCGAAGCGAACAAGAGCGCCCAGATACGCTGCCTGAGCTGGCGATGCGTGGTACCAGCGGGGCGAAGCGAACAAAGCGTCGGATCGCGGCGGCCTGAGCTGGCGATGCGTGGTACCAGCGGGGCGAAGCGAACAAAGCGTCGGATCGCGGCGGCCTGAGCTGGCGATGCGTGGTACCAGCGGGGCGAAGCGAACAAGAGCGCCCAGATACGCTGCCTGAGCTGGCGATGCGTGGTACCAGCGGGGCGAAGCGAACAAAGCGTCGGATCGCGGCGGCCTGAGCTGGCGATGCGTGGTACCAGCGGGGCGAAGCGAACAAAGCGTCGGATCGCGGCGGCCTGAGCTGGCGATGCGTGGTACCAGCGGGGCGAAGCGAACAAAGCGTCGGATCGCGGCGGCCTGAGCTGGCGATGCGTGGTACCAGCGGGGCGAAGCGAACAAAGCGTCGGATCGCGGCGGCCTGAGCTGGCGATGCGTGGTACCAGCGGGGCGAAGCGAACAAAGCGTCGGATCGCGGCGGCCTGAGCTGGCGATGCGTGGTACCAGCGGGGCGAAGCGAACAAAGCGTCGGATCGCGGCGGCCTGAGCTGGCGATGCGTGGTACCAGCGGGGCGAAGCGAACAAAGCGTCGGATCGCGGCGGCCTGAGCTGGCGATGCGTGGTACCAGCGGGGCGAAGCGAACAAAGCGTCGGATCGCGGCGGCCTGAGCTGGCGATGCGTGGTACCAGCGGGGCGAAGCGAACAAAGCGTCGGATCGCGGCGGCCTGAGCTGGCGATGCGTGGTACCAGCGGGGCGAAGCGAACAAAGCGTCGGATCGCGGCGGCCTGAGCTGGCGATGCGTGGTACCAGCGGGGCGAAGCGAACAAAGCGTCGGATCGCGGCGGCCTGAGCTGGCGATGCGTGGTACCAGCGGGGCGAAGCGAACAAAGCGTCGGATCGCGGCGGCCTGAGCTGGCGATGCGTGGTACCAGCGGGGCGAAGCGAACAAAGCGTCGGATCGCGGCGGCCTGAGCTGGCGATGCGTGGTACCAGCGGGGCGAAGCGAACAAAGCGTCGGATCGCGGCGGCCTGAGCTGGCGATGCGTGGTACCAGCGGGGCGAAGCGAACAAAGCGTCGGATCGCGGCGGCCTGAGCTGGCGATGCGTGGTACCAGCGGGGCGAAGCGAACAAAGCGTCGGATCGCGGCGGCCTGAGCTGGCGATGCGTGGTACCAGCGTGAGGCTCTCTTGAGTAAAGTTTCATCTTGATTCATAATCTCATCTTGTCTTTGTGCTCTTGATTGTTTGATTTCATATTCTTTCTTTCTCTATATGTTTAAGCTTGAATCTCTCATGGGTTTAAGAGTAAGCATGTGTATTAGTGAGTAGATCCTTCTAAGATCCATGGGTTAGGGTGATAGAGAGTGATTAAGTTAGATCCAAGGTGTCTAGTGTTAGATCTATCATTTCCTTGCATATATTTGGTGTTTTTTAAAGCTATATTTGAGTTGGCCTCTCAAACATAGAGCTATAGGCATTTCATGCCCGAAAGGTGTTCTATGAAATGCCTGAACCAACTCATCTATGCTTTTAGCTTGCTTTGCCTAAGAGATTAGTTGTCAAAGAAGCTAGGATTGCTAATAGATTCATTCTCCTTGTTTGCTTTGATCATTACAGCCAAAGAGATTTGGTGTACTTGGGTGATCATTGCAAAAGAGCATCCATCTAGAGATAGAGCTTGCTTAGTTTTGTTGTCTAGGCATAAGGATTAGATTGATTGAAAAGTTAGCATCTTGGATTGAAGCTTAATCATTTGATATCAAGTCCCTATACCCATGGGTCTCACTCTCCTCATAAGAAAGAAAGTTTTACCTTTTGTTACATTTTGCTTATTGTTTTAGTTTAATCATCATCCTCTCTAATGATTGCATTTAGATTGAGCATAGGCTTGCATTCCCTCTGTTTCATTGTCACTTAGGACTGGTTCGACAATCTTTTATACTACATCATTTGATTAGAACCCTAGAAAAGTTCTTTCATCAATCGGGCTTTTTCCATTTTCGTCCGTCTTCGTGTTTATCGGGAAACTTAACATTTATCTTCGGAAAACTTGACATTTATCTTTTGGAAACTTGACATTTATCTCTTATGTGAGGATAAGGATAAACCGTCATAGTTATCTTTCCTTTTCGGAAAATCGTAAGTGGGCCGTTTTGGTCATGTCGGGCTTCTTAGGCATTTTTACGGTTTTTCGAGAAAATAGTCTTCGAAGGTTTCGGCATTTCCGAAGGAATCCCAATTCCTCGTATAGTCGAGATGATTGGTGTCTAGAATAACCGTGATCGTTTAATACGATGAATCGAAATCCATTCATCATTCAAACCTTTTATGGTCTTCCAAGATTTCTCGAGTATCGGGATCGAGATGGACTTGAATTCGTAAACTTCCCGTCTTCGAGGGTTTGAGTAATGAGGCTTCGAACTTAAATTTTAGAGTATGAACTTTGTTAAACAATCGAGAAGGCTTTGCGGAAGAATCGTCTTGTTTCTCGAACAATCCGAACATGGATTTAAGGGAACAAGATGTCGCCCGAGATAACGAAAGGACTGCACGGATGGGCGCCAGGACCCTTACGCCCGGCATGGATGGAGACGACGGGCCTGCCGCCCGGCATGAGCGGAAGGCAACCCGAGGCCTGCAGCATGACGGGGCAACCTACCGCCGGCATGAGCACCTACCGTCGTGCAGAGGCGGCCTTGCGGGCATTCGTTCCCGGTGCCCTGCCCCGCCCGGCGCCAAGGCAGCGATCGGTCTGCCGCTGGCATCAAGCCCCCTACCGCCCAGCAGCGGCCAGTGGTGGTCTACCGCCCGGCGTAAACCTGATACGGCGCCAGGCCTGTCGATGTCCTATACCTTGTGCCGTGTCCTGCGTCGCCTATGCTGCTGCTTCTTGCCTTCGTCGATCCCCGGGCTCACGATCCGTTCGTGCCTTCCCGTAAGTTCGTCGGGTGACGACCTGTTTTTCGGTTTCGATCGTCACTTAGTCTTCTTCCGAGGACTTTCGGATGATGATTTAAATCGTTGACGATTTGACCCCAACAGTTAGCCCCAGCTTGCTAGGAACCGTAGTACCTTTGGTCCTAGTTTGCGGTATAACCCGTATGGGAAGGTGTAGAGAGCGTGTCGTTTGCGAAAGTCGGGGTAAATAGTGATTTTACCTCCTTTATAAGGATGGAGTAAGAAATCTCATTTATTCTTACTTAAAAAATTTATCTCTCTCAAGAATCCTTTCTCTCTCCCTTTTCTTTTTAAGAAAAATGTCTTCAAGATCCTCCAAGAGAACTTCTTCTTCCCATTCATCCTCGGATGACTCTCCTGCCCACGTGACGGTGAATCCGAAGCAAGAAGAGTTAGTCGATGAGGAGGCGAAGAACGCCAGATACCGAAGCTCTTGTGGGCTCGGCTCGACCTCTGCCAGATGTCCCTGTTCCGAAGAGACCTTTGAGGCTGCCTGGTGCTCCCTTTACGCCGAGCTTGGTTTCACGTAAATATCTCAGGATTCTTCGAGATTTTTACCAGATTCCTGATGGAGTTAAATTCCGAATTCCTGTCGGCAATGAGAGTGCGAGGAATCCTCCGGAAGATTTCTTTACATGCTACGAGGCCTTTCTACGCATCGCCGCGATGTGGTTCCCGATCCCGGTACCATTGTTAGATGCGCCGTCACCGAACTTTCGATCAGCCAGCTCAGTGTTCCTGCCTTAGAGAGTTGGCTTGGCGTGTTGATCGCAAGTTATGAGCTCGGGATCGATCTTAGTCCCGCTGATTTCGAAGGTCTTTGGAGCACTCGGCCAACGGGGAGCGATGGTTACTATACCATGGTGCCAAAGAAGGATATGACCATAATTCAGGGGACTACTTCGAACCCTAAGTTATGGCAGGAGCGTTTCTTTTATGTCCGAATAGATGGTGAGTCCGTCGAGGAGAGCTGCCTCCATCTATTTCCACAGGCATGGAACTTCAACCGAGGTAATATGACAAAAACTTGTTGTCTATTTCACCATTCCGGAAGTGCGAGTTTTTAGTGAAAAAGTTTTGCTTGTAGGGAACGGGATGGTTGCGCATATGCATGGTGATCTTTTGTCAAGAGGGATCTCCTTCGTCAAAGGCCGTTTTTCTGGAAGTCCTTCACCCTTGAACGGATTCGAGACACGGTAAGGCTTTTCCGGTCCCGAGACCCTGTCCCGACACGCGATGCCGAACCGGTTATCGAAGCTCCTACTCAGAGACGTAGACAGAGATCTCGTAAAGGGAAAGAAATCGACTGTGGGGAAGGTTCGGAAGACCCTTCACCGTTGGGGAAAAACCCTAGTTTCGTTCCAACGGAAAAAGGTGGAGCCAGTGATTTTCCACTCCCCAACAATTTCTTTGACGGCTTTCCCCCGGAGTTCGTTACTGACAAGTTGCTGGAGGATGAGGAGAAGCAACGAGTTTTTACCGAGGGGTCCCAGCGGATCAATGAGGTTTTGCCCTTTGAACTTCTTAACCGTATTTTTGAATCTGTATATATGTATATTTATTGATCTTGAATTTATGCAGGGACTAAGAGTGTTTGGCGCAGGCTTGACTCAAGTTTCCGCAAGTCTAGGATTGCTAATTTCAAGACCAAAGAAGCTGAGCGAGAGCTCTTCGATTCGACAAGAGGTAGAGACGAGAACGCAGCAAGCTGAGCTTCATGCTCGAGCCCTTTTCGGGCGGAAAGGAGAGGAAGGAGGATGGTCGCAGCCGAGGTGGCTAGACGGGCGGAATCGCTTGCTGCTGAGTTTCAATGTTTTAAAGATGCTCAGAGTTTGTCGGCGATTTCCGCGAGTGTCGGGCTCGGTCAGAATTTTACAAGTCTCAGAACCCGGATTTCTCCTTTGATTCCGAGATTGCTGAGATGAAGGATTTCATGGCCGAGTGTTCTCATGCTGAATCCTTGATTCCTCCAGTCGAAGAAAGAGTCCGGAGACTATGGGAGCCTATCGAGGTTTCCAAAGATACGGTGGAGCCCGGAGCTGATGAGAACGCCGAAGGTGGTGGGAACGCCCAAGGTGTCAACGAGGAAGTGGACCAGCCTGCGGGTTCATTCGGGATTTCCGCGTCTGGATTTCCTGATGTTGACTTTCTTTTTGTGAGTTGTCTGTTTGGCCGTGTGTGGCCGTTTTTTAAGAGTTTAGTCTGCGACCGTTGGAGGTTGCACTCTTATGTTTTTGGGACTGGCCGTTGGTGGCTTAGAATCCCGCCGTTTTTGCGGCCTTATAAATATATAAAAATTTGCGAGATTTCGTCTTTTGTTTTGATTTATACTTTCGTCAAGTGTAGAGGAAAGAATGCGAGTAGTCACTTCGTATCCTAACTCTGTTTGTCGCTTGGTCCGTATGCTACTTTTAGCGGCGTTTTAGGTGTAGCGATAAGAGACATGTTTTGGGATCTCGTATACGATACTATGTCTTTGAGATGTCGATCCAGCAAGACTGGATTTAGGGCAAGACCTAGGCTTACTCTCAGCTTTAAGGCTGTGCGATGACTGATCGGCTTTCGTTTTGCCTGTTAGTGATTTCTTCCTGATTCTTTTCGTTTAAAGTCCGCGACTAGTCGCCGGCTTATATGACTTGTGTTAAAAGAATCGAGCTATCTTCGGAGATTATCCGAGATGCTAAACCAAAATTTTGGGTTTCTTGTATAGCGCGCTATGATATCCTTGTCGGATGTAAGAGGACCTTATATGTCTGACTACGAGTTTGTATTGAGTGAAACATTTCTGTGTGCGTCCGTCGGGGCCAATCGACGGGCATAAGTTGTTTTTAAGTCGCAGGTGGACTGTTTTAGCGGATGATACAAGTTTTGTTATCTTTTTTCAGAAGGCGACGCCTCGCTTTCTTCAAGATATGATTTTCGCTTTTTCCGGCGTTTACGCTGCTTTCTAAATTAAGTGAGCATAAAAATAGATAGAAAGAATTTTATTAAAAAAAAATTTTGAAAAATTCGAGGACATGTGCGGATATTTCGCGTTTTTGTGGGAGTATAGGAGTATACGTACCCACTCCCCCCCCCCTTTTTGGTGAGGGGGATAGCTGAACTCGCCGGGTTTCGACGAGCTGCCTACGATACCTCTTCGAGGATCAAGCCATCTCAGAAGTTCTGATAGTTGCTGCAGGCGTTTTTACTCCCGTCGTTGTCGTTCGATCGTGCTAGTCGGATCGGTGGTTTGTGCGGGGTCGAGCTATGCGCTTTACGGCGATGGACTCGAGACTTTGTCGCCGTCTTGAATCGTTGCCTGTTTGGATGATTCTGGATCATCTTTTTCGAAGTCTTCGTGAATGTTGTGTGATTCCTTTGCTCATTTCGATTGATCGCAGGGCGTTCCGATCTTTCGCAGTTTGAACTCGCTAGGTAACAGAGTCTCGATCGCTTCTGACTACCCCAGACATCGCGGTTCCGCTGAGTCGGAAATTTGATACCGAGGTGATATGTGGACGGTACTGCCTTCATGGATTTGATCCAAGGGGTTCCTATGATGGCATTGTAGATGGCCGGGTTGTCGACTACTGCGGTGGAGGTGACGCCCGAAAACCCAGTCAAAGGTTTTGGCTCAGGGACGACTTCCCCAAGTGGGATCTTCATCCTGTAGAGGGTGTCGCGAAGATGACGCTGACCGCATTTCCTGTATCGACGAGGATGCGCCGATTTCGAGATCCTGGATTACCAGGTCGATAACCAAAGGATCGCAATGAGGTTTGTCGATTCTGACAGTTTCCTGTTCCTCGAAAACGATCGTGTGGTTGGGAATGTCGCTATCTGGAAACCAGTTGGAACTCGTCTCGGCTTTTCGCCCGTAGGCTTTTATCGACGAGACAGAGTCTTGGTAGAACTGCGATCCTCCGATGATCATATTTACCCTCTGGCGACTGCTGTTGTTCCTTTATCGCCCCTGTCTCCTCCGTGCTTTTCACCCGATTGATTTTCGGTTGCGCGGTCTTCGGAGACAGTTTTGTTGGTCTTTGGGCGGTCGGACTCCAGGAGCAAGTCGTTTATACCCTTGACTTTTGACAATTCGCCGCCGAGGAGCTTTGCGGTGAGCCTGGCGCCGAGAACCTTGCAGTTCGCGGTGGAGTGACCTCTGGTTTCGTGGAACTCGCAGTAGGAGTTATCCTTGTACTGGTTCCTAGTCCAGGTGTTTCTGGAGGTTTTTCCTTGCTCTGAATTGATGGTGTAGTTATGCTGCGCCTTGAAGTCTTCCCGCCATTGATGGGCGTGCTTGTCGTTAGAGGGTTTCTTATTGAGGACGTTTTCTGTGGTCCATGCTTTTGCGACAGGACTCTCATCTCTTCCTCCATGACGATGAAGTCTGTGGCCTTGTGGGGGGTATCCTGGATCGTCCGTGGTTTCTCCAGCAATATCCATTTCGGAACTTCGACTTGTACCAGAGAGTTTTCCTTAGGGCGTCGATTGCGACATTGTCGTGATGCCTGTTACTCTGGCCATCACTAGTTTGAATCTTCGCATGAAGTCTCGGAGCGACTCGTCTTCCTTCTGAGCTAGACTCCATAGGTCCACGTCGGACGTTTCTCTGTCCATGAACATGGAGTATTGTTTGAGAAACGCCGAGGCCAATTGGCGGAAGCTTCGATGGAGTTTCTTTTGAGCGGAGAACCATTGGCGCAGCACCTTTAAGGTGCTTCGGCGAAGAAGACAATGACCCGCGTCTCGTTCGCGCTCCGGGAGTTTACATCTACCCATTGCGATCTGGAAAGACTGCAGGTGCGCCTTAGGATCCGTAGTACTGTCATATACCAGGATTTTGATTTTCCCTGGGTCTGAGATGTGTGTTTCCGTGATCCGAGCGGTGAATGGCGTTTTTCGTGCTTCCTCGAGAAGTCTATCGATCTCGGGGGCGGAACTGGTTGCCTCTTTCACCTCGACCCGCGGTCTTTTGAGATTCCTGAGATCATGGATCTCGTTATTGCTACGGCGTTTTCGAGTTTGTCGGTGCTGGTCGCGATGGATCGAGCTTGATCCTCATGAGTTCTTCCTGCTCAATCTAGTAGAGTTCTTCCTCCTCTTCTGCCAAGGGCCTCTCGAAGGATACCGTCTGCCGAGCGGACTGGCTTCGGGTTCTCCTTGGGTGGATGTCAGCGTCTTCATCGGAAGGATCTGATTGGTCGCTGATATCTAGATCGATGCGCTCGACGTTGCTTTCCTTGTTTCCCGTAGCCGGGGGTGGAAGGTTCCGCGAGGTCGTGCGCTGTCTTTTTCGAGCCGTTTCTTCGGGAGTGGACTCTTTCGGGGCATCTTTTTCTCGTTCTTCGGGAGATCCGAAGTCGAGTCTTCTGCCACGCCGTGCCTTGGTGGATCCGCGCGGCAGCTTGCTCCTCGCAGTTAAGGTGCCGACCTGTTTTGCGAGCGAGGTTATCAGCTTGTCCTGTTGTTCCGCCCGCTCCTGGGCGGAGGCGAACAGTTCCTTCATCTGTCTGAGCGTCTCAGTGTTTGCATCAGCAGTGACTGTGGACATATCTCCAGTTGGTGTCTTCTCAACGTTGGCATCGACGGGTGTTCCGTCTAGCGTTGGCTGGTCTTTGATGACGTCAGTAGACATGATCGAGCGTGTGCAGTTGCGAGATAGATAGATCCGTAACCCCCCCCCCCCTCCTTCTAGCGCCAAACTGTGGGAACCGAAATTTGCACTGTCAAATTATGTTGATTTTGAGGAAAGCCAAGTGAACGAAGCCTTCCCTGAAGGTTCCGGTTATCTGCTGGGCCACACACGACACAATTAGTACGACAAAGAGAATAAGAAAAACGGAATGAAAATCATAAGAAAAATAATAGAGCAAAAGAGATCTTATTTCCGAATTCGCGTTTGAGCGTGAACAACAGGTAAAGAAATCGACTACAAGAGCTGTCGAAAAAGTCCGCTAGTCCGGCCGCCTAAATCTAACCTAGTTGAGTCAGAGCTCGCTAGTGAAAACAGAAAGAAATGCTGAATTTGCTCTAAGTGCTAAAGTGCTCTGGAAATTTTGTGATCATTTTCTCCTCGCCCAAAGCTCTCCTTATATACTCCTCTTAAGGCGGTCTATCTTCCCGGGCTGAATCGGGCTTTTCCATTTTAGATCCGTCTTCGTGTTTATCGGAAACTTGACATTTATCTTGGAAACTTGACATTTATCTTTTGGAAACTTGACATTTATCTCTTATGTGAGGATAAGGATAAACCATCATAGTTATCTTTCCTTTTCGGAAAATCGTAAGTGGGCCGTTTTGGTCATGTCGGGCTTCTTAGGCGTTTTTACGGTTTTTCGAGAAAATAGTCTTGAAGGTTTCGGCATTTCGAAGGAATCCCAATTCCTCGTATAGTCGAGATGATTGGTGTCTAGAATAACCGTGATCGTTTATCGATGAATCGAAATCCATTCATCATTCGAACCTTTATGGTCTTCCGAGATTTCTCGAGTATCGGATCGAGATGGACTTGATTCGTAGACTTTCCATCTTCGAGGGTTTGAGTAATGAGGCTTCAACTTAGATTTTAGAATATGAACTTTGTTAAAAACGAAGGTTTTATGAAGAATCGCCTTGTTTCTAACAATCCAACATGGGTTTAAAGGACCAAGATGTTGCCGCTGCCCGAGATCACGGTGACGACTGCACGGATGGGCGCCAGACCCATGCCGCCGGGCGCCAGGACCCATGCCGCCGGGCGCCAGATGGGAGACGACGGCTCGCCGCCGGGCGCCAGGACCCATGCCGCCGGGCGCCAGGACCCATGCCGCCGGGCGCCAGGACCCATGCCGCCGGGCGCCAGGACCCATGCCGCCGGGCGCCAGGACCCATGCCGCCGGGCGCCAGGACCCATGCCGCCGGGCGCCAGGACCCATGCCGCCGGGCGCCAGGCGCTGGCGCTGTCGGTTCGCCGCCGGGCGCCAGGACCCATGCCGCCGGGCGCCAGGACCCATGCCGCCGGGCGCCAGGACCCATGCCGCCGGGCGCCAGGCGCTGGCGCTGTCGGTTCGCCGCCGGGCGCCAGGACCCATGCCGCCGGGCGCCAGGACCCATGCCGCCGGGCGCCAGGACCCATGCCGCCGGGCGCCAGGACCCATGCCGCCGGGCGCCAGGACCCATGCCGCCGGGCGCCATACCGCCGCGGTCCTGCATCCGCCTATGCTGCTGCTGCTTGCCTTCGTCGATCCCGGGCTCACGATCCGTTTCAGGCTTCAGAGTTCGCCGAGTGACGCACCCGCTTTCGGTTTCGATCGCCACTTAGTCTTCTTCCGAGGACTTTCGGATGATGATTTTGTCGTTGACCGATTTTGACCCCAACATCTTCTGTTGCTAAGATTTTTTGGAAACAAATTGAGTTAGCTTTTCAATGGAAGTGGTTTCAAGTCATTTGGAGCTATATTGGAGGAGTTATGATCAGTTTACTAGAGCACATCAAGCTGGCCGAAGACTGGTCCGTACAGCCACCGGTCGGATGAGAGCTGGATGAGGCCAGGCCGGGAAGCTGGACCGGATGAGCTACCGGTCGGAGAAGGTCGAGATGGACAAGTCAGGACGACCGGGTAGGGCAGTCCGGGATGAGCAACCCGGTTGGAACGCAGGACGACCAGAACAAGGCTGGACCGGGTTGGTTGGACCGGGTTGGGCCATTTGCTTTACCCCTGACCGAAAATCAGGCTGGTTTCCCATTGGCTGAAGCCTAATTGACCCTAGGAACCTTTTAGTATTTTTCTATGATGTTTTTAGGGCTTCTAAGCCTTGTATAAAAACTCTTATATCTCCTAAAGTGGGAGTATCTCATTTTCTCTCAAGACTTTGCCTCATATTGTAAAAGCTTGAATCTTTTTATCAATCTAAGGAAGCTCTTCATCTTATATCTTGTTTCTCCTTCTCACAAACATGATTAGCCTTGAATCTCACATAGATTAAGGTTTTTCATGGATATTAGTGAGTAGACACACTTTGGATTCATGGGCTAGGGTGATTAAAGGTGATTAGTGAAGATCTAGGGTGTTTAGTGTTAGACCTACTTGTTTCCTTGCTTCTTGAGGGTTCTTAATGCTATTTTGATCTTGATCATATCAAAATAGATCTATAGGCATTTCATGCCCAAAAGGTGTTCTATGAAATGCCTGAGCCAACTCTTCAATGCTTTTAACATTCTTTACCAAAGAGATTTGTTGTTAAAGGTGTTAAGATTGCTAATGGACTTGTTCTTAATGATTGCTTTCATATTATTCAACCTAAGAGATTAGATGTTTTAGATATGTTAGTGAATGAGCATTCATCTAGAGATAGAGCTTGCTTAGGATTGTGTCTAGGCTTAAGGTTGTTAGATTGATTGTTTGCTGCCACCTTTAGATTGGATCTACATCACATAAAGTCAAATTCCTAGTCCCATGGATTCCACCTTAGCATTTGATTGAGTTCTTGCACTTGTTTCTTGATTGGATTTGAGATCACCTTGTTTATATTTCTAGGATCTTAGCTTGTCACCTTCGTCCATCTTATTGTTTGCTTAGATTAAGGAAGCTTGTGTATTCTTGGTGCTATAAATCTCTAGTTCTCTGTGGGTTCGACAACCTTTCTATACTATCATTTGACTTGGGAGCCTTGAAAACTTCCACTATCACCTACACAAGTATTAAGAACAATCTTCTAAAATAAATATCACATGCTCAAGTATTCATATTTGGGGCTAAGCCCTCAACCTATTTGAATCTTAAATCCAACGAAGGTGTTTACTCAGACATGGCTGAGTAGAACATCATAACAATAATATAAAACTGCATATATAGAATAGATAGAAACAAAGGTGTTCAAGAAAGCTCTCAATTTGTAACTCTCTCTTTCACAAAACAAAGAACTAAGAAAATGTAGAAGAAACTATGTAAAAGCTATATGAAAAACTGTGTCTTTGCCAAAACAATTAGGCAAGACTTAAATACTTAGGAATAATTAGGTTAAAACTCGTCAGGGGTATTCTGGTAAATAGATGATTGCTTGGGCTTCAAGTCTGCTGTGACCAAAACGGACTTCTGTGGCTCGAATATCGATCGATTACACAGGATGTGTATCGATCGACGCGTCTCTCTTCGTGTCGACCCTGAGAGGGTCGATATGGCTTCACTCGGGTGAGATCTCTAAAGTGCTCCAAAATGCTCCTGAAACATCATCTTTCTTCCAAATGCTCCTGAACCTGAAAATATGCAAAAAAAGACTCCAAAACATAATATATATATCTTAAAACACTCAGATATAAGGGGTAAAATCGGGTCAAATATATGGTCTATCAGCAGACTAAGCCATCTCATAGAGATAGCTCTCGTACACCCGACACAAGGGTAATAGTGCTATAAAAGAAATCCAAAATTTTGGTCAGCAATTTCGGGAGACTTAAAAATTATCCCCGAAGAGATGGTCGATTCCTACCATACAGGTCTGATATAACTCAAATTACCCTAAGGAGTGACTTTACTCTCTCAAATAAGAGGTTCAGTTGTAGTACTTAGGGATCAAATCCACAGAGAGCTAGTGTACAAATAAGATGCAATCTTAGCGACTATGCTAGGTTGAAAATGGTTTAAAGTGAATTGCAGGTTGTTGAGTAATGGTAAGATTACTCAGATGAAAGGATTTGGTTTTAAAGCAATAAAGAAAAGAAGTTAGATTCAGGGTAGGTATTTCGGAATTCAGGATTATAAATACTATAAATGCTAACAAGTTGCTTGCATGATATGTCGAGCTCAACACTTATTAAATGAATCCATCAGCTCTGCATTATTTAGACCATCTATTACTTAGATGCTAAATGGTGTTGCGGTCGGCTACTCTGACGATAGTATCGATCGATGTTTCGATAGGATTATCGACCGATACACCTCTAGCTACGTCGATCGATACTCCTATAGAGTAATGCGCTAGTTTTATGCGCTAGTTGATACAATGCTCACCATGATCTTAGATCAGCTTTTGCATATCTCAAGAGGGTCATAGCATGTTTAGGATGATATCAGGAGTTGCATGTAATGAACAATGCAATCCAAGTTCATGTTCTAGGTAGCTAAGCTAGAAAAACATTAGTGAACAATCCTAACAATAAATATAACAACTATAGCAGATATAGGCTGGGGCTAATCCCTCATATCCTATTTAAACCCTAAATCTAACAAATTAATCTACTGCATACGGTTAAGTAGTTCATAGCAACAAGGTAATAATAGGAATTCATAGATCTATTAGAGGGTTAACACTTAGGTCCCAATCACAAATATCTTTGGATCTCTCCTCTAGATCTAGAATCCTATAACCTTTGTTAAGAAGAACAAATAAAGAACTGAATAGAACTTTATTGAGAACTTGCAAAGTAATGAAAACAGTAAAAGAAATGAGTAGAAGAAAATGGAGGTAAACCCTCTAAAAAGACTTAAAACAATTAAAAACTTCTAAAACTTGTATTTCTGCCAAAATACTTAGGCACATATAAATATGAGTTCATTAGGTTAAAAAAATCGTCAGGGGCAATCTTGTAAAATGTGATGTCTTGGGCTTCAAGTTTGGCCAGGTCCAACTTGTCTTTCTGCCGCTTCAGTATCGATCGAAAGTACAGGGTGTACATCGATCGATTATGGTATCGATGTATCGTCCTTCGGCTAATGTGTGTCGATCGATAGCACAGAGTGTGCATCGATCGATGTGTAACTCTTGGTGTCGACCTCTGGTCTTGATCACGGGTGAACTATTCTTTAAGCTCCAAAAAGGCACATAAAACATCACTTTTCTCCAAAATGCTTTTGAACCTGAAAACATACCTAATAGACTCCAAAACATAGATAATAGTAGTAAAAACACTCATATACCATGGGTAAAAACGGGTAAAATCCATGGTATATCAACTCCCCCAGACTTAACCTTTTGCTTGTCCTCAAGCAAACACACAGGCAGTCTTTATGAATGAGGTTTTAAAAAGCAGGGACTAAATCAAATTCAAACTTAGAATCATAACCTCTACTTTGTTGCAAACCACATCTAAGAGTCTGTCAATCACAGAAGCACATTATGCAATATCCTAGTTAAAACAACCTTGATCATCTAGCCAACAACTTAGCAATCATGTCTGACTAACCCCTCTACTGATTTCATTTCTGTACATAAAAATAAAAGTGCAGGCTTTACCTTGGGAGTATCGATCACAGGATGCAAGGTTGCTCAAACAAGTATCTGGACCTGCAGGTAAAAATTAGTTCCTATCCCCTCTCTCTATTTATTCTCTCCTAGTCAAGTCTGCTTTCATTTGCAAAACATTGACCAAGATTGGACAGGCTTCCAAGGAAGAAGGTAATGGTTGCAGCCACCAAGTCCTGTTCACTTCTTTTTGACCTATATCCTAGGATTCATTGCGAAGCAAGTCATGAAGGGGGTAACCACCAAGCTCTGTTCGAATCCTTTACCTATAGAACTCTTATGAATCAAGTCTTGAAGGGGGTAACCGCCAAGCCCTGTTCGAATTCCTTCCTAAGTAATAACTAACTAGTCCTAGAACATATATTTAATCTAATTTTCGGGTTTTTTTTTTAACAAATTAAAATTCAATCTAATTTTGAAAATGAGAGAGAGAGAGGGTGATAAATCTATCTACACAAGGCTTTACCTTCCAGACTTGTTTGAAGCATCCGATCCCATGTATAACAAGCCCCAAGACAAGCAGAGAATGTCAAGTTAGGTTGGAAATCAGCTTTGGTTCCTCCAGACAATCAATAAAAGCGTTGTCATAGCTGATATGTGATCAACTTTAGCATCTATAGTACATTCTGCATCAACAAATCTAAGAATGGTGCCTAAAAGATTGGTTAGATAAAAAATGAAAATTTAAATTATCATTATCCCTTTCTTGACTCAATAAAAACCATTTTGAAAACATTTTAGATGAAATCAAAAGGTAAACAGCATCAGTAATCATCCCCCCAGACTTAAATCATACACTGTCCTCAGTGTATAACCAGTCCGGTTAAGGCATAGGCAAAATTAAAATACTGATATCGAAAAAAAGTTAGAGCGATATACCTGACCGTGATGCGTATCGATCAATGGTGAGTCGCCTTCGTCGATCGCTTTTTTTAGTTCATGTCGATCGATATCGACTGTGCTATGTCAGTCGATTTCAGTGGTAGTCGTCTAATCGTAACTACAAAGAAAAACAAATACGAAAAATAAAATCCTAAAGATAAAAACTAAATGAAAAATTACCTAACAATGGGTTGCCTCCCACTCAGCCCTTTGATTATTGTTGGGGTCAAAATCGGTCACGACGGAATCAATGACTGAAAGTCTCTGAAAAGTATTTCTTGAAACAAAAAGTCTCGGATAATTTGAAAAGAAGTCATACGAGATTTTCTCAAAATTAGAATATCCACTCTCTGGTGAGGTCGAAAATGGTTATCTCGAAATCTACGGCTAAAGATCCTTCCAAACTCAATGATTTCCCGCACGAACGGCCAACGGGGGAAAGATCGGGCGACGGAGAACCCACGGCGCAGATAACCCTGGCACCGGGCGGCAGGTAAGACGGAGCCGCCTGGCGCCAGCGAAACCCCTGGCGCCGGGCGTAAGCGCGGACGAAGCCGCCTGGCGCAGGCGGCAAGCATCGCGCTAGCCGCCTGGTGCTCAGCGCTGGCGCCGGGCGTAAGCGCCACGCAGCCGGCCTGGCGCCGGGCGTAAGCGCCACGCAGCCGGCCTGGCGCCGGGCGTAAGCGCCACGCAGCCGCTCATGCCGGGCGTAAGCCTCTATGCCGGGCGTAAGCGCCACGCTATTTGCCGGGCGTTCTGGCGCTGGGTCGACGGTCCTCGCCCTGGTCTCAGTCCTCGTTTTGGTCTCGGTCCTCGCCCTGGTCTCGGTCCCATCATGCTCGGTCTGATCCCATCTTGGCTTGCTTGGATCAATCCTCGTGGGTTTGATACGATCACGGCTACGAATTAACATCTCTAATTTGGAATCATCCTCGATGTTTTACGACAAAGATAAGAAAAATTGATTTCGTAGAGGATATCATTTAAAACAAGATCGATTAACTCAACATCGATCCTTTAGGCTATCTGGTTTATTTTACGAGAAAGATAGTCTTTCCGAGAAATCGATAAAACGCTCAACGACTTAAGACAAGTCCACGGACTTACTTACGATTTTAAGGATTCAGGCCCAATCAGACTATGGCGGTTTATCCACTTCCAACATCGGATAAACATCAAGTCACCGAAAATAGGGAAAACTCGAGGATAATTACTAAGATCGAATTTAAAATGGAATATTACCTGAAGAGATAAACTTGGGCCCAAAGCGAGGTCCATCATCCATAGGCAAACCGACCTAGGAGTGAGTATATAAGGAGAGCAAGAGCAGAGGAGAAGAGGATCCAAAATCCTAGATTGAGACCTAGAGAGCTCCTGTTAGCTGATGTAACTTAGAATTTAGGCGGTTAGACTAGCAAGGCAGGCCCTAGAACGCCTGGGTCAGCCTCCTCGCCACAAATCTCCGCCCTCTTGGAAGGATCGGACAATTCTTTTACTTCAGAGCTCCGCACATAGAAACCCTAGGCGCTATCTTCGACATGCTTGTTTCTATGACAAACGCCATACTAGACGGACTCGCCTGACGGTTCGATCTCTTGTTCAATTCTTTCTAAACTGAACTACGTCCGACTTGATCCTCGAAGGGGTACGTAGGCAGCCTTTCTTAAGGTCCAGTCCCAAATCTTAACAAAACCTTTTCCGCGATTTATTCGTCACTTGTCGCTATTGTCGCAGAACTGACCTTCGTGGAAAGTCGGGTTAACTTGGCTTTCCTCCGCTTTTATTCATTAAAATCGACAGTGCTAATTTCGTTCCCACAATTATAGTCATCTAGCTTGACTTTGATGGAATCAGCTATCGAGATCGAAGTCCGTGTACTTGTTGGGAAACAAGTATCCTCTCAGATCCTTCTTCTCACCAACCATGTGTCAAATAGGCTTCTTGTGGCTTCATATTCTCTGGTTCGTTTCTTCTTTATCTCAATCAACTCATCATTGTTCCTTTGAATCATTTCTTCATGTCCTTCAATGCTGAGCTCGTGCCATCCTAATTTCTTGTAGGCATGTTCTGAAAGATCACTTAGCTCCGCTTGCATTGAATCAAGGCGTTGGATCATTTTGTCGTGGATGGAGCTGGTATCGATCGATTGCTTGGTTGAATAGTTGGTTGATGGCTGTTAAGGTCCGTCGAATGATGCGCTGGTTCTTCTGTCGGTCGATGCTAAGGGTGCAGGTCTGCTCGCAAGCTGCCTCTGAATGGCTTTGATATTTTCTGCATCCCTTCTATGCTATATTCCATGCTCCCAACCTCATTGATTAGCGGGAAATATGTCTGCTCTAGACATCTGTCTTGTGAATCATCCACGCTTGTAATTGCCGTGTAGACTTCATCAGCTAACTTATCCAAATCAGCTCTGGTGCAGATTTCTGAAGTCTGTGTATCGATCGATGCAACATGTTGTTCATCGGTCGATTTATGCTTCTGCAGATTCTCGTGAAGCTTCTCGGCAAAGAGCTTCATCTGGCCGACGATTTCAGTCAATCGCCTATCGATCAATGTGAGGTTGAGCTCGTCGATCGATGCAGTCGATGCAGCCTGATAATCGAGTTGACGTTGGAACTTCTCAGCCTCCTGCTGCATAGTATCCATGCGTAGTGCGAGTTCCTCCACTTCTTTGTCTACTAAGAAGTGTATATCAGCAAGTTTCCTCTCAGCTTCTTTCAGGAAAGTTAATCCTCCAAAAGGATTGCAAGGTGCCGCGGGGTTCATATCTGTATGTGCCTCATTGATAAGGCGGATAGATGTCTTCATCTCTTCGGTGCAGATGCGTAGATCCCCTAGGTTGTGAAAGATAGGTTCACAGGTCTTGGTGAGTTTGCTGCTGAGACGAGCTTCTCCTTTCTTCAGTTCCTTCCAGATATCTCCAAGAGACTCATCGACCTCATGTTTTGAGTAAGTGGTAGATGGTGCAGGCTTCGTATCGATCGATGTGGATGTTACTCCGCCGATCGATATTGAACTTTTTGGCTATGGTTCTGGCGCTATAAGATCTTCAAGTTCCAGCTCAAGACGCTTAACCTTCTTGAGTAATGTCTGGTCTGCACTGAACATCCAGTTCATCTCATCAGCAAGCTTGTCTCAGGCCTCCTCTAAACTCTTTTCCATGGAGAGTTTTTCCCATTTATGCTTCTCCAAGTAGACCAGTGAACATCTCGCTGATCTCGCCTTTGGTGTAGGTTTCTTGCACCAATTCTCTTCTTGTAAATGAACTAGCGTGCTCTGGTAGACATATGTAAGAGCCGTCCATTGAAGTTCTTTGAAGCAGTTTCTTGATGTCGTCTTTAGAAACTCGATGACGCCACCATCTATTCCTCTAGCAAACCCTTTCGCCTCTCAGACCCCATACTCATCTCTCGCTCCTAAAAGAATTTTCGAACTCCATATCGAAAATCTCTCTTCCAATTCGACGCCTATCGATCGATGTCATATACTCGTATCGACGATTTATGTTGGAAATCTGATCCTTCGTTGAGATGATTATCCTCAGCTTCCTTTGGCTTGGTTGTTGTGTCTGCCTCCGGTGCTGATGATGGTGGTCTTGTCCAGAAGCGCTGCTGCTGGAATAGGTTTTGGGATCCGCTATTAACCGTAGGACGCCCGCAATGTCCTCTCTGGATATGTGGAGTGTTCGCCCATCCATTGAGCGGCAAAACCTTGTGAATCCCTGAAAATACCAAACTCATCCCGATTAGATTACCAAATCAAGTACATTTGAATTTGTTACCCGATGGTTTGATGTATGTATCGGTCGATGGCACAGGTATGGAATCGGTCGATGGTTGTTCAGGTCTATCGGTCGATTGTGCAGGTGCCATGTCGATCGATGAGACTTCTTCGGGTTGGGTGATGTATGTTACGCTATGGTCTCGACCGCCAAGCTCGTGACTGGTAGTCGCTGCCCAGCTCGATTGAGTAGTCTCCGCCTCGCTTGTTGTTGACTGTGTTGTCGAATGTTGCGAAGTAGTATCGATCGATGGGGAGAAGGCCCCGCCGATCGATGTAGTGATTCCGAGGTTGTGGTGGAGAAGTCGATCTTCATCTTCTGGAAGGTTATGACACTCTATAGCTCTCCTCCTCGTAATCATTAGTATACTCCTCAATGTGAGTAGTAGTTGCAGCATGTGGTAGGATGTAGTAGTCGTTCTCCCACTCGTTTACTTCGAAATCACCATCTGGAAACTCCTCCTCGATCTGGTTGAATAGTGAATCGATCGATGACAATGTAAGTGTGTCGATCGATGTCAGCTCACTAGAGTTGATCGATGAGACAGTGCTGCTATCGATCGATTCTGCAGTCTCGCCTCGTATGCCTTGTGAATCGTATTCATCTCCACAATAGCAAACAGCTACAAGGTCTGAGCCGCCTTGGATCTTCTTAGGAACCTTGATGACTCGTGATCGATCATAGTAGACCGTAGGATTGATCAGGGTTAGGCACGCTTTGTTTGTCCGAGGTTGCAGACCTCTCCAACCGGGCTAGGAAGGCGCTCCAAGTAGCAAAGAAGTAGGTAGGGTTACCTTGACGCCCAAGACATGGAAGTCTACTGGAATTAGGACTTCTCCTATGGTAACCTCAAGGTTTCTCACAATTCCTCCAGTGGTTCTCGCTGAGAACAATCCACAAAGATGAACGATTCTTCAAGAGGCTCTATCTTCGCACCTAGATGGTCTGCTATCACCTGGGTAGGATGCTAACTCCAGATCCCGTGTCACATAGGGCACGTGGGAATTTGATACCATGGACTGAGCAAGGAACAACGAACTTACCTCGATCACCCTTCTTCTCAAGTTTGATCCTCTTCTTCATACTTTCTCGACTTGGTTGAACATCCTCCCGATGTCTTCTTCTGGTCTCCTTAGTTTCTCAAAACATCCACAATCTGTGTGAAAAGTAGCTTCTTCATGGTTTCTCCAGAGGTATTCTTAGAACTCTTTCTGAAACTTGCCAACTCCTTCTCATTAACTCCTCTTTTAAGGTGTTTAGAACCTTCTTTCTTTTTCTCGAGAACTCGCCATCTTTTTCCTTTTCTATCTCCATTGGATCAATGATATCCATGGGCTTCTTCATTATGGCGGTTAGTGGGTTTCGAAGGCTTAGATTGCTCCCCGAGTGCATTAAGTCGCGGCAACATCTATCTTGGGAAGTTGCACTCGGCGCAGATAACCGAATATCGATCGACAGGTTCTGGAGTGTGTCGACGATTTCTTATCCTTGGTCGATCGATGGACGCCCGTCGTGGTCGGCCGATGTTGTAAGGGCTGGGCGGATGTGGGTGCTTTGCTGCTAACTCCTCGCGGAGTAAGTATCTTCACGGGCGCTGCACTCGTGGAGTGGATTCTTCAAGATCTATCTACGATGCTCGCTTGAGTCCATCGACGATTGGTGTTAGCGTACATCGATTGATGTGCATGTCCTGACATCGGTCGATTCCAGTGGTTGCCGCCAATACTCATGGAACTTTCGATCTGGAAGTCTCCCTCTTGCAGCTTCTCTTGCTTCAC
Source organism: Brassica carinata (assembly GCA_016771965.1). Taxonomy (NCBI): domain Eukaryota; kingdom Viridiplantae; phylum Streptophyta; class Magnoliopsida; order Brassicales; family Brassicaceae; genus Brassica; species Brassica carinata. The sequence continues at coordinate 14,167,099 of CM028687.1, read as the reverse complement.
CACTCTCCAAAAATCATCTTCTATGTTAGCATTGATGTTGTGGCATGTTGCTTCTTCTCCAGTCCCTTTTCCTAAAGCTTCCTACTTCTTAACAGCTTCTCCTGTCTGAATCACCTGAGTCTCTAGTTTCTTCACATGAGTACTCAAAGCATCAAGCTTTGTGTTCAAAGTGGTGTAGACAGCGCCGATCTTTCCATTGAAGTTCACCTCTAACCGCTGGCTTTCAAGAACTTTACCGAGCATGTCTTCTAGCTTTCCTTCTCGGGTTGGTGTGGGTGGCTTCATGTAAGATGAGTTTCCATAACTCCTGTTGTTGGGGTTGCTGCTGTTGAAGTTGTCTCTATGTCCTGAGAAGTTTCTGTTTCCTTGGTTTCCAGATCTCTGAAATCCATTTCCACTGATCCAGTTGACTTCGGCTTCTATGTAATCATCTTCTTCATCAGCTTCTGCATCCTCCACTGAGCAGATTTGCTTGTTTAGCAGTTTCTGAACATTGTCAAGTGTAGCTTGTACCTCATTTATATGTTCCTTTCCTAGGAACGCTGCAGATCTTGCTCTTACAATGTTCTTCGTGCTGTTGCTAGATGCTAGGTTGTCTATTAGCTTCACAGCATCTTCAGGATTCCTTGTGGTGAAGTTGCCTTCACTCGTAGTGTCTAGAGCCATCTGATATTTCAGTGCGATACCTCTGAAGAAAGTGCAAAGCAGTTGCACTTTGTTGAATCCATGGTGTGGACAATCTCGCTGGTAAGACTTGAATCTGATCCGTATCCTTGAATGACTATCCAGACTCCTGGTTGAATGTGGCAATTTTCCTCCTTGTCTTCAGCGCGGCGATCATCAAAGAAGTTACGAAAAATGTGTTTTGATGTCGCCCGTGATGTAAGAGATCCTGGTGGTAGCTGCTTAAGCCACCGTAAAGCCCGTGATAAAGAGTGTTTGAAGAGCTTACAGAGAAGGTAGTCCACAGGGACTCCATTGGCTTTGATAGCAGATATGAGATCCTCGAACCTCTCCAGATGGTCCATGGATGCTCATTGGACAGCCCACAGTAGGGTGTCTGTCCCACAAGGGTGTAGTATCGCGCTTGAGCTCAAATCGCCTCAATAGCAGGGGACGAATGGCTGATCTGTTGGTGAGAACTGATCTGGACGGTTGTAGTCAGCTAGTGTTTGGGCAGCCTCTTCTACAGGTTGAACAGCTCCCCGAGGGTGCAGTTTCTGGCTCGTGGATTACTTCATTCTGAGCATTGAGTTTTTGACCTGCTTCATTACGAAGGTGAACTTCTTGGTCACGCAAGTCTCCATTCTCATCTCGTATGAGAATAATAGGAGCAACCATGACTCGCTGAACAGTATCGATCGATATAAGGTTGGGGGTATCGATCGATGTCGGATGAAATGAGTCGTTCGATGGTGAAGTAGTGTCGGTCGACGGAAGGTGCGATTATCGGTCGACGAAGACGGTGTCTTGGTCGGCAGGGTGCCGGTATCGGCCTACGTACGCTTGTTGATGTCGACGATGTTGAACGGATTTCCTTGCGGATTGAACGTTCCAAGCTAGCAGGGTCTTCTGAGAACAAAATTTGAGATTCCTTGTTGCTTATGGTACTGCTGGGCATGTACCTGAAAAGACAAGAAAAAATTTTGTGTCAGAAAACAAATTAAAGTAAAAATAACCTAGACCTAATCAGATTAAATCCTATTGTATCAAAGCTCCCCGGCAACGGCGCCAAATTTGATATCACTCAAATTACCCTAAGGAGTGACTTTACTCTCTCAAATAAGAGGTTCAGCTTGTAGTACTTAGGATCGAATCCACAGAGAGCTAGTGTACAAATAAGATGCAATCTTAGTGACTATGCTAGCTTGAAAATGGTTTAAAGTGAATTGCAGGTTGTTGAGTAATGGTAAGATTACTCAGATGAAAGGATTTGGTTTTAAAGCAATAAAGAAAAGAAGTTAGATTAATGGTAGGTATTCAGGAATTCAGGATTATAAATACTATAAATGCTAACAAGTTGCTTGCATGATATGTCAGAGCTCAACACTTATTAAATGAATCCATCAACTCTCGCATTATTTAGACCATCTATTACTTAGATGCTAAATGGTGTTGCGGTCGGCTACTCTGCCGATAGTATCGATCGATGTTTCGATAGGAATATCGACCGATACACCTCTAGCTACGTCGATCGATACTCCTATAGAGTAATTCGCTAGTTTTATGCGCTAATTGATACAATGCTCACCATGATCTTAGATCAGCTTTCGCATATCTCAAGAGGGTCATAGCATGTTTAGGATGTTATCAGGAGTTGCATGTAATGAACAATGCAATCCAAGTTCATGTTCTAGGTAGCTAAGCTAGAAAAGCATTAGTGAACAATCCTAACAATAAATATAACAACTATAGCAGATATAGGCTGGGGCTAATCCCTCATATACTATTTAAACCCTAAATCTAACAAATGAATCTACTCAGACATGGCTAAGTAGTTCATAGCAACAAGGTAATAATAGGAATTCATAGATCTATTAGAGGGTTAACACTTAGGTCCCAATCACAAATATCTTTGGATCTCTCCTCTAGATCTAGAATCCTATAACCTTTGTTAAGAAGAACAAATAAAGAACTGAATAGAACTTTATTGAGAACTTGCAAAGTAATGAAAACAGTAAAAAAAATGAGTAGAAGAAGATGGAGGTAAACCCTCTAAAAAGACTTAAAACTATTAAAAACTTATAAAACTTGTATTTCTGCCAAAACACTTAAGCACATATAAATATGAGTTCATTAGGTTAAAAAACTCGTCAGGGGCAATCTTGTAAAATGTGATGTCTTGGGCTTCAAGTTCGGCCAAGTCCAACTTGTCTTTCTGCCGCCTCAGTATCAATCGATAGTACATGGTGTACATCGATCGATTATGGTCTCGATGTATCGCCCTTCGGTTATGTGTGTCGATCGATAGCACAGAGTGTGCATCGATCGATGTGTAACTCTTGGTGTCGACCTCTGGTCTTGATCACGGGTGAACTCTTCTTTAAGCTCCAAAAAGTCACCTAAAACATCACTTTTCTCCAAAATGCTTCTGAACCTGAAAACATACCTAATAGACTCCAAAACATAGATAATAGTAGTAAAAACACTCATATACCATGGATAAAAACGGGTAAAATCCATGGTATATCAAGGTCGTATAAACCGAGAATATATCGCGGACTTTAAAGCGGGACGGAATCAGGTCGAAAATGATACGGAAAACGTAAGTCGAAGTAGTCATCGCACCCCCTAAAGCCGCGATTAGACCTAGGTCTTACCCTAAACCCAGCACACTGGTCTCTAACATCTCTAGGCATAGTATCAAGCACCCTGATACGAGATCCCAAAATTTGTCTCTTGGCTATTATTCGCGCATCTCCAAAAATCCTGCAAGCTTGCATGCTGCGGAAAACTCTCGAAACAGGTCACAAATTATAGCAGTTCACCCAGAGTTAGATTACGAGATGACAACTTGTACTCTTCCCTCTATATTCACATGAATACAGACATGTTCATAAAACGCGAAACACAATTCATTTAAAAGTCGCAAAGCGGCTGGGATCCAAAGACACTCGTTGTTAGTCCCGAAAAAATAAATACGGCCACATTTGGCCTAAGCAAACAGCCTACGAGGCTAGTCTTGAGGTTGACAAAAGTCCAACATAAAATGCCATCTGCAGCAACATACCCGATAATCTCTACACAACACGCAACTAGACCGGAAAGGTCTCGCTGGAAAATAGGTAAAAATAAATAAAAAATCTTAACTCCAAGACGAACTACGAAAGGCTTGATCCCTCCATCAAGGGTACATAGGCAGCCATCATAAGGTGCAGCCCCAATCTTATCACATTCCATTCTTAGGAGAGGGAAAGACCCTTCACGACGGACTTTTTCAACCATTAATTCTGCCTAACTTACCTAACTTGCCTAATTTGCCAAGCCGCTCGCAAGAACCTCACGCTAGAAGCTCACGGTTCTAACGATCTGGGTGGCTAACTGTTGGGGTCAAAATCAGTCACGGATGGAATCAACGCCTAAAAATCCCCGGAAAATATTTCTCACGAGATAACCTTCGTATAACTTTTATTGAAAAGATTATACGATGAGTTCTGTCAAAATCAAACGTCAGAAACCTCTCGGAAAAGGTCCCCTTTGGTAAAAGAGAGATAGAATGTGCGCGAGAAACCTAAATCGAGTTTCAAATCAATTCCAAAAAGGAAAGTTGAAAACAAGAAATCTCGAGAAAGACTACTCTAAGCCTCGGACAACGAGACGATTACGAAAGTTCGAATATCCAAATATACAAACAAAATTCACTGAACAAAGGAATCAAGCAAAGCAAGGCAACCAACTCGCCAAATTGGCGAGTTGGAGCTCCTCCAACTCGGCAAGTTGGCGAGTTGGACTTGTAAACAAGACCAACTCGCGAAATAGGCGAGTTGGAGCACCTGAAACTCGCCAAAATGGCAAGTTGGACTCAAAAACAAGACCAACTCGGCAAATTGGCGAGATGGAGCACATCCAACTCGCCAAAATGGCGAGTTGGACCAAGGACGATTGTTTTCGTGCAGAACTGCACAGACATGTCAGATGTTTGGACATGGATGGAGACCTTCTCGTGGTGAGATTGAGCTGACTTTTTGATACAGGCTAGAGCATTGAGTTATATTTCCAATGCCACCGGTTTGGAGGCAATCCAATGGTAAGATAAGAAGTTATGCCTGTTTTACTGAAGAGTGGTCAGTCTGCCTCGCGAGAGGGAGCAACTCGCCAACTTGGCGAGGTGGAGCTCCGGAGACACTCCTAACTCGCAAAGATGGCGAGTTAGAGGTTCCGAAACGCTCCTATGACGAGTTAGAGCTCCCGAAACACTCCTAACTCGCCAAAATGGCGAGTTGGAGCTCCCGAGACACTCCTAACTCGCCAAGATGGCGAGTTAGAGCTCCCGAAACGCCACCAACTTGCCAATTTGGCGATTTGGACCAGTCCAACTTGCCAATTTGGCAAGTTGGAGCTCCCGAAGCATCACCAACTCTCCAATTTGGCGAGTTGGACCAGCCCAACTCGCCAATTTAGCGAGTTGGAGCTCCCGAAGCACCTCAAACTCGCCAATTTGGCAGGTTCGGCCAGTCCTATTCACCAAATTGGCGAGTTGGAGCTCCCAAAGACTTCCAACTCGCCATCTTGATGAGTTTGACCAGTCAAACTCGCTAGATTGGCGAGTTGGATCAAATCATGTGCCTTCCGTTGGACCTCGACAGGATCAGTCCCTTGTTTCGTCTCGATCGGAGTTACCGTTGGAATCTTACGATAAAAACCGTCAAGGTCCATTTTCCTGAACAAAGTAAAACGACGACGGTTAAGCAAACACCATATTCGTCCAAACTACATAGGAAGAATGAACTTCCTCGTCGAATCAACATCGTACCAAAGAGTGCGCTTTCAAAGAACTCGTAAAAATGTTTTGAAGAGGCCTAGAACACGGCCCAAAACCACTTACGCTTCCATTTGAGATCAAGCCCAACAATTTTATGATGGTTTATATTACTTGTAGGATAAGATTAAATCTCACGAAATCGGAAAGATAAATGTCAAGTTTCAAGATAATGACAAGGATCGAGAAGAAAAAAGAAAAACTTCCGGGAAACGTCTAAACCGACCTAGAGGGCATATATAAAGGGAGCTGAAGCAAAGGACAAGGAGGGACAACTTAACTTAGACTCTAGAACTCTGCACTTAAAAACCCTAGGCATTATTCTCTACATATCTGTTTCTATGACTTGCGCTCATACCAGTCGAACTCGCCCAGGCAGTTCGATCTCTTGTTCAATTCTTTCTAACTGAACTACGTTCGGCTTGATCGAAAGGGGCATGTAGGCAGCCTTTCATAAGGTCCAGTCCGAAATCTTTAAAACCTTTTTGGTATCTTTTTCATCTTTGTTACCGAGCTGCGTTTCAACTAGGTCTACGGTTTCAGACGGCTTGAACTGGCCGAAATCTCTTGCGGCCGTAGTTTTCATAACCTTTTGTAATGCTACAACGCTCTTACGCGGATTCGAAATAGGATCTATTTTTTCTATAATTCGTTTTGTTATCTCTTCGTATTTTCGCATCCGTTTGGTCACTTGTCGTTGGCTCTCACAAAGAATCCGGGACCTCAGGGAAAGTTAGGGTTTCTTGACTTTCTTTTATTTACGAAAATCGACGGTGCGAATTTCGGTTTCCACAATTGTCAGCCTTGGTTTACATCAACAATGAAGTGGTTGGTGAAAATGTGTATGTAGTGGGCTATACCAAACAACTTTCATCGTATAATCCTTGTAAAGTGTTTGTAAAAAAGATGTTAAAATGCGGTAAAATGTGTAGTTTTAAATCATTTGTAAAATTTTCACCTACCAAGACCGAGAATTTCCTATAAATATGACACTTGATCATTTCCAAATTCACACCCAAAAAAAAAGAAAAAAGAACAAAAAACGTGAAACATAAAAAAATGTCTTGGGGCAATATATAAGACCAACAGCGAGAAAGAGAAAGATAGTTAAACTTATGTATATATATGAGACTTTCTAGAGATCAACTCATACAACTTAAAAGTTTGCTACTATGAATGATTGTTTTACTACTTTCACCAAGAGAATCCTGCAAGGTTTCACTTATTGATGTGAATTCCTGTTCAATAGAACAAAGAAGAATTTGGATTAATATACAAGTCAACTTCTTCTAGAGGATGTAAGATGTGATGTCAGTTTATTGACCTTATTTCAATCAAGGACCACCTGAATCTTTTCGTTTAGCTCTCTCTGATACATCAAGATCTACAAGTTGTTTCTTAGCACAAGAATACTCCTCACCCATAGCCTCATCTATGGTGTCTTCAACCATCCTCAGATCATCACATGATATCGCTCTTCCCAATATTTATTACAGTCCTTGCATATGTCCTCGTCTACTATAACTTCAAGGGGAAATTGCCAAATATGACTCACAACTTGATTTATATCACAAAAGTAAACTCAAACTTGAATCAAATGCAAAAGTAACTTAAAATGCTATTGAAATTACAACCAGCCCCTTGTGAACAAACAAAAAAAACAGAATTTTTTTTACGTTTGTAACCCGCAAGTCTTCTGTCCAGACGACTTACCAGTAAGTCGTCTGGTATAGTTCTTCTTAGAAATAATTTAAAATTTTTGTAAAAAATATTTTGATAAGTAAAAAATATAAATCATGTAATTAACATATGTTTCAAGTGATATAAATTAAGATATAACAAAATTGAATTGTTTTCAACATAGATTAGTGAAAGTAGTGAGTCATGATATTCTTTGGTTTAGGTTTCACGAACATATGTTGAAGTGTTGTATGTGTTCTTAGGGTTAGATTTTGGAAAGCATAATTGTTTTTTTTGAAAAATTAAAAATTTACCTAAGTGTGTTTATTTATGTGTATAGTAAACACCATTTAAGTTTAATTTTATTTTATAACGTGTTTAGTTAGTTAATTTAGTCAATTTAGTTTAGGGGTTAAATTTAGGGTTTGGGACGACTTACCAGTAAGTCGTCTGGTGATTATATTTACGGTAGACGACTTACTAGTAAGTCGTCTGATGTATAGTATTCAAAAGAAGACTTACTAGTAAGTCTTCCAAACCAAACCGAACCTTTAATTTTACCAATGTACTTTAATCTTAACCGGATTATTTAACGGACATATATAAGATGAATTTTTTTATTCACTTTTTCGCGAAATCAGAAAACCCTAAAGTCGCTTTCTCTCAAAGGCGATTAAGGCGATTTCCGCCGATTCTTCTAACCGCCGTTTCACCGCCGTTATGTTCGTTATCACCGCCGTTTCACCACCGTTTCACCGCTTCTATTTCAGATCTGAAAGGAAACCCTACCCGTTTCTCTGTAAACCCTAGCGCCGTTTCTCGGCTCGTTCTCACCGCTGGTTCTCTGTAAACCCTACCACCGGTTCTCTGTAAACCCTACAGCCATTTCTCTGTAAACCTTAGCGCCGTTTATCTGTAAACCCTAGCGCCGTCTTGTCTCGTTCTCACCGCCGGTTCTCTGTAAGCCCTTCCGCCGTTTCTCGTTGAACTCCGCCGCCTGTTAGTTATATCTCTATCAATTTATTACTTAAGATGTATCTATACTCGTTCTCACCGCGCTTCTTCTTTTCACGTCTATTTTTGCAGATCTATAACCACTATGTCGAAGGCGACTACAGCTTCTCCGAATTTTCAGGTCGGCTTTAAATGTTGTACTGGAAGTCTTTGAAGACTTTTAATTAAGTCTTCTGGAAAGTCTTCCCGCTGGAGACTTTCCAGGCGACTTAAATATAAGTCTTTCAGTTGAAAGACTTGCTAGACGACTTATATTAAGTCATATGGAAAGTCTTCCAGACTTATAACTAAAATGTTATACTTGATGGTTGTGTGTTTGAGATGGTTGTCTTTGATTGTTTTGCAGACAAAAAGAATGGATATTCCAGAACTCTACATACATTAGGGGAAGAGCCCCCCGCACTGAAGAGCATTTTGTATCATACGGATTGTACGAAGTTGCATACTGCTTTAAAGAATGCTCTTCATGATGACGAATATGAAGAGCTGAAGGATTTGAAGTTGGGAGTTTTCATCAAGTTCAAAGAGTTGGGATTTGGTTGGGCTTCAAGGCTGTTTCACTGCATGCTTGGTCTCCAGCTCAACATAAAGAAGAAGCATGAGCTGTGGTCTCTCGTTGCTCCACAACCTGTGAGGTTTTCACTGTTAGAGTTTGAAAACCTCACAGGTCTAAACTGTGAGTACATCTAGAACCTTGAGAGACCTAACTGTGTTGTTACAAACAAGTTGGCTTCTTTCTGGGAGAAGTTGGGAGTTGATATCGAAGCTGGGCCATCTACGGAGCAGATAATAACAGCATTAGGAAGATGCAAAGGGTGGTCTCGGGATGATCGGAAGCGGCTCGGGTACCATGCCATCTTCGCTGGATACATTGAAGGGAGAAAGGACTCAACCCCTTCACGGGCTAGTCTGGCAAGGCTAGTGATGGAGTTAGAACGGTTTGAGAATTATCCATGGGGGAGAGTCGCGTTTAAGGTGCTGATGGACTCTGTGAAGGGCAAAGATATTACGGGTTGTTACACTATTGATGGGTTTGTACAAGCTCTCCAGGTCTGGGTGTACACAGCTCTGCCGGAATTGGGTGCTAATTATGGCAATCCCATACCAAATAGTCCGTCTCCACCGATACTGGCTTACATAGGTGGCAAAGGACGCAGATGCTTTAAAGATGCTATCTGCAGACAGGTATTTAAACTTCAATCAAAAGTCTTCCAGCTGGACGACTTAGTGGAAGACTTATAATTAAGTCGTCTGGATAGTCTTCCAGCTGGACGACTTAGTAGAAGACTTATAATTAAGTCGTCTGGATAGTCTTCCAGCTGGACGACTTAATTATAAGTCTTCTGCGAAGTCTTTTCTTTCCATCTTTCTTAATCCGTCAAATATCGAAGTTCATATCTTCTATTTACTGTAGACTACGGTGATCAAACTTTGTTGAGAAGAAGGACATTGGTGAAATATTTCCACAATGGGACTTTGATGCTGAGGACCCGGCCGCGGAGAACATAATTAAAGTCATGTTTAATCAGAGACCGTGGAAGTGGACAATGGATTGCTGGGAAGTCACCGGTACTTGGGTCAAGAGCTTGCCGGCGGTTCTGAGTCCAGCGAAGAAAGAGATAGTTGTGGTGAAGAAAGACAGTCCAAGACCTCGGAAGAAAGCTCGTAAAGAGGCACCTGCTGAGGCTACTACTGTGCCTCATACAGAGGAAACTGCCGAGGCACATGAAGAGACTAGTGAAGAGGTTCCTACAGAGGCGACTACGACTGTTGGTGGGATGACCAAAGGCGATCTTCAAAGATGCTTCAAGGACCTAGCTGATGGCATGAGGGAAGGGTTTGGGATGTGTGTTGGGGTCAAAAACAGTTATCTCGAAATCAAAGGCTAAGATTATTTTCTAGTCGCGGATTCTCCGTAAAACATTCGCTGAAGGAAAAATCGGAAGTTGACGAATGAGCAAAACCCGTACAAAAGGCACTCGCCGGCGAAGCTCGACCAGCACGCTGGTCAGCTCGCCGGCGAAGCTCAACCTCAGCATGGGTGTGCTCGGCCGGGCGAAGCTCACACCGCACGGGTGTTCGCCGGCGAAGCTCGACCAGTACGCTGGTCAGCTTGCCGGCGAGCTCACACCCGGCGCGGGTGTGCTCACCGGGCGAGGTCGACCAGTACGTGGGTCAGCTCGCCGGCAAGCTCGACCAGTACGCGGGTCAGCTCGCCGGCGAGCTCGACCCTGGCGCGGGTGTGCTCGCCGGCGAGCTCAGCCCCGGCACGGGTGTGCTCGCCGGGCGAGCTCGACCGGACGCGGGTCAGCTCGCCGGCGAGCTCTACCCCGGCATCGGTGTGCTCGCCGGCGAGCTCAGCCTTGGCACAGATGTGCTCGCCGGGCGAGCTCGACCGGACGCGGGTCAGCTCGCCGGCGAGCTCAACCCCAGCATGGGTGTGCTCGCCGGGCGAGCTCGACCGGACGCGGGTCAGCTTGCCGGCGAAGCTCAGCCCTGGCACGGGTGTGCTCGCCGGCGAAGCTCGACCGACGCTGGTCAGCTCGCCGCGAGCTCAACCCTAGCATGGGTGTACTCGCCGGCGAAGCTCGCCGACGCTGGTCAGCTCGCCGGCGAAGCTCAGCCCTGGCATCGGTTTGCTCACGGGCGAAGCTCGACCAGACGCTGGTCAGCTCACGGGCGAAGCTCAACCCCAGCATGGGTGTGCTCGACGGGCGAAGCTCGACCGACGGGTCAGCTCGCCGGCGAAGCTCACACCGCACGTGTGCTCGCCGGCGAAGCTCGACCAGCACGCTGGTCAGCTTGCCGGCGAAGCTCACACCGGCGCTGGTGTGCTCACCGGCCAGGTCGACCAGTACGCTGGTCAGCTCGCCGCGAAGCTCGACCAGCACGCTGGTCAGCTCGCCGCGAAGCTCGACCGACGGGTCAGCTCGCCGGCGAAGCTCAGCCCCGCATCGGTGTGCTCGCCGGCGAAGCTCGACCGACGGGTCAGCTCGCCATCGAAGCTCTACCGGCATCGGTGTGCTCGCCGGCGAAGCTCAGCCTTGGCACAGATGTGCTCGGCCGGGCGAGCTCGACCGACGCTGGTCAGCTCACGGGCGAGCTCAACCCCAGCATGGGTGTGCTCGCCGCGAAGCTCGACCGATGCGGGAGTTTGCTTGCGGCGAGCTCAGCCCTGGCATCGGTGTGCTCGCCGGCGAAGCTCGACCGACGCTGGTCAGCTCGCCGGCGAGCTCAACCCTAGCATGGGTGTACTCGCCGCGAAGCTCGACCGACGCTGGTCAGCTCGCCGGCGAAGCTCAGCCCTGGCATCGGTTTGCTCACGGGCGAAGCTCGACCAGACGCTGGTCAGCTCACGGGCGAAGCTCAACCCCAGCATGGGTGTGCTCGACGGGCGAGCTCGACCGGACGCGGGTCAGCTCGCCGGCGAAGCTCAACCCGAGCATGGGTGTGCTCGCCGGCGAAGCTCGACCAGCACGCTGGTCAGCTCGCCGGCGAAGCTCAACCCCAAGATGGGTGTGCTCGCCGCGAAGCTCGACCGACGCTGGTCAGCTCGCCGGCGAGCTCAACCCCAGCATGGGTGTGTTCGCCGGGCAAGCTCGACCAGCACGCGGGTCAGCTCGCGGTCGAGCTCAACCCCAGCATGGGTGTGCTCGCCGGGCGAGCTCGACCAGCACGCGGGTCTGCTCGCCGGCGAGCTCAACCCCAGCATGGGTGTGCTCGCCGGGCGAGCTCGACCAGCACGCGGGCAGCTCGCCAGCTAGCTCAACCCCAGTATGGGTGTGCTCGCCGGGCGAGCTCGACCAACACGCGGGTCAGCTCGCCGGCGAGCTCAACCCCGGTATGGGTGTACTCGCCGGGCGAGCTCGACCAGCACGCATGTCAGCTTAACCGACGAGCTGACCTAATCCCGGCCTGTCCGACTTACTTTAACCCCCATACTTTCCGTATCGCTGTGACGTCCGACCTTCGGGACAACATACTTCTTGCTTTGTTTCGATTGAAGTTATTCCCGAAGTTTTACGATTAAAACCGAGAAAAATGTATATACGCTCGAAGGCCTAAAGGCGGTCCGCAAGGATCCAAACTTGTCTAGAGGTCCACCTACGATCTCAGAGGGGATCCAAGCCCATAGGAACTATGATGGTTTATCCTAACTTTCGGAAGTAAGATAAATGTCAAGTTTTCCAGAATAAATGTCACGATTCGAGGATGATTACAAAGATCGACGGAAAATGGAATATTCCTAAAAAGAGATAAACTTGGGCCCGAAGGAAAAGGAATAAACGGACCACCGACCTAAAGCGACTTTATAAGGAGAGCGGGGGTAGAAGAAATGGGGATCCAAGAATTTATACTTAGAGAGCTTCTGCTAGCTTAGAGAACGTAGGACTTAGGTGGTTAGACTAGCACGGCATGGCTTAGGACATCTTTGCCGCCTCCTTTTCTGTTGTTAGCATATCTCTACTCCTCTCGGAGAAATCTTGTATTCATACTATTCGATTAATAAAATGCCTCTGAGCGACTATCTATTTCCGTCTTGCTATCTATCTTCTTATTGTTCTAAAGTGATTACGCAGAGAATTCGGACCTTCAAGGAAGATCGGGTTCACTCGATTTTCCTCCATATTTATCAACTAAAACTCAACGGTGTGAATTTTGGTTCTCACAATGTGCCTTAAAGAGTTCAAGCATCTGTCGGATAGGGTGGAAGCTTTGGAGAAGGTGGTTGGTATCACCAAAAAAGGGAAAGGGACATCATCCGATGATATTCAGAACACTACCTCTCCGCCTAAACCGACGCACGAACCCGGGGTTAGTACCTCTCCCGACACCTCTCAGAAGATATTGAGTAGAAAAAGTCGTAAGAAAAAGAATTGAAAGTTAGATTGGCATAGGAGAAGGTGGTTGGTATCACCAAAAAAGGGAAAGGGACATCATCCGATGATATTCAGAACACTACCTCTCCGCCTAAACCGACGCACGAACCCGGGGTTAGTACCTCTCCCAACACCTCTCAGAAGATATTGAGTAGAAAAAGTCGTAAGAAAAAGAATTGAAAGTTAGATTGGCATTGTTTCTTGTATGTCAGAACATGTGTGCTTGTATATGGATTTAGTTTCATGTTTGAAATGGAGCTTTGTTTCCTGTATATGGATTTTTTTTCATGTTTGTTATTGAGCTTTGGTTAATATTGTTTGAAATCGATCTTTGTTTTGATTAATATTGTATAAACACATCTTGTACATTGCAGAGTGAAAGTGTTAATGGGGCGAACGCGGGAAAGAAGATCTTGCCGGAAGAACAAGCTCCTCAAATGTCCGGAGATGCTAGTTCCTCGAAAGAGCTTGATTCCTCGAAAGAGGTTGATTCCTCGAAAGAGCTTAGTCTAGTGATACATTCATTGACCAAGGATATAGCTCCAGCACCGAGCATGCCGTAGGAACAAGCTACATAACCGAGCATGGTTCTTTTGGAGCAACATGTACCCACGGTGGAGGATGTACAGCAGGAGGAAGTTAGATATCAGCAAAAGAGGAAAGTTGCTTTGGCAGTTTGCAAAGCAAGGAGTGAGCGAACAAGGCGACTTGCTGCCTCACAGCAATCTCCTTATGCGGCAAACAGCACGGCCAAAGTGATCATTCCAAACAACCCAAAGCTTTTCCCAGGCTATAATCCTTTTGCACCAATTGACAAGAGGAAGTTGAAGGAGCTAGCTGATTGGTTGAAAACTGATCCGTAAGTGATTGCTTTTCCCATAATAGCATGCTCTAGTCTACAAAAACTGATTGCTTTTCTACATTTTGTGTTTGCAGTGATTATAGAACACCTCTGGACAAGAAACCACGTAAAAGTCCAACTTGGTGGTATAACACCCTCCGGACCTCCGTATCCTGGCTGGAAGACTGTATAAGTCTTCTGCTATGAGTTATGTCTGTAGAAGACTTACCAGACGACTTACATGTAAGTCATCCGGTAAGTCTTATATGTAGCAAACTTACCCTGTAAGTCGTTCGGTAAGTCTTCTATGTAGAAGACTTACTGATAAGTCTTCTTCGTAGACGACTTACTGGTAAGTAAGTCGTCTGGTAAGTCTTCTATGTAGACTTACCAGTAATTCGTCTGATATCTTATGCATTGTATTATTTTATATGCAGCATATGGATGCTTGGATTAATGTGCTGAGGAAGAAGTACGATACTAGGCCACACCACTTCAGGAGCGAGAGACTTTGCTTCCTTGATCATCTCTTTTCTCAGCAAAGGAGAACCAGCTACAAGGATTTTAAAAGCTCGGAGCCCGATCGCAACGGTTTAGGAAGAAGACTCCCTGGTGGGGCGTGGAATTATTATTCAGGCACTATACCATCATTTTGCCAATCGAAGAAGTGTTGGGGGACGGATATTGATGATATCTACACGCCAGTGAACTACAACGATGCTCATTGGATTGCTATGATGATATCGATCCCTAAGAGGCATATAATCGTCTGGGACAGCATTATATCCAGTATCTCCCAAGAACAACTCGATGATATAATGGAGCCTTTTTTCCACATGGTCCCGTATCTGCTTGTTGAGTGCGCTTCCTCCGACGAACAGCATGCCCAATACACCCTGGAGCCATTCACATATGAGAGACAGACCAATATAGCCCAGGCCCGTTCTGGTGATTGTGGCGTGTACACTCTAAAGTACATTGAATGTCATGCTCTTGGGATGACATTTAATAAAAAAAAGACTTTGCTAAGCCCAACGGGAAGTCTATCAGGGATAGGATGGCGGTGGATATATTTAACGAGCTTCCTGACCAGCATATGAAAGATAACCAGGACAATGATGAAAACCTGGAAACGTATGAGGGGTGATAAACAGGCTACGTTAGATTATTTTGTATGATAGAATAGGTTGATGTATGTATTTGAACTTGATTATGTTTTAAGATTAGGTTAATTGTAAGTCTTCTGGAAAGACGACTTATAATTAAGTCGTTTGGAAAGTCTTCCAGCTGGAAGACTTTCCAGATGACTTATAATTAAGTCATCTGTGCATTAACCTTTTCGAACATTTCGGATAATATAAAAGAAATTCTTTAATTTGTTTGGTAGTGCAGTTTGACAAAGAAGTTGACACTAATCTTTTCATAACACAGACAAATTCATAAGACAAATGCATAAGACAAATTCATAAGTTGACAAAGATTAGGTTAATTGTAAGTCGTCTGGAAATTCTTCCAGCTGGAAGACTTTCCAGACGAATTATAATTTCTGTGCATTAACCTTTTCGAATCTTTCGAAAATTTGACAAAGAAGTTGACGCAGATAAGTTCATAACACAAGTTCATAACACAAATTCTTAATACACAAATTCATAAGACAAATTCATACGACAAATTCATCAGTTGACAAAGACCCCACTACATAAAATCATAAGACACATTCATAAGTTGACACAGAAGGTCTTCTGGACGACTTACTTGAAGGTCTTTTGGAAGACTAAACACTAGACGACTAACTTGAAAGTCTTCTGGAAGACTAAGTTGAAGGTCTTTTGGAAGACTAAACACTGGACGACTAACTTGAAGGTCTTATGGACTACTTACTAGAAGGTCGTCCACGTCATTTCTTACATTGTAGTTTCGTATGGCCAGTTTCTTTGCAGTTTGAGCATCTATAAATCATGTGTTTCTTCTGGGGTTTGCGTCCTTTCAACCTGGATAGCTCCAACCAAGACTGCCATATTGATTTCTTTAGTCTCCCTGGACCACGCTTTACATCCGGAGGAAAGCATGTGCGTTCCTCATCATGTTGTCCAACACAAGGATATATATTCTCTGAGTATCCTGCAAACAGATAATTCTTTGAGTACACTGGACATACAAGTGTGGAGATATGCAACCTAGCATATGCTCCAGCAGCTATAGCATGAGAGCAAGGTATTTTCTCCACTGCATAGACACCACAATCACACTTTCCATGTTCCAAATCAACCACACAGTCCATTTTGCCACCTTTCACAAAGAATTTCCATTCATCAATTGGTTGGACCCTCATCGTATCCGCTATCTCCTCTCGAACAGCAAGCAAGTATTCAACACCCTGACTATGTTCCGTTGGGAGACTCAAAGCATCTTCTCTCCTTTTCCAGAACCACCTTCCTAGCTTCTCCCTTAAGAACTCCAACAGGAACTGAATCGGAAATCCTCTAGCTCGTTTCAGTGTGGAATTAATAGATTCAGCAATGTTGCTTGTTTTTATGTTGTACCTGTCCCCCTTACAATAGACCCTTGTCCATAGGCTGACGTAAGCATTCACCAAATACGTTGCAAGGTCCGGGTTTGCACTCTGTATCTCAGCCATGTAACGGTCAAAATCTGAAACTGTATGAGCATAAGCAGCACCATTCACCAAGTACAAGAGATGTTTCCCTTTATACTTTTTTACAATGTTATCTTGAAGGTGATAATAACATATTCCTCGGGTTGCCCAAGGAAACACCTTATCACACGCACTTTTAATGGCCGTGTGCCGGTCGGAGACTATCACCAGAGGCTGGTCATCAGATAAACAACTAGCCAATTTTGTGAAAAACCATTCCCAAGAAGGTTCATCTTCAGCATCTACGATCCCAAAAGCCAATGGAAATATCTGAAAATTCTCATCTTGTGCGGCTGCAACTAACATAACACCTCCATACTTCCCACTTAGATGAGTCCCATCCACCACAATGACCTTTCTCTGATACTTAAAACCTTTGATAGAAACTCCAAAAGAGAGAAATAGATACTTAAATCTATTCTCAGAATCAAGTTATATAGCCGTGATAGAATAAGGATTTGCTAGGGAGATTTGTTCGAGATATGATGGCAGACGCGAATACCCATCTTCTGCTGATCCTCTCACCAATGTTTGTGCATATAACAGTGCTCTGTATGAAGTGGTGTAATGAAGCTCCATGCCAAACATATTCTTCATTGCATCAGTGATATGCTGCGGAGTCAACCCATCAATGATTCCAACACGATCAATGAAAAGCCTACCAACATACTTCGGAGTACAGTGTCTCCGCTGAGCGATTCGGTCTCCAGTTGAGCATGTATGTTTTTCCACATACTTTGTTACCCAAAACGTGTTAGTCCCATGTTTCACACTCGCTCTGATCTTCCATCCACAAATACTAACCCGACATCTTGCCACAAAGAGAGTTTTCGTTGACTTGTATATTCCAAAGGAGAACCTACGCCTCACAGCTGTCAACCGCAGCTCTGAAACCAGTGCATCCTTGCTAACAAAACTCTGGTTGACATAGATACCGTTACCATTCGATCTTCCTCCTTCAATAGCATATGTGTATTTCAAATCTTCAAAACAAATATCATCATCTTCTTCCTCATCCTCATCTTCAACCTTTCCATAAACACTGTAATCATCACCATTCTCGTCCGCTTCAGCAACAATAGAGAAATCAGCATCCTCCTCCCCATCATCATCCTCCCAATCATCCTCCTCCTCCCCATCATCCTCCTCCCCATCATGATTTTCATCTTCAACCAAATCATCATCATCTTCAAAACATTCTTCAGCTTCATCAGCTTCATAATATTCTTCCCTTTCCTTTGAAACTGTTTCCACCTTGCTACGGTCCACCTTGCTACGGCTTGATACACAAAGCCGTACTCCATGCGTTTTGGCTATCTCGAGCAAGTTTTGAACTTGTCTATCACTTGTAACATGAATAGGAAGGGTGTCTGGAGCCATCTGTTGCATCATTTCTGCTGGTAATGAGTAGGATATCTCCACAGACTCTGTGCTCATGTCGAGGTTATAATCTTCTTGAGCCATTGCAACAAGTTCAGCATGTGTCGAACCTTCACTCAGAAAAAACATTCTCGCTCCTTTGAAAGTATCAACCACAAAATCCCAACAGCCATCTTTCAACAACCATTCTCCATACACTGCATGTAATTGACGCATCATCTGAAAAAATTCAAAATAAAACACATTAGTAAACATAGAGAAAATGAAAGTTTACTAAACATTGACGCAGACGACATACCAGTAAGCCGTCTGTAAGACTTAGACAACTTACCAGTAAGTCGTCCGAACAGGTCATTTTTGCAATTGATTTTTAAATGGGACGACTTACTTGTAAGTCGTCCAGCTTTGTTTGTTAAACAAAAAAAATCGGTAAGTCGTCTAGGATAAATGGGTTAGTTTTACATTTGACCGAATTGTGTCAGATATTTGACTTTTCCCGGATGACTTACTTGTAAGTCTTCTCTAGGAAAACTAAAAACTCAATATTTTATGAAAGCAAGATGACTTACAAGTAAGTCGTCTCAGGTTACTTTGCAATTCAAAAATAAAACATAAATATTTAACTTTTCCCAGACGACTTACTTGAAAGTCGTCCAGTTAGACGACTTACGAGACAGTCGTCCCGAGATAAGCAAGGCTTGACCAGAATCTCGGAAAAAAATCGGGACGACTTTGCTTATCCTGGACGACTTTCAAGTAAGTCGTCTGGGAAAAGTTAAATATTTAAGTTTTATTTTCCAATTGCAAAACTAACCCGAGACGACTTACAAGTAAGTCGTCTAGCTTAAATAAAAAATATTGATATTTTTGTTCTCCTAGAGACGACTTACTGGTAAGTCGTCCAGGAAAAGTCAAATATCTGACACAATTCGGTCAAATGCAAAACCAACCCGTTTATCCTAGATGACTTACTGGTAATTAATATCGTCTAGGGTATTCTCTAGATTTTTTTTAACAAACAAAGATGGACGACTTACAAGTAAGTCGTCTCGAGTTACTGCAATTCAAAATAAAACATAAATATTTAACTTTTCCCAGACGACTTACAAGTCTTCTACTAACTGATTTGGAAAAAAATTAATTTCATACCTTAAACTAGTGAGATGACTTCCTTAGCACACGTAAGTCTTCCAACCACCTTAACCTCAAACGAAAGCAACCTACCAAGAATAGTATGCTTGAATGGCTCTATCAACCATAAAAAAATTTGAATCAAAAGCTTGAGTTTTTTGGATGAATATAGAGACAAAGTGAAAGAGGTGTTGTTTTTAGTTCATAACAATTGAGTAAGAGAGTGTAAATCGAGTTTAGGTGCATTAAGAGCTTCAAACTGGTTGTTCATGGTAGTTGGTGTATTGATGGCAATGGCAATGTTGTAAATACATGAAGATGATAAGGTTGAGAGAGTAAAAAAGCCATTTACGAAAAGAAAAAAAATATTTATTTTAATGGTATTTTCGTAAATAATGTAAACATATGGAATGAATAAGACAAAACAAAACAGAAAAAAAAAAGGAAAGGTTAGTTTTAGGTTTGACTTTAAGTTTTGTGTCAAATTTGCAAATAGCTCTAACTTCAAATATCACATCTGTAAAATTATCTAAACACAATTTAGATTTTGTATAATTTAGATTTTCAGTATAATAAATGGTGAAAATTAATGATATTAAAATAAAATATTCAATAAATGGTAATCAGATTTAACTACGTAATAGAAAAATAACTGGTTTGATCAATTATTTGTTTACTCATCACATGGTTATTATGCCTAAAAATAAATTAATTCTTTGTTTACTTGCACAAAATTAATGCTAGGATGAGTAAAAAAAAGAATGAAAAGCTGTGGATATATTATAATGTGATAAGTAATTAATGATGAAATTATAAAGAATGAAAAAAAGAATGGAAAAAACGGTGTTCTCTCTCAAGCGACTCTTTAGACGATTCCCAAAAGCCTCCATGGCCAGGAGATATCACAAAAGCGACTCTTTAGACGACTCGATTTGAGCACTCACAAAATTAGCATGAAAAGCCTCCATGGCCAGGAGATATCAAGAGATTGATGCACTTTCCACAAACGGGGTCGAAGGTACTATACGTACTTATTAAATTATACTGGGGGTTCATGTCCGAGACTGCAAGAAGTAAAATGCTATTTCTTTTGTTTACACGATCTGTACTCTTTCAAAACACGGTGAGTTTGATTGGTATGGTGAAAGTGAAGAATGGCTTGGGGACAATAAGGAGAAATACGCAGATGTTTCTACAACAAAACAACTTGAAGATAGGATTTTATTGTTTTCAAAGCAAAAGAATTTCACTGCCATGGACAGTTTCAAATAAGCATGTTATATTCTGCAGCGGGAGTACTTGGGACGGATCGCGATGCAACCGATGGATCACATCCATGATTTTCTTAGAGAAAAAAGACGTTTACTCACAAGAATTGAGAGCCGCAAGAAAGATATTATAAGACCAAGAACAAAATAGAGGAAAGATAGCGAATCAGTATATTCTACAAATGCGTTAGAGAGCATCGTGTTACTGATGTCTCTGTTAAATGTTCGTTTTAACAACATGTTTGTTGTAATTTATGTTTCATGTAATATGTTATATTGATTTGATATTAAGAAAGTTAGCAGTTATAAAAGAAAAAAATTATAATAAAATTGTTAAAAAGAAGAGTAGTTCTATTTTGCATCTCAGTTTTAATAAGATAGATTTGATCAGTTTTAGTTTGATTCGTGAGAATCCTTTGATTTTGTCGGCTTATGTCTTCAGGAATGTTTGTTTCTTTCCCTGCCTTAAGTGTGTGTGGGAGTTTAGCTTAACTCGCTGCATCTTTGTAAACAGTCGTTTTTATGTTCAATATAATCTACTAGTGTGAAAAAAGAAAAAAAAAACATCTCTTTCAATATATATTAAACTTACAGAACATGTAGTTCGACTTTTACCGAAATGGTATAATATATAAAATGGAAAAAACAAAACATCTATATCAAACAATATATCCAACTTGATTAATTTACGAAGCTAAACCAGCAGTGTATTTGATACCAGTTGCAGGCAACCATAAGTTTCCTTGTAGGAACTGTGCCACCGTAAAGTTAATAGCTTCTGCCGAAGTATTCAACAGATGGTACCCTGGCCACTTAACACGACGGTCAAGGCTTGCCCCCGGTCCGTTGTTCATATATTCGGCATAGTACAACGTGTCCAACGCAAAATTGCCGTTCCATTCGAGCCATCCTTCGGGCTTGAGTACATCACTCATGTAGTTTTGCATGAACACTGTTCTAGAATATAGTTTCCATGGCCGACCCAAGTAAGTAGCAGTGGTATTTAAGTTTGGAAGTAGGTCTGTATCAGCCGTTATGTTACTGAATTGGATTATGAATCCGGTTGGCTGGTTAGGATCTTTACGTCCTTGAGCCGTGATGCTGTTCTTCTGGTTTGGTAGGCCTTGTTTTGCTGTGATTTGGCAGTCTTGAAATACAGCTGTAGCGTCTCCAAACATGAAATCTACAGTGCCCGTTATAATGCATTCTCTAAAGAATTGACGCATTGTGTGTGCGTAGAGAGTGTCTTGATAACCTCTCATCGCACATCGATAGAAAACTCCGAGATCCGAGTCTGACCTGATTGCAACTGCTTGATGTTTTTCCGGTCCTGCTGTGTTTTGAAACGTTATGTCCCGTGCGAGAAATCCTCTTCCGCTCACAGCTGCCAAATGTTTTTATAACCAAATGAAAAATCTTCATTAGTAATAAAGAAAATGTTAACAGAAATAGAATAGTAAGTTGAATAAAAGGTTTAGTATGTCACCCACCAAAAGTAGCAGAACGGAATGTAGTCCAACCGTCGATGAAACTCCGGTTACTGGTGATCACGGTGGCATCAATGCCATCACCGACCATCATAATGTTCCATTTCTTCTTCTTAATCTCTACATTCTCGACATATATACCTCTTTTCACATGTATCACATATCTTTTTGTACTGTAGTCCGGTGCGGCCAGCACTGCTTCGCTTATCGTCGTGAAGTTTCCGGTCCCGTCTGCTGCTACAACTGCATCGGCCGCTGATGATAAGCCATCAATCTGTAACAACTTCCGATCACCAGGTCTAACCCATGTGGGAAACTTACTGAAGCCACTATGAGGGGTGGTTGTCATGTGGGCTCTATTAGGCTTAGATTTGGATTTGGAGGAAAAGTGGACCATTGTTAGTAGGTTTCGGATGGTTTTACCCACCTGGCTTAGACCACCGGCCACAACTTCTTTGACAATTCCATTACTGCCCTCAAAGCCATCTAAACAGGTGTCCTGGTTAGAAAGGGCGGCGCTTATCCATGTCCTTAGATCCGAAGCCACGTCTCCTGTACCATTGTCTTTACCTGACAGTGACAGCCTAATGTAAGTATTGAACATTCATTCACTAGAATTATGGTTCGCACAATTATTTTTTTCCCATAAGAACGTCCGCTTCTTTTTTTTTTTTTTTGAACTTTCCGGTTCCTTTTTGTACACAGTATATCCGATAAGCAAAGAAAGCAACGTATGAGAATGTTTTGGCCTTTTGATTGGTTCTCACAGAATAAATTGTTTTTGTAACGTCTGGTTCCTTTGTGGACATCCAATAAACAAAAAAGAAAATAAAACAAAACAAAGCAACGTATGAGAATGCATTTGACATTGTTTTTGTTGTCTAGGTCTGAGACATAACAGAGAATAGTTTGAGATTATTAATACTTCAAACAAAAGTTTTAATGGACTTTTTCCCGTTCACAAAAATTAATGGATATCTGTCTATAATTTAATCTGCAGATATTTCCCCATATGCATGCATTCCCCAGTTTTCAGCTAAAATATAATTATCTACTGTTGTTTACAACAGAGTGAAACTAACCAAGGTCGAAGAAATAAATAACAGAAAAGGAGAATTGAAGTTTTTTTTTTGATAACTAAAAGAGAATTGAAGTTCTGGACTAATAAAACATGATAAAACCGATAAGAAATCAAAGAAATAGAAAAGAAAGAAACTAACACGAAACGATCGAAATTCATCATGATGCTGATGTATACTCGATATATGATGAAAACTAAAGAAATCTTATCTTACGATTTTATTTAAGTTTAATTCTTGTTAACTTTGATCTGTGTTTCGGTAGACCTAACTTTGTTATATTGTGTAGTCTTTTCCTTTCCCTGAAACTCCAGTTAATTGGACAACATATCATGTGAGTTTGGCTTATAAAGTATATTTAAAGAACGACATTATATATATTACAGATGTTGAAACATTCATATCATAATCCAAGTTCCACATAAATGCAAAAGCTATGAACAAAGTATAATATTCCCTCGTCGAAAATTAATCACCGACGATATAATATACCGACTCACTTTTTCTTTTTGAAAAAGTTTTGAGAATCCGATTCAGCTGACGAATATTATCACATTTAATTTTTAAAATAAAATCGCAAGAAAACATAAAGAAAAATAGGTCGACGTGTTAAGTTGCTCGATACAAAGGAGTTCAGTAGTTCTTTTCCGTCGATTACTATTTTCTACTTTGTCGCAGAAACAAAGAAAGATTCAATAACTAAAACAAAAGTAAGATTAAAGTAAATAATAGTGTTTTTTAAAAGCAAGTAAACAAATAAAGTAAATAATAAAGTTACTAAAATGAAGTTTGGTAATTATCGTTTTTCCCCGTCAGATCATTGCTTTGCGTTTCGATGTTTTTTTCTTTTCACTTTGTCAATTGCTGTCCAAATGTACATATAAAATAGGAATATAGGATTAGAATTTAATAGGGTTCCACTAGTATGATATAAGTAATAATTCGGTTGCAAACTATCTTACAATTATATATATGCATATAAGAAATAATGCGGTTGCAAAAATTATACGATTTGCACCACCACGTGAACTGTAGTTTACTTGGTAAGTTTTTAACCAAAAAAAGGTAAGTTTTAACCTTGTTTTATAATTAAAGACGGTAATCATGTTTACATTCTGTAACCTCAAATTAAGTTACTAGCTAATGATTTAGATTACTTTAGAGATGACTATTTAAAAAATGACTTTGCATGGAGAAATGGAGAAGAAAATTTAAGAAAAGGTGTAAAAGTTTGATACCGTTGGGGCTCTGAGAGGCAGAGATGATCCAAGAAAGCTCTTCAGAGGCAGAATCAAGAAGATCAAGGCAATCAAGAATGGCGTGGCCCACTCGTGAGTTCCCAAATTTCTTGTCGAATTTCGACACTAAAGCTCCTGTTTTCCTGACTAAGTCGACGGCGGTTTTTGCCGCTCCGGCGAACTCCAACGGCGGTACTCTCAAGCACTCTATTTGAACATATCCTGTGGAAGAAAAAACATCTTTTTCGGCAGAACATAGAGAGAGGGTTACTAATAGGAAAAAGGTCGATGAAACGCGTCCTTGTAACTTCATCACCTCTGGTAAAATCGTAAAGATGAAACAAAGTGTGTATCTCACACTCTAAAATATATTATGAAGATCTCTGATTGAGGAGTAGAGGTGAGTGATCTGTGTTTTTATTTACGAAAGAAAAGGAAAGAGAGGGTACTTGGCTAAGCAAGAAAGGTGACGACGACCTAGCCTTGGATTTATACCACCAGTAACGTTTAAAGTCATGTTCGTTTTTTATTTGATAGAGCATCTAGATGCAATATCCGAATACAACATTTTGTTTGTTTTTTTCATTTTAAAATATCATTTAATACTAATATTTAGAAAACTAATAACAATGACGGTGATTGGCAAGTACTTTAAAAGTGATGTAGGATCTTTTTACAGCCTAAATTATTTTTCAAGAATTTTTTTTCCAATCATGCTTTGTTAAAAAAATAATAATTAAAGATACATATTTTTCCTTTTTGTATATTTTGGCTGTAAAAATCAATAAACCTAGAGCAATTATTTTTTGGTTTTACAAAATTTAAATGCAAGTCATTAAATATATAGCTAAAATTTTACAGAAACATTATTTACAAATACAACAAAAAAAGTCTACCGTTTTAATTTTACAGCAAAAGAATATAAAGCCACAGTTCTTTCCAATCAACCCCAACATTTATATTTTTAATTAAAATTATATAATATTCAAATAAATATATTTAAAACTAAATTTATAACAAAATAAAATATAATTTTGCAATTTTTGCAGTAAAACTTCATTTTGACATTTTCGGTAAAAAAATCAGAATTTTCATTTTGAGGACAACCATGATTTTGATATTAACAAAACATGATTTTCCCATTGTAACGTAAAAATTTGATTTTTCAATTTTAACAAAAAGTCTAATTTTACAGTTTTGAGAAAATTCTGAATTTTGTAGTTTTAGCAGAAAACTCAAATTTTAAAGTTTTAATGGAAAACTTAATTTTGTTGTTTTAGCTGAAAAACTAATTTTGAAATTTTGGCGAGAATAATAAATTATGTGGTTCTGACGGAAAAACTCAATTTTAGTTTTTGGTGAAAATTCAATTTTACGGTTTTGTACAAAATTTCAATTTTACCGTTTTAGTAGGAAAACTTAATTTTGCAATTTTGATGGGAAAATACAATTTTAAGATTGTGGTGAAAAACATGATTTTATATTTTAAAATCAATTTTACAGTTAAAATTTGATTTTGTGATTTTTTTTGTTTTGATAGGAAAATCCAATTTTATAATTTTGACAGAAAATGTAATTTATAGTTCTAATGGAAACATGGTTTGTCATTTAAGTTTGAATATATGAATTTACGAATTTTTTCAGAAAACTAAATTTTATGGTTTCTGTGAGAAATTTTGATTTTGTGATTTTAGCCTGAAAATATGATTTTATAATTTTGATGAAAAAATCGATTTTATTGCTTTGGTGAAAAACTTGAATATATGGTTTTATTTAAAAAACTTGATTTGCCATTTTAGTGAAAAAACTTATTTTTTGTGATTTTGAATTCTTATGGTTTGAAAATAATATTATTAATCTAGTAATTTTATTTTATTTTTTTATTTTTATGAAAAAGGGCAAGTAATTTTATATTTATATTGAAGATTTTAAGTCGTTTGAATTTGAGATGAAAGTTTTGCATCCACATACTATATTGTTTATATGTTACATATCTAGATAATGTTGGAGAGGAATTTGGCATTCCTCCACAAGGCCCATTGAACAACAGTATTAGGCCCGACAGCATCAACAATCGAGTCGTGACCAATTTGGCTGACGGATCGATCGGGTCATAGATTGAGCTGCTCGGCTTAGTCTGACGATCGATCGACTGACTCGCTCAGCACCGACCCAACAAACCTTCGTTCGGTTCGAAACCCCATTTAGCAGCATGGAATTGAGCCCAGTTTCTAGGGCGAACTAGTTTTAGGGCGAACGAGGGTAAGACGAGCCAATGTTATAAAAGGAGGACATAATGGAAAGAGGAAAGGATCGGCAAACAGACACTAAGGCATTGACGGCAAGATCTAGGGTTTTCAACCAATCGAGCCGCTTAGTGTTTTCGTTGGAGTATTTTCAACAAAGCTCCAACCTTTCTCTCTTTCGTTAATCTCTTTGTAAACTCGTTCGTTCTCATACACTGATCAATAAATGTCTTTGTAAGACCCACAAAACCGAGTTTATTTCACTATCATTTGATCGACCAAACTCGTATTCAACATTTGGCGCCCACCGTGGGACCTTACAGAGTAACATTCGCAGTGTCAGTATGCGTTCCGACGACACACCCGTTGACGGCGACCGATCGTTGACCTCTGCTACACCAGCCTCCGATACGCCGGCTGCTCCAACCCCGTCCGTTCCTGAGATGCTGGAAGCCATCATGCACATTTCGTTCAGCAAGAAGAAGCTAACAAAGCTACGAACGAACGCCTGGCCGCACTCGCCGCCGCTCTCGGAACCCTAGAAGGTGAACACGATAGAGCAGAAATTGCAAGAAGAAGGCTGTTCGCCACCACAAACCTTAACCTTGGAGCCGAACAACCAACCAATGAAGCGCAGACGGCCGATGGCTCGACCTTTATAACTAGTCGCCAGATTGCAGATCTACAACTTTCCTTGCGGGACATCCATTCAGAGATCCATCAAGTCAAGACCTCCGCGCCGGAGATCGAACGCGTTATCGCCTCTACTCAACGAAACCCCTTCACCGAGAAGATAACAAAAGTCAAGATTAAACAGGCAGAGAAGCTTCGTATCCCTCCGTACACGGGCGTTACGGATCCGACCGATCACATGACCGCTTTCAATATCGCAATGGGTCGGAACAACTTCTCGAATGAGGAGAGAGACGCAAGTCTCTGTCAACTCTTCGTCGAGAGTCTCTCTGGACCGGCTGTAAGTTTGTTTCCCCACCTAGAAGACGGGTCGATCGACAGCTTTCACGACTTGTCCGTATCTTTCCTCAAAAACTTCATCATGTGGTCTCGTCAAGGAACGTCCATAGCCGACCTATGGAAGCTTTCCCAGTCCCCAACCGAAAGCCTCAAGGATTTCATGGAGAGGTTCAAGAAATTCTTGTCCAAGGTCCCTGCTCCAGATCACACCACCGTCAACGCCTTGGTCAATGCGCTCTGGATTAACTCCAAGTTTCGCGACTACCTCTACGCGAATCCAACAATCACCATTGAGGACGCTATTCACAATTTGAAGAACTTCATTCGGATGGATGAGGACAGAAGAGCTTTCAACGCCAAGCAGCAGGCCCAAAAATCGGCGGCCAAGGCACCAGACGCTCAAGAGCCGCGGCAGCATGCTCCTTACAAGAAGAAAAGACCCGTCTATGCTGTCGCCGAGGACGACCAATCGGACATAACCACCGCGGTACGCGACCCAAAGTGAAACGTGTGGGAACGAGATACCAAAGAAAAAACACAACAGTCTCGCCAGGTCGTTTCTGCTAACCCCGAAAGTTCGTTCGACAAGAGCAAGTTCTGCGAATACCACGACATGAAAGGTCACGATACCAAAGAATGTAGTCAGCTCTATGAAGCATGGCTCACAGCCACCAGCAACGGCCGCACGAAGGTCGAATCACCAAAGGTGAGAACGACCGAAAACAATAAAAGTTGCAGCAAGAGCAAAGACAAGAAGAAGAAATCCAACGAGAAGAAGGAAGAATACTTTCCTCCGACTGATGATGGTGATCGATCGCACCATGACGAAGATTCAACCTCCGACGAGGAAAAACCAAAGTCTCGACGGAAGATCTTCATGATCCGGACCACGCCTTCTCCTGCTCCATCCACAACAGAAAAGCCGAAGGACGACCTACAAAAGTCGCTCAATCGACAGTCGGTGCCAACGGTCGAAAGCCTCACTTCAACCGACAGCACGCACATGGAAGTCGACGATGCGCCAGCTAGGGTCAGTCGCTCCATAGTCAAGCTCAATGCTTCTGATTCCCGGCACGTCCTCGACGCTAAGTGCAAGGAGTCCTCCCTCTGAAAGGATGAGCTTAAATGGGAGTTGTGGCCGAACAATCGCTCTACTTGGCAGAGACGGCCGATCTTTGAGCTCACCTCAACTCGAAGGTCCCTGATCTCCGCGAGAAACTCAAACGATGCAAAACCGGCCACTCCAAAGCGGAGCCAGAGCCGATCGTCCCGTATCAACGCAAGACCCACGATCTGCGTACTCACCTCAACTCTCTCAAGACCGAGTGAACGACGCGACTAGAAAAGGGGCCGGCCACTCAAGAGTGACCGCAACATTTGGACGTGATCATGGGAGGATCCCCTCCTTGCAACGATTTCGTCAGATCAGTAAAGGAGTTCCGTAGGAAGGAAGTCATGGCCAAACGCTGGCCCACCACCCCCGAGGCTAGCCCCCAAATTACCTTTTCCACCGATGACGCCGTGGGCGTTCATATGCCACACAATTATCCTCTCCTCGTCGACATCGGCATCAGCGACTGCACTGTGACCAAAGTACTGGTGGACACTGGCAGTTTGGTTGACCTCATCTTTAAGAGCACACTCGTCAAGATGGGTATTAGCCCCGACAACATGAAACCCTCAGAACATTCACTGACAGGCTTTAACGGATCCACAGAGACTATGCTCGGGACGATACGCTTGTGCGTCTACGCTTAAGGCGTCGCCAAGAATGTCAAGTTCTCGGTTATCGACGTCTGAGCTCCGTATAACGCGATCCTGGGCACACCATGGCTCCACGCGATGAAAACAATTCCTTCTACCTATCACCAATGTATCAAATTTCCAGGCAACGACGGACAGATCGTCACTTTTCGTGGCGATCAAGCAGCTGCTCGTGATCACCTCGTCGCCGAGGTGAAAAACCAGAAGATAACCTCCCACATCAACACAGTCGCTACAGTCCAGAAGCTCCAACATTCTCAAGAGAAGGTTCTCGAAGTAGCCATCAAGGACATCGACCACGCCAAAACGGTCAGAATTGGTGCTCACCTTCCTAACGAGACGAAAGACAAGATCGTTTCGTTTCTTAGGGACAATGTCTCTACATTCGCTTGGTCTACCGCTGATATGAAAGGGATCAACCCTAACGTCACTACACATGAGCTTAACGTCGATCCAACCTTAAAACCGATTCGTCAAAAACAGCGCAAGCTCGGCCCCGAGCGTTCGAAAGCCGTCAATGAGGAGGTCGACCGTTTACTCGACGCAGGGACAATTGCGGAGGTAAAATATCCTGAATGGCTGGCAAACCCAGTAGTCGTGAAGAAAAAGAACGGCAGGTGGAGAGTCTGCGTCGACTTCACAGACCTCAACAAAGCTTGCCCGAAGGATAGCTTCCCCCTTCCTCATATCGATCTCCTGGTTGAATCAACTGCCAGCAACGAGCTATTGACATTCATGGATGCTTTCTCTAGTTATAACCAAATATTGATGCATCCAGACGATCGTGAAAAGACGGCCTTTATCACGGACCGCGGAATATATTGTTATAGGTAATACCCTTCGGTCTCAAGAACGCCGGCGCTACATATCAACGCCTCTTCAACGGATGTTTGCCGAGCGATTGGGAGACACCATGGAGGTGTACTTGGACGATATGTTGCTGAAGTCCCAAAAGGCGGCCAATCATATCGACCATCTCAAAGATTGTTTCTGCATCTTGAACAAGTATGGCATGAAACTTAATCCAACGAAGTGCACTTTCGGAGTCATGTCTGGCGAATTCCTTGGCTACATAGTCACTCAAAGGGGGATCAAAGCAAACCCGAAGCAGATATCCGCCATCCTCGACCTTCCCAGCCCCAAGAACAGCCGAGAGATGCAACGGTTGACAGGTCGCATCTCCTCTCTCAATAGATTCATCTCGCGATCGACCGATAAGTGCCTACCTTTTTATGATCTATTGCACGGAAACAAGAAATTCATTTGGGACGAACGCTGCGAAGAAGCATTCAACCAACTCAAGCATTACCTCACAACACCACCCGTGTTGGCTAAGCCAGACAAAGGCGACACACTGTATCTTTACATGGCCGTCTCCAACGGAGCCGTGAGTAGTGTGCTCGTCAAAGACGATCGAGGCGAGCAACGCCCGATATTCTACACCAGCCAACGCATGACCGGTGAGGAAACGCGGTACTCAACACTCGAGAAGATGGCACTCGCCGTTGTAACTTTGGCGCAGAAACTCAGACCTTACTTCCAGTCTCATTTGATAGTCATACTGACCAACCTACCGTTGCGCACCGTCTTGCAGAACACCAATCACTCGGGCAGACTTTCAAAGTGGGCTATCCAGCTCAGCGAGTACGACATCACTTTTCAGAGTAAACCAGCCGCAAAGTCCCAAGTACTGGCCGATTTTCTCATTGAGCTGACGCCAGACCTCGAGCAAGATCTGCAGCTGCCAAACGCAACCTGGATTCTGCACGTCGATGGATCGTCCTCCAACAAAGGCTCCGGAATCGGCGTCCACCTCCACTCCCCAACCGGTGAACTGCTCCAACAGTCCTTTCGACTCGGTTTCAAAGCATCCAACATATGAGGCTCTCATTTCTGGTCTACGCCTGCACGAGCAGTCCAAGCAAAAATATCAATGCGTACTGCGATTCTCAATTGGTCGCTAACCAATTCAGCGGGGACTACGACGCCAAGAACGACCAAATGGACGCCTACCTCAAAGTTGTGCAAGACCTAGCCAAAGAGTTCGAATCATTCCAGCTTACGAAGATCCCCCGCGACGAAAACGTCTGTACAGACGCTCTGGCAGCACTTGGGAGCGGTCCAAGAGATCAAGTAAAATGAACCATTCCAATTCAGCAGATTGACAAACCAAGCATCACTCTATCAAATTAAGAGAGCGGACACGTAGCGGCGATCACCGTTGTAGACGCAATAGATACAAGTGAATCGAGCGATCGACCAGACGGAACACCACCCGACTGGCGAATCCCATTCATCCAGTACCTCTCCAACGGATCACTTCCCGCAAACAAATGGGAAGCCCGTCAACTGAAGACCAAAAGCGCAAACTACGTGCTCATCGATGGGAGGCTACATCGCTGGACCTCTGCTAAAGTTTTGTTAACGTGCCTTGGCATGGAAGAAGCATCATTGGCCATGGCAGAAACTCACGAAGGAGCCGCAGGGAACCATTCAGGCGGCCGAGCTTTGGCTCTCAAGGTGAAAAGTCTTGGTTTCTACTGGCCAACCATGATTGCGGACTGTGATAAGTATGCACGCAGGTGCGACAAGTGCCAACGGCATGCGCCGAACATCCACAGTCCGACCGAACTACTCCGCACCATGACGGTTCCATACCCATTCATGTGTTGGGCGATGGGTCTCATCGGACCAATGCCGAGTTCCCGCCAACGCAAATACGTCCTGATCATGACAGACTACTTCACCAAATGGGTCAAGCAAAAGCGCTTATCCACATCACCGACAAAGAAGTCCAGAATTTCGTTTGGAAAAACATCATATGCAGGCCCGGCCATCCCTACAAAATTGTAACGGACAATGGCTCTCAGTTCATTCGAACGATTTTCGCGGTCTCTTGGAACGATAGAAAATTCGCTTAAACACTTCGACACCTCGCTACCCACAAAGAAATGGTCAAGCCGAAGCCACCAACAAAACGATCATCGATGGCATCAAGAAGCGCCTCGATCTCAAGAAAGGTCATTGGACCGACGAGTTGGATGGAGTACTCTGGTCACACCGAACAACTCTGCACAGCGCGACCAGTCAAACGCCCTTCTCTATGGCATATGGAGTCAAACCCATGGCACCGGAAGAAGTCAACGTCACTAGCCTTCGCCGAGCAAAGATGCCCCAAAACGAAGAACTCAACAGAGAGATGCTGCTGTACGCATTGGATGAAATCGAAGAGCGAAGGGATCAGGCGCTCCTCCGAATTCAGAACTACCAGCACCATGCCGAATCTTACTACAACATGAAGGTACACGCTCGACTGTTGGAACTCCCTGATCTATTTCTCCGCAAGGTGTTTGAAAACACAAAGGAGTGGAAGGCCGGCAAGTTGGGAACGAACTGGGAAAGACCTTACAAGATAGTTGAGGTTGTCAAGCCCGGTGTCTATCGATTGGAAACCTCAACCGGCGTACCAGTACCAAGAGCCTGGAACGCCGCCAATTTTCGCAAGTACTATGATTAACCACCCCCTTTCAGACGGCCCAAAAAAATAAGTGGATGACCTAACCGTCACTTTCACCCACTTACTGAGCGAATGGCAACACGTCACTTTCGTCCGGTCTCAGGCAGATGACCCTGTGTCACTTCTGCCCAACACCAAATGAGCATGTTCATGTCTTTCATGTCACTTTTTTCCTACCCTAGGAAAATGACTTAATGATGTCTTGCATATTTTCATATATTTAGCCATCTTTTTATTGCATTCTTTGAGTTGTAGGCTAAGGTTTAGGCATGTCTAGGATCATTTTGCATTCATTTGTCCTTATCAGGTGTTGGAGTGTGCTTTGGTGAGATTTGAGGTGTTTGGGAACCTTATGACCCAAAAAGAAGTGAAGAATCAAGATTGGCCATAAGAAGAGAAGTGAAATCAAGAGATGAGAGTTGGACTGGGTAGCCTAGACCGGCTACACATACCCGGTCGGATCAGCACGTCCGGATGACCGGGTTGATGCGTCCGGACTCGAGCAACCGGACGGGAGAAGAGACGGACAGCTGAGTATACACGTCCGGGTAGGGACACCCGGTCAGGAGGAACCCGGAGCAGACCAGTCCGGGGTGGCCAGTCCGGGTAGGAGCACCCGGTCGTGAAGAGGATGCTGAGGACCGGGGTGAGACGGCCGGCTTGGTGAACCCGGACGGAGCAAGGGACGCGGCCAGCTGGACGGCCGGGTAGGGTGGACCGGGTTGGATGGTGTTGGTTCACCCCTGACCGAATTTTATGCTCCATTCCCATTGGTTTAGACCCATTTGGCTCAAGGACTTTTTAGTAATCTTGTTTTATGTTTCTAGGGCTTTTAAGCCTAACTATAAGTACCCTTGTTATCCCTAATTTGGGACTTATGTTAATTTCTATCTAAGAACACAAACCCTTTGAGTAAAGTTTCATCTTTGATTCATAATCTCATCTCATATTTGTGTTCTTGATTGCTTGATTTCATCTCCTTTCTTTCTCTATATGTTTAAGCTTGAATCTCTTATGGGTTTAAGAGTAAGCATGTGGATTAGTGAGTAGATCTATTTAAGATCCATGGGTTAGGGTGATTGAGAGTGATTAAGTGTAGATCCAAGGTGCTTAGTGTTAGATCTATCCTTTCCTTGCATTGATTTGGTGTTCTTAATGCTATATTTGGGTTGGCCTCTCGAACATAGAGCCATAGGCATTTCATGCCGGAAGGGTGTTCTATGAAATGCCTGAACCAACTCATCTATGCTTTTTGCTTGCTTTGCCTAAGAGATTAGTTGTCAAAGAAGCTAGGATTGCTATTAGATTCATTCTTTATGCTTGCTTTGATCATTACAGCCAAAGAGATTTGGTTTACTTGGGTGATCATTGCAAAAGAGCATCCATCTAGAGATAGAGCTTGCTTAGTTTTGTTGTCTAGGCATAAGAAATTAGATTGATTGAAAAGTTAGCATCTTGGATTGAATCTTAATAATTTGAAATCAAGTCCCTATACTCATGGGTCTCATTCTCCTCATAAAAAAGAAAGTTTTACTTTTTGTTGCATTTTACTTATTGTCTTACTTTAATAATCATTCTCTTTAATGATTGCATTTAGATTAAGTATAGACTTGCATTCCCTTTGCTTTGCGGTCACTTAGAACTGGTTCGACAATCTTATATACTACATCATTTGATTAGGACCTTAGAAAAGTCCTTTCATCAAATTGGCGCCATTGCCAAATTCTAAGTTGATTGTGACATTGGGATTTAGTCACTTGCTTGAGACTAAATCATTTTTCTTTTCTTGTGATATTGATTCTTCTTTTCCCTCTTCCTTTGATTTCCAGGTGTATGAACACAAGAATCAGGGGTGCAACTAACCTTGTTCCCACTTTTTAAGAGATAGCTACACTTGAGAGGGAAATAGCAAGAAGGAGAAGAGAAGAAGAGCAGCAGGCTCACATCCATGGCTTGGCTGTAGAAGACCCATTTGATCACTTGGACAAGTTTGATAGCTATTGTGGCTTGTCCAAGACCAATGGTGTGTCCGAAGATGCCTTCAAGCTCAAGTTTTTTCCTTTCTCTCTAGGAGACAAGGCGCGCCAATGGGAGAAATCTCTACCTAGTGACTCCATCACTACTTGGGATGATTGCAAGAAAGCCTTCTTGGAGAAATTCTTCTCCACATCAAGGACAGCCAAGCTGAGGAATGAGATCTCTAGTTTTCAGCAGAAGAACTTGGAAAGCTTTAGTGAAGCATGGAAAAGGTTCAAGGGGTATCAAGCTAAATGCCCACACCATGGCTTCTCAAAGGAGAGTTTGCTGAGTACATTCTACAGAGGAGCCCTTCCTGAGTTCAGAGCAAGACTGAATACAACAAGCAATGGTTTCTTCCTGGGCAGGTGTGAAGAAGATGCTGAGGACCTGGTTGACAACATGGTGAAGAGTGACTCAGTTTACAGTGGAGAGCATGACAGAGCTGATAGAACCACCAGAGATGATGACAACCAAACCAAGAAGGAAATCAAATCCTTGCAAGAGAAGATAGACTTGCTGATTGCTAACCAAGCCAGAAAGGAGGAGATCAACTTTGTGGGTGGTCCTAGTCAGGAAAATCCTCCTAAGGTTAATGAAGTTTATGGGTTAGAAGGGCAAGAAGAGTTTTGCTTCATCAACAACAATGGTACTTGGTACAGGAAGGAGCCTAACTTTCAGTACAACAACTACCAGCAAAGGTCTTATCCCAAAAACCAGCAAGGAGGCTATCAACCCAAGCAAAACACTCAGCAAGGGAACTACCAGCCTAGGCAGAATCCTCCTCCTAGTTTTACCAATCAAGGCAACCAGCCTACTCAAGCTCAAGGTAACTCCTCCCAAGCTAAAGCTCCAGATTCATCTATGGAAGCCATGTTCAAACAACTATTGGAAGGTCAAGCTAGAACAGCCAAGGACATTGGCCATGAGTTCATGACGGTTCACTCCAAGATTGATAGCAGCTATACTGAGCTAAACAACAAGATAAGAGATTTGGAGAATCTGTTTGCTTCTATGAACTCTCAGCCAAGTCGCCAACAAGGAACACTACCAGGAAAGGCTGAACAAAACCCCAAGGAGCCAATGAAGGCAATCACTTTGAGAAGTGGTAGAGAGTTACCTCCAAGAGCTCTCCCCAAGGATGGTGAGACACTAAGTGGGGGTGGCCATCAACATTGATGATGATGTTGTGATTGTAGATGAGGAGATTCTAGAAAAGATTATTGAAGCTAAGGGTAAAGGAAAGGTTGGAGAAGAGAAGAGAACACTAAAGCATGGTGAAGTTTCCACTTTAACAAAAGAATCTTCTTTTGTTCCTCCTCCCTATGAACCTAAGCTGCCATTTCCTGGAAGATTCAAGAAGCAACTTTTGGAGAAGTACAAAGCTCTCTTTGAGAAGCAAATGAGTGAAGTTCAAGTCACAATGCCCATCATTGATATCTTCATGCTTGTCCCTCAATACAGCAAGTTCTTGAAGGATGTTGTGGCTGCCAAGAAGAAGGAAATGGAGGGCATGATGGTTCTTACTCATGAGTGCAGTGCCATCATCCAGAGATTGACAATATCTAAGAAGCTAGAGGATCCAGGCTGCTTTACCCTACCTTGTGCCATTGGTCCTTTGATGTTTGAGAGATGTTTATGTGATTTGGGAGCTAGTGTCAGTCTCATGCCTCTATCTGTTGCCAAGAAGCTTGGGTTCAGCCAATACAAGAAGTGTAAACTCTCTTTGGTGCTTGCTGATCGCTCAGTCAAACTCCCTATTGGTATCCTTGAAGATCTCCCTGTGATGGTGGGAAATTGTGAAATTCCTACTGATTTTGTTGTGCTTGAGATGGATGAAGAAGCTAGAGACCCCTTGATCCTTGGAAGACCATTCTTAGCCACAGCAGGAGCCCTTATCAATGTGAAGGAAGGCAAGATTGATCTTCATTTGGGGAAAGAGCACACTCTCCATTTTGATATCAATGAGGTAATGAAGAGGTCAACTGTGCAAGGCCAAGTGTTTTACATAGAAGAGATGGAAGCTCTTGCTGATGAGCTTCTTGAGGAATTGGCACTTGGAGAGTTGGCAATAGGGGACCCTTTGCAGCAGGCTTTGACAGTGGATAAAGAGGTCCAAGTGGTTGAGAACCAAGAGAGTGATGCTATTGTGTCCATGCTGGATTCTCGCAAGAAGATTGATGACAAAGGCCAGTATGAAGAGCTCAAACAAGAGGTGCACCAAGCTGTTTCAGCCACTCAACAAGAGGACACCCAACAAGATGATTGGAGTGAGCTCAAGGCACCAAAAGTGGAGCTAAAACCTCTTCCCCATGGTGTAAGGTACACATTTCTAGGCCCTAATGAGTCATATCCTGTCATTGTGAGTAGTGAACTTACTGAACTTGAGCTTTCTCAACTTTTAAATGCACTTAAAAAGTTTAGAAAGGCAATTGGCTACTCACTAGATGATATTAAGGGGATATCACCTTCTTTGTGCATGCATAGGATACATCTAGAGGATGAATCAATGACTTCTATAGAGCATCAAAGAAGGTTGAATCCTAACCTGAAGGATGTTGTAAAGAAGGAGATTCTTAATCTCTTAGATGCTGGTGTTATCTACCATATTTCAGATTCTAAATGGGTGTGCATGTAGTTCCAAAGA
Source organism: Brassica carinata (assembly GCA_016771965.1). Taxonomy (NCBI): domain Eukaryota; kingdom Viridiplantae; phylum Streptophyta; class Magnoliopsida; order Brassicales; family Brassicaceae; genus Brassica; species Brassica carinata. The sequence goes on along the minus strand of CM028687.1, from coordinate 14,129,804 downwards.
AAGGTGGTATCACTGTGGTTAAAAATGACAAGGATGAATTGATACCAACTAGAACCATAAATGGCCATAGGATGTGTATTGATTATAGAAAGCTCAACTCTGCATCTAGAAAGGATCATTTTCCATTGCCATTCATTGATCAAATGCTTGAGAGACTTGCAAACCATCCTTTCTATTGCTTTCTTGATGGGTATTCAGGGTTCTTCCAAATCCCCATACATCCCAATGATCAAGAGAAGACAACATTCACATGCCCCTATGGCACCTTTGCTTATCGAAGGATGCCATTTGGGTTATGTAATGCTCCAGCAACCTTTCAAAGGTGCATGATGTCTATCTTCGGATCTCATTGAGGATATAGTGGAGGTATTCATGGATGATTTCTCTGTCACGGATCTTCGTTTTCTGCTTGTTTGTCCAACTTGTGCGGGTCCCGCAGAGATGTGAAGACACCAACCTTGTGCTGAATTGGGAGAAGTGTCACTTCATGGTCAAAGAGGGGATTGTGCTTGGGCATAAGATTTCAGAAAAGGGCATTGAAGTGGACAAGGCCAAGATTGAGGTGATGGTCAGCTTGCCACCACCAAAGACAGTGAAAGACATCAGGAGCTTCCTTGGCCATGCTTGGTTCTATAGAAGATTCATCAAGGACTTCTCAAAGATTGCTAGACCAATGACCAAGTTGCTGTGAAAGGAGGCTACTTTCAGCTTTGATGAAGATTGTCTTGAGGCTTTAAAGAAGATAAAGAGTGAACTTGTTAGTGCTCCCATTGTCCAGCCACCTGATTGGGACCTCCTTTTGAGATAATGTGTGATGCTAGTGACTTTGCTGTTGGGGCTGTCCTGGGGCAGAAGAAGGATGGCAAGACACATGTGATTTATTATGCTAGCCAAACTCTGAATGATGCACAGATGAAGTATGCCACAACTGAGAAAGAGATGTTGGCCATTGTCTTCGCCTTTGAAAAATTCAGAAGCTACCTTGTGGGTTCTAAGGTCATTGTGTATACTGACCATGCAGCTTTGAGACATCTCCTAGCAAAGAAGGATGCTAAGCCAAGACTACTAAGGTGGATCCTTTTGCTTCAAGAGTTTGACTTGGAGATTAGAGACAAGGCAGGGATTGAGAATGGAGTTGCTGATCACTTGTCCAGGCTGAGGATTGAAGGTGGAATCCCTATTGATGAGGGACTTAGACAAGAGCATGTCATGGCCATCATGTCAGTGGTGGAAGTTATTGAGACTGGAAAAAAGATTGAAGAGGTTAAGGCAGCTGAAGAGAAGGGACCTTGGTATGCTGATTTGGTTAACTACTTAGCCACTAGGAAGGAACCATTGGGGCTTGCGGGGTATGAGAAGAAGAAGTTCTACAAAGACTTGAAGAGATACAATTGGGATGAACCATACCTCTACACCCTATGCAAAGATCAGATTTATAGAAGAGTGGTGGCTGAAGAAGAAGTTGAAGGAATCCTCTCACATTGCCATGGATGTTCCTATGGAGGCCATTTTGCTACATTCAAGACTGTCTCAAAGGTGCTACAAGCTGGATTTTGGTGGCCACACATGTTCAGGGACTCACAAGACTTCATTTCAAGATGTGACTCTTGCCAAAGGAGGGGGAACATTACTAAGAGGAATGAGATGCCTCAAAACCCAATCCTTGAAGTGGAAGTGTTTGATGTTTGGGGAATTGACTTCATGGAACCTTTCCCTTCTTCTTATGGAAACAAATACATCTTGGTGGCTGTGGACTATGTATCAAAGTGGGTGGAAGCAATAGCAAGTCCCACAAATGATTCAAGAGTGGTGGTCAAAATGTTCAAGAGCAATATCTTCCCAAGGTTTGAAGTACCAAGAGTGGTCATAAGTGATGGAGGTTCACATTTCATCAACAAGCTATTTGAGGGTCTTCTCAAGAAGAATGGAGTGAAACACAAGGTTGCAACACCCTATCACCCTCAAACAAGTGGCCAAGTGGAGGTCTCCAACAAGCAAATCAAGAGAATCTTGGAGAAGGTTGTGGGAACCAAGAGGAAGGATTGGTCAGACAAGCTTAATGATACTCTTTGGGCATATAGAACAGCCTTTAAGACTCCTCTAGGCACTACTCCTTTCAACCTTGTCTATGGGAAATCTTGCCATTTGCCAGTTGAGCTTGAATACAAGGCATTGTGGGCTGTGAAGCTTCTGAACTTTGACATCAAGAGTGCAACGGAGAAGAGACTTCTTCAATTAAATGAACTGGATGAGATAAGGATGGATGCCTATGAGAATTCAAGGATTTACAAGGAGAAGACTAAGGCCTTTCATGACAGGCACATCCTCAAGAGGGAGTTCAAGGCAGGAGATCAAGTGCTGCTTTACAACTCAAGACTGAAGTTATTTCCAGGAAAGCTTAAGTCAAGGTGGTCTGGTTCATTTGTGATCAAAGAAGTGAGGCCTTATGGAGCCATTGTGTTATGGGATAAGCAGGGTAATGACTTCACAATGAATGGCCAGAGACTCAAGGAATACATGACCACAATACCAAAGGAGAATGGGACATCAACCCCACTCTCTGATGCTCCCCTTGCCTAACCTCAAAGGAGGCAAAGTCAAGCTAGTGACTTTAAACAAGCTCACTTGGAAGGAAGTCCCATGGTTATCCTTGTAAATATTGCATTAGGATTTGCTCTTTTTCAACAATAAATCACTTGGAGAATGGTGAGAGCTTGGGAATGGGTTGGATAAAGTTTTGAGATGGAGGAAGTATTTAAAAAAAACAAAAAAAAAAAGAAAAGAAAAAGAAATTATGAGCATGAGAACTCTGTAGGATGTTCTAAAGCCCCTATTTGCTTAAAGCTTGTTTCTTGTGAGTAGTTGATCATTTGAAATTGAGTTCTTATGATTTTGATCATGTTTCTCATCTTGAGAGGTTTTTCCTTCTTAAGCTCCCTCTTTTCCAAGGTCTAAAGTTTCAGGTACCAATGGAGCGAAAGAGTGAAGCTGATCTAGAAGTTGAGAAGTAAGAGCGTGCAGCAAGACACACTGCTCAGTTTGGAAAATCTTTGGGTTAACAGCCTGGTTCAGAAGAGGAGCGCTGCCAGCAACCTTTGGCAATGCTAAGGAAGAAAGCACAAGCCAAGAAAGATGGGAAGAGAGTTGTTGCTGATAAGGGTGTGGCTGATGGTGCTCACAAGCAAGCCAAGAGGGATGGAAAGAGATCAGCTGTTGGGGACAGTGTAACTGATGGTGCTAACAAGCAGGCTCCTCCCAAGAGAGCTAAGGCACCAAGAAACTCTAGTGTGGGAGCTCTTGTGGTAGAGAAGACCAACAACAAAGGTGATCATGCCCTTGCTCACACTATGAGGGTTATGACTCCACCTAGGAGAGCACCAGACCCTGTGCAAGAGGTTGTAAGGAAGAGAAGTTTGCAAGGGCTAGAGCAAAGAAGCAAGGCAAGAAGCCAATGGTTGCAGAAAGTGAAGGTGAAGAGGATGAGATATCTTCTAATGATGAGCATGCTGATCCTAAATCAAAGTATGACAAGAGGGATAGGTCCAAGACACCTACTGAGGATGAGCTGGTAGACCTTTTGAGAAATGGTATTGCTTGGGTCCCTACCAGATTTGTTAATAAGAAGATCTTGCAAGAGATGTACCTTGATGATGAAGTTGAAGCCATGCTTGAGCACATGAAGGTGGGCAGCCTCTACTAAGCAGCTTACCCTACTCACAAAGAAGTCTCTTGCCAATTCTTGGCTACACTAGAAGCAACCTTTCACACTACCAAGCATGCACAGCAAGGATGGGGAGAGATCAAATTCAAGATTGAGGGTGAGATGTACTCCATGTCTTTCACAGAGATTGGTGAAGTGCTTGGCCTTGAGGATCAGAAAAACTCTTCACTTCCAACACTCAAGACAGCCCCTAAGGAGAAGACCATTGCTGAATCAATGTGGACCTTGTTAACATGACAAGGGAGAGGACGTCCCAAGAAAGAGAAGAATGGCGCTATTAGGCATCCCACTATGCGCTATCTCCACAAGCTGCTTAACCACACCCTCTTCCAGAAGAAAGAGATAGGGAATGTTGCTGGAGAAGAGTTGAGATTCCTTCACCAAACCGCCCGACACTTTGTTTCCTTTCCTCAGCTCCCTCGTGTCCCGGATGACTTCTACTCAGATTTTGGTATGGTTGGCTTCCTTGTTCAGCAATTCATGCACTACAAGAGTTGGGCTTGGACAAACCGTGACTCAGGACCTCAGATTGGTATTGGTTGCTGGATAACTCCATTATTGGCTTACCAAGGGATTGATTTGGGTGATGATGGAGTAGGTCCTACTTTCTTGGATGGAGCTTACCTGAAGAAGACTCAATTTCTAAGTGAAAGGTTTGATGGGAAATGCATCTATTCCTATTCGAGAGGTGGCAAAAGGGCTGAGCTGTTGCTTCCTAGCCCAGAACTCACTTCATTGAGCACTTCAGTAGACATCAGCTTTGACATCAGTGAGGAGCACCTCCTTAGGAGTCATGGAACCCTTTGCCCTGTGACCCTTCCCAAAGGTGACAAGGCTGCAAGCAAGAAGAATGCTTATGAAGAAGAGTACACCAGAAGCACCACTGCTCATCTCTTTGGCCCTCCTCGCTATAAGCTCGAGCAATGCACCAGTGTCCTGCCTCTTCGACCCCTTCGCTAGGCTCATGACCAGATTAGAATTCTCCAGAGGTGGAACAGGGCTCAAGATAGGACCATTTTCAAGCTCACCAACAAGTGCAAAGAGCTGAAAAGGACTGTGAAGAGGCAAGCTGAAGTTTCAGCCCGGTTATTGAAGAAAGTGGCTGATGTTCTAGCTAGGAGAGCTGTAGCTGGCTGCAAGGCTGAGGACTTTGATCTTGATGCTTTCAATGCACCCCCTCCTCAGCCACTTTATGACCCCTCTGCACTACAAACCAGGAAGCAAGCTCTCCGCCGCTTGAGGAACCCCTACATCGCCCCATCCGAGTCCGGAAACAAGTCACCTTCCCTAGACACCACAGCTGATGAAGATGACTCTGAGGGTGAGGCATCAGCCTCATCCCACACTCCATAGAGGTACTCCAACACCCTATCATTGTATATACCATTCATCATTTCATTTAGGTTTTATTTATCTATCTTTTTTTTGGGCCCTTCTTCACATTTAACAAACACAGAGACTGTGTGAATTAAGTGTGGGGGAGGTGTCAAGTTGCTGATAGTCTTGTGTTTTATGTCATATGCATGCATTTGTAGATAGTTATTGCACAGAAAAACCCAAAAAAATTTTGAAAAATTTGAAAAGCACAAAAAGAATCATGTAGTTGCATTAGGATTGAGTCTAGATCATTCACTTGCATAAAAAAAAAGATGAAAAAGAAATCATCATATAGGTTGTATGATGCATAAGGGGACAAGGATGATAGTTGCCTTGAAAAGATGCTCATGCTAAGTTCTTAAAGTGATAACCTTTATAATCATAGTAAGTAGCTTGAGCAATCTTAGGATAACTTGTAAACTTTGATCCTTGAAAACTCTTCGTAAAGCTTATTTGATTGATTGATGCTCTCTCTTTGAAGTTTTCTCCTGTCATATTTAAACTCTAAGTCTCTTGCTCATGGTCCCTTGTGTACTAAGTCATGGATAGAACACTTGAGTTGTCCCTCCCATTCTTTGCCTATCTTTTTGGACAAACTCAAGTGGTACTCCACACCCTTAAACCCTTACCTCCTTTCAAGCCTTCATTGTTTGTTGAGTGAGGCCTTCTTTGGAAAGCTTTACATGTGCATAATGTTGAGAGTATTGGGAACGACAATGCTTGATCTCCATTTTAGCTAGATTAGACACTCATATTGTCTAGCTTCTAGGATGGGGGTGAGTGTTGTAAGGTGTGATCTTGGGAATGTGAAAGGTTTTTGAAAGAAAAAATTAACTCAAGGAACTCCAAGTTAATAAGTGATTTAGTCTAGAAGGGATAAGAGAAATAATAGTTCTAAGCTCTAGTTTATAAAAAAAAAAAAGAGAAGTCTTGGCCCCCATAATAAAAAAAAAAAGAATAATGAAAAGGGGGCTAGCAATGTTTAAGAAAGAGCTGATAAGAGTTTAAAGAGTGAAAATCCCTTGTAGACTTTAATAAGAAAGAGTTCTTAATGAGAAAATATCTTGAGTGTTTTGGGGGGATCTTTGGGTGAGAGATGTGAGTGGTTTTGACATTGGGAATGGGGATATAACTTATGTATTTGGGAAAAGGGTAGAACAATGGAGATTGAGCATTGTATGCATGAGTTGATCCCTTTCTTAGATATATTATGTGCAATGTCAAGGCTACTTTATTTTGAGAATAAACCACCTTCAAAGATCCTTCTTGAACTACTTGATTTGTTTTGCATCAAAGCCTTTCTCACCAAACCAAATGACTTGGACCATTTGACCATTTGCAAGAGATCTTTTGAGTTTGCTTAATGATTGTTAGAGAGCAAGTGGATTTGTGGATTGTGGATTCATGATGAGTAAGTGTAGGGATCAAAAGAGTTAAGATAGGCCGTGAGAAGTTAGAGTTGGATTGAGTGTTTGCTCTAGCTAGTTGGTATGATTATACAAGGTTATCAAGTTGAGAACTAAGAAGAGCATTCTTTTGGCTATGAGTCCCCTCCTTCAAACCTCTCCTCCTTAGTCCTTACTAGTTTACTTGTGGACAAGTAAAGGACTAGTGTGGGGGAGTTGATGTCTTGCATATTTTCATATATTTAGCCATCTTTTTATTGCATTCTTTGAGTTGTAGGCTAAGGTTTAGGCATCTCTAGGATCACTTTGCATTCATTTGTCCTTATCAGGTGTTGGAGTGTGCTTTGGTGAGATTTGAGGTGTTTGGGAACCTTATGACCCAAAAAGAAGTGAAGAATCAAGATTGGCCATAAGAAGAGAAGTGAAGTCAAGAGATGAGAGTTGGACCGGGTAGCCTAGACCGGCCACACATACCCGGTCGGATCAAATTGGATCAGCACGTCCGGATGACCGGGTTGATGCGTCCGGACTCGAGCAACCGGACGGGAGAAGAGACGGACAGCCGGGTATACACGTCCGGGTAGGGACACCCGGTCAGGATGAACCCGGAGCAGACCAGCCCGGGGTGGCCAGTCCGGGTAGGAGCACCCGGACGATGAGAAGCCGACGGACGGACCGGGGAGACGCGTCCGGGTAGGAGCACCCGGATGGGAGATCAAGACGCGGCCAAACCGAGGGACGACCGGGGTGGCCTGCCCGGCTAGGAGCACCCGGTCGTGAAGAGGATGCTGAGGACCGGGGTGAGACGGCCGGCTTGGTGAACCCGGACGGAGCAAGGGACGCGGCCAGCTGGACGGCCGGGTAGGGTGGACCGGGTTGGATGGTGTTGGTTCACCCCTGACCGAATTTTATGCTCCATTCCCATTGGTTTAGACCCATTTGGCTAAAGGACTTTTTAGTAATCTTGTTTTATGTTTCTAGGGCTTTTAAGCCTAACTATAAGTACCCTTGTTATCCCTAATCTGGGACTTATGTTAATTTCTATCTAAGAACACAAACCCTTTGAGTAAAGTTTCATCTTTGATTCATAATCTCATCTCATCTTTGTGTTCTTGATTGCTTGATTTCATCTCCTTTCTTTCTCTATATGTTTAAGCTTGAATCTCTCATGGGTTTAAGAGTAAGCATGTGGATTAGTGAGTAGATCTATTTAATATCCATGGGTTAGGGTGATTGAGAGTGATTAAGTGTAGATCCAAGGTGCTTAGTGTTAGATCTATCCTTTCCTTGCATTGATTTGGTGTTCTTAATGCTATATTTGGGTTGGCCTCTCAAACATAGAGCCATAGGCATTTCATGCCCGAAAGGTGTTCTATGAAATGCCTGAACCAACTCATCTATGCTTTTAGCTTGCTTTGCCTAAGAGATTAGTTGTCAAAGAAGCTAGGATTGCTATTAGATTCATTCTTTATGCTTGCTTTGATCATTACAGCCAAAGAGATTTGGTTTACTTGGGTGATCATTGCAAAAGAGCATCCATCTAGAGATAGAACTTGCTTAGTTTTGTTGTCTAGGCATAAGAAATTAGATTGATTGAAAAGTTAGCATCTTGGACTGAATCTTAATAATTTGAAATCAAGTCCCTATACCCATGGGTCTCATTCTCCTCATAAGAAAGAAAATTTTACTTTTTGTTGCATTTTACTTATTGTCTTACTTTAATAATCATTCTCTTTAATGATTGCATTTAGATTAAGCATAGACTTGCATTCCCTTTGCTTTGTGGTCACTTAGAACTGGTTCGACAATCTTATATACTACATCGTTTGATTAGGACCTTAGAAAAGTCCTTTCATCACTTAACCGACTTTTGGTCAAATCGAACTACGATTGGCTTGATCCCCTTATCAAGGTACGTAGGCAGCCTGCTACCAGGTCCAGCCATAACCCGTAAAAAAAAAAAATAAACCTACATCCCCATCATGTGAGATGGAATACTCACAAAGGCGCCGTGCGAACGCTTATACGTCACTTTCGATCAGCTAAGAATGACTATACGTCGCGTGGTCCAGATCTGACCGATGGTCTCTACATTGAGGCTCAGTCAAATGACGAATCATGTCGCAAAAAGAATCATGTGAACGCATGTACATCACTTTCCTTCGACCCGAATGGTTACACATCGCGTGATTCAAGCAGGAGCGAGTGCTTCATTCCCGTTCTTCATGGGAAAAATCTTCTCGAAGAGCAGACATTAAAAACGATCTATCGACCAACATCAGCCATCAAACAATCAGCTTATCGATCGATAGCATGGCTTCCGTCTATCAAGTGACCGATCGATCGACGGAGTTTTAAGTTAGCCACTCCACTTGTTCGACGCACCTAACTTGCATTCCACTCGAACGGCTATGCTCCACACGGCTCAATCGATCCACAACACAGTTCTTCCATCGAAGAGCAGAGGACCCGAGTTCAACTTCAGCTCGGCGAACAATCGATCGCTCGGTATCCTTGCTTCTCGGTTCAGCAACCACGTCAAGACGAGTAATCGATCAACGCACATTGTCATTTTTTGCATAATGGTGAACTCATCAGACCGGTCACAGAACAGTCTATTAACTTTATCACAAAGAAGACATGTGAATGCTTGTACGTCACTTTCGGTTGGCCCGAATGACTACACATCACAACACCATCAATACCATCACTTGTACATCTTCGATTTCTCACACGATCGTCGCTTTCTTATGTTTGAAAGTGATGTACAAGGGTTATATGACCAGACAGACGGCCGATAGGTCGACGTTGTCTCTCCTCAGCAAACGATCAGATGTACCATTTGCGATTCAAATGTAACAAGAAAGTCTATCTCAAACAGTGGAAACAAACATAACACACCCAACAAAACATCTCGAAGTTTAGTCGAACTCAACATCCAAAAGAGTAAAGAGCTAAGAGTACAACAACGGTTCGAAAGCAAAATATCGGAGAAATCAGAATACGCAGCTTGGAAGCCACAACAATAGATGAAACATAAATAATAGCACAACAACAGATAGCCCAGCCAGCTTAAGGAGATTGATCCTCGGCAACCAAGTCCGAAACAGCACCCGTCGCCCTCGCGGTTCCTATTCCCTCCAAACCCACCGCCCGAGTTACGCTCAGTAGGAGTTCCCTGAATACGGGGGGAGAGAGGAGGCAGTGAGATTCTGCTCCGTAATATCCTCAACAACAACTCCATTCACCTCTTCTTTATACTTTGCTTCTTTGGCAGTCAAGATATCCTTCAACTTCTTTGGAACATGCATCCCCCACTCTTCCAACATATCCATCGCTTCTAAGGTCCCGAAAGCCTGGATATGAAGAAGAAGTTTCTCCTCGCGCTCATCTCGGTCAGCCATGTACCTCCTAGATTTATCGAAGTGATCAGTCGCTTCGGCCAGGATGCAACTCTTCTCGGATGTAAGTTTGCGACGGTGTATCTGTCTCACACGATCTAGCGTCTTCTTTGATTTCTCAGCCTCTTCTACCCTCCCCGCTTCCAATCGAGCAATCTCGCTTTGAGCAGTTCGTAACTCTTCCTTGAGACAAGCAGCCTTCTCGGTAGCTTGCGTACGCTCGCGATAATAACAAGTCCGCTCGGCGATCATCTCCTTTGAATTGTCCAGAGCATCTCTCTTGGACTTCTCAATCTCTGCATCCTTGATTTCGAGCGCCGCTTCAGCCTTAGAGAGGTCCGAGGCCATTCTCCGCAATGCCTGCTCGTAGTCCAAGATGAGCTGGTTTTACGAACAACAGCCTGTAAAAACAAAAGACAACGGTCGGTCTTGTACATAACAACAAACTCACATTCACATCCGAAAGGAAAGAAACACACATATTAGTTGGAGACTTACCTCCATATCAGCTTCAGCCGATCTGTTAAACGCGTCCGGAAACACAAGCTCGGGGGACTCCGGCACCAAATGCGTACTGCCTCGGATCTGACGCACCAACTCAGCACATGCGTCGGGATCATTAATGATTGACGAGTCTTTATCATGAAAAAAGGTCCAACGCTCAGATGTGGCTAACACAAATCTGTCGGATGGAGGGATCGATCCTCCCCATGGCAGCAAACGAAAAAGCCGGCAGAGCTATCTCCTTAAAAGAAAGGGGGGAGCGATCAAACAACCTCATGCGTTTTCCTCCACCAGGACCAGGAGAGCCTCCACCAGTCGGCCCTTTCCTCTTCCCATCAAACGATCCAACGGGATCCCCTTCGGTCGGGTTGTTGTGACCATTCTCTTCGGTAGTCGAGCGATCTCCCTCCGCTTGATCTTTCTCAGCTAAATCTCTCTCATCGTCCGAGTCGACCATTGCCTTTCTAGAAGACTTGTTCTTCTTCTTCTTCGATGGACTGGCGCTGGAAGCCGGTTCGGTCGGCCCCTTCGTCGAAGCATCGGTTATTGAAACGCCTGTCTTTTTGTCCAACAAATCCGTCACCCCGATATCTTTCTCGCTGGCAGCTGCTTCCTCAGCAAGCTCGGAGTCTTTTCCCTCAGACACAGACATGGAACTGAAGCTCCCGCCTCCAAGTTGAGCTCGTAGGATGTCGCTATATCTCAGATACGCCTTCGGAATGTTCCCCATGAGTGGAAGCTTCATCCTCTTCCCGGCCGTTGTCACGCACGGAACGTCCTGTGCCCAATCAACTAAAACAAAGAAGATAGCCGGAGTTAGAGAAAAGCGACAGTCATCGATCGATCTACTAAAGCAACGAGAAGGTACCTTTCGCAATGCATGTCAGCTGGCGACTGATCCTCTTACGATCGAAGCTCCCCCACGTTTGTTGACTAAGTACTACAACCTTCGGAAGGTCTTCCAAAAATGTATCCTCAGCACCAATGGTGTTCGGATGAGGAACTGCAAAAGTCAGGAAAACACCAAGTTAAAAATCAGCATTGAGATATCGGTCAGTCGGCGTCAGTTAACTACCGATATCAGTGCTCCACGAGACACGGAAGCCTCCATCTGGCGGATCCTCAATGGCAGCATTATCGGCCATAACATAGAAGTAAGAACGCTGCCAACACTTCATCCCCGACGGATGACCAGTCAAGATATGAAGCCCCACACGCATCTGCACTCCGAACAAACCGTTCGGCTTTGGTTGAGTCTGCGTTAATTCTTCAAAAACCCGAACAGACATCGATACGTCAATCTCCGCCTCCATCACCATTAGCGTAACGGCAATTCTCACAGCCCCGATCATCAACTGGGTCATGGCTATGTCCCGACGTGCACAGTAAGAAGTGATTAGACGAGGAATCAGAAACCACAGCCTGGAATGTTTCTGAAAGAAAGATTCATAGACGCATTGAAAACCGATCGGTGGAGTCCAAGGCTGTTGGTCGGGCCGCGGAGTGATAAACTCGACTCCATACGCTCCACACTCTTTCAGCAGCAAAGAAGCACTTTTGAAGGTCGACTAAGTTGGTAGAAAATCACTCCGATTCTCTCCATGCACCTCAAATGGCCGCGCAAACTTCGACGGAAGATCCAGAAGCTGCACGATTGCCCCATCATGACGATAGGCGAATGGAGTCAATCGGTGAATCTTCCGCATCGAGCCAACCGAGCGATCGACGGTGTGTCTGGCAAGCGTTCTATCGCTCGCAACTGCTCCGTCTCGTCCGATCTCCCTCGCTGCGAGATCATCCCCAACCTTTCCCTCTGTCACGGAATCATCGCTCTCGATCAGATCTTCGGTGTTGTGATTCTGTTCAGAGTTCCGGCAAGAGACGCCAGTCGTTCGACCTAATAGCTTGGAGACGAGAGGTCGTCCCTCCGGCGCACCGGTCCGAATGGCGGTTCCTTTCTCAAACGCGGGGAGCGTCGATTGATCGGATCCCATCGCTCGCCTTCCAGGCGACGACATCGCAAAAACAGGAGAAGAAAAGAGGTGGTGAAAAGGTAAAGAGAGAGAAACACCTTTTTGACACAAGAAGAGAAATAGAAAAACAAGAGAGGATCCTCCTATTTATAGCAAAGGAACATGTGCCCTGAAGATAAGACGATCGTTAGATCCGCCGGGTAAAAGAGGGCGCCCGGTTTAATCTACTTTGCAACAGTCGAATGTCTAATTCAGATTCGAACCAATACCGGTTCTATCTTTCGGTAACATTGCGAATTGGGTCGATTTAAGTCAACCAAGAAACGGATCGGCTCAAAAGAAAACCAGAGGTAGGGTGACCGATCGATTAACAAGGCTGTCAGTTCAGTCCCGCAAACGACCGATTGATCAGTCGACCGATCAGTTCGATCTCATGACGAATGATTGACCGAGACATACTGTTAATAGTCGTAGGGCGAGCCGCACAACACAATGGCGATCGATCAATCGACAGGAAACAGGTCACAGAGCAATCGGTCATGGAAGGCCTTGCTCGAGATTTTCTCTCCAAAGATCATCGATCCACACATATAGGTCCTCATTCAAGCCTCGAAGTGACCAATTGATCAAAGTACATTGTCAACAGTCATGGGCAAGACGTGCATCTTTTTGACGACCGATCGATCGGCAAGCAATGGGTTACGGAGCGATCGATCGATCGATTGTTAGATGACCATTTGTAGCAAGCCCAATCCCATTGTTCTCAGAACCGACTCTTGCAATCCCAATACGAAGAACCGCGAGCCTTCGTAAGTGGACTGGGGGGCTTAATGTTGGAGAGGAATTTGGCATTCCTCCACAAGGCCCATCGAACAACAAGATAGCCCGACAAAGATCAACAATCGAAGTCGCGGAGCAATTTGGTCGACGGATCGATCGACTTACTCGCCAAGACCGAATTCAACAAACCTTCGCTCGCTCGAAGCCCATTTAGCATGGAATTGGCCCGAAGTTTCTAGGCTTAACTAGTTTTGGCTTAACGAAAGTGTAAGACGAGCCAATGTTATAAAAGGAGGACATAATGGAACGAGGAAGGGATCGGCAAACAGACACTAAGGCATTGACGGCAAGATCTAGGGTTTTCACCCAATCGACCCGCTTAGTGTTTCGTTGGAGTCTTTTCAGCAAAGCTCCAACCTTTCTCTCTTTCGTTAATCTCTTTGTAAATTCACTGATCAATAAACGTCTTTGTAAGACCCACAAAACCAAGTTTATTTCACTATCATTTGATCGACCAAACTTGTATTCAACAGATAACCATTTAAAGCTACTCGAATTTATTAGATTTGGACCTTTGATATTCAATATATAAAAAGAAACTCGCAATAGTAACTGGTCAATAACAAAAGGAAATTCAAAAATCGTCAAAACGCTTAATAACACGATCACCTATAATCTAAATTCTAGTTCTCAACATAATATATAACATTTTTAAGAAAAATAAAACATAATATATAACACTACGAACCTAGATTATAAGACCACCTCCATCAAGTGGTTCTTAGATGGGTTTAGGAACAAAAGTGAAAAACAAAAATGAAAAAGCCTAAAATAGAGAAGAACCGATGCTTACTTTGGGCTTGTTAGAGGTGGTAAGAAACCCTTACGTGTCATTTGAGTGTTGGTACTCATGTGTTGTCTCTCTCTCTCCTTCTCCTTTCTCCTTCGTGAAATAAAATTTTTTTTCTTCCTCCAATTTCGATCTCCATCTTCTCTGTGATTTGATTAATGCTTCCTCCAATTTCGTTCACTGCAAATTATATTGGGAAATAAGATCAAATCACAGAAAATTGAGAGTAAATCCTAGAAGAAGTGAAATCAATTTTTTTTTTCAAAAGAAGCAAATAAAGAAACTATCTGAAGATGGCGAACAAGAAGTGTGAGCTATGTGACGGTCTAGCCGCTGCTTCTCCTCGCCGATCCATAGTCACCACCACCGCGAGACCCGTTGGCTTCCATCGCGCTGCCAATCCAGCTTCGTCTTCTTCCGTCATCCATCACTGTTTCAGCTCTGAATCAGGTGGTATATTGTTGTTCTCTTTTACCATTGAATCTGTAAAAGAGCGTGGTGAATGATTGTTATTACCCTTTTACTTTGCAGTGGAGACAATAGTGAAAAAGAAGGTGGAGGATGTTATGCCCTTGCAACTGGACACGAGAAGGAGGAGCTTAAAGCTGAACTTGAGGTGATTCCTTGTGTTTTTTTCTCTTTATGAGTATGACAATGTGATACAAATAAACTTTTACTGATCAACTTCACCTATGAATAAATCAGATTTTGATTTTGCCATTGTTTTCTTGGATGCAGGGGAGGAGGCTGCTTAACATTGACTTTCCTGAAGGTCCCTTCAGAACAAGGAGCAGCTAGAATTGGTGCGGGAGGAGATTCGTGTTTGGTCTCTGTTCAACCATACTAATCTGCTTCCTCTTCTTGACCAATGCCATTATTTCTGTTAAGGTAAGTGTAAGCATACGACTGTGAAACTTACATGGCTGATGTTTTGTTTTAAATGTTTTTGCTTGTTTTTTTTTGGGGGGGTGTTCACTTTGGCTCTGGCTTTTGTCGTTAGATTGACATGTGCCTTCACCAATGGTAAAATATCATTCCCTTTGTTGTTCAATTACATTGATTATGTTTTGCATTACGTATAGTGTATGTTTATGTGTGTTGGAACAGGGAAAGTGATTCTAGAGTCAGCGATCTTGACAACGGTTGTGGTGCTTTTCATCACCGTGTACACCTTCTGGGCTGCTAAGAGAGGATATGACTTCAACTTCCTCGGACCATTCTTGTTCGGTTCTCTCATGGTGCTCATTGTCTTTGCCATGATACAAGTAACGCCACTTATTCCAAATTCCACGCCATAAAAATTATAGAGTGAGAGAGTTTTAATCTTAGCTAATGAAATGTAGTAGCGTTTTGGTTGTATTTTCAGTTACAAGTAAGAAACTTGCACCTCGGGCAACTAATCAATTTTCATCAACAATTAAAAAAAAAAATTTAAGAACATCAAAGGGCTCTTCTATAGGACCTTCACAAAATTAATTATATTAATTGGGATTATTAATTTCATAAAATACACACTTAATAATTAAACCGATGGTTAGAATCCATCAAGAGTTCAAACCATTGGACATGTTCTAGCACGTAGTTATGCTGAATTAAGACTCGAACTCTCTAGAGCTAAAACATGAATCAAATGAGTTGGCGTTAAGAAAATGGACAAGTGGGACCACCCTTTACCGAAGACCGTGCATTGAAGATATTATTGCGACTGACTTAATGAAGAACATGTGATGTGATCCAAATAATCTTGGCGGCAATCTTTGGACGTGATCTCATCTACACGTGTCCTCTCAAACTATTCTCTAGTCTTCCCTTCCATTAATCATGATGGTTCTTTAAATTATTCAAGATATGTGCAAAAAAAAAAAAATTAAAAGAACCGGAACTCCCTCTCTCTTCTCTCTCACCAATATATGAGAGAGATGGAGTCGCATTTCTATGGACGCCGGATCCTTTCCGGTGAAACTATCACCCATATATCAGGTTTGTCTCCGGCAAGGGGTGCTATCATAGCACTTTCTTGGCCGGCCTCTGTCTCTCAAGTGTCGGGCTTCTCTTCCGGTGAACGGCAGTTTTCATAGCATTGTTTCTACTGGTTTTTACGAATCGTAAGATTTCTAATGATTCTGTTTAGTTTTTTTTTCCGGATCTTTTCTGGTTTCGTTTTTTTAGTTTGTTTTTCTTAGTTTTGTTGAATCATCCTCGCTTCTCTAATCATAAGGTTTCAATCGAATCAAATATTTTAAATTGATATGTTTCATCCTTCCCTCTTCGTTAGGGTTTAATCATCTTCAAGCTTATCTATATTATTAAAGTTGAAGTACAAAATCAATATGTTTGGATATTTGGATAGCCTTTAGTAAAATCAGTATGTTTGGAAACAGGTTTAGATGTTTTTAAAAAGAAAATTACTTCATTCATACATAATGAAATATTAATGTAGCCCATAAACTTGATTTAATTTAAAAGCCCATAGATGATCGAATTATAATATGCCCGATTTTGATAATCCTGAATTCAAAAACAGATTTTTCAATATACGATTAGATTCTCCTACATTTAAGGCACGTGTTGAAGGTAATATCTTAGACCCCTCCCCACGTAAACTCGTTTGAATTCCTGCGCAAATAATTTAAAAAGATCAATCAAGTAATTCTAAAAATTAAATATAATTACCTTACTTGGTTACCATTTCTTGCGCTAAATATACCATATATATACGATTTTGTACTAAACAGAAATCAGAATATCTCTCAAATATCTTTACTAGCTGCGGATACAACTTAACCTAGATTCTTTTACTCATCTATGTATACCGAGACACAATTAGAGAGTTCTCATCGACCTCTCAAAGCAAACATGTCAAACGAAAAAAATGAGTCTTATTAAAGATCTCAAATTTTACAAAGATGAATGGCGACTAACAGTGAAACTGCTTCATTCTTGGAAGCAAAGATCCAGCTTTGGAGGAAATACTCTTGAGTGCGTCCTGGTAGACGAAAGTGTAAGATCATTCCACTTAGTATAGATACTTACATATATAGATGAGTAATGTAACTTAAGTAATAATGAATCGTTTTATATTTGTGATAGGGTGACAAGATCCAAGCGTCTTGCAAAAAATCACTGATGGTTCGAGTTCAGCGTTACTTACCCATTGGTGAATGGAAGGTCTTTGACATATGGTTATGCTTACTTACCTCGGATCTAGGGTTTGGATGCATGTCGATTGATTTGGAAGCAGCGATGTCGATCGATGTTGAAGCAGCTTTGCCGATCGATGTTTTTCGAGCTCTGGCGAGCAATCATTCTTTCTCCTCAACGATCGCTGCACATCTGTCTGCTTCACTAATGCGACTGAAACGAGTACCCTTGCCACAAGCTTCTACAAACAATGTATCTATCTATGCTCTTTCCTGATCTTCTGGTTTAAGAGGACGAAATTTGTAGACAAGGACTCCTTCTCTTTGGCAGTCTTCATCAAACAAATCATCTTGTTCTCTGAGGTTGGAAAGTTTTTCTGTGGTGTAACCTTCATGCATCTTGTCGGCTTCTAGAGTGTTTGATATTTCCTCTATTGCAAAAATTTCTTTATAGTGATCATCAGCCCAACTTCCAATTGAGTAATTTCCTATTCCCTCAAAGTCGTCTGCCTTTGTATCGATCGATATGTAGTAAGGTGCGTCGATCGATGCGCGTGTACATTCTGCCTGGTGATGATGAGTTTTGAACGATGTGTATTGGTCTCTATCGATCGATGATGCATTCCTTACTTCATAAGAATGATGGGGAATCCTTTCTTCTTCTGCAAGAAGACCTTCATACTCTATAGCTCGTTCCTCCTTGGAATCCTCATCATATTCCTCATCTCTGAACTCAGATGTGGAAGCGTCCACTGCAAAAGTCGGATGATAGTGATCATTTTCCCAGCTATCGATAGAAAAATTTCCTTCTGGGTAATCATCTTGCCAATCCGTCGAGTTTCTGTCGATCGATTCAGCTTGTGTAGTGTCGATTGATTCTCTTGGCTTACGATCGATCGATGTGTCTTTTCCGTCATCGATCGATTATTCATACTCTGTTTCATACTCGACTTCTGAGTCATTCTCAATTCCACAATAGCATGCTGCTACAAATCACAGATTATAATAGACATTCGGATCTATGAGTGTCAGGCACAACTGGTTAGTATGCATGTTGCAAACTGCTCCTACAGTAGCCAAGAAAGCTCTTCCAAGTAGCAGAGAAGTGTTCCAGCCCAGCTTGATGTCCAGGACATGAAAGTCTACTGGAAAAAGGGCATTACCAATCTGCACCTCAAGGTCTCTGATGATTCCTCCTGAGTTCCTTTGAGAACAGTCCACAAATGTGAAGGAGTCCTCTTAAGGCTCTATCTTCAGACCTAGATGGTCTTCCATAACCTTAGGTAGGATGCTGACTGAAGCTCCTGTGTCACAAAGGGCACGTGGTAATTCAATTCCTTGTACCAAGCAGGGTAGTGTGAACTTCCCATGATCACTCTTTTTCTTCAGTGTGATCCTCTTCTTCATCTTATCTCTGACCTGGTGGAACAATCTCTTAATGTCCTCCTCTGTCTCCTTGGTTTCTCTGAAGAACATTCACAATCTGTGGGTAAAGTAGGCTTCCTCAAACGGCTTATCTACTGGGATTCTGAGAACTCTCTTTCTGAAACTATCCATCTCCTTCTTATTAACTCCTCTCTTTAGATGCTCAGGAACCTTTTCCTTCCTTTTCCTCAAGGTTCTCCCTTCAGGAGCCTTATCAACTTCCATAGGCTCTGGTGCATCTTTAGGGTGAGTATTGGTGGTGTCTGGTGGGTTATCTGAAGGTTTTGATGGATGCCTGAGTGCATTGGTTCGTGTTGCATCAATCTTTGGCAACTGCACTCGGTATGTGAGAGGTTCACGTCGATCGATGGGTGCTGGAGGTTGCTGACCGATGTCAATCTCACTGTGTCGATTGATGGCTAGTTCTTGATACCGATCGATTTTGACTTATAATGGGCTGGGTGGATGTTGGTGTCTTGCTGCGAACTCCTCGTGAGTCATAATCCTCACGACATTGCATGATTCAACAGACTCTGCTGATGGCGTCGATCAATGCTCGTCGATCGATTGGGGCTGAAGTCCATCGATCGATGGTTGGAGGTTGGCGTCGATCGACACCAATGCGATCCGCCGATACTCATCGAGCTTTCTACTTCGAAATCTCCTTCTTGCAGCTTCTCATGCTTCACCACTTGCCAGAAAACATCATCTATGATGGAATTCACGTGGTGCTTTGTTGATTTTTCACCTATTCCCCTTGATAAGGCTTCTTACCTCTTAACAGCTTCTCATGTCTCAACCACCTGCATCTCCAGTTTCTTCACATGGGTGCTCAAAGTCTCAAACTTTGTGTTCAGACAGCATCAATCTTCCCATTGAAATCCATGTAAGCTTCTGCTGACCTTCAATAACCTGGTCAAGCATTGCTTCTATTCAGGTAATCAGGATTATAATCCTATAGATGCCTAACAAGTTGTATGCATGATATTATAGAGCTCAACTTTATAAGAACAAATCTATCAGCTCTCGCCTTTCTAGATTTGTCTATTGACTAGATCTAATGATCTTACCTCTCGGTTTGATCAATAGAAAGTGTCGATCGATTATTCTATAGGAATATCGATCGATACACCTTTGGCACCGTCTGTCGATTACTCTATAGGAGTATCGATCGAGGTGCTCTAGCCAAGCTTTGAGATTGGGTTGAATGTATGCTCATTAAGGTTCCTAGATCAGCTCTTGCCTTTCTTTAGCAATCCTAGCTCAATAAGGATAGATTCATGATAAGGTTAATTTATAACTTATATCCTAGGTCAAGGTTCTAGTTAGCTACTCAAGAACACAAGCATTAAGGTTATCCTAATGATGAATATCACAACTTAGCAATCCAAAGTTGGAGCTAATCCCTCATAACCTATTTGAACCCTAAATCTAACAATAGAACTACTCAGACATGGCTAAGCAATTCATAATAACAAGATGTAAATAAACCTGCATAGATAGATAAATAGATAATAATGGAGTTCCAATCACAAATCTCTTCGGGTCTTCTCTCCAACTCTAGAAATCCCTAAAACCTTTAGCTATGTAAACAATAGAATAGAAAAGCTCTCTGAAAGCTCTCCTTGTCTTTATAGAAAGAGTATATATATTAGGTTAAAAACTCGTCTGGGGCAATCTTGTAATTTGGTGAAGTCTTGGACTTTAAGTCGGCTGTCTTCTGTTTGGTTCAGCATCGATCAATGTCACAAGGGTGCATCGATCGATTATCATCTTCGATCATGGACCCTTCTCTTCTATATCGATCGACAGCACAGAGTGTGCATCGATCTATTATTAATTGAATATCGACCTTTGGTCTGGATTGATGGTCAGCTCGGGTGAAATCTCTCTTGTGCTCCAAAATGCTCCAAAAACATCACTTTATTCCAAAACACTCCTGAACCTGAAAACATACCTAATAGACTCCAAAACGTAATAGTTGTATCTTAAAACACCTATATACCATGGATAAAAGTGGGTCAAATCCATTGTATATCAATCTCACATTTGGAAAACGTCCCATACCATTCTCCAAAGTGTAACACTTCTATGAAAGTCACATACTGTTCACAAGAGCATTTATAATATACCTCAATCCTCATCATATTAAGATACTTAACATCATTTCCTTCCATTGATTGAAATGAACATCCTGAGTTTCCTCATTCTTTCCTTGGACGGATTCAGATTGGAATTGGTTCATTCCATCCAACTCGATCTAAGGAAGCCTACCTTGACTTATACCGAGTTCTAGCTGATCCATCTGATCACAAGTCCACTTGTGTACTAATCATTTAGTGTCTCCCTTAAATCAATTTTAATATCGCATATGCTCACTTATTATGAACGGACACCAAGGGATAATACTTATCTTCAGTAAAGTGCTGCACGTTTATTTCAACCTAAGCCACTCTCTGGTCCATGTCAATTCCCTTGTCCAGGTCATCCATAAACAAGTCTCGCATTGCTTCCATCCCTCCAATACGTCTATTACTTCTAAATAACTAGATTGACCAAGCTTTGTGTTTTTAGGATCTTCCTTTGGAATGTTCATCTTGGCTAAGCCGGTTCATCGGTGAACTTGCCCATTCACAAGAATGATACCTCTTACTTCAACTTTCTCTGGCTCACCCCAACTAAGGTTTCATAGTCATTGTAGTTTTCAGAAATAATTTTGATTTGGAACATAATATCTTTGAGCACTATCCTGAACAGGATCAAGCATGCTCTGATATCAACTGGTAACACCCCAACCCGGCCGTCTAGACCGCGGTCGATGCGCCACATCGCTCGGTCCTCTTCTGGGTCGAACCTCTTAATTTTCGCCCTTCAATTATAATTTTGCCTAAAGGCGAGGGATACCATAGACCTTAGCTTACGACTACCTTAGTCGATTCATAGCTTAGATCCTTTCAACTTTAACACTTGTCTGGTTGAATCACCTTAGCCTTGGTTAGTTCTCTCAACTACCAACTGGTTTGAAGGTCGATACTAAACCCAAACCAAGTCATACGAATCCGAGGTTCCATTCCTCTAAATTATATCTAGATCTATGCAAGAGTTGCTAGATCTTACCTTTGCCACGTCCACGGAGCTTGTTAGCTCATCGGTCCTCCATTGACTTGACTGCTCTTGCTTGTCGTTCGAGCCATTCAGCTCATTAAGTCTCTTCATGGTCCTTATATTTTTTCCTGCAATAAACAGCTCCCCTAGGTACTTAGTCATTCAACCAACCATCCCCACAGACCAAGTAACCTTTGAGAAGTCTTCAGATAGCTAACAGTATGCATATGGCCCTTCTCGACTCATGCACCATCCATTACCCTTTTGCCTTGTAGACAATAGTACCAAGTCCATACTCTGGACTAATAATGCCCATCAGATCCTAACTCAAACAACCAACCATCCTCACATGACTTAGAACAGATGAGTATCCAACTTGCCTTATCGGCCATGGACTATATCTCAGACAACAGATATGACTTGTTCATACACCCTGATGCATTCATTAATCAGGTTAGTTCCAACACCTTGATCCATCATCTATGGGTCAGGTCGTCCATACTCATCCATGATCAGATCTTACACGGCCTTACTTGAACAGTCCTACTTAGGCTTAGTACTTATGGTCCACACACATAGTACTAGCCATACTCTTCGACATGAATCTTAGCCAATCCTTAGGTAATCAACACCTAGGCTGATATCTAGGATCATCACATCAATACTCTACTCCAGCAACATGAACATTTATACTAATGCTCGGCTATCGAACCATCGTCATGAAACATGATCCGACCACTAGTCATGATACGCCATCGCCCACTTAGCATGTATTGACATAACAAGCATTCCATTGCTATCATGTGGGTCCACACCCTACATAAAGCATATGGCGCATTTCCCTCAATCACACCATTTGGTGGTTCTCACCTTTTCGGCCACGACCCATTCGTATCCCTTTGGTCAAGACCCATTCGAACCCTTTCGGTTATGACCCGTTCGCATCCTTTCGGTCACGACCCGTTCACATGCCATGGATCATGATACATTCGTACCTCTTGGCTCATGACACGTTCGTACCTCTTGGATCCCGACACGTTTGTGCCTCTTGGATCACGATATGATTGCACCTCTTGGATCACGATACATTCACATCCTTTGGATCACAATGCACCCTTTGGTCATTGGTACCCTTTAGTCCTCGAACCTTTTGATACTTGCAACCCTTGGTATCTCAAACCTTTTGGTTACTTGCATCCTTTGGTAACTCACAACCTTTGGTAATTCATGACCCTTGGCAACACAACCTTTGGCGACTAGTACCCCTTTGATCCAACCTATCGGCTATGGTTAGCGATCAACGTAACCGATCATGACACCAGGGTCTATGACGTGGTAACATGGATAACTACCACGTTCCCTATATTTTTATATATCATATAGACATAATAATATAAAGAGACAGAGATAGAACCACTTACAACAGCTATAGCCCTTGCGGATCGGTCCGTCCGTCTCCCGGCTAACCGCCCTTGCACCCTTGGTCCTTTGCGCCCTTTTCCCTCTAGGAATAGGTCTTCCTCCTGGCCTTAGTGACTTCTATAAGCAACGACTTCATATGGCTCAAACCATACTCACCATGAACCGGATTGTGCCCTTTTGGCTTTGATCCCGGATCTTGCCCTAATTATGGCTTGGATCCTCGTTTCTCTTTGGGGGATCTCTTTGTTTAGGATGTGTGTCCATTGTCTAAGACTGAATTAGACAGAATGAAATCTGAATGATTTGATCTCTGGGCGTGCCCCCTTTATATAGAAAATCAAAGGCCATGTTCAAAGGGACACATCCTTTCCAAGCATCCTTTCGGAACAGATCCTGGCCATCGATTACAATCAACGGTCCAGATCACACCTGTTGGATCCTGGAAGTTTCCAGACACATCTAGGCACGTCCAGCCTCTTCTAGACACGTCAACCCCAATCCCAGACTGGTTACCCAAGCCCATGGGACGATCACAAGAGCCCACTGGCCCGTAGCCACCTTGGATCGACCATATGGCCCGACCACATCCCAGACCCGGCCCAACAGCCCGAGACCTGAACACTCAGTCTAGCTGAGATGAGCTTATCACCAGCTGACCCAGCTGAGTGAGGTAGACAATCCAGCTCAATAAGCTGAACAACTCTGCTTGAGCTCCAACTGAGTTTCATCCAGCTGGTCGAGCTTCATGCTCACATCACCTAGACACCGTATAACACATCCAAATCTTTCTACTTGTCACAATCCAGGTGACAATGAGCGTCAAAATTGTTAGAAACCAGTGGGTTGACCCAAACCAAACCAATCCATAATCCTAATGGGTTAATATTTTGGGTGTTAATGGATAAATAGTTTTAATGGGTTAGTGGGTTTAGTGAGTTGGATCAATATTGGTTTGGATCAAAATGGGTTTATGGGTTACCCAATCCAACCCAATTTTTTTGTCGCATACTTATCTTATCTTCGTCTCTCTCATTTTTTTCGATCTCTCTTTCTTGATCTCTCTTTCTCAATCTCACGAGACCTTCTCATCGATCACAACATCGATCATCGAATCATTGTGAGTCAAAAATCATCAATCAGAAACTCATCTTCCTTGTGAGTCAAAACTCTATTTTCTTCATTTTGATCTTATGGGTCACTGATTTGAAATCGATTTTGAAGTAATTTTTTCTGGGTTTACTTATAGTTTCGATATACAAGTTATGGGTTTGGCAAAATCTGTGCATAGATTTAGGAATCTGAGTTATGGGTTTGGGTTTCTGAAACTGAGTTATGGGTTTGGGTTTCTGAACCTGTTGATGATTTTGGATCCAAAATCATCACATCACGTCATATGGTTTCTGAAAATTTGTCGATCTCTTACAGTGTGAAACAAATGATGGGAGAAAGCGGAGAAGATTAAAGGAAGTGATTCTGAAAGCTCGTTCCTGGCTCAAAGCTCGATCCACATTGTTCCTTACTCCAAGGTTTGTCTTCATATTTTGCCCATGAAACTTACAGGAATTTAGTAGAGAATTTATTGGCTCTGGTTCGTTTCTTTTCTGATGTCGTTGAATTTATTTCTCTGCATCCAGACTTAATCCGGCAACAGACTTGTCACGTACAGAAGCACCAAACTTGTAAGTTCACCTCTCTAATATGTTGCGGCAACATTGTTGCCTTTTTGTTCTCAATAGATAAGTTCTTGGTTGTGGTTCCTTTTGCTTAGTGTTTTGTTGATGAATGTGAGAAATAGCTTATTGGTTACTGTCAAATTCTTTTGATAGCTTGAGTAGTAGTTCCTTTACATATTTTCTCTTGTTTTGTTGTTTGTTCAGCAACCAGTATTTTTGTAAGTTCACTTGCAGAAATCTAAGTTTCTTGTCTAAAACCAGATTCTACTTGCTGTTTGAAGTGTCAACGAGATGATGAATAATGAAGAAATTCTTCTCAGTGGTGGTCAATTATCCACGAGTGCTGCATCACAATCTGCTCTAGTAAGCTCTAATCATTCAAAAAGAACTAAGAAATCAACTGATTGGGATTATTTTACAATAGAAAAAGATGAGAATGGCCAAGAGAGAGCATGTTGTAAGTGTTCAAAGAATTATATGTGCTTGCGAACTAGTGAAACATCTAATTTGAAACGTCATTCTGAGAAATTCTCAAATGGTTTGGATGTTGAAAGAAAGGAAAGGAAGTTTGATGATAAAGTTGCGAGGGAAAAGTTTAGTCGAGTGATTATTAGGCATAATCTTCGTTTCCTTGCTGTTGAATATGAGGAACTTAGAGATTATCTTAGTTATTTGAATCCAGATTATAAGTGCTATACAAGAAACACTGCTGCGGGTGATGTAGTTAGAACTTGGGAGAAGGAAAAACAGAAGTTGAAGTCTAAGTTAGTAAATATTCCTAGTAGGGTGTGTCTGACATCTGATTGTTGGACTGCTTCAATCTCTGGAGATGGATATATAGTTTTGACAGCACATTATGTTGATCATAAGTGGATTTTGCACAGCAATATTTTGTCATTCTGTAATTTGCTTCCTCCCCACATTGGTGATGCTTTAGCAAGTAAAATTCATGAGTGTTTGAAAGAGTGGGGTATCGAGAAAAAAGTGTTCACTTTGAACCTGGATAATGCCACAGCTAACGACTGTATGGAAGAAATTCTAAAGGATAGGCTGAATTTAGATGATAATCTGTTGTGTAAAGGGGAGTTTTTTCATGTTCGTTTCTGCGCACACATCTTAAACCTTATAGTACAAGATGGTTTAAGTGTTATTGGTGGTGCATTGTCCAAGATCAGAGAGACTGAAGTATTTTAAGGCTTTGGTTGCTAGAAGAATAGCGTTCTCAGAGTGTGTAGAAGGTGATGATGAAGTGGTTATGTCATTGGATGTTCTGCATAGATGGAACTCGACCTACTTGATGCTTGAGAAAGCCTTGAAGTACGAGCGTGCTTTAAATAGGTTTAAAGTAGTTGACAAAGCGTACAAGCATTTCCCTTCTAGTCAAGAATGGAAGAGGGCAAAGAGTATCCATGAGATTTTGATGCCCTTTTATTGTATTACCATTCTGATGTTGGGACAAGCTACTCAACTTCTAACTTATATTTTGGACATATTTGGAAGGTTCAATGTCTATTGGAAGTGAATAGGGACAATGATGATAGTATCATTCGAGACATGATCTCTAAGATGAGAAAAGAGTTTGATAAGTATTGGGAGCAATATAGTGTCATTCTGTAATTTGCTTCCTCCCACATTGGTGATGCTTTAGCAAGTAAAATTCATGAGTGTTTGAAAGAGTGGGGTATCGAGAAAAAGTGTTCACTTTGAACCTGGATAATGCCACAGCTAACGACTGTATGGAAGAAATTCTAAAGGATAGGCTGAATTTAGATGATAATCTGTTGTGTAAAGGGGAGTTTTTTCATGTTCGTTTCTGCGCACACATCTTAAACCTTATAGTACAAGATGGTTTAAGTGTTATTGGTGGTGCATTGTCCAAGATCAGAGAGACTGAAGTATTTTAAGGCTTTGGTTGCTAGAAGAATAGCGTTCTCAGAGTGTGTAGAAGGTGATGATGAAGTGGTTATGTCATTGGATGTTCTGCATAGATGGAACTCGACCTACTTGATGCTTGAGAAAGCCTTGAAGTACGAGCGTGCTTTAAATAGGTTTAAAGTAGTTGACAAAGCGTACAAGCATTTCCCTTCTAGTCAAGAATGGAAGAGGGCAAAGAGTATCCATGAGATTTTGATGCCCTTTTATTGTATTACCATTCTGATGTTCGGGACAAGCTACTCAACTTCTAACTTATATTTTGGACATATTTGGAAGGTTCAATGTCTATTGGAAGTGAATAGGGACAATGATGATAGTATCATTCGAGACATGATCTCTAAGATGAGAAAAGAGTTTGATAAGTATTGGGAGCAATATAGTGTCATTCTTGCAATAGGTGCTGTGTTGGATCCTAGGATGAAATTCAAGCTTTTGAAGTGTTGCTATGATGAACTTGATCCATTCACTTCTGGAGAAAAAATAAAAGACCTCAAGGAGAAGCTTTATGATCTATTTGAAAAATATAGGAAGATGTTTCCTTTGACTCCTGTTGTGAGCTCTTCAAGAGTAGATTCTGGCGCTACAAAACGAGGAAGAGGGTGTGGGAACCGAAATTCGCACCGTCAAATTAAGTTGATTTGGAGGAAAGCCAAGTGAACCAAGCCTTCCCTGAAGGTCCCGGATATCTGCTGGGCCGCACACGACACAATCAGTACGACAAAGAAAATAT